>CAMZMU010000060.1:4305859-4928963 GCA_947311845.1 Poa pratensis | reverse complement strand
CCGGTCCGGAGACCCTGCTGCTGCTTTAGTTCACTGGGTCCGGATGCTTCTTGCTTGATGACCCGACAAAACTTACTGGCATGCGCCGGTCCGGTAGACCCTGAATGCGGTTTTTACCACCCCCGCGGATCCTGATGCTAGCCACTTGGCAATCCAGTACTTCTGAGGGGGTCCGCTTGGCCCTGGCTGTATGTGACGATGTGACCCGGGAGATCCCACTCTCCTCCGGTCAAATCTCCGCAGATGAAGGTTTGATCCCAGCTGGCCGCAGTCAGTCCTTGACTGCCTTGTGCCTGTTGCGATGTCGGGGATGGACGAGACTCTGCGGGCTTCTCAGTCTGAGTGGAGTCATTGGCGAAAGTCCTGAAAAGATCTACCCATCTGGGGAATTCCAGCCTGCATCACTTTTCTTGGCTTTCTTGGACTTCACGCCAAGGGGACAATCTCGGCTGATATGCCCTGGTTCCCCCGCAGGTGTAGCAGTCACCGTTCTTCTGGCGTATCTGGATGTCACTGAACTGCGGCAATCTTCAAGGCATGCCCGGCAGATCTGTGATACACGCACCATACTCCAGGCTTTCCGTTCTTGCCAGCAGGAATGTGTATTTCTTGTGGAACATAGTGAGAGAATCTTCTTGCCGAGGCTCGCTTTTTGAGTCCTGGTCGAGGCTTCTTCCTCCAAAAGCGGCACTGTTGTCTGTGCTCAGAACAGATTCCTCTACGATCCATGCGTCCATTGAGAAGGAGGACGTCAATGTTCGTGGCACTTTCCTCAGGTCTGACCAAAGAGCTGACATAAGCGGCAGGGGGAACGAAGTGGATTCCAGAGGTGCGATCTTCTGCGGCTGAACTGATGAAGACTCATTAAGAACGAAGCCGAGGCCAGGATACCGCAAGAACTCTCAAAGCTGCCTTTCCCTTCCTTTTTCGAGTCCATCTTGGCCGAGAATTCTGCCTAGTCATATAGCAGACGCAGACCTTGTCTCGACCGGAGAGCTTAGACGCAGATCTTGGGTCGAAAGAAGGAGAACTCGACGACGACCTTGAAGCTGGGGGCGACGATCTTGTCGATGACCTTGACGAAGAGAAAACCAGCGCTTGCGCCCCCTACCAAGCGCCAGATTCGTGTCTCGATGCAACGGACACCGGGAGTAGAGGATACCCCCTTTTGGTTCGGCACGGGGCGCGAAGGAGGCTGAGAATCGTCTTCGTGGGCGGAGTCGGATCGAGCTCTCCTCTCCACGATCAAAGCATGCAACCAAAGGGACACAAGGAGCTACCCAGGTTCAGCCGCCCGGAGGTAAAAAGCCCTACTCCTGCATGTCTGGATTGATGGAGTCTTCATAGTGCAGCTTACAATGGATCCTTTCGGTGAGGTACCCGGAAGGGTTTTGGCTGGAGTAGAAGAAGGACAAATCCTCACCGGAGGAGATCACCTTCCTTCTCTACCTTGACAGCCTAGTCTAGTCCTTGCTCTGAGTACACTTGTGTTTTTCTCCTCTCTTCCTCACCGTGCCTTGGTCCTCTTTTATAGGCCAAGGGGTTGCCACAGGCACGTGAGGGCATGAGGGGCCTTCGAGTTGAAGGACCCTCCCGGTTGTTTAGGGGGAGACGTGGCCTCTCCTCAGCCTAGCGTCTCCTTTGGGTTAGGTGGGAGCGTCCGCCTTGGGGGTGAACAGCGGCTGATACAGCCACGGGCTTTGCTCCCCGCTATGCGCCACCTTTGCCTTGCTTCCCAAGTCTTTTGAGGTCTTCCATCATGAGGTGGAGTGCTTATCCCACAGCGATGCAAGGAGGAACCCGAGAGGGAGCCCTTCTCCTGCCAGGAGCTCGGACCCTCGAGTCTTCCACGTCCTCTGCCTTGATTTCGGGACCCGGCAGGCCCCAGGACCGAGCCCCTTGTCCGGTTGTAGATCTTGCCATGGCCTTCGCGGGGTCAAGGGTTGAACCCGCAAGCTTGACTGGTTCCTTGTCTTGTCCATCTTTCGACTGGGCCCACAGGGATTGGACTCCACTTTGGCAGCACTAGGGGAACCCCATGTTCCACTACTGCGACAGAAACCTGCCTGCTCAGCGATGAGACAGCTTTGCTCTTGGATCGAAGGTCATGCTCGACCTCAGTGCGAGCCCAGCTAGCCACATTCTCCAAGCTCTGCTCAAGACGGCTTCGTCCTCCGCTGCTCGATCTGGAGCTCCTCAATGGTGCCGAGATAGCGGCGCTCTTCGCCTTCCAGCTCGGCCTTCAGCTGCTCCAACTCTCGCTCGCGGTCGGCTATTCGACGCTCCCGAGCATAGAGCAGCTCTTCGTCTGCCGCCAACTTCACTCTCTGGCGCCGAGAGCCTCCTCGCCCAGGGCAAGCTGCCGATCACAAGCTCGCGGGTGCTCCCCGCTTCCGGAGGCCGGGGGCACCAACCGCGCCAGTTCGGTGCGAGCAAAGGACAGGAATTCCGAGACGCTGGAAAACGTCTTGGTGAACCCGGGGCCTTCCTCGTCTCTCTCCGGGTTCAAGACGAGCTTCGGCATTTCCGGGGGCCGGGCCCCTGGAAACGAGCTCGCCAGCTTCAAGTCTGCGCGGCTCTGGACCGCCTGGGGATCCACGTCGCCCCTTCTTCCCCGGGGGCTTCCACGCGCACTGCTTCGACTTCAGCAACTGGAGCCTCCTCAGCTACCTGGGAAGCAGCCTGGGGGCTCGGGGCTCTGAGTCGCCCCCGCCTGAGGTGTTGGTGGAGCTCGTCACTTCGTTGCTCTTCACACCTCCCGGGGCCTTTTCTTCTTTCGGCCACTCTGGCGTTGGGCTCCTGTGCCATAAGACAAGAGCAGAAAAGTCAAGGCGATGCTGGAAAGAAACAACTTCATGATCAAGGTCAAGTACCCTCAAGGCTTACCGGCGGGTTCTCTTCAATCCGGCGAAGCTCCACCTCTTCTTCGTCAAGTCGTCAAAGAGGCCATGCAAGGACAGGCTCTCCTCCCCGACCTCAACGTCCGCGAGGGGAGGAGGGATGGCCTCTGACTCCTGGTCAGACTCTGCATTGTCGGCGAGCTAGGCGGAGCTGGCTGCTCCAGCGGCCTGGTTCCCGGCAGGTTCATGGCTGCCACGGAAGGGGCCCCGGGGGCTCCGCGTCGACAAGGCGCTCCAGGAGGAACTGCTTCGCCACCCTCATCGTCTGAAGACCCAGGATCTTCGGGGGAAACGTCCCCATGGGCAAGGCTCTGTCCCCTTGGCCCCTCTTCTCGAAGGATGCGCGGTTTGGGCGCTGGCGGGGGTTCAATCTCAGTGGTACCCCCACTCCATACTCGTTGCATACCGGCATTGAGGACCGAATCCTATCTGCAGCTGGATCTTCGAACAGCGGCAAGACCTCACCCTGGAATTCAAAGGGCACCCATGGCAGCACATAGCCCATGGTCAGTGCCCAAGTCGTCTCTGTCAAGTGAAATCTGGACCGTGGAAGGCTGCTACCCACCTGATTGATTTCCCAGAGCGGGCGGCTCCGGAACTGCAAAGGAGCGATTCCCCTGCGAAGAAAGTCTGCCAGGATCATGGCGCCTGTCACTCCCCTCGCTCGGAGCGCAGCCAGTCCGCCAATTGCCGGAGCCAGGGCTTCCCCTTGAGAGCTTCTCTCCTTGGAGTGCGCCAACCGCTCCGCGGGATAAAACGGAGTCGTCAGATGAACATTGGAATCATCAGCTTCAACGAAGTACCAGTTGTGTCTCCATTCTTCAACTGAGGCCTTAGTGAAGGTCTCCGGGTACTGATGCGTGGCATCACTCCGGAGGCAGAAGGAGACGCCGCCCGCAATCCACTGGACTTCCCCAAGCGTGGGACGAAGTAGTGGCGGAACAAGGCCACTGAGGGCATGACGCCCACAAATGCCTCGCAGGCATGGCGAAGGTGGCCAGCATCATCACCGCATTGGGATGCAGATGCAGCATATGCAACCCGTAGGCCTCCAAGATTGCCGCGAAGAACTCGAGAATGGGGGAATCAGACCAACGACGGAGAAATCGTGGAAAGTAATCACCCTGCCTTCCTGCTGAGGCCACTCCCAGGATGCACCACCGCGCTCTCCGCGCCGCGGAAGCTCGCGGCCAGGGATTGGCGAATGCGTTGAGCGGCTTCCTCCGATGCATATTCGCTGGGGGAGAAGAGGGCCTGGGTCACCCTCCTTGAAGGCGGCGCCTCGGCCAAGGAAGCTTCCATCGCCATCTTCTCAGCCGTGGATTGCGACATCTTCCTCACTCCTATCCTATCTCGCCTTGGCGGCATGGATTGGAGGCCAGATCGAGGAGTAACGCGGATTGTGGCGGTCGAGGTGCAAGGCGGCGCTCGGCGAGGTCGAGAAAAAAGTCCTTCGCGCTGCGATTTGGGGATTTTGGCGAATCTGGAGAAGTAACGGCTACAGTGGAAGCCAGGCGTGGCTTATAAGGTACTCCTCACGTCACGTCGTGGCCCCATTACTCCCGACGGACGTGGGGATCGAGGGGGCGTGCCGCTTCTTGCGCGTGCCGCCCGTTGGATTCCAAGATAAGAACGGAATCCGCACGAACCACAACGTTCTCACGACTCAGTCAAGAGACCCGGGGGCTCGTCTCTACCTCAACCTGGCGAGTTCCCGACAGAAGCAAACCAAGAAGACCAGTTGCCCGGGACCCTTTGACCTATTCTTAGGCCATGGCCCCGGCAGCTGGAGCAAGAGCCGCCGGGACCATGCCCGGGGGCTACTGTCGCAGCAGTGGAACATGGGGTTCCCCTAGTGCTGCCAAAGTGGGTCCACTCCCTGTGGGCCCAAGTCGAAGATGCACAAGACAAGGAACCAAGTCAAGCTTGCGGGTTCAACCCTTGACCCCGCGAAGGCCAGGCAAGATGTACACCGACAAGGGGCTCCGGTCCTGGGGGCCTGCCGGTCCCCGAATCAAGGCAGAAGACGTGGAAGACCCCGAGGGTCCGAGCTCCTGGCAGGAGGCTGGGCTCCCTCTCGGGTTCCTCCTTGCATCGCTATGGATAAGCACTCCACCTCATGATGGAAGACCTCAGAAGACTTGGGAAGCAAGGCAAAGGTGGCGCGAGCGGGGAGCAAAGCCCGTGGCTGTGTCAGTCACTGTTCACCCCCAAGGCGGACGCTCCCACCTAACCCAAAGGAGACGCTAGGCTGAGGAGAGGCCACGTCTCCCCCTAAACCAACCGCGAGGGTCCTTCACCTCGAAGGCCCCTCATGCCCCTCACGTGCCCTGTGGCAACCCCTTGGCCTATAAAAGGAGGACCAAGGCACGGTGAGGAAGGGAGGAGAAAAACACAAGTGTACTCAGAGCAAGACTAGACTAGGGCTGTCAAGGTAGAGAGGAAGGTGATCTCCTCCGGGTCAGTATCTGTCCTTCTTCTACTACCACCAGCCAAAACCCTTCCGGGTACCTCACCCGAAGGACTCCATTGTAAGCTGCACATGAAGACTCCATCAATCCAGACATGCAGGAGTAGGGCTTTTAGCCTCCGGGCGGCCTGAACCTGGGTAGCTCCTTGTGTCCCTTTGGTTGCATGCTTTGATCGTGGAGAGGAGAGCTCGATCCCGACTCCGCCCACGAAGACGATTCTCAGCCTCCTTCGCGCCCCGTGCCGAACCTAAAAGGGGGTATCCTCTACTCCCGGTGTCCGTGCATCGAGACACGACACATACATTTCAATATGAGACACTGAACAGATATGGCCGTATTACTCTTCAAGGTGTACGCCTCAGTGTCAGCTTCTGACGCATCGTTAGCCGGCGCCTTGGGAAGAGGGCCATCAAGAACGTACTCGCACTTCGCTTTCCTAAGAACAATCCTTAGGGCGCGAATCCAATCAGCATAGTTGCTCCCATTTGCAGTCAGGGGCTTCTTCTCAATCAGTGGTCCAAGGTTAAACGTGGGTGCTATCTTAGCCATAGATCTACAACAATTAAGTTTACTTAGAAATGTTCATAATTATTATCTAGCACTAAATTTAAATCTAAATGTAAAGTGCTCCCACTAAAATTGATATTCCTCATGATCAGATTAGTGTATACGAAATCCACAATCCTCAATAGTGTGAAGCATGGATACATGTCATCAACTATGACAAAAGGGTAGGTCAACAAGCCAATCACTTCCTGCCGTGATTTTCGTTTCATCTTTCGATGTAGTGCTCCGAACTCATAACTAGTTATGCTTGGACGACAAGACAACCAACCACTTTTGCTGCTAGAACGGTTCGTGCCCGCCTCCCAAACCCTTGGCACACGATACTCCTGGATACAGGTCATACGGTGACAAGCATCCGGTTTGACGGTGCTGCGTGTTGGAAGAGCACGATCTCCTTGATATTTGCAATTTTAGCTTAAGTAATTAAACTTTGAAGCTACCGAGGAATCTCCCTAATAATCACACTACTGTGCAATCAAGGGAAGAGCAAGAAAACAGATATAAAACATGCACAAGTAAATAACACTTCGTGATGTAGTATAGTCTTCTTCCTCCAACCGCCGATGCGCCTCCACCGATGTGGCCATGTCGAGGTTCACGACATTTGCATGCCTTTTCCTATCCTCCACTATCTCCATAGCTCGACGAATAAGAACGGCACGCCGGCCAACAAAAAAGGGTTAGTCAACAAAATGATATTTTAAGACTATACCACATCACATGTCCTGCAAAACAGAGTTAGACGCCTCTAACGTTTGTTTGCATATTTTAGCGTGGCTGTAGGATCAACGGGACAAGCTGGAAATTCTACGGTCCTCACCAAGCATGTTTATTCATGTTGCTAGATTGACTTTGCGGGGTGATGGACAACCCAACATTACGAAAACATTGCGGCTCCCCATCTAAACGATCACAGGTGCGCGTGACCCCCGTGTGGACCTAGTTCACATGCCCTTTCCACCACCAAGTCAACGAATCCAACTATAGAAAGACCCGAAGCTACTGAAGCACTTCGTTGGCGCCAACAAGCATACTAGGAGCAGGCGGAACGTCCGCGGATTGCTAGAAGTCCGAAAGATCAAGCTATACCGTCGGAAACAATTCTTAATTGATATATTTGGAAGCATCCATAAATAAACTGAATGTTAGAAGCAACTTCTTCAATAACATACCCGCATAAACATATGCGGTGCCCGCACATACCATGTGCTCTAGATCAAATCATGTATCTACGCATAGATCGCTCTGATACCACTATTGGGTTGCGTGTACGGTAAATTAAAATTTCACGTATTGCTACGCAACACCTCCCAAGATCTACTTTGAAGATACATGCGAATACGAAGATCCAAAGATCTAGTTTAGTATACGTTACCAACACCGTAATTACGGAAGAAGTGTTCATGATGTAGTCGATGAAGCTCGTCGATGTAGCTCGTCGTGGTCTCCCTCAACCAGGCCTGGTAGAGAGATTCCGACGTCTCCTCCTCCTCGCCTTGTCACCTTGATTCAACAGCGTGAGGGTCAACCATCGTGAACGATAGATCACCCCTCTAAGAGCTTGCACGCGTACGCTGGGAAAGGTTCAGCAGGGCTTCGCCATCCAAGCTTGAAGCTCTACTGGTGTATATGAAGGTGGAGATCTCAACACATGAGAAGGAGAGAGAGAGAGAGAGATTAGATCTTGTCTAATCGGATAGGTTGCCCCTAATTAGAGGTTCCTCTAATCCAACTAGAAGGGATCTAAACTTGAGAGTTCGCACGAACTTGTGTCTATTGTGTGTTCTCCAAATAGGAGGGGGGGGGGTTTTATATTGAGGGCCAAGAGGTAGGGAGACTTGGACAAGGGGAAACCTTCGCCGCCGGGTGGGGCCCACCTAGGCCGCACCGACCTAGGCAGGTGGGGCCCACCTAGGCCGGCCACCTATGCCGCCGCGCGGTAGGGCCCGCCCTGGCCTGCACCGACCTAGCGGGTGGGGCCCGCCTGGCAGCACCGCCTCGGCCGCCGCCGCGCCGCCTCCCCCCGCCGTGGGCCGGTCGGTCCACTAGGGTTCGGTCATGGGGGAGCCTCCCTCCTTCGACGTCCTGGCCCACCACCACAACTTGGTGGTGTGGCACTAATAATATTTTTCCCGTAATTATTTATCAATTAAATAAATCAATTTAATTAACATATAATTAAATAATACTTTGTCTAATTAATTCTTATTTGAATATTTCCTTTTACAGAATATTTTCACTGAATTAATTTCCTATCAAACACTTTTCATATGATCCGGGACACCTAGTGTCCGCCGACAAAATACTCCGGATAAATATTTCTTATATAAACCCTCAGAATAAATCTGACCGTGATAGCAACTTATATCACAAAACAATCTCTCTTGATAAGGTATATCTATCACGCAAACACTATGCCGGTGATACTCTCTTCATGTTCCAGACCAACTAAATACACAACTAACCAATCCTAGTTTAAGCGTGTCCACCCTACAGGTTCGATTACGGGTAGCTATAATTGGGTATCCACCAATCACCGGCCAGTGACAGATCCGGGATGATCTGTGTAACTGCTATCGTTATGCGAAAGACGCTCTGTTGAACCTGCTGGTTATTTAATATATCATATCCCATTACTCACGATACTAAACTTCACCTGAGATATAGATCCGTGGATGATACCATGAATCAATCAATGATTGATTCATATCATCTTTGTCTATCTCGTTACCGGTAAGTTCCCTTTACTCGTTTCCGTATTATGATATCCCACATGGTGTAACTTCACCATGCATTGTCTGCAGAACATATTGGATACCTTTATAATACCGAGAGGGCCCAGGTCGTATCTCTCTTAACACCGAGGAGTAATTTTCCATCTCAGAACATTAGGATACACGAATACCTTGAAGCCACCCAGTAGCTGCCTTTATGATCACCCTGTTACGGCCGTGACGGTTAACAGCACCAAAGTAACTTTTCCAGTATGCATGATCCTAATGACCTCATGGTTATAGGACTTGGTATACAACAACCTTTCTGTGATAAAGCTAAGGACAAAAAGACTATTTAACGGAATCTCTTAGCATACCAACACTTGGGTTACCCAGCCATATTATTATCCAATAATGCCACTCATTGATGCTGACATAACAATGTCCATGACTAGGAAAAGCAGCGTCATCTAGCAATCAACGAATTAGTCCGTAAAAGAACTAGGGTATATTTTACGTGTTCATATTCTCTACACATGCGGGTGAGCTTTTCCCTAAATCACGCATTTAGAAATCACCGCAGTTATAGCATAGAGAATACGAATCAATAATCTATGAATCAGATATATGTATATGTATAAATACATTGCCTTTTGGGCATATATCCAACAGCGACACGGGTGGCGTATCCTTGCACAGCGGATTGCACTTGGGCCTGGTCGATGACGTTGCCATCTTCATCCTCGGTCGGCATGAACTCCGTCAGATGATGGATGTCAGCATCCGGGTACCAGACCTTGGTCAGGACAAGAGCCTTCTTGGCGCCGCCACGTGCAGAGGACCGCATGTTGCGCTCGTATTCTTGGCAAAGCTTCTCAAGAAACTCCGGCAGGAACTCGAAGTCGATGGGGTCGCTCGCCGTGATAGGGTATAACTTAGCGGCTAGAGCTTGACCAGCATCGACAACGCGCCAGATCAGTGCGCCAACTTGGCGGATGCGGCAAGGACGAGGCGAGACGTCGGCTTGGTCGTCAAAACCTGCCGGCACTGAAAATTGTGGACAACTGTTAGCACGGACAAGGGGCTAAGGCGCCAAATGTACAAGACAAATAGAAAATGCAGACGTGTTACCAAGGACATGTTCCTGGATGGCGGCAATTTCTTTCGTGCTCGGCGAGTTTTTCCTCAGCTTGCCGGATGGCCTTGGCGTGATGATCTTGCTGCTCCTTGGAGTTCTTGGCGACTTCGGCCATATTGTTGCCCAGATTCTCCAGCTGCTCCGTAAGCTTGCTGATGGCCGTGGCATGCGCCAAGTCTCTTTTCTCCAGCTCTTTGGCATGATCCGCCTTCAGCTTCATCACCTCTTCGGCAAGATCTGCAGCTTCGTTCATTAGCGCTTGCATGTCAGAGGAGTTCTGGAGAACATCTTGTGCATTGCTTAACAATTCTACAAAATTGTGCAAAGGAAAGTCCGACTAAATTTTTTGTCGGCAAACATAAAGATGACGGAAAGTGAAGGCAAAGCAATTTGTCACCTTCATCTTTTTTGCGAGCCTCTTCCAAGCTCGCAATCTGCCTGTCCTTCAGCTCAAGGTCCTGCTTCAGTTGGCGGCATTCTTTAACCTTGGCCTCTTGGGCCTGGAAAAGCTCCATATTGGAGGCAAGAACAGTCTGTCACCAAATAGTAGGCAAAAATTAAATTTTAGGCCAGCATAGTTAAATGAACACCTTGACCGGATAAAAGCATCTTTTAGCCGCCAAAGTGATCAGGGGCTAGGACTATGGGCTGGCTTACCTCAATCTGTTCTTGCAGTTGGTCGAACCAGCCACGACAGCCCTGGCGCATGTTCTGCAGGGTCTGGCGCAGGTCCTTCACCCCTCCGGTGCGAGGGGCTGAGTCGGAATTGCCGGCACCCTCCTTTGCTGCCGCTGTCTCCAATTTCATGGCGACAAAGCGGGCGGCATCATTAGCCGAAGCTTCAGCCGTGGTTGGAGCGTAGGTGTAGGTGGGGTCAGCAAATTGCTCACCCGCCGCCTTGCCGGCAGCCGCCTTCTCGGCCTCGGTAGTCCTCGGCCGCTCCACGTAAGTTCCCGGACAAAGAATCACGGGAGTTCGTGGAGCTGCGGCTGGGGACGCCCGAGGTGGTTTGCCTCTGTCGGCAGCCGTCTTCAAGGTGCCATGTAGCTTGGGCATGGCGGGCTTCACTCTACAAAGAAGACATATATGAGTTAGGCAAATCCTAAGTATGCAAAGAAGCTGCTTTTAATACGACAACTTACCGCTTGAGGGGGACTTTATCCCCCGGGACATCGGTGTCCGCCTCGACGGCCATGGCCGCCTTGTTCTTCTTCTCAAGGTCCTTGGTGGAGGGGGCGGCACCGGCTTTGCGCTTGCGGGGATGGCTGGCACCTGGCTCATACTAGTTTGGCACCAGGTCGTCATCTCCCAAGTCCATTAGCTGTTACGACAACATTTCATCAGTTCGGCAATAAGTAGGCGGCACGCAAGTAAATAAAGTGTCTGTTTACCGCTGGGACTGGGTTGTTGTGGTGAACATGGGAACACCCTCGGCCGGCTTGATCTTGGCGGGCATGATGAGTGCCCTTAATCGGTACAGCAGCATTCCTTTGTCAAGGAGGCCGCTGCCAGACGCATCCGCCTGAAACTCGCACATCTTCAGTGGGCGATGGCGGAGTGGCATGATTTTCTGTGACAGCAAACACAGGACTGTGTCGCCGCCATCAAGGCAAGGCGCCATCATTGTCTTGGTGAGGAATTTGATCCGCCTAAAAGTGCGGCGTTGTTCCTCCGGCAAGATGGTTGCCGCCTTCTCCGTCCAACACTCCCGGTATGTTGGCGGACCGTTCACAAAAGGAGGGATCCCCACCGTCAAACCAGGTGCCGGGATGTCCTTGCAATAAAAGAATGTGCTGGTCTAGTGCTTCACCGACTCGATGTAAGGGATCTTTGGGTACCAGCCAGGTTGGCGGCAGTTAAATGTGACACTGCCGCACGTGGCCAGCGTGCCGTCGGCTATAGTTTGCCGGCGGCACAGGAAGCAGTACTTAAACAGATCGATGGTGGGAGCTACGCCTAGATACCCTTCACACAAGGCATGGAAGCCAGCCAAAACTAGGATACTATTGGGCGCAATGTTGTGTGGTTGCAGCCATAGTGCCTAAGAACGTCGGAGAAGAAGGCGCAAGGCGGCATACCCATTCCGCGTAGCAGATGTGACGCCAGGACGACCCTTTCTCCGTCTTGGGATCAGGGACGGCCTCGCCGCCTGGAACCCGCCAGGAGCAGTCCTTCTTGATGGGCAGGAAGCCGCCATCCACCAACTCCTCCAGGAATTCTTCCGTCATGGTTGACGGAAGCCAGTAGCGGGAGCCCAAATCCGCTACCTCTTCCTCTTCCACGGTGGCCTCATCGCCGTCATCCTCGGGCTCAGCCGCTGCCTCGGTCCCCCCGTCCTCGCTGGCGGAAGAGGATGGGAGGTTGGAGTGGTGGTGGAGGGCGCCGCCGGCGCCGAAGAAGAAGATGCAGCGTCGCCCGCCTCCGTGGCGGGAGGCATGGAAGCCAAAGGGACGGCGTCGATCGCCGTCGCCGTCGCCGCCGCCATGGATTCAGATCCAGCGGCAGAATGAAGCGCCTCTGGCGCCGCCGCCGTCGCCGCAGCGCTCTGTTCTCCGGAGGACGCCATTTGCGGAGAAGGAACTCGAAGCGTAGCTCGCCGGAGAAATGAAAGAGAGGTTGCACACGGGAGGCGAGAAGGGCAGCAGTGGAGCAGGGGAGGGTTCGGTGTTTCTGCTCGAAGAAAACGAGGCATTTAACCTCCCCGTGCTCCGAGATTTGTGCAAGTGGTGGGGCAGCCCGATCTCCGCCACGTGTCTGCCATCCATGAAGGGGGCGACGACGAGCGGCGTCGGTGCCTCGGTTCTCGCACGACGTGGGAAGGTCATCATGATGCACGCTCTGGTGTTCGAACTGTCGTGGACCCAGTGACGTCACCATTGACCTGACTAGTCCAATCGACAAGACCACACGGGGAAGATCCCTGACAGGAGGTCAGGCCGTCTTCCCATGTTGGCGGCGATGATCTGGATACTTTAGATGGATCATCGCCTATTTCCACTTCAGAAGGATTCAAGCTCTTAAGTGGCCGACAAGTACTTCAAGGCGGATGACATGCAAGAAGAAGCCAACAACTGGAGAACTCGGACCCTTCTGGGGGCTGATGTTGGGGTCATACCACATGGGGGTACCATCAACATGGCTCAATCCGGCTAGTCCCGGGTGGCCCACAGTGGTGGCAAGGCCTTTGCTTGCCGGGCGGCCCAGATAGCTGACGACTAGGAAGGCGGATGCCGGCAAGGGGAGGTCCAGGACCGAAGCCCATGGAGCCACCGGGTCCATGACGGAAGGCGGTAGACTTGCCGGTTAGGTTTAGGACTCTGTATACTTGCCAGATACGTAACCTCCCTGTAACCCCAGGTCTGGCCGCCTATATAAGCCGGACCTAGGACGCCTCTAGGGCATCATCCAACACCCGATCTAATCATTGTAACCTGTAACATGGCGATTTACCTCATAGTGATTTATAGCAGCACGTAGGGCTCCGCCACTGCCGTGGAGCCTGAAGCTGCGTAAACCCTCGTGTTCAATCCCGACCTCGACGACGCTACCCCTTCTTCCCCTCGGCTCACCCTCGGCTAGAGGATCCCCATCTCCTATCAAGAACACCGATACACCGACAATCTTACTCTCTTGGGCATTTGCTGCCCATCTGCGAGGGCATGTCTATTGACCCGGCAGAAGAAGCATGAGATACCGCCGGCTCGGTCGCCGGCGGTGGATGACCAGAAGAACTCCCGTTCCGGGGAGCCAAGATAAAGTTCTCGCAGTTGACCTCCATATCCTGGGGATTGCCCGCGTCGCCCGTAAGTTCCACTAGCGAGGAAAAGGATGGCTACCCCCGGGTCAAGGACCGCAGGGGCATCAGAAGCTGGGAGCGGGGGAAGAACCTTGTCCCCCGCGTTGTTGTCATCGTCGTCGTCATCACTATCTTCGTCGTCACTATCCTGGCCGGCGCCGTGCTCATCACCACCGCCCGTATCATCGCCTGAGCCGGCGGAATCCTCCGCGGATCCTTCCTCCCCCTCCTCCGGCAGCTCGGAGGACTCTCCTTCCTCATCAGAACTGGAAGGAGCCTTGGCCTTGCGAGCCTTCACCGGAGACCTGGGACCATGGTCAGCTCGGCCCTCGATGCCAAGGGCGTTGCACACCGGCATCGACTTCAAGATGGAGTCCTTCTGTGGATCCTCGCACAGAGGAAGGACCCCGGCGGGCAGATCATATTGAAGACCCAGGACAAAGATCTTGGTTATGTTGTTCCGGAGAGAGTTGTCCGGCATATCCGCGTTCCTCAGGCGGGACGGATCGCCATGGCCTTTGAAGTCCCATGACGGGTGCGGCCTTTTCTACAGCGGCGCCAGGCGGTTGCGGAGGAAGTGAGCAACAATGGCAGTTCCTGTCACCCCTCGGTTGCAGAGGAGCCGAAAGTGCTTCACCACCTCCGAGAACTCTTCGTCTTGAAGACTGAAGTACCCCCACGAGTCCAACTTCACCGGACGTTCCCTTGGTTCCTCCCATTGCGAAAGAGCCTCCGGGACCTCCACCAGGAACCATTGCTTCCTCCACTCCTCCCATCTGGATTTGGTCTTCATGAGAGGATAGGCCAGCCTGGCTTTCGGGCGGAAGCAAAAGGTGACGCCGCCACCTAGCCACACATCCTTTCCGATGCGGGGATAGAAGAAGTGGCGGAACAGGGCCACAGACGGCATCACCCCCACTAACGCCTCGCAGGAATGGGCAAAGACAGCCAAATCTAGGATGGCTCCCGGTGTCAGATGCAAGAGCTTCAGCTTGTACGTCTTCAAGATCTCCAAGAGGAAATCGGAGAAGGGGGCACGGATCCCATCATCATAAAGTGGTCGAAGATGGGGATCTGCGTGGGCAGCTTCTCGTCGGAGGGAGGAAAGACCTTTGACGGCTCTCCGGGCAGGGATGTCACCTACCGCCGTGGATTCCATCACCCCAAAATGTGAGGCCCTCCGCATCATCTCGTCATCACCAGCATAGCAGCTGGGGAACAGAGCTCACCGCTTGTGGAGCTCAGCCTGTTTGGCGTTGTGCGCCGATCTCCGTCGCCTTCTCTTGGAATTGGGGGACGGTGGCCCCCGAACGATGGAGGCAGGGCCCTCCGGTTTCTTCTTCCGCCCTGTGATTTTGGTGTGAGCCATTGGGCGGATGGGGATTTGCGGCAGCGGTGCAGAGGAGGAAGACGGAGCAGAGGTCGGCTAGTTGGGAATTTCTCGCGAAATGGATTGGTAACGGTCACAGAGCCCTAGGCGGAAGTCTATGAAGTGCCCCACGCGTCACGTCACGGCCCCATTCCGGCTGGCACGGGGATCGAGGAGACGTGCCGACTTCGGCGCTTTCCAACCGTTGGATGCTCGGATAAGATCGAGGCCCGCACGAATCGCAACGTTCGGCGCGGCCGAGTCAAATGAGCTCAAGGGCTCGTCTCTACTCCAACCTGGCGAGCCCCACCAAGCAGTGCAAGAAGACCAGATGCCCGGGACCCACTTTGACCTTTTTTATGTCGTAGCCCTGGCAGCTGGAGCAAGGGCCGCCGGGACCATGCCCAGGGGCTACTGTCGCAGCAGTGGAACATGGGGTTCCCCTAGTGCTGCCAAAGTGGGTCCACCGCATGTGGGCCCAACACGAAGATGGACATGACCAAGATTCAATGAAGGACTGGCGGGTTCCATTCTGAGTACCGTGAAGACTCCGCAGCTCCTGCACCAGCCAAGGCCCCCGGGTGCGGAGGACTTCCGGGTCCCCCCCACCCCCGGGTATGAAGGGAAGACCCCGAGAGTCCGAGTCCCCGGCGAGGCCGGGCTCCCTCTCAGGCGCTGCTGCGTACAAGCTGTGGATAAGATCTCCACCGCACTCCAGAAGTCGCACGAAGAACCTAGAAGACTTGGGAAGCAAGGCGCGGGCAGGGGACACGACCCACGGCGTGTCAGCCCTTGTCCATCCCGCTTTCCCCAAAAGGTTGACGCTCCCACCTAACCAGCGGAAGATACTTGGGGGAGGAGAGGCCACGTCTCCTCCTAAACCAGCAGAGGGGGCTTCTTCCCGCCAAGACCCCCTCACGCTCCTCGCATGACCCTTGTGGTATCCCCTTAGCCTATAAAAGGAGGACCAAGGCATGGAGGAAGAACAAGGGGGAAGCAACCACTAGTACAGAACGACACATCGGATACCCCTCTATGGCAACGACGAGAGTTAGGCGACGGAAAATGAGCTCCGCGTGCTTCCGCGAGGGCGCGCGCGCGCTAGTTGGTCGATGGGCCCGACACAATGGTAACGGAGGCTGAAAAGATCTCCGATGCTCATATCTAGGCAATGGAGGAAAGAATATCTCCGTTGCTGATATGACCACATCAGAAACGGAGATCGGTCTATCTCCGTTTCCCATGTGAAGGCCCATTAAACGGTACAGGTATTAATATCTCCCACTCCAGTACTGTATCTCACTCTCACTCTCACAGTCTCACTCTCCCCAGTTCCTAACCCTAGCCACACACGCTTTCCTCCGACTTCACCCATCGATGGCGAACCCCTCCGGCGCCGACGGAAGTCAGGATGGAGCATCTTCCTCCTCCCACCCTCCGAGGCGCAGCCCGGATCTCCCCTACAACTGGGGCGAGATCCCCGACGACTGCAGTCGCGAGTTCATTCCGAGCCGTCAAATCCCATCCAGATCCACGGCGGCGGCGGCCACCGACGCCCGGATCTCGTCCTCGTCGTCCTCCTAGGACGATGAGGACAAGGATCTGGAGGTCGGTCTCCTCCTCTCTCGCGTCTCCTTTGAGCGCGAGCGTGCCGAGGGCGTCATTCGGGCATCTGCGATGCAGAGAGCTATCCGCATCTCCGCCGCCGAGCACGCGATAGAAGCGACCGAGGAGGCGTTGTTCCAGACGCGGCTCCGGGCGGCCATAGACCGCTCTCTTCTCCCTGGCCAGGGCCCTGGGCGAGATGCGACGGTGACAGCGGTGGCGGCGGCGGAGGAGGAGGATGAGGAGGAGGAGGAGGACGCTCCGGTGTTCGAGCAGGATGACGTCTCCTCTGACGTCTCCTCTGGCAGTGGCTCCAGCGCCGACGCCTGGGACGCAATCCGCGATGGAAAGCGACCCCCCTCACCTAAGGTAAATGACCGCTATGTATTTGCTATGTTAGCTACTTATTTAGCTCGGTTTGCTCTGTTAGCTCTGTTCAGCTATGTATTTGCTATGTTAGCTACTTATTTAGCTCAGTTTGCTTTGTTTAGCTATGTTAGCTACTTATTTAGCTCGGTTTGCTCTATTAGTTAGCTCTGTTCAGCTATGTATTTGCTATGTTAGCTACTTATTTAGCTCGGTTTGCTTTGTTTAGCTATGTATTTGCTATGTTAGCTACTTATTTAGCTCGATTTGCTCTGTTAGTTAGCTCTGTTCAGCTATGTATTTGCTATGTTAGCTATTTATTTAGCTCAGTTTGCTCTGTTAGTTAGCTCTGTTCAGCTACGTATTTGCTATGTTAGCTACTTATTTAGCTCCGTTTGCTCTGGTAGCTGCTTATCCCACTACATTTTGTTTTGTTTACTGCTTATTGGCTCTGTTTATTAGCTTTATTTGTTGTTTCTAACAAAGAATATTCGTTGTGTCAAGGGCTTGGTGGATGCTTGGTGACGATGATGCTGTCGTGAAGACCTAGGAGCGGGGCTCCATACACGGTGCCGTCACCAGGAGCAGTACATTTTGCGCAGCAGGATGAAGACAGTAGATGTTCATCTGGCGGCCGTGAAGACATAGGAGCAGAGCTCTAGCCACGCGCACTGATGAACTTTTGTAAAGCAGGGCGTACAGGAATACGGTGACAACCGGGCGGCCGTCTAGTCGCATGGAGCGGGGCTCCATCGACGGCACAGCCCGTCACCGTGTTTTTTTTTGTTTTCCCGTAACCCTTATTAGAAACGGTGATTATCAAAACTCCGTGTCTAATGTTAAACATATCAGAAACGGTTTATCGCCTCCGTTGCCATTGAGATCTTCACATCAGTGACAGGGTCGGGACACGGACCCTTTCTCCGTTGCCGATGTGGGTTTTGGCCCGTTTCCGATGTGTCGTTCTGTACTAGTGAACGAGTCACAAGGGCTAGACACTAGCTGCAAGGTCAAGATTAGACTAGGGATAGGAGAGAAGGAAGGTGATCTCCTCCGGGCAAGGATCTGTCCTTCTTCTACCTCTAGCCAAAACCCCTTCCGGGTACCCCGCCGGAGAACTCCATTGTAGCCACACCATGACCCCACCATCTATCTAGACATGCAGGAGTAGGGCTGTTAGCCTTCGGGCGGCCTGAACCTGGGTAAATCGCCGTGTTTCCTTGGTTGCTTGCCTTATTCGCAGAGAGAGAGAGAGAGGAGAGAGAACTTGCCGGTAAACCTCTCCGGGAGACGTTTCTCAGCCCCCTTCGTGCCCCATACCGAATCTACAAAGGGGGTACCTTTCATCCCCGGTGTCCATCCTTCGAGACTACAACAAAGAAAAAGCAACACAACACATAATTTACATCTGAAGGTTCACAGCCTAAAAGAACACGAAGCAAGAACCCGATTTGCCGCCAAACTAACCCTGAAGGAGGATAACACTAAGACCAAGGGGAAACCAAGGTTTTCCAAGTGTCCAAAACACTCGTCAAAAAGGCAAAAACACACATCAAAAGACTTTGTCGTGTGTAATCCGTCGACAAATCCGGCATAGGCCCGACCGACAAGGGGTTATTTGCCTAGTGCTGTTCGCCGGGGCGCTCGGCAAAGACTTTGACGTGTGTCAAAATCGAGCACTCGGCAAACAAAAGTAAAACATAGTTAACCAAACGGAGAAGGCGACACAACATGACATGTGTCTTTGCCGAGTGCCTGTCAAGACGACCGTCAGCAAAGATTGCTTCTTTGCTGAAGTGCTACGCGGAACAGCCTTCCGCAAAGACCTATCTTGTGGCGTCCAACCCCAGACTTTGCCGAGTGTTACGGTGAAGAGCCATCGGCCATAGTTTATGGTGCGAGTAAGTTCAAAGTATAGTTTAAAGTGCAAATAAGCATCTATCAGGATCCGGTGCTTAACTATTTGCATGAGCAATAATTTTCAATTAACTTGTGTCAGGATATACCCGACATCAATGTTCATATTACATAGCATCAGGATCTGCTACCAAATAAGCATAGTATATATTATAGACCCGTGGGATTACATTTCAGCTTGCTTGGGTTTCAAAAACTAAAAGATAATCAACAGAACTGCATGGGCCTACTGCACATCATATAGCAAGTCACTAGTAGAAAAGGGGCAACGGTGCGCCCCCTTTAGTACCGGTTGCACAAAAACCGGTACTAAAGGGGGCATTAGCACCGGTTGTATTTGTGTGCCCCAGCCTCCAACCCTTTAGTATCGGTTGGTATGAACAACCGGTACTAAAGGCTAGTCTTTAGTACCGGTTGTTAATACCAACCGGTACTAAGGGTTGGAGGCCCCGCGGCACATGCGGCCGCAGTTGGTGGCCCCACGGCGAGACCTTTAGTACCGGTTGTTATTACCAACCGGTACTAAAGAGTAGGCTTTAGTACCGGTTGGTAATAACAATCGGTACTAAAGGTTTCTCTATATTTGCTTCTTCCGTTAATCATGAATTAAAAAAAAGTACTTTTCGCATCCATCTCAAACAGTAATTTTATAATTAAAAAAATAATTCCTCATTCAGTAGTTAGTTTGACTAATTATTTATTTTAATTACCACACCAGTTGAGCCGATATTAATTTTCTCGGTTTCTAGCTAATTTCGCCTACTTAAACGACTTTATGCCTATTTTCCGAAAGTAATTCAAATTTAAACTACAAGTGTGTGATAGTTTGCTCTGAAATTTTTTCAAAATGTTTTTAAGGTGCACAAGTAGTGGTTATATCACAGAACCATCGAAAGGTTTGGATAATTCGACCCCTTACAATGAATACTAACGGCGGCCATTTTGACCGTTTTTTCAACAAAGTCAAAGAAAGTGAAAAAATACTCAAAAAATGAAATCCTTTGGCATGGAGTACTTTCATGTGTACTAGTTGCTAGGATAAATGATAAACTTGAGTTCTGACATAGTTTACAAAAAACTTCTTCACAAAAAGGTCAATTATCCATAAACATGTATAAGTTTCGGGTCAAATGGCCTCGTTATGGTCATCCACGTGTCATAGTTTGTGAAAATGTGCCCATATTTGACACATAGCTGTATCTTGGTACGACAAACAATGTTGCAGACCTGAGTTTTTTCAAATTACTTATATAAATATCATTTTTTGTTTTTCGATTGTCAAAAATGACATTTTTTGTGAAGCAAGTACAACAATATGGTGCAAAATGGCACTCATCCAATTATCACACAAAGTAGACCATATTTTATGGATAATCCACAAATATTAGTAATTTTCTCGGTTTCTAGCTAATTTCGCCTACTTAAACGACTTTATGCCTATTTTCCGAAAGTAATTCAAATTTGAAACTACAACATCGACAGTGCGTTTGAGGAGTTTGCAGCTGACGCATGGAACTTATGGTTTGGTCTAAGTACATATGGCTTGAATCCGTTTGGGGAGCAGAGCAGCAGTCATAGCACCTGGCCCGTGACTCTATGTATCTATAACCTTCCTCCTTGGTTGTGCATGAAGCAAAAGTATATTATGATGCCAGTGCTTATCCAAGGCCTGAATCAACCCGGCAACGACATTGATGTGTATCTGAGACCATTAGTTGATAAACTTTTACAGTTGTGGTCCGACCAAGGTGTACGTGTTTCGGATGAGTACAAACAAGAGGAATTTGGCCTACGAGCGTTGCTGTTTGTAACCATCAATGATTGGCCTGCTCTTAGTAAACATTTCATGACAGTCAAATAAGGGATACAATGCATACACGCACTGTTTAGATAAGACTGACAGTATATGTTTAGGCAACTAATCAATTTTAATTCCTATATATCATTGATAGGATGGCATAGTTGAATTCCTCTCTTTTTTCTAATCAATTTAGACATTTTATTTGTCAAATTTTGATGTAGGATTTAAAGATATGAATTATTCCATATTAAATATTATTACATAATCACTGTTATTTATTCAAAAATATTATTACATAATCATTGTTATTTATTCAGAAAATATATTACACAATCATTGTATTTATTCAAATAAATTTTGAAAATTTAAACAATAACGGATTTAAAGATATGAATTATTCCATATTAAATATTATTACATAATCACTGTTATTTATTGAAAAATATTATTACATAATTATTATTATTTATTCAAAATATAGTACATAATCATTGTATTTATTTAAATAAATTTTGAAACTTTAAACAATAAAAAAGTGTAACATCATGACTTAGGGGTTAATATGATTGATAGTATACTATTACCAGTAAGTTCTAACTTCTCATTTGACAGCTAATTTGTAAGGAACTCAAAAGTTAAGCGTGCTCGGGCTGGAGCAGTTGGAGGATGGGTGACCGAATGGGAAGTTTGACCAGAGTATGTACTTTGACCTGAGATTAAGTGTATAACTAGTTTAAGTGTGTGGTTAAGTAAGAAATTTCAGAATAGAATTAGGAATGGAATTAAGAATAGTATAGAGAATAGAATTGAGAATATAACTGAAAATAAAATTAAAAAAGTACCGGTTGGTATTAACAACCGGTACTAAAGATCCTCAGCTGCGCGCGCGCAGGTTCGCCACGTGGAGGGCCTTTAGCACCGGTTATATATACAACCGGTACTAAAGGGGTACCCCTTTAGTCCCGACCTTTTAGTACCGGTTGCACAACCGGTACTAAAGGCCCAATAAGACCGGTACTGATGCCCTGTTCTCTACTAGTGAGTGATCTTGAACGTCAGCAGCTAGATTTCATAAACAGCCAAACACTCGATCAAAGTGGCACAATTTTTTGTACACCACTTCAAGTTAGTGATATCAGATGATAAAATAAAATACAGAGATAATAAAAACAACAATTCATGTTTATTTGCCTTTTATCAACCACAAATAAACAACTCATCTGAAAACAAGGAAGCACCATCATATTTGTCCAACAACTCATATGAAAACAAGGAAGCATCATTATATTTCACAAAAATGTACACACACTCATCATCTATCAGGGCTTTATACTATGAGCCCCAAAATATCAAGAAATATACAAGTTAATACATTTCCAAGGGTCCGACGACTACAGGTGACAGAGTAGAAGAAGGTGTTGCTGGACCAGCGTGTGTACTGCTCCGATAACTTGCCCGCCAATTTGTCCAGCCCATCCACTCTCGGCATCCGATGAAGAATCAATAGCAAACAATATAAGTGAACTATGTAAAAAATAAAAAATCCTCGTTTCAAAAAAGTAAATAAAAATAAGCTACTAAAGCTAGCTCCTGCCATGCTAAAGCTAGAACACAAGCGGCTCATAACACTACATTGTCCTCGCTAATAACAAACTTTCATCTTTTTTCTGAAACCTAAGGTTTTAGCTAACATGCAATTGGGTCAGATAACTACTATTGAACACTTCAATTTAGTTAACTAATTAGGTGCAGATACGAAAAGTTCACTAACACCAAAATTAGATAATATACTGATCTTTAGCAGACCATGGTTGCCGGGGATGGTCAGAGGGTGGCCCACAAACAATACAATCTTGTTTGGTCAGTGTAAATTGCAAAACTAAGTAGTGTGGAATCATCAAAATAAATTTAGGACACCATACAAGCTTGCTTAGTAAGTGCAGATTTTACAAGATTCCCTTACCATTATCCTTTGGATCTCACATTCCATTAATTTTCTAACAATTTGGCAATTTCATTAACCATTTTAATATCAGCAGCTTTAAATAGGAGTGTAATGGAATAAGCCAATGTTGGATTCTCAGAATTTTGGCTGGTGCATTGGCCGTTGGGAGAGTTTAAACAAAACAAAGGAGAGGATAGAAACTGTCCGCACCTGCATGCAGCAGCAGGACTCTGGCTTCCTCTCAAGGCGAATCAGTGGCTTCTGGCGACGGTCAGAGGGCGCCATACCAGTGCAGCACCACCACCCAATCCAGAGATGCAGCAGCACAGCTCCTCGTGCCGTGGAGCCGCCGGAACTAGAGCACCACATTCCTCCTCAAAGTAGAGCTGCACATATGGTGGTCAAGGCGCCATGGGCGGAGGTGGTGGCAGGTGATGTAGTGCGCCCAACACATGACACGCCAAGTGGCCCAATGACAAGAGCAAGAGTCAAAGCTCTCCATGATAAGGTGAATTCAGTCTTATCTATGTGTGACCTCGATACCCCGTTGAATGGGTTGCTACTTCATTCGAAGACTCTATGCATACTCAGGAACCACCTTGATGATGATACATATTGGAGTGGAGAAGATGAGTAAGAGGAGACCCAAGATGATGGAGAAGATGACCCAGAGAAGACTCAAGAAGGTGGCCAAGAGAAGGCTCAAGAAGACGGTCAAGGAGAGGAGGGGAAGGAAGAAGCAGAGAAGCGGCGGTACTACCGCCCCCACTCCGCCAGAAGGACACCTCTGCGCCAATGTGCGGTAGTACCGCCAGCTCCAGCGGTACTACCGCCCGCCAGCGGTGCTACCGCTCCCAGTGCCGTCCAGAACCGTCTTCTGCGCCCTTGTGCGGTACTACCGCTGGGCCAAGCGGTACTGCTGCTGGCCCAAGCGGTACTACCTGATCAGTGGCATCTTTATCTAAATTGCAAGCATGTTTATGTGCATAATGCACTCACATTTGAATCTTTTATGCCACTGAAATAATAATTAAGATGCTATATTAATTTCATGAGATATTTTATAGCCTTGTTGTCATATTTGCAGGAATGGTGCGCAAAGGCACCAAAATTCTACACCAAGGCTAAGCAAGGATCTTCTGGAAATACACTCTTGGTGAGCAAGGACCTGAACAGAAAACTACAGGGATCTTCTTGTGCAGAAAGAAGAGAAGAGGAGGGACACACTTGCAAAAGAACCAGAGTGGATCGAGCAAGATAAGGAGCAGCCAGCTCCAATCGGCAGCCTAGGGCCTGGTTTTCTCTTCTCCATCCTCGCATCCTCTCCACCACCGGCCGCCGCGGCCAGGCCAGGCGCGACGGCGAGCCACCGCACCACCGAGCCACCGCCACCAGCAGCTGCATCTCCATCATCACGTGCTCCTCCATCCTGTCTCCTGCTGCTGCTCGTCGCCAAGGTCGCCGGGACGCCAAGACCTCCATCAACCTGACGCTGCTCCCTTCAACTCCCGCTGCTGCTCTTCTCACCTTCAAGTGCTGCCGAGCCTAGGAGCAGAACGACCTGAAGCCCTCCATCCTTGCTGCTCCTCAACACCAAGCAAGCAGTTCTTTGTGGTTGAATCCCATCGATCCTCTCTTTTTATTTCTGAATAAATATATGTGCGTGTATTGGTACTAGTTCAGTTATTCGTCAGATTGTGCTGGCTTGTACCAGCCTTGGTCGTAAGTGTTCATGTGCATGTGTGTGTACTTAATCTGTCACTTGTGCTAGACCTGCGACTGTTTGGTAGTGATTTGCTCAGATTAAATACATGTGTGTGTAAATCTTGCTTATTTCAGTTGTTACAGTAAGTTGAGTGACACAACTAATTGTTTATTCTGAGATTTTGCTAGTTATGCCCATGTGTAGTTTGATCTATGGCGTGTATGGCTAGTCCCTGCACGCCGGTTTGTTGCATCATCTATCCCTTGCCCCCAATTGCTCGTTAACTCGCAGCGATCTGGCTTGACAACCCAGAAAGTTGTGATCTTCGTGTTTTGTATTTTCTCCTTCTTAAAACCTGCTAAAAACCATTCCTTGCATGACTAGTCTCTGCAAGTTGAGCACCAAAATCTTGTTCCCTGTCTAAAAATTGCTCGGATCCTTGTTAGACTCCTGACTGACAACCAGGAGGCTGCAAGTTAAATTCTGAATTTGGATGTTGATCTCACTTGTGTGAACTTTGCTTAAACCCTGTGGTTAGTTAAAAACTTGCTCCTTTGAAGTTGATCTAGCTTTAGCCGAAGCTTGAATGTTGATTGCCTAGTCCCTGTGGTGGACACGACACTCGCAGTTTTGGGTGAAATACCTACTGCTATATTTGCATCGATCAAATTGGCGCCGTTGCCGGGGACTAGCGTCGAACAATTGAGTTAGGCTATAGACTAGGTCTTTGTTTGTCTTTGTGTGCATATTTTTAACCTCTAACCTTGTCCTAGTTATTTTCTGTGTTCCTCTTTGTTTCTTCTTCCTTTTGTGCAGATTGTAGTTGAACAAGTTTCACCTTGGATATGGCATTCTATTCAGATCATCATGGACAGGTGAATGATTGCTCCATTACCATGGAAAAAATTCAAGAGCATGAAAGTAAGCTTTTTCAAAGATTGCATCAATTGGCTCTTGAGAGAGGTATAGTTTTAGATGATGGGCCTATGCATTCTGATCAGTATTCCTTTGGTTATCCTCATGCTGCTCCTGTATGTCACATTTGTGGTATTCATGGCCATACACCTGCTGATTGTCAGTGTGGTGGTTATGCACCCACTCCAGATTGTTTTGGCATGAACTTTGCTCCACAGCATGGTTCATACCACAACAATTACGACCCTGGATGGCCTGAAAACCCAAGTATGACATATAGGAACAGCAGCCCACCTATCTCATCACTTTCTCCTAGTTATCCAGTGCAGGAATTTAGGTGTCCAGAGAAGAATCAGCAAGAACATCATCAGCCCAGTGCTCAGTCCACTCCTCAAGAAGAGCATTCATCTTGGGTAGCTGAATTCAAGAAGAAACAACAAGAATTGATGGACCAAGTAAACTCACAAATGATGCAGCTGAATGAGAGACTTTCACAATTAGCAACACCTGAGCCCAAGACAGGAGAGATTACGGAAGCTGCTGCAGTAGAAGAAGAAGATAAAGAAGAGCTTCAAGTGGACAAAGATGTTGTCATGCAAGAGGGTGACAAAACAGGTTTATCTAACCCTCTTGATGACATGTTTCCTTCTGAATCATCTGCCACTACCTTGCATTGCATGACACCATCTCTAAAGGAAGAAATGAAAAATGATTTGCCTAAACTTGATAATGCACATTCTCTCAGCAACATTGCTCATGCTCATGATGATAACACCTATTATTCATATGCTGGAATTGTGTTGAAGGATGCATGCTCTAAAATTGCTTATATTTCCCCTGTGGACACTTATCATCCTCACCATGTGCTTTATTGCTATACCTACATCATTGGTTATTCAATTGATGATCTCGTGGGTGTGAACCCTATCACTTGTGCAAGTTGTACTTTGTTTGTGTGGACTTTCAGGATTTTACCTCTGCACTACTCATTGAGGCTGTACATGGTTCGAGTCGACATTCCATGGGATCCTGGTGGATTCATGGTATGGTGTTGAGGAGAGTAGTTGAAGTTGAGCATGGACAAGAGTGAAGAGAGCATGAAGAATTGGAGAAGGTGCAGAAGGTTGTGAGCAGCTACTACAACACCTTGGTGAGCTGTTTCTTACCCCAACTAATGGTTTCTACTTGTGTAAATTCTAAGTGTGGGGGAGATTCATTTGATTGCATGTTCCTAGTCCTATCTTTGAAAATGGATTTGAAAGTGCATGTGTTGCCCCATGCGCGGTTTTGGTAATTAATGACAATCCTTATGGACTAATGTTTGCTTTAAGATATACTTGTAGATCTTGTCCATAGGAAAAGATTGGAGTTCATGTGTTGGACTCTAGAAGATTACATGATGACCAAGGTTCCATCCAAGG
The DNA here is from genome assembly GCA_947311845.1 of Poa pratensis. Lineage (NCBI taxonomy): Eukaryota > Viridiplantae > Streptophyta > Magnoliopsida > Poales > Poaceae > Poa > Poa pratensis. The sequence continues at coordinate 4,902,333 of CAMZMU010000060.1, read as the reverse complement.
GTTTCTATGAAGAATGGTCATGAGAAGAGTTGAGCTTATTGCAAGCATGGCTTGGAAAAGAAGATTGAGTGAACTTCATGCTTATCTCCAAGCCATCATCTATATCAAGAGAAGAATATGAAGCGCAAGTGGATACATGAAGACGGAGCTTAGCGAGGCTCTCCCATAATGGTGTATGGGGGAGCATTTGGAGATGTCTTCATCAAGCATGTGCTTGCAAGCGCAAATCAAGAAAAGTGGTCCACTTGAAGAGATCAAGATCGTCATCATCTAGCTCAAGTGGAATGCGCAAGGCAAAGGTATGATCTTGATAGGTTTTCTATTTTACCGGTCTCATGGTGTTAGTGGGAGACCGGGTTATAGGATAGATGCCGTACTATCAAGAGGGGCTCTCAAGTGAGTAACTTGATCGCATCTTTGTGGAGAGCTCATACCTTTGCATACTTGGCATATCATCTTTCTTGGTTCTTATTTGGCTTTTATCCATATGAGAATTTAGAGCTTGTGTTCATCTCTATACCAAGCTCTAGTTCATCAAAAACGGATTTCATATGAATATCTTGTTGCATTTTTGATGATTGGAGGATTTACCGGTTGTTCCTTTTTAGAGAGGTTTACCTTTCTACATTTGGTTTTATCCTCCATCTTTAGACTATGATGTTTCTCTGCATGATCTTGAAGGGCTCTTCGTTACGATTCCAACGAGCCCAAGATCATCGAAATCGGAGTCCGGATGAAAAAGATATTGCGGTTTTCGTTTTGCTGTTTCTGTCAGTTTTCAGACAATCGGATAATCCGACCCAATCTTGGATCGGAATATCCGACCCGGATATTTGCTGGACGCGAAAACGGCTAAGGACTTTAAAGCAATGCGTACTGGAGTTTTTCGGATCATCCTATCTAACTTGAATCGGATAATCCTATACAGTCGGATTATCCTGTCTAAGTTGAATCGGATAATCCTGTACAGTCGGATTATCCTGTCTAATTTGGATCGGATAATCCTATACAGTCGAATTATCCTATACAACTTGAATCGGATAATCCTATGTTTTCTGGCTGCAACGGCTCTTTTTCGTGGGACCTATAAAAGGCCCCCCTTTCTTCCCCAAAGGGTCTAGTTTTGCCCAGCACGTTTTTCTCTCTCTCCCCACCATTGTTGACCTTGCAAAGCTTGCCCCTCTCCCATTTCCTCCCATGATTCTTGCATATCTTTGAGGGATTTGAGAGAGGAGATCTAGATCTACAATTCCACCAATCCATCTCTCCTCTAAGTGAGGGGAACCTAGTAGATCTTGATCTTGGAGTTCTTGGTGTTTCTCCTACTTTGTTCTTCCTCTCTTCTCCCCCCATAAGCATTAGTTGCTTGTGGTGGGATTCGAGAGAGAAGGATTTGAGCCTTGTGCTCTTGCCATTGCTTTTGTGCATCGGTTTGCTCTCTCCACGAAGTTTCGTGGAAGTAAAAGTTTGTGAGCTTGTTACTCTTGGGTCGTTGGACCCTAGACGGTGTTCTTGTGACCTTTTGTGGTCAAGGCCTTTTGTGGCTAGTTGGGACCTTTTGTGGTCCACTTGGGAGCTCCCAATCCTTTTGTGGGTTGTGCCTCAAGATTGTTGCAAGGGACTCGATTTCCGCCCAAAAGGAAATCAATAGTGGAAGGTGAACCGAGCTTTTGTGCGAGGTTCATCGGAGAATAGGGTGAGGCCTTTTGTGGCATCTTGAGTTTGACACTCACACCCCTCCAACGAGACGTACTCCCCTAAAAAGGAGGAACTCGGGAATACATCGTCGTATCCGCGTGCCTCGGTTATTTCTATACCCGAGCTCTTTACTTATGCACTTTACATTGTGATAGCTTTCGAGCTTGAAGTATCATATCTTGCTATCACCTTGTTACTTGTCTTGCTTAGCATAAGTTGTTGGTGCACATAGGTGAACCTAGTTTATTTAGGTTGTGTGCTTGATAATTTAAACACCTAGTTTTATTCCGCATTTATCAAGCCTAAACCGGAAAAGTTTTAAACGCCTATTCACCCCCCCCCCCTCTAGGGGACATCCTTGTCCTTTCAATTGGTATCAGAGCCTGGGCTCTCTTTATTGGACTTTACCGCCTAGAGAGTAAAGATGTCGTTTAGAGAATTAGTGCACAATCCCACTTTTAAATTCGATGGCACTAGTTATGATGTATGGAAAATTCGCATGCTTAATCTTTTTAGGGCCATGGGTCCAAATTATATCATGAGTATAGATGTGGGTTTTTCTCCTCCAAAGGATTCCCAAGAATTATTAGAGGATGAGGAAAACTCTCATCTTGATACTCAAGTATATAATGGCCTTATATGTGTTTTGAGCGATGTAGTTCTTGCTTCAATCATGCCTTTCCGGAACGCTCATGAGCTTTGGACTAAGCTTCAAGATAAATATGAAGTGTCCAACATTATTGAGGATGATTGTTGTCCCTCCTCCTTCGGCCGTGATGAGTTCACAACTTCTTCCACTTCACCAACATGTGATTTGTCACAAGTTAATGAAATGGTGAGTGATGATAGAAATTGCATTATTGATGGTGAATCCACTATTGACTATACGTCATCTCTATCTCATTGCAATGTTCTATCTTTGGACTTAAACACTTCTAGCACCTCAAATGTCTTACATGCTAGTGTTGATAGTCCTTGCATATCATATAATAGTTGTTTAACTAAATCTCATGATGATATGCTTCATATGTCTTGTTGTCATGAAAACAATACTTCAATATCCTCTATTTCGTGTGTGGCTAACAATGTAGAGGAAAACCAACATTTGTTGGAACAAGATATGGATCTCAATGGTGCTTCAAGTAAATCTTCATCATCATCGTCCATTTCTCACTTTTGCCTTATGGCTAGGGAGTCAAAGGTATCTCCACCTTTGGAACCCACTACATCTTGTGATGATGCGGATGAGGATTATTATGGATTAAAAGATAATGATATTGACTCCTTAAAGGAGAAGAGTGAGTTGGTATTTGGTGCTCTCCCTAAAGGTAGTCAAGCTTGCTCTTACTTGTGTGAAATTTTGACTTTTGCTATTAAGTGCAAGGATATCATTGAAGAAAAGGGAAGGATTGAAAGAGAGGATGCAATGGAAAAAGCATCCTTAGAAAATGCTCTTGAGGAAGAACATGAGCTTCGAGTGTCTCTTGAGGAGAAACTTGAATCTCTTGATGAGACAAATGATTTAGTGGTTGTTAAACTCATTAATGAACATGAGCATACCATTGCAAAATATAAAGTGCTTAAAAAGGAAAAGGTTGAATTTGGTGTTGACAATGCTAGACTTATTGAGGATATAGAGAGACTTGACAAAGCTCTTAAGGCTTTGGAAAGTGAACACTCTCTCCTTACCAAGTCTCATGATCAACTCCAAACTCAACTACCTAAAATTGTTATGCCTAGCTCTTCTACTTCCTCTTGTAATCATGCTAATATTATTGAGGAAAATGCTAGGTTGAATGATGAGCTTGCCAAGTTGTCTTCTTCCATTTCTAAAATTAATGATGCATGTGCTACTAACTCCACTTCTCGTGAAGCATCTATTTTGAAGGAGAATGTTGAGCTAAGGGCTCAACTTGAGTTGCTAACTAGCAAGTATGGGAAATTGGAAGAAAGTCATGAAAAGCTCTCTAGCTCTAATGAGGATCTTCTAGCATCCCACGTGTAACATCCCAAAAATATTAATCAGTATTATTATTCCAAAAATGAGAGCCAACAAAAACTTTTGCTTAATTATATGTGTTGATCTCCCATTGTTGCTTGTGTGGTTTATTTCTTCTTGTTGGTGTGTTGCTTGCTCTAAAGACAAACATGAAGAAAAGGAGAGAAGTAGAGTAAAAGCAAAACAAGAAAATAAATGTGGCAAGTGCCACACCAATTCTCCAAGAGAGGATCTCAATTTGTTTCCAACAAAACTCAGTGGAGTGGTAGTGCAAACCCTCCCATCTCATCCTTACAACTTATCTCTCTCAAAATATTATTTTCAAACTAGTTTTAAAATTTAAAAGTAAACAAAGTAGAAATAAATTAAAATACCATAATTGAAACACTATAAAAGAAAATGTTTCAAAACATTTTATTTTGCAAAACCAATTTTTGTGGAGCTTCTGCACATTATGGGAAGGCCCCACAAATTTTGGCAAATTTTTATAAATTGATTTAGTGCCTCAAATTAAATCAAGAAGTGCTGCTGCAATTAAACAGAAGGACTAAAAAGTAATTAGAAGAAAGAAGAAGGAAAAGGAGCAGAGCACAGGAGCCAGGGGGTTTTGGCAAAAATGTCATCGGCTACCTCTCCGTCGCGTGTCGTCGCCGTACGCCGCGCGCAGCCGTTTCCCCGGGCCCCCCAGGCCCCCCCTCTCGCCCGCAGCCGTCCACGGTCGTCGCCTCTGCGCTCTCTGCACGAACTCGAGCACCCCGTTGCCGAAATCGCCGCCCTGTCCCCCATTGCCGCCGCGGCAGCACTTGGACGGCGCCGATGAAATTCGCCCCACCCTCTGCACCTCGACGCGTGCCACTCCGCCCAGGCCTTCTAGAAGACACTAGAGCCTCGCTCGTCACCGCGTTGCCCCGCCCCTCGCCGTGCCTCGTCAGCCTCGGGCAAAAGATCTTGCCGGTGCGCCGTGGACACGCCCGTGCACCTCGCCCATGAACGCCGGCATCCGCCGCTATAAAACCACCCCCGACCCCCTCTGCTCACTCCACACCACCCCATCTCCCTTTCCCTCGCTCCAATTTCACCGTGCTCTGCCCGGAGGGCGGACATTGCTGCGCCACGGCCGCCGTCAAGGTCGGACACGGCCGCCGCGCTGCTCTACCCTATTCTCCCCTCTTTGCCTCGTAGCATGATGCCACAGCTTCACCACACTCACCCGCCCCTTTTTCCCTCTGGATCGTGCACAGGAACGCCGTAGGGAGCTCGCCGGAGTAGCTGCCGTGGCCGTGGGAAGTTCGTCGACACGCCGCCGGAGCTAGCCGCCGTCCCAGCAAGTAGGACTCATCCAGGAGCTTCCACCTCACCACCGCCGTCGATTCGCGTCATCACCGTGCCTTCCCGTGCCCCCTAGGTGAGACATCCGTCCACCACATCGCCGCCGGCGCGGCAGCGCCGCCAAATTTTGGTCGCCGTCGTCGCGTCGCACGTGGACCGTTGGATCTCGATCCAACGGTTGCGTACCGCTTCGTGTATTAGAAAGAGAGAGAGAGACTGACGGGCGGGCCCCGCTCGTCAGGATTTTATTAATTTCCAACCGCACACTCTGTCGCTGACGTGTAGGCCCCACCTGTCATAACTTTCAACATTATCCAAACAGAGAGAATTTCTAATTTAGTTTTCTCTGGAAATTTCAGTACTGGCATCAACTTAGAAAATCAATATCTCAAGATTTAGGAATCCAAATAAATCAAACTCAATTGTTCTGGAAAGCTTATGAAAATGTTTAACCAACCCAATTGGTCCCATGTCATTTAATTAAATAAATAAAAAGTATTATTAAAAATACTACAGAAGGTTTAAATTCTAAACTTGTTTGTTTCTGATACTCTGTTAGTCCAAATAATTCCAAACCAATTTTGCTAGCTTAGTACTGCCTTGTATTAGCTTCCCAAATTTTGGTAGAATTATTTGTGCAGTATTAATTGTTTAGCATGAAATTGAAGTTTGAACACCCTTCTGCAATCAAACATTTAAATATGTTAAATGGTTAACCCAAATGAATTAGGACCAATTTTGTTAGTCACATTAGTCATGTTTAGTTACCCCTAAAAGGATTTATTTTTAGGAGCAACAGAATTTAATGGTAGCCAAAACTTGATTATTAAGCTTCTGGATTCAAACAAATGTGTAGGGAGTTTAGTAACTCCAATTGAACCAAATCAAATTGTGTTGTCTTCTACACATCAGTAGCTTTCCATAGAATTTTAGTTTGTATTTTTGTGACCAACAGAACTCAAGTTATTGAATTAAACATGTTCCACAAGTTTCTGCCATAATGTTGAACATAAATAAATGATGTTAATTCAAATATTTTGAAACCAAATTGTATGGTTTGATGTGTGGTAGCTATGTGTGATGTTCATGATTGTTGTGTTGAGATGATTGCTTGTATAGCTTAGTGATTGTTTGCATTGTTTGTTTATTAATTAGACGAGAACGTTGACGGATATATCGAGGAAGGAGAGTTTGCTGAAATTGAAGAACAAGAGCAAGATCACTTTGCCAAGCAAGGCAAGCTATTCTCTGAGCTTGCACTACAAACATATGCATCTACTTTCATAACATGTTTTACTCTCAAGCAAGATTTATAAAACCCATTTCAAAAGTATATGGAAATTATTTTGCCACCTATGTAGAAATATAAGATAGTTATATCAAATTATAGGATGGGAAAAACAATTATGTTTTTCAAAACTCCTTTGAAATTACTTGTGAGATTATGAAATACCGAGATGTCGGTGTTGGAATGGAGAAGAGGAAAAATGGTGATGTTTATGAAAAATGCACAGTGTGTCCTTGTACTTACGTCAACCATCCGATACCCTGTGCGACCACATCCACCACATATGGGAAAAGGCTTAGTCATATAGTTTGCTCATATTAGTACTGGATACCTCATCGACGGAGATGACTCCGTCATGCATGAGGGGATAGTGTGTTGGTCATCCCCTGACCCGGGTCCTCGCTCAAACTCTATGAAAGATAAGGAGGAGGATTGAAGGTTCCACCATAAACCGCCGGACAAAACCTATGAGTCCTCACACTTAGATTCCGAAGGGCTGGGTTAAGTGTGTTGGAAGTGTCATATGGGAAGGATCCTATACTAGCATGAGCAAAGGACAGGCTATGGTCGGCGGCTTACTTCGCATACACCCTGTATGGCGAGACGTGGCGGACACGATGAGTTGCCGGATGGATGTGGGAAAAGCGTGCTACCTCTGCAGAGTGTAAAACTATTCGAATAGCCGAGTCCTCGGATATGGACAGTTGGGAGGCCCTACTTTGACCATGTGCAAGTTTTTGGAAAAGTTTTTAAGTTTAAAAAGAAACTGAATTGGAGATGGTGTTACACAGCTATACCACATGGAGTGGTATGAGTTGTTGAAATAGATGGACCATGGTGAGCCATGGTCAGAAACAGGAGGAGTTTTGGAGAAAAATGAGATGGTGGTTTCTTTAAAAATAGTTATAAAACTCTTCTTACCTTTTTCAATAAAGATATAGAGATGTTTAAAATAAATAAAAGTTGTCAACTAAAATAAAACTAGTGCATACTCATGTTGGGGTAGTTTGCGAGTACATTCAAATGTACTCATATTGGTTTCGTCCCTGGCTATTGTCCTAGCCAGACTACGAGGAGGACACTACGCCGAGCAGGATATGGCGACTTCTACGCCAACTAAGGATCTCCACAAGTCAGCTGCCTGTCGGGTTGTCATCGTTAGAATATGATGTCTACTACGCCGTAGCTTCCGCTGATATTTGGTTTGGCCCATGAAGGCACCTATGTAAGAACTTGGTCTAAATGACCATTTATGTAAGACTTTTATTCGGTACTGTAATGGATGTAAACTTTGGTATCCAATTCGGATTATGTGCAACGACAGACTGATCACGGGATCGTTGTGTTAAGCATAATCGGGTATTTCGGACAGCTAGTCCGGGGTCCCCACAGACTTGGTATCAGAGCCATCCTGACTTTAGGAAACCTTAGTTAGCATGGTCGTTGTCAAATGTTACAAAAGATAATTTCTAAAAAGAAAGGAATGAAGTATTTTCGAAAACTGCTTATCTCCAATCCTCTTACTTATGCAAAATTTTACTCCATTAAATATTACATTTTCCTTGTATCCCTAAAATTTTGCACACCTCTCATTAAGCTTAAAATTTGACTCACTTGTTGCCTACTATATTAAAATTTTGATATACTTGTCACTAACTAACTTAAAATTTTGCTTAAAAACTGTAGATGGCACTCCATTGGACCGAGTTCGTTCAGCTGGAGAAGGACAGCAAGCTGACGTTTGAGAGGGACTTGTTCGAGTTGACCAAGCTGTTAGGTCGCCCCGCTCCAGAGTTTGAGGGAGCTCAGATTGATGTTCACGGTGTCGGAAGGCTGAGCTGGCTCATCAGGTCGTCAGTTCGCAGGAACATCAAGTCTCCCAGTTCCAGGACACTCATCTTCACCACCAAGGAGGCCACCTGGGTTGATGGTCTCTGTACTGCTACACAGAGGATGCTAGCCCGACTTTGTGAGGAGCACAAGGCGGAGTTAGTAGACTCCCGTTTCCGGTTCTACGGGAGGCGCAACTGCGATGGACACCCTACTCCTTCACCTTACCACCCGATGTTTGGGAGCTACATCATGGACATGGAGATCTTACTTCAGTGCACTCAGGATGATCTGTTGCGCACTAGGATTCAGCTCCACTTCGACCGCGAGTCGCTCGTTGAGCTTCGCGAGAACGAGATGAAGCTGATGGTGGAGAAGGTTGCTCTTCTCAGGAAGAGGGCCCAGCTGAGGAAGACTATCGTGAAGCTCCGCACGAAGGTGGCAGAGCAGGACGGGCTGATTGAGGATCTAGAGCACCATACTGACGAGATGGAGGAGGAGGGCGAGGATCTCCGCAAGGAGAACAACGCTTTCCTCAGTGACGATGATGACTTCGTGGAGGAGATGGACTGTGAGGAGGAGGATGATGAGGAGGAGTTAGTTGACGAGGAGGAGGAGCCACTCGAGCACTTCTCGAGGACGAGGAGGAGGATCCCGAGGAGCCAGCCTACCAGTCAGATGCTGACGTGTTAGAGCTGGAGGTTCCACCTCAGTAGGCGAGTGACTTGATCACTACCGCAGGATTAGGTTGACCCCTATCGCTAGTCGAGTAGAAGTAGTGGTTCTTTTGGAAACCAGATGTATGTTGTAAGCTTGTTGTTGATGTGAACCCTTTGATGTGTTTGGTAATATATAAGTATGTTTGTCTTGTTTAAATCTGTGTGAAATATTTTCATATAAACCTTAAATTAATCAACCACTTGAGAGATCGTCTTTTCCCTTAGTCGAACTTTTCTTGCCTTGCCTCTTATACCCGGTGTGCTTCAGGATGCCGCCCCGTCGCGACAATACGGGAGGATCAGGATCAGCACCACCACCACCGGACCCAACCCCCCCCAACTTCTCGCACTTATCATGGAGGAACGTGAAATGCCCGGCAAGAGCGCCAGCTCATCTCGTTGCCCTGCAACAACTCGCAGCCGCTTACAACAACAACAACAACAACAACAACTGGTGGCAATGGCAATGAGAACCAGCGATCTACCTTAGGCGATTTTCAGAAGACCAACCCACCCACCTACTCCAAGGGACTTCACCCACTAGAAGCCGATGATTGGCTTCGCACCATCGACAATAATCTTGAAGTTGCTGCTGTGGGAGAAAATGAGAAGTGCTGTATGCAACCCACTATCTCGCTGGACCTGCAAGAGCTTGGTGGGAAACTACCAAGACTCTCCAGCCAGCTGGTCATGTCATCAACTGGGCTGAGTTCCAGGAGAAGTTCCGCAAGAAGCATATTCCTTACGGACTTATTGAGAGGAAGAAGGATGAGTTCCGCAAACTGAGGCAGGGAAGTAAGATGTGGTCGGTTATCTGGAGATTTACCGACTTATCTCGGTATGCTCCTGATGACACCGACAAAGAAGAGAAGAAGATGGAGCGTTTCATGAGTGGACTCATGATGAACTGCAGTGTGCTTGGTTATCCATGACTTCCGTGATCTGGAGTCACTTGTGGACAAGCCATCCAGCTGGAGACCAAGCGCAAGTCTATGTATGAAGGTCGCAAGAGGAGGATGAATGCTCAGGAAGGTTCGAGCAGCCAGAAACCTCGTATCTTTCAGCAGAACCCAGGCCTGCCTATCGTCCACCCCAAGCTCCACGCCCCAATTCCCTAACCGCCCAAACAACTTCAACCGCCCCAATGACAATAACCGTCCCGGAGGAAACTTCAACAACTTCAACCCCAATGCCAATGTGTCTGCTTTGAATGCGGCAACAAGGGTCACTACTCCAGAAATGTCCCAATCCCAAGAGGAATGTCCAGCGCCCCAATGCGCCGGCACAGAACAATGGTCAAGGCCGCAATGGAAATGGAAATGGCAAGAATGCCGCACCCGCGGAAATGCTGCTGTTGCCAAGGGTCGTCTGCACCACATCAATGCTGAAGAAGCTCAGGATGCTCCGGATGTTGTGCTGGGTACGTTCCTTGTCAACTCAGTACCTGCAACTGTTCTGTTTGATTCTGGTGCTACCCATTCATTTGTTACCCAAGAATTTGTTGCTAAGGGAGGTTTAGTCGAGAGCCTCTTACCCAAACCCATGGTCATCCAAATCCCAGAATCCACCGTAGAGACCAAGATGTTTTGCTCCGATGTACCCCTTGAGATCAAAGGAGAAAAGTTTCCAGTTAACTTAATTGTTCTGGGAACCCAAGGCATCGATGTTATACTCGGTATGAATTGGTTAGCCAAGTACCATGGTCGAATTGACTGTGCAGAAGAGCTGTATCCATCACCACCGACAAAGAAGTAGAAGTGGAGTATGTGTCTGAAACTAGTCAATCCCACCCAGGCTGCCATGAGAGCATAGCTCGACCTGCCCTAGATGAGATCCGTGTTGTTCACCTGTTCAAGGATGTTTTCCCAGAAGAATTGCCTGGTATGCCGCCAGACCGGGAAATTGAGTTCATAATTGAGCTTATCCCAGGAACCGCCCCTATATCCCAAAGACCTTATCGGATGAATCCGGAAGAGCTGGTTGAGTTGAAGAAGCAATTGGCAGATATGCTCAGCAAAGGACTTGTTCGCCCAAGTGCTTCACCTTGGGGATCACCCATTATTTTGTGGACAAGAGAGACGGTACCACACGCCTGTGTGTGGATTATCGCAAGCTGAATGACGTGACCATTAAAAATAAGTATCCTCTTCCCAAGATCGAGGATCTGTTCGATCAAATGAACGGAGCCCGAGTCTTTTCAAGATCGATCTTCGGACAGGATACCATCAGTTGAAGATCCGAGAGACAGACATTCCCAAGACCGCCTTCACCACTCGTTACGGTTGTTTGAATACACCGTGATGTCTTTTGGTCTGACCAATGCCCCAGCCTATTTCATGAATCTCATGAACAAGATTTTCATGGAGTACCTCGACAAGTTCGTGGTAGTTTTCCTTGATGACATCCTTATTTATTCCAAGACCGAAGAAGAGCATGCTGAACACCTGCGTCTAGTTTTGGAGACTCTCCGAGAGCACCAGCTGTATGCCAAGCTTAGCAAGTGTGAGTTTTGGCTCAGTGAAGTGGCATTTCTCGGACATGTTGTGTCTGCCGGAGGAATTTCTGTTGACCCAGAGAAGATCAAGCCATTTCGACTGGTTATCCCCAACCAATGTTTTGAAATCCGAAGCTTTCTCGGACTTGCCGGTTATTACCGCAAGTTCGTTGAAGGATTTTCCAGTATAGCCAAACCCATGACCCAACTGTTGAAGAAGGACAAGAAATTTGAATGGACTCAGAAGTGTGAGGATAGTTTCCAAGAACTGAAGAAGAGACTAACCTCAGCCCCAATCCTGATCATGCCAGACGTCACCCAGAGTTTCGACGTGTATTGCGATGCATCACGCCTCGGACTTGGTTGCGTTCTGATGCAAGAAGGCAAAGTTGTGTCGTACCTGTCCCGGCAGTTGCGACCGCATGAAGAGAATTACCCAACCCATGACTTGGAGTTAGCTGCTGTTGTTCTTGCTCAAGAAGTGGCGTCCCTATCTTGCGGGACATCGCTGCGAGGTCTATACAGATCACAAAAGCTTGAAGTATATTTTCACCCAGAAAGATCTGAACCTGCGACAGAGGAGATGGATGGAATTAATCAAGGATTATGATATTGGAATCCATTATCACCCTGGAAAGGCTAATGTAGTTGCCGATGCCCTTAGTCGCAAACCTTGCACCCTGAATGCCCTGATCCAAGCCGAACAGCCAGCCTTGTTCAAAGAGTTCCAAGATTTTGGACTAGAGCTTGTTAGCCATGGTTATCTCGCCAATTAGAGTTAACCCCAACCCTGATGGATCAAATCAAAGAAGCCCAAAAGGTCATGAAAGCATAGAGGGAATTAGGAAGAAGATTTCCCTCGGCAAAGCACCCGGTTTTACCGAAGATGCTGAAGGAGTGCTGAAATTCAATGACCGTATCTGTGTGCCCAATGTCACGGAACTTAAGGAGTTAATCCTGAAGGAGGCCCATGAGACCCCTTATTCAATCCACCCCGGCGGAACCAAAATGTACCAAGACCTTCGAGAAAGATTTTGGTGGCATGGAATGAAGCGAGAGATTGGTTCATTCGTAGCCAAGTGTGACATCTGCCAGCGAGTTAAGGCTGAACATCAGCGACCCGCTGGATTGCTTCAACCTTTGAAAATTCCCGAGTGGAAGTGGGATGAGATTGGAATGGATTTTATTACCGGACTTCCAAGATCCAACCGAGGCCATGATTCAATCTGGGTCATCGTTGATCGACTGACCAAGGTTGCCCATTTTCCTGTCAAGACCACCTATCGGGGACTCAGTTAGCAGACTTGTATATTTCCAGAATAGTGAGCCTGCATGGTGTGCCTAAGAAGATTGTATCTGATAGAGGCACGCAATTCACCTCAAGATTCTGGAAATCCCTTCATGAAGCCCTCGGAACCAAGTTAGCTTTAGCACAGCTTATCATCCCCAGACCGATGGCCAAACTGAGCGAGTGAACCAGATATTGGAGGACATGCTTCGCGCATGTGTTCTATCCTATGGTTCCAAGTGGGAAGATTGTCTTCCGTTTGCAGAGTTCTCGTACAACAACAGTTATCAGTCTAGTCTGCAAATGGCCCTTTACGGCAAGAAGTGTCGTACACCCCTGAATTGGTCCGATACCGGAGAAGCAAATTGTTCGGACCAGATACCCTCCGTGAAGCTGAAGAGCAAGTTCAGCTTATTCGTGAACGCCTCAAAACTGCCCAATCCCGTCAGAAGAGTTACGCTGACACCAAGCGCCGTGACCTCACCTTCAACGTCGGAGATTATGTTTATCTCCGAGTGACACCCCTTAAGGAATGCAGCGTTTCCATGTCAAAGGAAAATTAGCGCCAAGGTATATTGGACCCTTCAAGGTCATTGCTCGTCGAGGAGAAGTATCCTATCAGCTGGAGTTACCCCAGGAGTTAGGAGATTATCATGATGTCTTCCACATTTCCTTGCTCCGGAAGTGTCTTGAAGTTCCTGACCAGCCTGATGTTTTCAAAAACATCGACCACCTCTCCATCGACCTGAACCAAGATTTGACTTATCGTGAGAGACCCCTCAAAATTCTCGAAGAAGATGTTCGTGTTACCCGAAGACGTGCGATCAAGTTTACAAAGTCCAGTGGACTAACCACTCGAAGAAGAAGCAACTTGGGAACGCGAAGATTATCTTCGAAGCGAATTCCAGACCTCTTTAGTACCCAGCCTAGCAAATCTCGGGACGAGATTTATTTAAGGGGGGAAGGATTGTAACATCCCAAAAATATTATCAGTATTATTATTCCAAAAATGAGAGCCAACAAAAACTTTTGCTTAATTATATGTGTTGATCTCCATTGTTGCTTGTGTGGTTTATTTCTTCTTCTTGGTGTGTTGCTTGCTCTAAAGACAAACATGAAGAAAAGGAGAGAAGTAGAGTAAAAGCAAAACAAGAAAATAAATGTGGCAAGTGCCACACAATTCTCCAAGAGAGGATCTCAATTTGTTTCCAACAAAACTCAGTGGAGTGGTAGTGCAAACCCTCCCATCTCATCCTTACTACTTATCTCTCTCAAAATATTATTTTCAAACTAGTTTTAAAATTTAAAAGTAAACAAAGTAGAAATAAATTAAAATACCATAATTGAAACACTATAAAAGAAAATGTTTCAAAACATTTTATTTTGCAAAACCAATTTTTGTGGAGCTTCTGCACATTATGGGAAGGCCCCACAAATTTTGGCAAATTTTTATAAATTGATTTAGTGCCTCAAATTAAATCAAGAAGTGCTGCTGCAATTAAACAGAAGGACTAAAAAGTAATTAGAAGAAAGAAGAAGGAAAAGGAGCAGAGCACAGGAGCCAGGGGGTTTTGGCAAAAATGTCATCGGCTACCTCTCCGTCGCCGTGTCGTCGCCGTACGCCGCGCGCACGCCGTTTCCCGGGGCCCCCAGGCCCCCCTCTCGCCGCAGCCGTCCACGGTCGTCGCCTCTGCGCTCTCTGCACGAACTCGAGCACCCCGTTGCCGAAATCGCCGCCCTGTCCCCCATTGCCGCCGCGGCAGCACTTGGACGGCGCCGATGAAATTCGCCCCACCCTCTGCACCTCGACGCGTGCCACTCCGCCCAGGCCTTCTAGAAGACACTAGAGCCTCGCTCGTCACCGCGTTGCCCGCCCCTCGCCGTGCCTCGTCAGCCTCGGGCAAAAGATCTTGCCGGTGCGCCGTGGACACGCCCGTGCACGTCGCCCATGAACGCCGGCATCCGCCGCTATAAAACCACCCCCGACCCCTCTGCTCACTCCACACCACCCCATCTCCCTTTCCCTCGCTCCAATTTCACCGTGCTCTGCCCGGAGGGCGGACATTGCTGCGCCACGGCCGCCGTCAAGGTCGGACACGGCCGCCGCGCTGCTCTACCCTATTATCCCCTCTTTGCCTCGTAGCATGATGCCACAGCTTCACCACACTCACCCGCCCCTTTTTCCCTCTGGATCGTGCACAGGAACGCCGTAGGGAGCTCGCCGGAGTAGCTGCCGTGGCCGTGGGAAGTTCGTCGACACGCCGCCGGAGCTAGCCGCCGTCCCAGCAAGTAGGACTCATCCAGGAGCTTCCACCTCACCACCGCCGTCGATTCGCGCCATCACCGTGCCTTCCCGTGCCCCCTAGGTGAGACATCCGTCCACCACATCGCCGCCGGCGCGGCAGCGCCGCCAAATTTTGGTCGCCGTCGTCGCGTCGCACGTGGACCGTTGGATCTCGATCCAATGGTTGCGTACCGCTTCGTGTATTAGAAAGAGAGAGAGAGACTGACGGGCGGGCCCCGCTCGTCAGGATTTTATTAATTTCCAACCGCACACTCTGTCGCTGACGTGTAGGCCCCACCTGTCATAACTTTCAACATTATCCACACAGAGAGAATTTCTAATTTAGTTTTCTCTGGAAATTTCAGTACTGGCATCAACTTAGAAAATCAATATCTCAAGATTTAGGAATCCAAATAAATCAAACTCAATTGTTCTGGAAAGCTTATTAAAATGTTTAACCAACCCAATTGGTCCCATGTCATTGAATTAAATAAATAAAAAGTATTATTAAAAATACTACAGAAGGTTTAAATTCTAAACTTGTTTGTTTCTGATACTCTGTTAGTCCAAATAATTCCAAACCAATTTTGCTAGCTTAGTACTGCCTTGTGTTAGCTTCCCAAATTTTGGTAGAATTATTTGTATAGTATTAATTGTTTAGCATGAAATTGAAGTTTGAACACCCTTCTGCAATCAAACATTTAAATATGTTAAATGGTTAACCCAAATGATTTAGGACCAATTTTTTAGATCACATATAGTCATGTTTAGTTACCCCTAAAAGGATTTATTTTTAGGAGCAACAGAATTTAATTGGTAGCTAAAACTTGATTATTAAGCTTCTGGATTCAAACAAATGTGTAGGGAGTTTGGTAACTCAAATTAATCCAAACTCAATTGTGTTGTCTTCTACACATCAGTAGCTTTCCATAGAATTTTAGTTTGTATTTTTGTGACCAACAGAACTCAAGTTATTGAATTAAACATGTTCCACAAGTTTCTGCCATAATGTTGAACATAAATAAATGATGTTAATTCAAATATTTTGAAACCAAATTGTATGGTTTGATGTGTGTGGTAGCTATGTGTGATGTTCATGATTGTTGAGTTGAGATGATTGCTTGTATAGCTTAGTGATTGTTTGCATTGTTTGTTTGTTAATTAGACGAGAACGTTGACGGATATATCGAGGAAGGAGAGTTTGCTGAAATTGAAGAACAAGAGCAAGATCACTTTGCCAAGCAAGGCAAGCTATTCTCTGAGCTTGCACTACAAACATATTCATCTACTTTCATAACATGTTTTACTCTCAAGGCAAGATTTATAAAACCCATTTCAAAAGTATATGGAAATTATTTTGCCACCTATGTAGAAATATAAGATAGTCATATCAAATTATAGGATGGGAAAAATAATTATGTTTTGTTCAAAACTCCTTTGAAATTACTTGTGAGATTATGAAATACCGAGATGTCGGTGTTGGAATGGAGAAGAGGAAAAATGGTGATGTTTATGAAAAATGCACAGTGTGTCCTTGTACTTACGTCAACCATCCGATACCCTGTGCGACCACATCCACCACATATGGGAAAAGGCTTAGCCATATAGTTTGCTCATATTAGTACTGGATACCTCATCGACGGAGATGACTCCGTCATGCATGAGGGGATAGTGTGTTGGTCATCCCTGACCCGGGTCCTCGCTCAAACTCTATGAAAGATAAGGAGGAGGATTGAAGGTTCCACCATAAACCGCCGGACAAAACCTATGAGTCCTCACACTTAGATTCCGAAGGGCTGGGTTAAGTGTGTTGGAAGTGTCATATGGGAAGGATCCTATACTAGCATGAGCAAAGGACAGGCTATGGTCGGCGGCTTACTTCGCATACACCCTGTATGGCGAGACGTGGCGGACACGATGAGTTGCTGGATGGATGTGGGAAAAGCGTGCTACCTCTGCAGAGTGTAAAACTATTCAAATAGCCGAGTCCTCGGATATGGACAGTTGGGAGGCCCTACTTTGACCTTGTGCAAGTTTTTGGAAAAGTTTTTAAGTTTAAAAAGAAACTGAATTGGAGATGGTGTTACACAGCTATACCACATGGAGTGGTATGAGTTGTTGAAATAGATGGACCATGGTGAGCCATGGTCAGAGACAGGAGGAGTTTTGGAGAAAATGAGATGGTGGTTTCTTTCAAAAATAGTTATAAAACTCTTCTTACCCTTTTTCAATAAAGATATTGAGATGTTTAAAATAAATAAAAGTTGTCAACTAAAATAAAACTAGTGCATACTCATGTTGGGGTAGTTTGCGAGTACATTCAAATGTACTCATATTGGTTTCGTCCCTGGCTATTGTCCTAGCCAGACTTCGAGGAGGAACACTACGCCGAGCAGGAATATGGCGACTTCTACGCCAACTAAGGATCTCCACAAGTCAGCTGCCTGTCGGGTTGTCATCGTTAGAATATGATGTCTACTACGCCGTAGCTTCCGCTGATATTTCGGTTTGGCCCTTGAAGGCACCTATGTAAGAACTTGGTCTAAATGACCATTATGTAAGACTTTTAATTCGGAACTGTAATGGATGTAAACTTTGGTTTCCAATTCGGATTATGTGCAACGACAGACTGATCACGGGATCGTTGTGTTAAGCATAATCGGGTATTTCAGACAGCTAGTCCCGGGTCCCCGCACCATGCTAGGCTAAAGTTAGCTCATGAGGCTATCGCTACAAAGGTAACATCTTGTGAGCCTCATGTGGACAAAGGCACAACTTCTACTAAAAATGCTTTATTGTCTTGTGCTAGTCCTAGTGATTCATCCACTCACAATATTGCTACATCTTGTGATGAATTACTTTCTTTGCCTTGTTGCTCTAACAATGAAGCCTCTACCTCCTCTAGTGTTTTTGTTGATTCTAACCATGTAGAGGAATTAAATGAGCTCAAAGTCACTTCTTTGAAGAAAGACTTGGAAAAGCGTCATGTTGGGGATTCTACACTTGACAATATGTTGAGTGTTCAAAGACACCCCAATGACAAGAGTGGACTTGGATTCAGCTCCAATATCAAGAACAAGTCCAAGTTCAACAAGAAGAAAAAGGGCCAAGAACAAGTTAAAGATTCGGCCAATATTGTTTGCTTTAAGTGCAAAGTTGAAGGGCGCCATGTTAGATCTTGCCCTTTGAAGAAGAAGGCTCTTAGTGAGAAGCAACAAGGGAAGAAGCCTCAAGTGCAATCTCAAGTTCCTCAAGATGAAGAATGGCCTCTTCCCAAGAAGAATCAAGTTACCCCTCCTCAAGTCAAGACTCCAACTAAGAAGAGTGGAGAAAGTAGGTGTTGCTACCTATGCCGTGAGAAGGGTCACGTTGCTTCTTCATGCACAAATGGTACCTTATCCAACCCCATTATTATTGTTGATGATTATTCTCTTCGGAAGGATAAGGTTGGCAATGTGTTTGCCAAATATGTTGGTACTCAAAGTGGTGTCATGAAAATAACCGTTTGGGTTGCCAAACCTATTGTGACTAACCTCTTAGGACCCAACTTGGTTGGGGACCAACAAGCTAATTGATCAATAGGTGTTGTTGGAGGGCATTGGAGACTTGGCTACATTATGAAGAATTAAGGGATCTTCATCAATAATATTCTCTCAAGCCAAGTCATTTGGATTATATTGTTCTATCTCATATCCAATGTTCCTCCTTGCGGTAACTTTTATTCAAATCATATATACATTGAAAGTTGCTTGCACCCTTGCATGTGTTAGGTTTTGTACCTTGCTAGTGTTTGTATGTGTTGTGCTCTCTACTTACTTATCTTGAGAAATCAAGTATGTGTATTTTGGTTTGCACACCTTTTACTTGTTTTGAGCCTTATTGCTTTTATTTGCTATCTTATCTTGTTGGCTCTCTTTGAGAGGTTAATGGACTATTCCATTTTGGGAGAGTGATATGCTTCGTACACTTCACAATTCTAAAAATGTGTGTACATGAGAAATACCACTTAGTGATGAGACATATTATCTATTCTCTATGTGGTATGTCATGCTCATGAGAAATTCAAATTCTATAATGTCCATTAATTTCTCGACTTGGTTTTGATTGTCTCTTGTTTTAAAAGAAATGGATTATCACATTATGGGGGAGTAATAAGCTTTGTGCATATTACAAACCTAGAAAATGTGAATATGTGAGGTATTGCCACCTTGAATTGATATTCTTCATTATCTTGTTCCTATGTGGCATGTTGCTCAAACAAGTTCCCATTTACTTAAATGCTCTTTGTCTCTCACTCCTTTGGATCTTGTTTGTGATGGATGTTCTTGATATGGCTTTCCCTAAATATGTTCTCATATATCTTTTTGGAAACCAATTGCTTCAAGCTACTCCCTTGAGTTGCTTTGCATGATCGTGTGAATATTTGAAGCTATCAAGAATATATATATCTATCTAAGCATGCTTTTATTTCCTATCCTTTGCCATATGCTTATGTTTTGTGAATATGATCTTGAATATATCTTTGCAATCCACCACCGAGAAATATCTCCATACATTACTTGTCTTGACAAGTGATAATCATATTTGTGGTAAATATATTGATCATATTCACTTTGGCTCTTGCTTTGAATTGCCTTCTTTGATTGCCAAGGATTTGTTTTGACCTAACTCTCATTTGTCTTCCTTGTATCTTTTGGATCCTTGTTGCTCTACTCAAAATTTGTTTTGTGCTTTCTTGAGATGGGAAAAGCAATGATCTCATGTGTGTGCACTTTGTATTCAAATGCAAAATCATAAATAATGCACACATCTTGGGGGAGCAATCCTATATGCTTTTTGAACATTAGTTGTCTTCATTTGATATTTGATCCCAATGATGTCTCTCCTTGGAAGACAAACATTTTTCGTCTTGGTACTTTGTGCCATCGTGAAAAGTGTAGAGGGTTTGGTTTATTCCTTGATGATATTTTCATCAATTGGTTTCTTGCTTTCATTTGGTATCTTTTCAAAGTGGTATCTTCAATCATGTGTTGATTTGGATCTTTGATATAACTTGGGCAATTTATTTTCTTGTCACACTTGTGTGTGCTTTGTTGGTTTACTTGGTATTTTGTCCAAATTGTATCTCGTTTGGTTCTTGAAAGTCATGTGCATGCATATTTATTACATGTATATCCTATGGCATGTTTACTTTCGTTGATCCAATATATAGGATAAACTCCATCAAATCCTAAATGGCTAAGATGCGCATGAAATTCAATTTCATATCAATATGCACATATTTATGTGGAGTTTGTCCTATGTATTGTAGTTGCTCTAACTACTTTGGACCCAATGAGTTTGGGTACCATACTTGTTGTACTTGAATTTGTTTTAGGTACATCGGAGATGCATTGGAAGCTTGTCTCACTTACAAGGAAGGTGTTATCACCATGTGCTTACTAGAGCCAAGCTCGGATGATCGTGAACTCTTATCTTCTACATCACCAATGCTATCTCGGTAACAAGTATCTACCTCATGCATATTTTTCTAGCTTTCAACCTTGTGTAGGTTGTTTCATGGCATGGATCTCTTTTGTTGCAATTCATTTGGTTTTTGCAAAACAACTTTGTTGCAAATGTGTGCAAGCCGGGATAATTACATATCAAGGGGAATATATATAATCATTTTCATGATTCATCAATCCCATATATGTTAATCTAGCACTTTCTACTCTATGTCTCACATATGCAATATTGATGGTTTTCAAAATCATTTGCCTTTTGCGATACTTGTTATCTTTTTCGGAGCATCCTTTTTATCACTTTATCCCTTGTGGATAGTTTTGATGCTATGATGAGTATGTGTTGGAAGTTCATCTATATCCCTTTAAGATAAATTGAGCTTTGTGCTATGCTTTTAAGCAAAGTTCTTAATGGTGTATTTATGACTTCCCTTGGATATCATGTTCTCTAGCTTTGTACCTATTTTGTGTGTACATGTTTATTTGTGGACTTATATCTTCGTGATTGGTGTCTACTTAGAAACTTATACACATGAGAATAGTTACATCTTTAATTGGTATTTCAATTCTTTAGTGACCACCCTTTGTTCCTTTTTGATTTTTTGTTGGTTTCTAAATGACACAAGCTTTGTTTTTATTTGTTATGCGTTTGCGTCTTAATAAGCTTGGTTGGTGTTCAAAATTTCTAAGAGGGAGTGAGGATTCCATGTTGTGCACAACATATCAAAATGCAAATCATACATTGTGCACGTACCTTGGGAGTTCCCTCTTGATTTTGAGAACATTTCTTTTTTCGGGTCCTTTGATTGCTTGCTTCTTTCGTTGAAGTATCTTTCTATTTGATGTTCTTTGGCAATTCTTGGATCCTCAATATAGTTTGATCTCCTTCCCAACTATTCGTCATTGAATATGTGCATTTGATTTCACTCATATTATGAAAAATGCACACTTTATGGGGGAGCTCTCACTATATTGGCCTTCTAAAAGTTTTCCTCCCATTTCGGCAATCGATGCCAATGGGGGAGAAGTTTAGAGGGTTTAAGGGAATTTGGTTTTATGCTTTAGTCTCGTTCTTAAGCATTTGCCTTTCTTGCTCTTGCATCCTTGCTCTTTGTGTTGCATGGCTACTTAATTCATTATATAAACCCTCGTAAAAGGGATTGTCAGCAATTACCAAAATGGGGGAGATTGAAAGTGCATGTGTTGCCCCATGCGTGGTTTTGGTAATTAATGACAATCCTTATGGACTAATGTTTGCTTTAAGATATACTTGTAGATCTTGTCCATAGGAAAAGATTGGAGTTCATGTGTTGGACTCTAGAAGATTACATGATGACCAAGGTTCCATCCAAGGTTTATATGAAGAATGGTCATGAGAAGAGTTGAGCTTATTGCAAGCATGGCTTGGAAAAGAAGATTGAGTGAACTTCATGCTTATCTCCAAGCCATCATCTATATCAAGAGAAGAATATGAAGCGCAAGTGGATACATGAAGACGGAGCTTAGCGAGGCTCTCCCATAATGGTGTATGGGGGAGCATTTGGAGATGTCTTCATCAAGCATGTGCTTGCAAGCACAAATCAAGAAAAGTGGTCCACTTGAAGAGATCAAGATCGTCATCATCTAGCTCAAGTGGAATGCGCAAGGCAAAGGTATGATCTTGATAGGTTTTCTTTTTTACCGGTCTCATGGTGTTAGTGGGAGACCGGGTTATAGGATAGATGTCGTACTATCAAGAGGGGCTCTCAAGTGAGTAACTTGATCGCATCTTTGTGGAGAGCTCATACCTTTGCATACTTGGCATATCATCTTTCTTGGTTCTTATTTGGCTTTTATCCATATGAGAATTTAGAGCTTGTGTTCATCTCTATACCAATCTCTAGTTCATCAAAAACGGATTTCATATGAATATCTTGTTGCATTTTTGATGATTGGAGGATTTACTGGTTGTTCCTTTTTAGAGAGGTTTACCTTTCTACATTTGGTTTTATCCTCCATCTTTGGACTATGATGTTTCTCTGCATGATCTTGAAGGGCTCTTCGTTACGATTCCAACGAGCCCAAGATCATCGAAATCGGAGTCCGGATGAAAAAGATATTGCGGTTTTCGTTTTGCTGTTTCTGTCAGTTTTCAGAAAATCGGATAATCCGACCCAAACTTGGATCGGAATATCTGACCCGGATATTTGCTGGACGCGAAAACGGCTAAGGACTTTAAAGCAATGCGTACTGGAGTTTTTCGGATTATCCTATCTAACTTGAATCGGATAATCCTATACAGTCGGATTATCCTGTCTAAGTTGAATCGGATAATCCTGTACAGTCGGATTATCCTGTCTAACTTGGATCGGATAATCCTATACAGTCGGATTATCCTATACAACTTGAATCGGATAATCCTATGTTTTCTGGCTGCAACGGCTCTTTTTTGTGGGACCTATAAAAGGCCCCCCTTTCTTTCCCAAAGGGTCTAGTTTTGCCCAGCACGTTTTTCTCTCGCTCCCCCACCATTGTTGACCTTGCAAAGCTTGCCCCTCTCCCATTTCCTCCCATGATTCTTGCATATCTTTGAGGATTTGAGAGAGGAGATCTAGATCTACAATTCCACCAATCCATCTCTCCTAAGTGAGGGGAATCTAGTAGATCTTGATCTTGGAGTTCTTGCTGTTTCTCCTACTTTGTTCTTCCTCTCTTCTCCCCCATAAGCATTAGTTGCTTGTGGTGGGATTCGAGAGAGAAGGATTTGAGCCTTGTGCTCTTGCCATTGCTTTTGTGCATCGGTTTGCTCTCTCCACGAAGTTTCGTGGAAGTAAAAGTTTGTAAGCTTGTTACTCTTGGGTCGTTGGACCCTAGACGGTGTTCTTGTGACCTTTTGTGGTCAAGGCCTTTTGTGGCTAGTTGGGACCTTTTGTGGTCCACTTGGGAGCTCTCAATCCTTTTGTGGGTTGTGCCTCAAGATTGTTGTAAGGGACTCGATTTCCGCCCAAAAGGAAATCAATAGTGGAAGGTGAACCGAGCTTTTGTGCGAGGTTCATCGGAGAATAGGGTGAGGCCTTTTGTGGCATCTTGAGTTTGACACTCACACCCCTCCAATGAGACGTACTCCCCTAAAAGGAGGAACTCAGGAATACATCGTCGTATCCGCGTGCCTCGGTTATTTCTATACCCGAGCTCTTTACTTATGCACTTTACATTGTGATAGCCTTCGAGCTTGAAGTATCATATCTTGATATCACCTTGTTACTTGTCTTGCTTAGCATAAGTTGTTGGTGCACATAAGTGAACCTAGTTTATTTAGGTTGTGTGCTTGATAATTTAAACACCTAGTTTTATTCCGCATTTATCAAGCCTAAACCGAAAAGTTTTAAACGCCTATTCACCCCCCCCCCTCTAGGTGACATCCTTGTCCTTTCAGGATTGCTATACTGCATAAGATATATTGTTTTCCTGCGCTATGTGAGATTGCATGGTTTTCAATACCTTTTATATGATTCCATGTTTCTGTGAACCTATTTCTAGTACTGTATATGATTTGTGCAAAGGTGTGTTTCTTGTAATCTTTCGGTCATAAATTCCTTTATTTCTCTCCTTAAAAAGCTTTGCAAAACTTGGGATGCCTATTTTTGAAATGAACTCGAATTTCACAATCCACTTGAGAGCCTTGTTACTAACTTTTTCGCATTAGCCTATCATGATCTCGGGATCAGTAATAGGTGAAGCACTAACCTCCTTGCATATGTATCATTTTGTAAATAACCATAATTAACTTTTTTTGTGTTAGCATATCGTGATCTCTGGATTGGATATGTGAGGCACTAACTTGGACAAGTTTTGGCAGAAATCCTTACACTATCAAGCGTTAGCATATGTTGATCCTTGGATTGGATATGTGAAGCACTAACAAAGGTTAATTAAAAGCATCTGCATACTAACATTTGCATAAGCATTAGCATATGTTGATCTCTAGATTGGATATGTGAAGCTCTAATTTTTGTCTCCTGGCTCAATTCTGGATTATGCTATTTGATTTTATTCCAAAATTTGTATCTCTCTTATTGCAATTCCTTTTAATTGGAGAAAAATTGGAATGTCTAACTGAATGTTTACTTAGGAACCATTTTGCATAACTCATACATAATCATTGGAATTAAGATCATAGTCAAATGGACTGATATATTCTTGGGATTGCTTACTGTTCAATTTCTTCTAGTGTTATTCTTGATTTTGCTTGAGGACAAGCAACAATTTAAGTGTGGGGGATTTGATCAGTGGCATCTTTATCTAAATTGCAAGCATGTTTATGTGCATAATTCACTCACATTTGAATCTTTTATGCCACTGAAATAATAATTAAGATGCTATATTAATTTCATGAGATATTTTATAGCCTTGTTGTCATATTTGCAGGAATGGTGTGCAAAGGCACCAAAATTCTACACCAAGGCTAAGCAAGGATCTTCTGGAAATACACTCTTGGTGAGCAAGGACCTGAACAGAAAACTACAGGGATCTTCTTGTGCAGAAAGAAGAGAAGAGGAGGGACACACTTGCAAAAGAACCAGAGTGGATCGAGCAAGATAAGGAGCAGCCAGCTCCAATCGGCAGCCTAGGGCCTGGTTTTCTCTTCTCCATCCTCGCATCCTCTCCACCACCAGCCGCCGCCGTGGCCAGGCCAGGCGCAACGGCGAGCCACCGCACCACCGAGCCACCGCCACCAGCAGCTGCATCTCCATCATCACGTGCTCCTCATCCTGTCTCCTGCTGCTGCTCGTCGCCAAGGTCGCCGGGACGCCAAGGCCTCCATCAACCTGACGCTGCTCCCTTCAACTCCCGCTGCTGCTCTTCTCACCTTCAAGTGCTGCCGAGCCCAGGAGCAGAACGACCTGAAGCCCTCCATCCTTGCTGCTCCTCAACACCAAGCAAGCAGTTCTCTGTAGTTGAATCCCATCGATCCTCTCTTTTTATTTCTAAATAAATATATGTGCGTGTATTGGTACTAGTTCAGTTATTCGTCAGATTCTGCTGGCTTGTACCAGCCTTGGTCGTAAGTGTTCATGTGCATGTGTGTGTACTTAATGTGTCACTTGTGCTAGACCTGCGACTGTTTGGTAGTGATTTGCTCAGATTAAATACATGTGTGTGTAAATCTTGCTTATTTCAGTTGTTACAGTAAGTTGAGTGACACAACTAATTGTTTATTCTGAGATTTTGCTAGTTATGCCCATGTGTAGTTTGATCTGTGGCGTGTATGTCTAATCCCTGCACGCCGTTTGTTGCATCATCTATCCCTTGCCCCCAATTGCTCGTTAACTCGCAGCGATCTGGCCTGACAACCCAGAAAGTTGTGATCTTTGTGTTTTGTATTTTCTCCTTCTTAAAACCTACTAAAAACCATTCCTTGCATGACTAGTCTCTGCAAGTTGAGCACCAAAATCTGGTTCCCTGTCTAAAAATTGCTCGGATGCTTGTTAGACTCCTGACTGACAACCAGGAGGTTGCAAGTTAAATTCTGAATTTGGATGTTGATCTAACTTGTGTGAACTTTGCTTAAACCCTGTGGTTAGTTAAAAACTTGCTCCTTTGAAGTTGATCTAGCTTTAGCCGAAGCTTGAATGTTCATTGCCTAGTCCCTGTGGTGGACACGACACTCGCAGTTTTGGGTGAAATACCTACTGCTATATTTGCATCGATCACTACCGCTACTACAAGCGGCACTACCGCCAGCACCAAGTCAAAAGCGGCTCAGACCCGCACCAGCGGTACTACGGCTGCTGCGGGTACCAGCACGGGTTGGAGGCCCAACTAACCTTCCCCACCTACCCCCTCTTGGGTCAACACTATATAAAGGCCCCCTTGCTCTAGATCTAGGGTTAGACTATGATTTGGGATTAGAGTAGAGCAAGGCTCCTTCATCTCAAAGTGTCTCCTTCCTCCTTTTGGGAGATGATCCAAGGCCTCCCTTTGTAGAGATGAATCAAGGCCTCCCTTCATGGAGATGAACCAAGGCCTCCGCTTGTGGAGATGATCTTCCTCTTGTAGCTTGCTACTTGCTAATCCTTCCTCTTGAAGTGGCTAGGATAGATTGGTTTGGATTGATGTCGTGGTGGGATCATGGCAGATGCCATAGGTATGGCTAAGATGGGGCCGAATGGTCGTTGGGGGAATCCGGGGAGGGTTTATGCACTCAAGAAGTGCACAAGCAAGAACGCGCAAGAAACCGCAAGACCACGAATGAGAGAACAAGAAACCAAGAACACGAAGCACACCACGATGTACCCTGCTTCGGGGCCCTCTTGGGGAGGTAACACCCCTACTGCAGCACTATCCTACTCAGTGTATAGCTCAAGGTGACAAGTACAAGCTGCTCCTTGAGCTATATGATGATACAATGGTGAGAACTTGAGGTAAAATATGGAGCTACACGGGAGGAAGAAGGCACTCCGAGCTATATCCGAGGTGTTTCCGGGGTTTCCGAGGTTACTTTCTCTCTTTCCTTTTTCCTCTCTCTTCCTCTGTCGATTGATCGGTCCGTCCTCCAAGCAGGAGGGGGATGAAGCCCACTATATAGGCCAGCCGGGTTACCGTTGTGCCCCTCGCTGAACACTGTAGCCATGCCTCTGCTCTGGTCACCATCGTACCTCTGTCAGGGACAAGACGTGGCCTGCCCATCCCCTGCTGCATAACGGCAGAACTAGCATGTCTCCTCTGACAGAGACAGGACATAGCCACGTCGCGCTACCTCGTAGCCTTTTCCCCGGATCTCGCGTGGTCAGCGGTCAGAGACGTGCAGCCCCGCCGAACCCGGGGCACGCCTCTGCCAGGCTCCGTGACAGACGCTCCCGCGTCAGGCGCTCTTGTACCAGGCTAGAAGTGACAGGAGCATTGACTCCTGCCCGACCTATGGCCTCCTGCCTTAGTTAGCCCGGGTCTTGCTCCCGCTCCTTACCTCGGGTCTTGTACCTAAGATCCGACCACCTCGGACATTACTTCCTTCAAGTGGCCTCTCCTGCACTCACCATATAAACCATACCACCGAGGTAGTTAGGTCGGCTGAACTTAGCTCGGACAGTGTACCTCGGTTCAGGCCAACGGGATACCTCGGACCCCTCCGGGCCAAGATAGGTCGGCCCTTTCCGTACCTCGGCATACTCTTAAACTCTTCTTATGCCAAGCCTTGACCCTACCCGGGGGAGCCCCCCGACATTAGTCCCCGAAGCTGGTGCGGTCCTACGACCTCGGATGGAGGGCCGTAGCAGGTTAAAAAAGAGCCAGGCACCACCTCTAAAACCGACCTCCAATATAGCTCCGCCGAGGTACTTCCCACATACCATAATCTAATCCGAGGTAGATATGCAATCTGAACTTTCCGAGCTGTTTGACTCAGCACAATCTTGCCTCAAGATTTTCCGAGGCACGTGGCGAGAATCTCTGCCCGTACCTCGAAATCCGGACCTCTGAAAGACAGGTCCTGACCACACGCCACCGTCGTCAGCCGGACCCACCAACAGCGCACCTGCGCACTCAAGTGCGAGGCCAACTTGACCGCCCATGACTCCTCGCTTCTCGCGCTGACCAGCACAGGAAATCCGAGGCTGGCGGTTGCCACTCTGCGGCCCACGATGTGGCCGATCGTTCGGCCACCAACCGCGCAACCGCTCCTCCGCTCACACACGATCCACGCCTCCCCGGTAACCGCGCGGTAGTGCGCAGTTAACCGCACGCGGTTATAAATAGGGGCCCAGGGGAGTTTCTTCTTCTTCTCCCCACTTGCCCACTGCTCCGCGCCCACTGCTCCGTGTCTTCTGCCTCCATCGCCGCCGTCGAGCACTCGCCGCTGCGACCTCGCCGTCTCGGAGATTCTCGCCGGAAACGCGCACCGCGCCTTGCGCCGCCACTCCGCCGTCGATCCTTCGCGCCACCCTCGATCTTCGAGTACCTCACCGGTGAGTTATTTGCTTCCCCTCCACTGCCATTGTCATGAACACGTTCATCCTTCGATGAACTCGAGGATCTGATGAATCTGATGAACTTGAGGAACTAGATGATCCCCTCGAGCCCTTTTAGCACATTTTAGATCTCACTTAGATTTGCATCAGACGCACCGTAGCACTGTCCTTTTAGTTTTGCCCCGGATGAACTCGAATTTATTTCCCTTTTTAGCTCACCGGTAGATCTTTGCTAGTATCTCGCCACGGTAGAAACATGTTTCCCGCCTAAATCCTTTAGCTCGGCTGTCTTGAATGATCCGAGGTATTTACCCCGGCTATCCTGAACTGTCCGAGGTACTTACCCCGGTTGAACCTCCCTCTTCTGCAGGAAAGCGTCAACATGTCTTCTGCCTCGGATCCCGCCGAGGAAGGAGCCTGGAGAACGAGGTAGCTGGGAGGGATCCGATGTCACGGAGGTCGACATCAAATGGCTCCGAGATTCACGGCGGATCCCGGCTAAACTCATCTGCCGGATTCCGAAGAAAGGAGATCGAACCCGAGGTGGAATCCGGGGAGCGGTCGTCTTCCTGGATCACTTCGAACGTGGCTTCGGGCTCCCGGCCGGGAAATTCTTCCGGGATTTCTTGAACAAGTTTGGGCTACAGCCACACCACCTGCCCGCCAACGCCATCCTCCAACTTTCGGCCTACGCGACCTTTTCCGAGGGTTACCTCGGATTATGGCCAAGCATCGAGTCCTGGGCCAAGTACTTCCAGCTGAAGAAGCAAAGTGTCCCGAACAAGAAGGTCGTGGACAAGGAGATGACCGCTTGCGGGGCGGCCTCGATTTCACCTCGGCGCCTTCTGAGTTTCCTCGGATCAGGGCCTGGACTCCTGCCGCAAATGGCAACGCTCCTTCTTCTATGTGAAGAACCCGGGCCGAAGACTCATCAATTTGCCGGAGTTCACCATTGGAACCCCCGCTGCCCAACTCAACTGGGATTATGAGCCTGCACCCGACGCTCCCGAGGTTCTTCTGATCCACCAAACTATGATGTCCCTCCAGGAGAAAAGCTGGGGGGCAGATGACATCTTGCGCACCATGATCACCCGCCGAGTTAGCCCTTTACAAGAGCGGGCCCATAAGATCTGCCATATGAGTGGCCGCTACGACCCCACTCGCACAGCACCTTTGAACTTGATGACTCCGAGGTGAAGAGGCGCATCCGGCCATCGCCAAGACCACCATGCCCGACAAGTGGAAATGGGGTGTCAAGCCCTATGACCGAGATCACCTTCCAGCTCAAGTAAGTGTACTTTACCCGACGTAAAATATTCCTCGGTTTCATTTTCACCCCGACCTTGTATTGATCTTGTGCTAACTCGGTTTTACCTTGCCACCTCTGCAGAAGTTCACTCGACAGGAAATCGAGGATGGCCCCCTTTCTTCTAAGGAGTGGACTCCCGACCTGCCTGTCCCGGCCGCCGAGGTTGAAGATCCGGACAATGAGGATCACCTCCCCATTCCCAAGGCCACCTCGGGTAAGACTCGTGGTTTCACCTCGCACCGCCCACCAGTTCGATCGTCTATCCAGGATTGGCCCGATGATGACGATGACGATTGCCAAATTCTGGAACCTGTCAACGTTATTCCCATTTCATATGCTCCTCCAACATATAAGAACTTTCATCCAGCGTCTGCAGCTTCCCGGAAGCGCTCAGGACCTGGTACCTCGGATGCCGAGGCTTCCAAGACCTCGGAGACTGCGGCGCCCAAAGCCAAGCGTGCCAAGAAGACCTCGGCGAGGCACAAGAAGCGAGGCCCCGTGGAGGAAGATGCGTAAGTCACCTTGCTCCTTTTTACCTTTCACGCTGTTCCGAGGTTAAGTTTTTTATACTCTAACTTAATCTTTTCTTTTTCGTCTAGCCCGGCTCGGCAGATCAAGCAGAGCCATAGCTCGATACACTCACCACTGCCTCCAGTGGTTGAAGCTCAGACCACCGAGGTCGAGGTTAACCTCGGCAGCCCCGCCAGAGCCTCTCCTCCAGAACGGTCCATTGACCTCAGCAGCCCGGAGAAGACCATCTCCTCCCCGGTGCGTGCTCCTCCGCCGAACTTCCACCGCCGAGCTCTGACTCCGGCCTGGGGCACTCTGCTCCCCGCCGAGATCAGACTCCTCCGCCTCCTCAGAAGGATGCGGAGACAGATCGCGCCAAGACTCCGGCTAAGACCGTGCAGGAGCCTCGGCTCTCCCCCAAGTCTCAAGCTGCGCGCAACCAGCAGCAACAGCAGCAGAAGAAGCAGAAGAAGCAGAAGAAAGATTCAGCTCCAGTTGTTGAGCCCCCCAAACAGCCACAGCAAACTCCAATGCCGCCACCGCCACCGGGCCCCAAGGCTGCGAGCACCCAACTGGTGCCGCATGTTCCCGCTTCTGCGCCGAGGTCCACCTTGACCAAGACCGCGCCCTCGAGCTCTCAGGTCGCCACCTCCCGAGCTCTTTCGCTGCTACCATCCAGCCGAACATCAGCAGCTGGGAGGTCGGGCAACTCCGGACCAAGAGCGGGAACAGCTTAGGCTCGGAGAAGCACTATGACATGGACTGGAACTCGGCTGACACTGCCGAGGTCTCCTCTAACCCGAGCTCTGAGCATCCAGTTGGACCTAGCGCCGTGCTCCAGTCCATCTACAACATGCAGACTGCGGTCCTTGATTGCAGCAAGAAGGCCTCGGTAAGTTTCTTTACGCAACTCTCTTTCTTCCTTTGAAACCAAATGACAAACATACACTATTCCCAGTCCCCGAGATTCGGGTTGAGCAATTGACACTCCACCGAGTTAAAATTGCTCGGCTTGAATCTCAAAAACTTGTCATTTCTCCCATGCTGAGTCCCCGAGGCCAATGCCAAGTCCCCGGGACTCAATTGGGCCTCGGGTGCTAGAAATACCTCGGATTTCTCGAACTGATCTCTCTATTTTTTCAGGAGTGCAACAATGCTCGGACAAGATCTTCAAGAACCTCCTGCTGGATCACAACAGACTGAAGAAGTCTCACCGGACTCTTCTATCCGCAAGGAGCAGAGCGACAAAGATTACGCCTCCAAGTTGAAGACAGCCGAGATGAAATAGCTCGGCTGCAACAAGAGCTGAACCGGGCTAATGAAGCCAAAACTGCTGTGGAGGACGCTATGAAGGTAAGGACCAGGCCGCCGAACAGCAGCAAGAGCTTGCCAAGACCCTGGAGAGCCGCGCCACCTCGGCCGAAGCCGAACTTATCGCCCTCCGAGCTATATCGAAAAGCTGGTTGTCCGAGCTCGCTCGGATTAATCACCAAATGGACAGTAAGTTTCTTCTCCCTTTTCCTTATTTTCTGCCGACCTACACCCCGTGCCACCGTATGCCTTATTTCAGCGACAGCCTTTTTGTCTTCTTCAGAGAACTTCGAGCACTCCAAGGACAAGGCTATCCGCGAAGTTCAAGCAGCTCGGGCAAAGAGGGCTGAGACAGAAACCTCAGCGAAAGCTGGGATATCCAGGACCACCTTGTTGCCCTTAATGCTCGGATCAGGCCGCTCAGGGCCATTGGAACCAAGCTGGTTGATGCTGCCATCGAGGTCCACCGTGCCCTCTGGCCCAAGGTCAAGACTCCCACTTGCATCGACGAGCTCGCCACGAAGCTGAAAGGAGCCGAGGCTAGACTTCGGGAGTGGAGATGCTCATCAGCTCGGGCTGGAGCGGACAAGGCCCTGGTGTTCGTGCTGTCTGGTATGAAGATGTTGAGATCCACACGGTTACCTCCCTGCGCAGGGGCTCTCCTTGGAACTCCACCCCTGATGGCATTGCGAAACGCCAAGCAGCAGCCGACCTCTTTGCTAGTTATGCAAACACCCGGACCTTTGATGACGGGCGCCTCTACTCTGAGGATGAAGAGAGCTCGGACGAGGAAGCAGAGTCCGGTGAAGAAAGTTCTGAGGCGAGGAAATTGACTTTGACGAGCCTGAGAGCTCCAAGGGCAAGGCCGGCAAAACAACCGAGGTGGCTGAAGGCTCTGATGATGACTTCAGCTTCGACGAACCTCCGAACTCCAAGGGCAAGTCCGGCAAAGCCGTAGCCACCGAGGTGATTCCCCCGACGTGACGGACACCCCGGCATCCACTCCAACAACCGAGGTTGCTTCCGCGACCGAGGTGTTCCTGCGCCCGAGGTTGTTCCTGCGCCCGAGGCTCCTCTTCCGAGGCCTGAACTTGTCTCAAGCAAAACATTAAATCCCCGGTATGCCGGGTGCAGATGTAACAGACCTTAAGTAGTTTGCCTTGCTACCAGTACTATTATCTTGCTATCCGAACCATGCTTTTCTAAGAATTTATGCCGAACCCTTTTGGAACGAGTCCCCGAGTTCACTTTCGTGTTTACTATACTTGGCATTCTTTGCTCTTGTCTACCATTTTGGCGTTCGACAGTCGAGTCACAAGATTGTTGTTTATAGCATACAGTACTTAGCAAATGTCGAGGTGTGTTTCAAAATCATCCGACATAAACGAAAGGTAAAGACAGGGGTTAGTAAACGACACATGCCGAACTATATTTTTGGACCGAGTCCCCGAGTCCATTTTCATGTTTCCCACGTTTTTTCATCTTTGCTCTTGACTACCATTTCGGCGTTCGTCAGTCGAGTCACAAGATTAGTTACACAGCATACATTACTTGAAGTTTGAGACGAGGTTCAAAATAGTTCGGCATATGAACGAAATTGACAAACAGAAATAAAACACAAGCACAAGAGCGAGGCAGTCCCCGAGCTTCAACCTCGGAGTGCCGACATTTCATTAAGGATTAACCGAGGTACATACATTGCGCCCTTCATGAGTAGAAAGGTCGGAGTAGAGCTATTCCATGGTCGCCTGACCTCTGATCCGGGGTTGTCCAGCCCATCTTCCCTTGGTTCCTGCGCATCTATTAGATAGTAGAATCATTGAGCAGAGCTCGGCTCACAATGAACGGTCCCTCCCATGGAGGTGACAACTTGTGCCGACCTTTCTTGCGCTGCACCAGCCTCAGCACCAAATCTCCCTCGTGAAACACACGAGGGTTGATACTCCGGCTATGATAACGTCGGAGACCTTGCTGGTATATTGCTGACCGAGATGAGGCCAATTCTCTAGCTTCCTCAAGCAGATCTACTGCATCCTCCCGAGCCTCTTTTGCCTCGGCTTCAGTGTACATTGCCACTCTGGGCGCATCATATTCGATGTCAGTGGGTAGCATAGCTTCTGCCCCATAGACCATAAAAAATGGCGTATAGCCAGTTGATCGATTTGGCGTGGTCCTTAGACCCCACAGTACTGCTGGTATCTCATCTATCCAACACCCCGGCGTTTTCAGCAGTGGTTCAATGAGCCGAGCCTTGATGCCGGCCAACACTAGAGCATTTGATCTTTCCACTTGTCCATTAGACTCCGGGTGTGCCACCGAGGCTATGTCCAGCCGGATTCCCTTGTTCATGCAAAACCGAGCAAATTCTCCAACAGCAAAGTTCGTGCCGTTGTCCGAGATAATGCTATGGGGGTACCCATATCGCAGAATGATCTCCTTCAAAAAGTCACTGCTGAATGACCATCCAACTTCCGGATTGGTTTCACCTCGATCCACTTGGTGAACTTGTCCACCATCACCAGTATGTGCGTCATGTTACCTCGGGCTGGTTTGAACTCTCCCACCATATCCAAACACCATACCGCAAACGGCCAAGTGATAGGAATTGTTTTGAGCGCCGAGGCTGGCATATGCGTTTGCTTGGCAAACCTTTGGCATCCTTCACATCTCCGGACTATGGCCTCTGCATCAGCAAGAGCAGTGGGCCAATAGAACCCATGCCTGAACACCTTGGCCACCAGAGCTCTTGTGCTGCAATGATGACCACACTCTCCTTGGTGGATCTCCAAAAGCATCTCCTTGCCTTCAGCTGGCTCGACACACCGTTGCAACACCTCGGTTACGCTTCTTTTATAGAGCTCCTTGTTGATGATGGTGTACGCCTTGCCCTCCTTTGATTCTCCTAGCCTCGGTTGTGTCACTTGGCAAGCTTCCCTCCGTTATGAACTTCATGATTTGCTCCGCCCACTCCGGCACTGGGTGCAAAGGAAAAATTCTCGTCCACCTCCATTGGTTCGGCCACCATAATCTCCTCCATTATTTCCTCCACCATCCTGCGACCAGTCCCCGAGTCTTGATGAGCAGTCCCCGAGGTTCGGTGCACAGTCCCCGGGTCCGACCAAACGCACCGACGTCTACCTCCATTGGAACAGGTCCGGGCTCTTGCTCCGCCGGGATGAAAATAGATTCGGATTCAGGAGAAGGTTTGATTGAAGGAGTTCTCAAGTGATTCAGGGCTACCCTGGTGGTACTGCCTCTTTATGAACCGAGCTTTGACAACACGTCGGCAGCATTATTTTCTGCCCGAGGTATATGCCTGTACTCACACCCTTCAAAGAACCCGGATATCTTTTGCACATGGAACCGATATAACGCCATGTTGGCATCCAGAGCATCCCAAGTTCCAGAAGATTGTTGCACCACCAGGTCGGAATCGCCGAAGCACTCTACACGCCGGATACCGATCTCCTTGCCACATTGAGGCCATGGATTAAGGCCTCATACTCCGCCACATTGTTTGATGCTGAGAAATGAATCTGCAGCACGTATTTCAGCTGATCTCGCTTGGCGAGGTGAGGACTATTCCAGCCCCCAGCCCGATCTTTGTCTTGGACCCATCAAAATGCATTTTCCAATAATTATAGTCCGGCCTGGGTGGCTCATACTGCATCTCGGCCCAATCACAAAAGAAGTCCGGCAACGCCTGGGATTTAATTGCATCTCTTCTCTCATAATGTGGTGCATATGGAGACACCTCAATCGCCCATTTGGCAACTCGGCCAGTTGCATCTTTGCACCCGATGATCTCCGAGATTGGAGCTTCGCACACCACCGTCATGGGATGCTCCTGGAAATAATGCTTCAACTTCTTGACCGCCAGGTAGACACCATACGTCATCTTCTGGTAGTGAGGGTAGTTCTGCTTCGAGGTAGAGATCACCTCGCTCAAGTAATACACCGGTCTCTGCACCGACCTGCCACCTTCTTCGCGCTCCACCACCACTGCCACACTTACAACTCGGTTTGTGGCCGCAATGTAAAGTAACATCGGCTCATTGTGCAATGGTGACGCCAACACCGGGGCAGTGGACAACATCTTTTTCAGCTCATTGAACGCCACGTCGGCCTGCGGGGTCCATGTAAACCCGGTACTTTTCTTCATGAGCTGGTACAAAGGTAAGGCTTTTTCTCCAGCCGACTACAAATCGGCTCAACGAGGCTAGGCACCCTGTGAATTCTGCACATCTTTCAAACACTTCGGTAACTTCATGTTCTCAATAGCTCGGATCTTGGCCGGGTTAACCTCGATACCTCGGCTAGACACCAGGAATCCGAGCAACTTTCCAGCCGGGACACCAAAGGTGCACTTGTCCGGGTTAAGCTTCAACCGATATTTTCTCAAATTCACAAATGTCTCCTCGAGATCCTCGAGGAGAGTACGTTTCTCCTTAGTTTTGATGACGATATCATCGACATACACTTGCACATTTTTGCCCATTTGAGAGTGCAGGCATTTCTGCATACACCTCTGATAAGTTGCCCCGGCATTTCTCAGACCAAAACACATGACACGATAGCAATACGCCCCATACGGGGTAATAAAAGCAGTCTTTATTTGATCCTTCGGGTTCAGTGGTATCTGGTGAAAACCAGAGTACGCATCGATAAAAGACAACAGTTCACAACCAGCAGTGGAATCGATCACTTGATCAATCCGAGGTAATGGAAATGGATCTTTCGGGCACGCCTTGTTGAGGTTAGTGAAGTCAATGCACATGCGCCACACCTTGACCACGGCTGGCTCGTCTTTCTTCTTTTCCACCAAGACCGGATTGGATATCCAGTCCGGTGCAGCACCTCCATAATGAACCCGGCTGCAAGCAACTTAGCCAGCTCGTCCAGCACCACTTGTCTTCGGTCGTCTGAGAGACGACGGGTCGGTTGCCTCACCGGTTTCACCTCTGGCCTGACAAATAAAGAGTGCTCTGCCAACTCCCTCGGAACACCAGGCAGGTCCTTAGCCGACCATGCAAAGATATCCCGATTCTCACGGAGGAAGTGACAGAGCTCGCTTCCTATTTCTCGCCCAGCCCGGTCCCAATGATGGCCATATGCTCTGGGTGCTCCGGGTCAATGGGGATCTTCTTGGTCTCCTTGGGCACCTCGAATGCTGCAGTTGAGTCCGGGCTCATCAGTCCGGACATGCCGAGCTGTGTTGACTGCGCCATTGCCACCACTTGATGCAGCTTCTTCTTCTCAGCTGCGATCACCAAAGACTCGGCCAGATTAGACCCCGCCGAGGCACACTGAATGGCTCGCTTGTAGTCACCCGAGATGGATATGATCCCATTAGGCCCTGGCATTTTCATCTTCAGGTATGCAACATGGGTGGAAATCATGAACTTGGCCAGAGCCGGCCTTCCAAGCAATGCATGGTATGCACTCTCCAAGTCCACCACCTCGAACTCGATACTCTCAACTCGGCAGTTATCCTTGGTTCCAAATGCTACATCCACCCATATCTTGCCCATGGGTGCACAGGAAACGCCAGGCACAATCCCATGAAAAGTACAACTGCTTGGCATCAACTGATTTGGCGATATGCCCAATTTCACCATTGTGTCTCGGTACATGATGTTGATGGCACTGCCATTGTCCACCAGAACTCGGGTGAACCTCACATTGTTGGTAGGCCCACACAACGTCGGATCTACCACCAGGGCATACTTTCCAGGGCTCGGCATGATCCGAGGTGTGTCTTTCCTGCTCCAAGTGATCTCCTGCTCAGACCAGTTCATATAGGTCGGCACCACCGGCATTACTGCATTCACCTCCATGGCACGCCTCTGCACACTCTTCTTGTCAGTTGGCTCGGTCACAAAGACCACATAGCTCGCATGAGCCTCTCTATAGTCATTTCCGGGGTATTCATACTGCTGACTTGGTCCGGCACCATTTTGTTGTTATTACCTCGGACATTCACAACATTCACGGGCCTTGCTGCTGCAGGCCTCGGAGGAGGTGCAGTGGTTATCGGGGTAACATTTGCTCCGGACAGATTTGGGTGGGCCTCGGCTGAAATCTCTGAGGTGGTCCTGCTCTGATTCCTCCGGCCTTCGCCCCTTCTTCCTGATTCTGCGGTTCCAGCTGCACTGCCGGGTTGAATGGTTGGCTGGCTTGCGCGGGTCGGTCGTATGGTAACAGCAAGGACCATCTATCATTGATTCATAAGTCAAGGGTGGCTCCGGGTTCGGACTAAATGCCGGACCATTGATTTTCGGCCTCTGGACACCTCCAGCTCCGGGCTGATCCGGGTTCACCGCTGCAACTTGGTTCGAGGTGTATGGGTAGTCCGGCTCCCTCCTCTTTTGTCCGAACTCTTGGCGGTCATTACACCTTGGTCCGAGCCGGTTGTTTATTGGCTCCCTCCTTCTGTTACGTGCCACTGCCTCTGCTGCTGGCTGCATCGGATCACCCAGAGCATAAGAATCTGCAATCCGGATGTTTCTGCTAGGGATTTCGGCATATCTCTTGGAGCCTCTGCCACAGCATGCTGCCATGTCGACAACCATCTGCAAACCAGGAAATGGCCTGTGCCTCTACAACTCCTTCACAGGAATTCCGAACATTGCTCCACCGAGTTAAGAATTCTCGGTCAGTTTCATGATCATCTTGCTTACATGCTGCCAGGAGCTGAGGTCGGTTTGGCCTCTTGTATGTACTAGCAAAGTTGCTGTTAAACGCCAGCTCCAAGTCTATCCAGGAGTTGATACTATACTCCGGCAAATTATTCAGCCAGATCCGAGCTGGACCTTCCAACATGTGCGGGAGATACCGGACCGCCCATCGGCGATTGCCCCCCGCTATGTGCACCGAGGATACATAATCTGTCAGCCAATCTTGCGGCTTGGTGCTCCCGTTGTATGGCTTGGTGTTCCGACCTAACTGGAACTGAGATACTGGCGGTGGTGTTCCGACATTCTGAGGTTGCTGAACATACTCCGGCTCTCGCTGATATTGCCCCTGCGGCCGGGGTTGTTGCTGATACCTCGGGGCGGAGGTGGTTTACCTCGGCCAGCCGATGCTGCTTGCCCGCCATTCTGATTTCCCTGACCGGAGTTACCCTTAGCTCGGCTTGCATTGCCCTGGCCCACCTTCTGCTTTGCTGCTAACACTGGATCATACATCTGTAGCTGCTTGTTCTGACCCGAGGTGACACTCCGGGCTCGATCGGCTCCTCCGACGAGTGGAGATGAGGCTTGCCCCTTGGACACCTGACTAACTGGCCTAGCTGAATAAACCATCTCCGAATCACCAGCCCCGGCATATGCTCTGCGGAGAGCCTCATTCTGCTGGTTAGCTACATACACTAATTCATTGACTCGCTTCTGCTGCGCACGCCATGCATCTCCAGTCAACCCGGATAGCTCGGCCCTGCCTGCCTCGGCAGCTCTGAGGTTCTTAGCAGGGGAACTATACACCGGCCTTCCAGTCGACACGCGACTCTCACTCCTAGCCGAGGTGGTAGGTCGAGCCTCCCTGTTTATCTCATCATTGAGCCCCTTGCCTCTCTGCCGCACCTCGGCTCCCTATTTGTATCAACTGCTACCGGGGTGAAGCCATTCGCTGCATTGTACTCACGCAGATCTCTATTGAACTCATCTCTAGCTGTCATCATTGCTACGGCCTCCTTTTGCAACAGAACACGCTTTGCCTCTAGGTCGGCCACACTCACCACTACATCCACTCCTGGATTTACCGGGTCTGCCAGTGTCTCCACTATCTCTACTAGGGTCGCACCTCGGCCCTGCACCTCGGGGGTGCCAGGCAGCTCTTTCTCTAGCCTGGGCTTTGCAGATCTCACCTTAGCAACCTCGGCCGCCTTGGATTTGCTGGCATCTACTTTGCCAGCGGCATCAACCGGACCGGTCATCATCACCTCCACGCAGCTCTCGGGGCAAGTGATACGCCGACCTAAAGCCGCAAGGAGAGGAGTTTCGTCGTCCACGAGCACCTGCTCCGGGTACTCGCGAACAACCTCGACAGCAACGTATGTGACGAAGCTGCCGAGCATCATGGTGAAGCCATGCTCGGGGAAGGGCTTGCCGGCGAAGCACCCTGCGTTGTCGCTGATGAAGGTGAACTCACCGATCTTGGCGATAAGCCCGGAAAGAACACGCTCGCCTGAGCCCGTCCGGATGTAAACTCCCTCCAACGCCTCAATCTGCCCCACGGTGGGCGCCAACTGTCGTGGTGGGATCACGGCAGATGCCATAGGTATGGCTAAGATGGGGCCGAATGGTCGTTGGGGAATCCGGGGAGGGTTTATGCACTCAAGAAGTGCACAAGCAAGAACGCGCAAGAAACCGCAAGAACACGAATGAGAGAACAAGAAACCAAGAACACGAAGCACACCACGATGTACCCTGCTTCGGGGCCCTCTTGGGGAGGTAACACCCCTACTGCAGCACTATCCTACTCAGTGTATAGCTCAAGGTGACAAGTACAAGCTGCTCCTCGAGCTGTATGATGATACAATGGTGAGAACTTGAGGTAAAAGATGGAGCTACACGGGAGGAAGAAGGCACTCCGAGCTATATCCGAGGTGTTTCCGGGGTTTCCGAGGTTACTTTCTCTCTTTCCTTTTTCCTCTCTCTTCCTCTGTCGATTGATCGGTCCGTCCTCCAAGCAGGAGGGGGGTGAAGCCCACTATATAGGCCAGCCGGGTTACCGTTGTGCCCCTCGCTGAACACTGTAGC
Source organism: Poa pratensis (assembly GCA_947311845.1). Taxonomy (NCBI): domain Eukaryota; kingdom Viridiplantae; phylum Streptophyta; class Magnoliopsida; order Poales; family Poaceae; genus Poa; species Poa pratensis. The sequence goes on along the minus strand of CAMZMU010000060.1, from coordinate 4,862,065 downwards.
CATGCCTCTGCTCTGGTCACCATCGTACCTCTGTCAGGGACAAGACGTGGCCTGCCCATCCCCTGCTGCATAACGGCAGAACTAGCATGTCTCCTCTGACAGAGACAGGACATAGCCACGTCGCGCTACCTCGTAGCCTTTTCCCCGGATCTCGCGTGGTCAGCGGTCAGAGACGTGCAGCCCCGCCGAACCCGGGGCACGCCTCTGCCAGGCTCCGTGACAGACGCTCCCGCGTCAGGCGCTCTTGTACCAGGCTAGAAGTGACAGGAGCATTGACTCCTGCCCGACCTACGGCCTCCTGCCTTAGTTAGCCCGGGTCTTGCTCCCGCTCCTTACCTCGGGTCTTGTACCTAAGATCCGACCACCTCGGACATTACTTCCTTCAAGTGGCCTCTCCTGCACTCACCATATAAACCATACCACCGAGGTAGTTAGGTCGGCTGAACTTAGCTCGGACAGTGTACCTCGGTTCAGGCCAACGGGATACCTCGGACCCCTCCGGGCCAAGATAGGTCGGCCCTTTCCGTACCTCGGCATACTCTTAAACTCTTCTTATGCCAAGCCTTGACCCTACCCGGGGTAGCCCCCGACAATTGACCAATTGGACAAACAATCCTAAGAGTAAGGTGTACTTGGGAGAGGGGAATTGGGGGCTGCCCTAGGGGAATTGTTACCAATTGAATCTTGCCAAGTGGTTCTTGCTAGTTATCCCTTTGTTTTGTGTGTTTTCCCTCTTTGTGTTCTTGTGTTCTTCATGTGTTCGTCGTGTTCTTCATTTCCCCCGCCGCAAATCCGTGAAGATCGGGCCTAAACCGCATCATATGGTATCAGAGCTCTAGGTTGCCACGGATTTGATCTTGTTTTCCCCACAAATCCACCAATTTTTTCTTTGTTTTTGAGAAATTCGAAAATTTCCACCAAAAATAGCCATTTTGGGATTCGAGCGATTTGGTCGATTTGATGAGTTTTTTATAGTTTTGATCCATGGATCTGTTGCTTTAGGACCCCCTCCACCTTTGTTTGCGTTCCCTAGCCTCAATTTTGCCAATTTCCCATGGATTCGAGGACTTTTTGGAGCTCTTTTCCGCCAAAAATCGAGTCAAAATCGTGCAGACACGAGCCCGGCGGTACTACCGCCCTGACCACTTCCAAGGTCAATTTTTCAGAATTTTTTTTCTTCTTTCCTCTGTTCGTTTTGGCAATTCCTCTTTGTTGTTTGAGTACTTGGCTGGTGTGTTCTACACGTCTTCGACATCGACAAGCTTCCGCAGCCACTTCTTCAACGCCAAGCGACGACGCCGCCAAGGACTCGACTCTTCCCCGTCATTCTATTCCGTTGTGGGCCCTTCTTCCTTTTGCGCACCTTGACCTATCGGACTAGTTCGTTTATATTGTGGGCATTGCACTTGTGTTGTTCCGAGTGAGTGTCTCAAAGTATTGGCGAGTGTGTATCGAGTAGAGGTCTTGGCACTAGCAAAAGTTGAAGGAATCATCGTCAGAAAGCAAAAATCAAAAAAAAAGAGAAAAAAGAAAAGAAAAAGAATCAAGTGGTGCCAAGTACCATTTCTTGTAGGTTGCGACAAAGCTTGAACCACCAAAGTGAGTGTGCGGGTTCGACACTTGTGAAATCCGTTGCCCACTCAAGCAATTGAACTAGCGTCCTTCGTGCGTTGTGTTGACACTTGAGCACGTAGTCTTCGCTAGGTCACTTTTCTTCGAGTGCTCGCCCTTTGGTCGCACAACCTCATCATTCGCTTTTGTGTGTGTTTCCTTATACTTTGTGATTGGAGTTTCTTTGGTGATTTGATCATTGTGGATTTTCACTACCTTTAACAATATGCTTTTTGCCGAGTTTGCTTGATTTCTGTTGCCACTTCATACCTTCCTATCCTCATAAGTGTGTGTGTTGGGTGTTAGAACCGGATTCTCTCCTCTCAATTCACATTATCCTTGGGATATAGTTTGTCTTTGGTTCTTTCTTTACCACATATCTCACTTGATCTTGAGAAAATGTTTAGGGGAAGTACAACCGGAAGCCCAAGCTCGGATGAGGAAATCCACGGCGGTGACCATGGCTACGTCACCCAAACCGAGTTCGTCGGTCTTCGACACCTTCTTCGTGATGGCTTAGGCCGCTATGAACGTCGCCTTCAAGCTCATGAGGCCAACTTCAACGAACGCATGCAAGCGCAACAAGACACGTTGGAGCAAGTGACCGAAGCCCTCAACAACCTTGTGCATCGTCAATCTTCTTCGTCGTCACGCTCAAGTTGTACAAGAAGTACATAAAGGTCGACACAAGTATGTCATGGACGTCATGGACGTCATGGCCTTCACCCCGAAAACCCGCAACAACCACGCCAAGAAATTCCAAGGCCCGACGACCATGATCGACTTCGCCATGACGAAAATCGTCCTCCTTCGCCGCATGTGAACAATGCCAATGCGCCACAAGAACGTCAACATGACCCAAGGCGTGACACCCATGCACGACCTCATCAAAAACGTGAACAATGCCAATGCGCATCTCGAGCAACCTCAACAAAATGATGAACGTCGTGAACGCATACCGTCACCACCACCGCAACAACACAATCATCATGACCCATTAGCTCATGGCAATGGCGTCCCGGAGCGAATGACTTTGACGAACAAGGACGTCCTCACCGTCATCCTCCAAGGCCATGCCATCGAAATCATGACAATGTGAACAATAACGAACAACCCATGCCTCACCAAGAGAACCATCCTCACAATGCTCCTCGTCCTCGTCAAGAACTTCCACATGATCCTCCCCAACAACATCGTCCCGAGTCAAGCGATAACGAGTCAAGCCACCACAATGGTGATGGACTCAATCGAAGGAGACGTGGACGTGCATTCCCACGTGGTGACCATCGTGACACCTATGATGACTTGACCAACGTTCGCTTCGACATACCCAAGTTCTTCGGCAAGAGTGACCCGAAAGCCTATTTCTCATGAGTACTCAAGGTTGACAAGATCTTCCGCGTACAACGCTTCTCCAACAACAAGAAGGTGCCTTAGCCTCGATGGAGTTTGAAGAGTATGCTCTCTTGTGGTGGGAACAACTCCAAGATGCACGCATCGCCAATCATCAAGAACCAATCAACACTTAGGTGGAAATGAAAGAGGCAATGTACAAGCGCTTCGTGCCAAGCCACTACACCCGCGACTTGTACAAGAAGTTGCAAGAATTGAAGCAAGGATTGAAGTCCGTTGATGAGTACTATAAGGAGATGGAAATCTCGATGATGAGAGCCAATGTCAACGAGTACGAAGAGCAATCCATGGCTCGCTTCATGAACGGTCTCAATTATCCAATCAAGAAGATCGTGGAGTTCCAACCATATGCCTCGTTGGTTGAGCTAGTGCATCAAGCGACAAAGGCCGAGCGTCACGTGCTTGAAGAGCTCAAATACAACAAGGCAAAGGCATTCTTCGCCAACAAGCCTTCCTCATCAACGTCTACACCAACTCAAGATCCTCCTCAAGCTAAAGGCACGACAAGAGCTTCTACACCCACCACTCAAGCACCTCAACACGTCAAGAAGACGTCTTCCTCTAGTAATGCACCTCAAGGATCGTCGTCCAGAACAAGACTCTTGCAATGCTACAAGGGCGGAGGACAAGGGCACAAATCCTTTGAGTGCACCAACAAGAAGGTCATGATCGTCAACGACAACGGAGAGTATGAATCTATGAGTGAAGATTAGTACAATGCTAAAGTCGCCACAATACAAAGTGTGCAAGAAGACTCCAATGAGATAATTTGTGATGGCGACAAGAGCCCCTCCTTGGTTGTGACAAGAACTTTGACCACCAATGTCCCCGTTGAAAAAGACCAAAGATGCAACTTGTTTCAAACAAGAGCGGGCATCAATGGGAAGTCCATCAAGGTCATCATCGATGGTGGAAGTTTCCACAACCTAGCGAGCAAGGAACTTTGTGAGAAGCTCAATTTGAAGTACAAGAAGCACCCACACCCATACCATGTCCAATGGTTGAGTGATTCCGGCGCCGTCAAGATACAACACATGGTGCAAGTATCCTTCAAGATTGGTGCTTATGAAGATACGGTTGATTGTGATGTTGTGCCCATGTCCGTGTGTCATCTACTCCTTGGGCGTCCATGGCAATTTGACAAGGGTGCTATGCATGATGGAAAGACTAACTACTATAGTTTCAAGAGCAACGACAAGACCTTCGTCCTCCGTCCCATGACTCCAAGTCAAGTGATTGCCGACAACGCCAAGACTATTACACGTGCGCAACAAGATGGTTCTTCAAGTGAGAAGAGTGGTGAGAGAGAGATCCACCATAAAGTGAGTGAGAGCCACAAGCCAAATGAGAGTGACACTTCAAAGAGAGTTCCCACAAAACTTGCTCTATTTGCCACCAAAAGAGAGATGAGGGAGTTGAGAGAAAACTCATCCACCCTTCACTATGTGCTCATATGCAAGGGTGAAGTTTCTATGACTAACACTTTCACAAACCTTCCTCCTCCTTTGATGTCTCTTTTGAAGGATTTTGAAGATGTCTTCCCTCAAGAGGTGCCACCGGGACTTCCTCCTCTTCGCGACATCGAGCACCGCATTGACCTTGTATCCGGTGCACCGCTACCGAACCGCGCACCGTACCGCACCAACCCGAGGAGACCAAGGAGATTGAGCGGCAAATACAAGAACTCCTAGCCATGGGACACATCCGCGAGAGCTTGAGTCCGTGCGCCGTGTCCGTCATCTTGGTACCCAAGCACGACAACACTCTTCGCCTATGCGTGGATTGTCGCCCCATCAACGCCATCACAGTGCGGTATCGCCATCCCATCCCTCGTTTAGATGACATGTTTGATGAGCTTTGCGGTTCCTCCATCTTCGAAAATTGATCTTAAGAGTGGTTACCACCAAATACGCATATGTGAGGGTGATGAATGGAAGACCGCCTTCAAAACCAAACTTGGTATTTATGAATGGCTTGTCATGCCTTTTGGCCTTTCCAACGATCCCTCCACTTTTATGCACCTCATGAATCATGTTTTGCGTCCTTTCATTGGTAAATTTGTGGTGGTATCCTTTGATGACATTCTTATTTATGGCAAGTCGTTGGAAGAACATACTTCACATGTGTCTCAAGTTTTGTTGGTTCTTCGCAAAGAGAAACTCTATGCCAATCTCTCTAAGTGCACTTTTGCCACCAACAAACTTGTCTTCTTGGGTTTTGTTGTCTCGTCCGATGGGGTTGAGATTGATGATGCAAAGATTCAAGCCATTCATACTTGGCCTTTTCCCACATCCCTTGAGGAGTTGAGACGTTTTCTTGGTTTTGCCGGATTCTATCGTCGTTTCATCAAAGATTTTTCCTCCATTGCTTGTCCCCTCCACGAACTTACAAAGAAAAATGTACCTTTCGTTTGGGGACATGCGCAAGATTTTGCTTTCAATGAGTTCAAGCGGTTGTTAACCCAAGCACCACTCCTCGCCCTTTCGGATTTTTTGAAAACTTTGAAATTGAATGTGATGCAAATGGGTTGGGAATTGATGATGTTCTTGTGCAAAACGGTAGGCCCATCGCTTACCATAGTGAGAAACTTGATGGAGCTCGCCTAAACTACCCCATTTATGACAAGGAATTGTATGCTTTGGTTCGTGTTCTAGATGTTTGGCAACACTACCTTCGCCCTAAGGAGTTTGTCATACATTCGGATCACGAATCGTTGAAATATTTGAAAAGTCAATCGAATTTGAACAAAAGACATGCTAAGTGGGTTGAGTTCATTGAGTCTTTTACTTTCGTCATCAAGTACAAGAAAGGTAAAGACAACGTGGTCGCGGATGCTCTATCCCGCAAGGCCAACCGACTTACACGTCTTGATATTAGTGTTTCGGGTCTTGATGAGATAAAGAATTTGTATGTTTCCGATACTTTCTTTGGTGACATTTTTGCTCAATGTTCGGAGCACAAAGGAGTTGGTGATTACTATTTGCATCAAGGTTTCTTTTTTAAGGCTAACAAGTTTTGCATTCCTGAGTCTTCGCTTCGTTTGCTCCTTTTAAAGGAATCTCATGGAGGAGTGCTCATGGGGCATTTTGGACGCGACAATACCTTGGCTATGCTCACCACCAACTACTTTTGGCCTCACATGTACCGTGACGTCAACCGCCTGTCCGCCGATGTTCTACATGTCTTAAAGCTAAGTCTACTTTAAACTCTCATGGCCTCTACATCCCGTTACCCATTCCATATAGACCTTGGTAGGATTCTAAATTTGTCGTCGTTGACCGATTCTCTAAAATGGCCCATTTCATACCATGCAACAAGACCGACGATGCTTCACATGTTGCTACATTGTTCTTTAGGAAAATCGTACGTCTTCATGGAGTGCCCAAGACCATCGTTTTGGATCGTGATGCCAAGTTCGTGAGCTACTTTTGGAAGACGTTGATGGCTAAGATGGGAATTAAGCACCTCTTCTCCACCGCCTACCACCCTCAAACGGATGGTCAAACCAAAGTCGTCAATCGAAGCCTCTCTACACTACTTCGTGTGTTGATCAAGCCCAACTTGAAGAATTGGGAAGAGTGCATCCCACACGCCGAGTTCGCCTACAATCGAGCACTACACCAAGCAACGAAGAGAACCCCTTTCGAGATCGTCTATGGCTACAACCCCTACACCGCGCTGGACATGCTCCCACTTCCACTTCGTGAGCAAGTTAACATGGACTTCGACACGCGCGCCGCTTACATGAAGAAGCTCCATGAGGAAACACGAGACACGCTCGAGAAGCACAATGAAACACATGCTACAAAGATGAACAAGAACAAGCGCGCCATGATATTTGTAGAAGGAGATCTTGTTTGGCTACATCTTCGCAAAGATCGCTTTCCGGATGCCAGGAAGTCCAAGCTTCACCCTCGTGGAGACGGCCCTTTCAAGGTACTCAAGCGCATCAACGACAATGCCTACAAGATCGACATCTCCAACTCCAAGCACTTGGTCCATGACACCTTCAATGTGGCCGACCTATCGCCATACTATGGGACATCAAGTGATGAGGAAGACCAAGAGTCGAGGATGACTCTTTTCCAAGGGGGAAGATGATGTAGTGCGCCCAACACATGACACGCCAAGTGGCCCAATGACAAGAGCAAGAGTCAAAGCTCTCCATGATAAGGTGAATTCACTCCTATCTATGTGTGACCTCGATACCCCGTTGAATGGGTTGCTACTTCATTCGGAGACTCTATGCATACTCAGGAACCACCTTGATGATGATACACATTGGAGTGGAGAAGATGAGCAAGAGGAGACCCAAGATGATGGAGAAGATGACCCAGAGAAGACTCAAGAAGGTGGCCAAGAGAAGGCTCAAGAAGACGGTCAAGGAGAGGAGGGGAAGAAGCAGAGAAGCGGCGGTACTACCGCCCCCACTGCCGCCAGAAGGACACCTCTGCGCCAATGTGCAGTAGTACCACCAGCTCCAGCGGTACTACCGCCCGCCAGCGGTACTACCGCCCCCAGTGCCGTCCAGAACCGTCTTCTGCGCCCTTGTGCGGTACTACCGCTGGGCCAAGCGGTACTGCTGCTGGCCCAAGCGGTACTACCGCTACTACAAGCGGCACTACCGCCAGCACCAAGTCAAAAGCGGCTCAGACCCGCACCAGCGGTACTACCGCAGGGGTAGGTGGGGAAGGTTAGTTGGGCCTCCAACCTGTGCTGGTACCCGCAGCAGCGCAGGTGTACTACCGCTGCTGCGGGTACCAGCACAGGTTGGAGGCCCAACTAACACCCGCAGCAGCGGTAGTACACCTGCGGTACCGCAGGTGTACTACCGCTGCTGCGGGTACCAGCACAGGTTGGAGGCCCAACTAACCTTCCCCACCTACCCCCTCTTGTGTCAACACTATATAAAGGCCCCATTGCTCTAGATCTAGGGTTAGACTATGATTTGAGATTAGAGTAGAGCAAGGCTCCTTCATCTCAAAGTGTCTCCTTCCTCCTTTTGGGAGATGATCCAATGCCTCCCTTCGTGGAGATGAATCAAGGTCTCCCTTCGTGTAGATGAACCAAGGCCTCCGCTTGTGAAGATGATCTTCCTCTTGTAGCTTGCTATTTGCTAATCCTTCCTCTTGAAATGGCTAGGATAAATTGGTTTGGATTGATCAATTAGACAAACAATTCTAAGAGTAAGGTGTACTTGGGAGTGAGGAATTGGGGCTGTCCTAGGGGAATTGTTACCAATTGAATCTTGCCAAGTGGTTCTTGCTAGTTATCCCTTTGTTTTGTGTGTTTTCCCTCTTTATGTTCTTGTGTTCTTCATGTGTTTGTCGTGTTCTTCGTTTCCCCCACCACAAATCTGTGAAGATCGGGGATAAACTGCATCAGCAGGGGTGCTAGTCGGACGGCCGGCCGAGGCTTGGACGTGGCGAGCTAAAGGCTGCCGGCACGCGCGAGCACGAGGTGCGTAGGAAAGCCGCAACTTGCTCCGAGCGCAGCGAGACACCCCGTCGTCGTCTCCTCCCCATGGTCGTCCAGGTTGGCAAAGTCGATCCAACCGAACCAATCTGAGATTGAAAGCTAGTCAGCGGCGTGAAAGAGCAGCAACGGAAGGGGGACGCCTAGGAGGGAGGGACTGGCCAAGCAGCAACGGAAGGGGGACGGGCCTAGGAGGGAGGGAGGGGTTATGCTGCACAACGCCGACGAAGGTAGACGATGGTGGGGAGAAGATCAGGTCTTGCATTCAATCTAGAGCGGTGAGCGGTGTAACGGGGATCCAATGGAGATGGAACGGGACGGTAGATGTACCTGACCGTTCTTTCTACCGTGATGGATCGAAGGCAGCATGGTCATTTAATTCGGATCAGAAGTGGGCCAATGTTCTGTTTTTTCTACGGTAGAAAATGGCTCAAGGGAACCATGCATACGAATCTTGATGAGATTGTAGGGATATAGGGAGCAACTGTGCTCGGGAGCCAAAGTGCATTTTCGCACATCACTGCAGAGCAATTCTTACATAATGTGATCACTATCAATTCTTACATAATGTGATCACTACGAACATTCTTACATAATGTGATCACTACGAACAGCGGAAACTGATGGGTCACTATCCTTCGACGCAGAAGCAATCGAGGGAGATTGTTCAGCATCATATACTTCTTCGGCCTTCTTGACGTAGGAGGCCAAACGTCTTTGAGTCTCGGCCCTATGTTCATAGACGAACACTGTTTCATCATAAAGCCTCAAAATAGATTCCTTAATGATCCCACTATCTTCATATTTAGGTGCATCAATGACAAACTTTGATAGCTCATCTGGTGAAAACATCTGAAATAAACAGACTTCAGCTACTAAATTGAATGACAAGTTTGCATCAAATGCATACAAGATATTCCAAAATGTTACCTCGTGGGGATTGCCAAAAACGATTTTGTCCTTAGGGTAACATACCATCTTCAGAGCTGTTGCAAGCTTTAGTATGTTCCAACCCCGAGAATCAATGGAGGACACCTCCTTAAGGAAAGCACTAGCAATGAGCCAACTGTTGTAATGTTTCTTCAAACAACAATCACAATCATACAAGATGCATGCGGTCTCAATGATGCGGTCGTTTACCTGGATACAAAAAGCAGTGCTGTGTCAGTGATAAAGCAATGAGGCGAAACGGTTGCGGTGAAAACTCTGGTCAGCAACAAAGAGCACAAGCTCGCAGAAAGTGTGTGCATCACCAGTGAGCAATAAAGCAGGAAGCAATTCCATATCAGACATACAAGAAGGTAAAGTGGTGACCTCACCATCTCCGATTTGACATCAAAGCCATTACGATGTAGGAGCATTTTCAGCCCTTGACTCGTATGGAGACTGTCCTCATAAGCTAGCTTTGATTTTTCTTCAGGCACTGCACTATGCATGAGATATCTCAGGCTGCGCATCAGCTCCATCACAGGTTCATCACACAGGCAGGTTATGCCCTGAAAAAAGCCACAAGCAAAAATGGTGCTCAAAAGTGTTTAGACATAAGTTAAAAAAAGGTGAGATTACACTTACCAATCTTGCTTCAATTACTGATTTATATTCAGGCTTTCCGACAGCCAGCATCTGCCCAGGTCGGCACCACTTCAAGAGCATGTTAGTAAGCTGATTGTTAATAAGACCAGTATCAACGTTAATGGCATCAGACTTTTCCTTAAAAACTTGAAAGTCCTTTCGCCAAATTACCTGATAAGAAATGAACAAGGACAAGCTCGTCAAACAGGAGAGACAAAAACGAGTCAATCATCATTTAGTGTCTCTCAATCATGCCTAAATCTCAAATCTGAATCGTAAAGAAATTTATGGGCCTGGTTGGTTGGTGTACCAAGGTTGCCACACCATTTGCCACACTTTTTTAGCCAAAATATGCATGAACTTTTTAGCCACACTTTTTAGCCAAAATATGCATGAACTTTAAACAATCAAAATTGATGCCACACTTTGCAGCACCTAAATTGCTGGAAAGGAATCTTCACACGTACGGCTGCAAACCAAACAGGCCTAACTTGCGGTGCGCAATGGGTTAGCATACCAACCAAACAGATGCCCTGTTTATGTCCCCGAGTGTGTGGAATTTTCAAGTCCAATTCAAAATGAACTCATGTGCTGACGTAATGCAATGTATTTTGAACCATGATGGTGTTCTTTGGTGGTAGTACCAAGCCTGGGCTCAGTCAAGAAGTTACTGAAATGTATATTGAAAATAGTCTAGGGGTTTTGTTGGGAAGTCTGTGTCTGGGCTCAATCAAGAAGTTACTACTTAGTAAGGCCATCTACAATGCAAGGTGCTTAGAGAAGTGCTTAAAAGAATAGACCAAACAATTTTTTTAAGCAACAATGTTTTTTCTATAGGAGAGGTGCCTAGTTAAGCATCTACCTTGTATTAATAAGCACTAGTACTGAAGAAAAACTGGTTATTTTCTAGGCATAAGCACCTTGAATTGTACAGGCCCTAAGGTATCAGGTATGTATATGGCAGTAGCTCATGGCAGTGTTCTTATGTAGTAGTACAATGTCTGGGCTCCGTCAAGGGGTTACAAGTTGTGCATTTGAGCATGTCGATTAAACAAATGCGTTTGTGTTCATATTCCTCTCCGTGAGGAAAAATGTGATAAAAGTGGCAATCATGTATGATGCAGGTTCTGTTTATTTCGTGATAGGCAGTACAAAGATATTTCAATAAAAAAGAGGAAATGTGGAACTTACACGGTTTGCTCTATATTGCGTAACAAAGTTTGCCCATATGTTCTGCAGGAGACACAGAGAAACCATAAAAGTTAGGCTAATGACAAAGGCTACAAGAGTAACTAAGCAACAGTAACAAAGTAATACAGAGCAACGCAAGCACCTCCATGGCATCTGGTTCGTACAGGTTGACTCCATCAAAATAGAAAACTGTAAAGCCAGAGGGCGTCTCAAAGAGTACCATTATCAGTCCATAATGCCCCAAGTTTGTAGCTGCCGATACACAAGTCAAGCAAACTCAAGAAAAGAAGGATTAAAAATAAATAAAACGTATGTCCACTAATAGTCCATTCATACATCAGGCATGAAGCCAGAAGTGGTGCCACTACCAAAGCCCATACCTTTTTGGGGAGTGCCTATCTTCTACTAATTTGAACCTGGGTATAGGTGAAGGTAGGAGGGTAACAACCACTTAAGTTTTACCCATTCAATAGCAATCAAAGCACCACTGTCTCGGTTCTTGCTTTTTCTCGTCACAAGTGGCAATCCCCCTCTCTTCGCAGATCAACAAGGAGGTCACGCCAGGTGAGTCCAAACCTCAGGCTCTCGCTCTACCCCTTCTGATTTTGTGTTAGTTGCTTCTGATTATTCTCTGGTAAAGGGATATTACTTCATGATATTCTAAGTACGTCACTGATTCTAGATTTACAGTGCACCAATTGAAAGTTGATTGTTAGATTGATACACTATGTTGAAGTGCCTGCCAGTGTCAAACAGGTTGCTACACCATGTAATGACTATCAGTGTTAAACCCAATTTCGTATCTCAAGTTCGTAAATACATTGCGACAAACTATGAGTTCACATTACATCCTTGTCAAACACCCAGTTTGTTTGTATGTAGTTTTATTTGAATTTGAATCAAGGAAAATTATGATTGAAGGGGGAGAAAATTCATGTTGTCAAATAATTGTGACAGATTATGTAGTTTTATAGACCCAATTTGCTCATGTTGTCAAATAGATTCAATCTGTTCTATTATAATAGCCATCATAGAAATAAAATGTAGTTGGCCCAGTGTTTTAGGATCGACTATGCTGGTCTGAAATAACCCCCGCGTCGGCTCCTCTAAGGCGGTCGCCGCCACCACCTCCCTACCTCCTCCACCCCCTCGCTCCCAGCCGGATGAAAAAGCTGGCTAGGCACAACCCAAGGTGACGAACGGCGGCGGCGTGGTACTGCTCTTCTAGCGATGCAGCTCGACGGCGATTGGCGGCACGGCTCGACGGGAGGAGCGCGGCGGGAGGGGCGCAAGGTGCAAACGTTCGGCGCCGTTGCTGGAGGGGATGCGCGGCCGATGGGCTCATTAGGCCCGATGCTGGGGCATGCGTCGTTCTCTAGCTGGGCGCAGGGACGGATGCGGAGGAAGGTGGCTATTGAGGCGCGGGCTGGCCACAGACATGTGTCACATGTGTCTGCTTAGGCGGAGCGGGCGCAGCGGACATGGTTGCTGCCGTGGAGAGAGGTGCCGCGGCGGCAGCAGCTTGCGATGGAGCGACAGGGTCACACGGTGCACAGCCCCGAGTGGCGGCTAGTGGTGGGTGGCGTCCTATGCAACATTCTTATGCTCAGTGATTCAGTGACCTAGGTGCCTCGTGTAGTCAATGAACTACAAGCTCTCGATGGACGGGAAGAAGCTCCGATGAAAGCTTTGACCAAATTTGGCTGGTGCCGGCAGCAACGGCGCCCGAAGGCGCCGCTTACCATCTTAAAGGCGTTGTCGTGGAGCTCTCTTCCCTCTCCATCCAAAATGCTTGGACTCTCCGGGTGAAAACCGAAGCTCTATCCGGAGCGGGCGACGGTGACAGTTATGTTGTGACCTTGGAGGCGTCTCTTTGGAGGGCATGTCTATTGACACTTCATAGGGTACCCATCCCTTCTGGGACGGTGGATGTCGGGGCAGCGGCCCTGAGAGCTTCGCGGAGGAGGCGAGGTTGAGGTTGAGGTTGTCGGCTCTTCTCTGGTGTGTGTGGGTACGTCTCGGCTTGTTGTTGCTGCGAAGTCATAGCTGCGGTGCACGTCTGATGATGGGCGAAAGGCGGTAGAGCGCCTCGGAGGGTTGGTCTCTTCAACTACAGTGGGAGTGTCCCGTATCTGCTACCCCATAGCAGTTACGGCTTCTTCTCTCCGGTAAGGGTGAAAGGCTGGCCAGATCTTTGCGGAGTGATGGTTTGAGCTTGACTTTAGGTGTTCTTGAGGTTGTGTGGGCTCCGCCCCGTGGTGTTGTGGTCGTTGTATGGTTTTTGCCTGGTTTCTCCCGCAAATAAACCGGGCACCTTTCTTCTTAATTAATGGATAGATAAGGCAAAGCTTTTGCCTTCGTTTCAAAAAAAATCATTGGCCCTGGCAAGTCTAGAATAAACACACGTTGCTAATTTATGTGATCCAAAAGGTTCAGAATATATCGATCTAAAGTGCTACTGAATATATTTCCAGCTTCTATGCTCTTTTACTTTTGCATGCTTGATGTGATGCTTGCCTTTCTATAACTTAGCAGCATCTGATATTTTTGAACAATTTTCCACTCATCTCTCATATATGAATAATTGAGTGGCGTCAGTGTGACTTCTTCCCTTCTAAAAAAGGTGTGGCTGGTGCTATTACTAAACTGGATAACATGCAGATCGTCTTATCAAGTAGATACCTTTTATGCTTTGCAAAGTTTACTATTGATGGTAAGGCAAGGAATGTTCTAGGTGGAACCTAATCTACTTAAAGTTGTGAATCAGACAAATGGCACTCTTGTTATATATGGGAGCACGTATAAGTAATCTGTTTTATGAAAAAAAAGATTGACTTTGTTCGAGTGATAAAAAGAAACTTTCAGGCATTTAGTTACTTGTCGCTCTGAGGATGGTGCAATGCCTATTATACTACTTTGTGTATCTTTTATGATATTTTATGAATTTCCTGAAACCTTGAATGGTTTTTTCCGCCTCTCTTTTTTCCTTTCCAGCACTATGAAACAAGGAACTATATACGTTTGTTAATGATGAAAGGGTTATCAAAATGTACCTACTAGTTATTCTCTTTCACAGGACTTTAAATGTGATGATGAAAGCAAGTCAGCCCAAGATGCATGCAACTTGTTATGTGCATTAATTTGTCATACATAATTTGAATAATTTATCATGATAACTAGCTAGTTTATGTAGAAGTGCGCACCTAACCAGTTCACCCAAAAGCTCAACCTGATGGGAAAAGGAGGGAAGTACATTTATACTTCAACAGTTTATAATGATAATAACAAGCAACCAATATAGAAGAAAGGAAGAAAAAAAGAAAGGATATGTTGTGATCAGAGTATATGTTTATAGATTCAACTACAAGAGTTTGTTTGCAACACTGTATCATTTACTGAGGGATCACAGGCCTAGAACACAACTCTCTATACTCTGAACACACATAAACAGACGACAAGTATTTTTGCGACGCTTAACCTTTCTTCTTTTCTGACTTTCCTTCCTTTAATTCCATCAGCTAACAATGCTAAATCCGCCAAGATCCACTTAGAGCGAGTGCCATCCCACGTACAATGGATAGTGCCGGACGACTCGGAACAAATCCTAACAACTACGACCTGGCCACAGCGTGAACCCAACACACTTATGGCCCATGCAATGTAACAACAAATCACCTTCCGAGACTATGACTCTAGAAATTAATCTAACGTGAAATCAAAGGGAAAACAATCTAAACAGATCATGTAACAAAATTAGTTCGAACAATTACTCTTTGGAGTCAAACCACCGCAACCTTGACCATAATGTAATACAAACAAGATCTTATGTGGATGGGATTAGAGTAGTGAAAGGGATTCAATCAGTGTGCGGATTTAAGACCATATTTGTATCCGCGTCTGTTTAGAAAAATATGAAAACGGGAGTGGGAAAGGCGCTATCAAATCCGTTTCCTGCCCTATGTTCGGTTTGCTGAGTTTCGGAGGGGATTGAGATAGGGATTTCCCCTCTAATCCCCTCCAAACCACTTGGGGTGGGGGTTAACCGAAGGAGCCCTCACTGACCAAAAACATGCCCACGGGCTTTGAGGATATAATCAAAATTGGTTCGGTGAGCGGACAAATTAGTATGAGGAGGACGGCGTCGGGCGGTGACTCACCGATAGTGAACAACGAATTCCCAGCAAGCCGGCGTCGCTTTCCACCTCGTTTCCCTATAGAGGTTGACGTTGAATTCGCAGGAGGAGGAGGCCCGCGTTGCTTTCCACCTCTGTGCACCATCGAGGTTAACGTTGATTCCGCCGGAGAAGAACGCCGGCATCGTTGTCCGCCCCGTCGGCCCATCGAGATCTAGATTGTGGGAGGAGAGGTTTGCGGCGGCGTGGGGATAGTCGAGCAGGTTTTAGCGGCGTGTGGATGGGTCCCGGGCTGGTTAGGCAGGCTGGGCCGTCCCTTGGGGCGGCTCCTCGTCGTATGGGGGCGTTCTAAGGGCTGGTAGCAGGGAAAAGCGGCAAATCCTATTTACCGACCAGGTCGGAGCGCAATACGCTCCGCACACCTGGTCGCCCCGCCCAGTTGCTTATGGGCCGGTCCAGTAGAGGACGTGCTTCTTTGTTTTTCATTTTTTGGCTGTTTTCTTTTTCTTTCTTATTTTTCCTGTTACTTTTTCGTTTTTTTGACTGTTTCTTTTCTGTTTTCTTTTTAGATATTATTTTAAATTTAAATTTTTAAAAATATATAAATTTTAAAAATATTCAGATTTTAAAAAATTTCATATTTGAAAAATGTTCAGGTTTAATAAATCGTTCAAAAATAATTTCCATTAATACAGTTTTTGTTCACTTTTTTTGAAAATCGTTCAAAATAATTTTCGTTCGAAGAATTTTTCTGTTCACTTTTAAAAATCGTTCAAAAATTATTTTCATTCACCAGCCTTTTCTGTTCACTTTTAAAATAGTTCAAAAAAGTTTCCGTTCACTGCTATTTTTCTCGTCATTTTTTAAAATCGTGCAAAAATAGTTTTCGTTCACCGGCCTTTTCCGTTCACTTTTTAAATTGTTCAAAAATAGATTTTGTTTACCGCCATTTTCTGTTCATTTTTTCAAAATCGTTCAACAATTTTTTTCATAGAGTTTTTTTTTGTTCACTTTTAAAAATCGTTCAAAAATAATTTGCGTTCATAGACTTTTTTGTTCACTTTTAAAAATCGTTCAAAAATAGTTTTCGTTCACCGCTATTTTTTGGTCATTTTATGAAATTGTTCAATAATAGTTTAGTTTCACTAGCCTTTTCCGTTCACTTTTAATATCGTTCAAAAATAGTTTTCTACATCGTCATTTTCTGTTCATTTTTTAAAATCGCTCAAAAATAGCTTTTGTTCACCGGCCTTTTCTGTTCACTTTTAAACCGTTCAAAAATAGTTTTCGTTCACTGTCATTTTCTGTTCATCTTTAAAATAGTTTTCGTTTGCCGCCATTTTCTGGTCACTTTTTAAAACCGTTCAAATGAGGTTAATGTTCTAATTGAAAAAAGTTCAATTCAAATATATGTTCTTATTATTGAATGGCGTGGGACAGCGACGGTGCATCGACCATTTGGAGTTAACCGCGGCGAGCGGCGGCGACTGTCGGCGTTCGAGAAGAGGGGGACCCCCGAGCGCCGGTTGCGTGCCCCGGGAGGGAGTTCGTGGCGTCACCACAGGGGTATGCCCACCAAGAAAGGATCGCCCGGGGAGGAGCCCCCGGGAAGGGGCGGAAGCTGCGCCCGGGAACCACCCCGCCCTAGAGGCGGGGACCATCCACGTGGCGGAAGATTCCTGCGTAGCCACCCCGGGGGATAGCTTCGCACGGAAGGAAGCGCAGCAGGCGTCAGAGACAAGACAGCTCAGGCCTCCTGCCCGACGCAGACGAAACATCGACGAGACTCAACGTGCCATCCCATCCGGACAGGCGCAGGGCTCAGCGCGATGCTCGGACCGAGGACAAGACTGGACTGGCCGTCGCCTCGGCCCCGGCGGAGGCAGCGGCATGGAAGACAGCTCGGCTTGGACGGCGCCACGACGATGGTAGGAACCTGCCACTTGGAGGCGTAGCATGACGCGTGCCTTACCCCGATGGAAAGCTTCCAGCGCGACCACTTGTGGTGTCCCCTTGCCAGTATAAAAGGAGGCCCAAGGTCACGGCGAAGGGGGAGAGGGACACCATAGCCAGCAGTTCTTCTCAGTTTAGACACCTAGCTCGGGGCCTCGACAAACCCACCTCGGAGACCTTCCCGAGGTGGATCTCGGAAAGTTCCTAAGGGTAGACGAGAAGGTTGTGGGTAGCACATTGTACTTCACCACTCATCATCAATCAAGCCAGACAAGCAGGACGTAGGGCTTTATGCGGCGACGCGGCCTGAACCTGGGTAAAACCTCGTGTGTTCATGCTCGTTTCCGGGAACTGATTTCGAAGCACCTCGCGCCCTTCTACCGAACAAACAGGGGGTGTTTGCCACCCCCGGTGTCCATGTTTCGGTACACAACATCTGGCACGCCAGGTAGGGGGCACCCGTGCTTCATCGTCAGGACTCGAAGCTTGCATGGCACCGCGTCACGCCACGCCGGGAGCCCGGGGGCGGGCACACGCCGACAGGCACGGCCACCACGGTCCCGCCTGCGAGAGCGTCGAGCCCGAAAGCCCGTTCGTTGCCCTGCCAGCAGGCACCCGGCTGGTATTCTCGCCCGAATGGTCCGTGGCTTCATGGCAGGATCTCGGCGCACGGGTCGCGCAGTCGATCCAGTGCAAATACTTGCGCCTCGGGTCGCTGAGCGACCTCGACGCGGTGGTACAGAGGCCCGGTGAAACCCTGCGGGATTCACGCTGAGGTTTCGGCACATCTTGAGCAACGTCCCTGACACCCCCGACATGCTGGTCATCCGGGCGTTCAGGCGAAACAATCGCGACATCCGCATGCTGGAGAAGCTCGGGAGCCGCGACGTCCACACCACCTCAGAGCTATACGCCCTGGCCGACAAGTACGCATGGATGGAGGAAGGAAGGCTTTTGATCTCCGCCCCGCGGGATCGGGAGCTGGTGGCGTCGAGCACGCCGCAGAAGCCGTCAGGCGGCGGGGACTTAAGAGCCGCTCCGCAGGGGGAGACCTTACCCCCGAGGAGCTTCTTGGAGTCACCGCCGGCGAGGGAAGGAGTAGGGCTCGGGACGAGGCGGCACCATGGTGCCCGGTGCATGACACCGGAGTCCACGACGCGAGCGAATGTCGCGCCCTCCGTGACCTCGCCAACATCAAGAGAAAGTACCAGACAGGATCGGGAGCAGCCAGCCCGGCGGGAGTGTGCTACGCATGTGGCCAGCCTAGACACTACGTCTGGGCCTGTCCGACTCACTCGGGCACAAGGGCGGCGGCAAAGAAGCCCAGGGACCGCTGAGCTCGGGGGCTGGGGCGCTCCCTGGGGATTCAAGCCCGCGAACGGCAAGCCAAGGCCAAGGGAGAGACGCTCAAGGAGGGCCCCCGGAGACGGCCAACGCAGATGAAGACGGGCATACCCAAGTGTAGCCCGCTGTATCCTTTAACAGAAAACTGATTTCCCTTGTTATCTAATGAACTCAGTTTGAATCTGTCAGTGCATTTCCTCTCCTACCTAACACCTCAACTTCCCGCACGAGAAACACCGGCCCAAACCTGAGCCAGGGGGAAGAGGCTGCCTTACGCACTCGAACCAAGATGTACCCAACACAGATTGGGCATCGAAGGAATCAAAAGAAACCCGCGCTCAGACCCTGGGTGCGCGGATGCCTCGTAGAAGTTGAGGGGAAGGGTAGGAGAGAGAGGGAGCTCGAGCGAAGAGCAGAGGCTTTGATAACCGGCCATCGCCGCCGATGAGTTGGGAGCCGGGAGCTAAGTACTTCAACCCTAATCACATTCCCTATCGCATCGTACATGGGTCATCCCGTTTTTTCCCGGGGGAAGGAGGCCTCGACCGAAGCGGTAAGGCCTGGATGTAGAAGGGGCGTTCAAAGGGGAGATGCGGTCCTCGGAGGTTTGCTCGGGTATCAAGCCCCGAGGACCTGCGCCGGGACAGCTCCCCGATGAACGGAGCGACACTTGCATGGAGAAGTGTTCCCAGGGGGGCAGCTGGATCCGGTCCAGCGTTCTCTTGGGACCTGCGCAGGGCGTGTAAGGGTACCCCCAGAACATAGGGAAAGCTTGCCTAACTAAGGCCAGTGACTTCAGCCCCTGGGAAAACGCGGGGATTGACAAAGGGTATAACGCATGCATTACAGGGAATTAAAGCAAAATGATTACGTAACATGCCTGGGATAGACTTTGTTTATTACACAGGCACTAAAGATTACACGGGGGAGGGTCCCAGAGGAACTCAGTCCCTCCGCAGCCTGGCCTTCACCTGCTCAACCAGCGGGGTGATGACACGCTCCGCAGCCACGCGGTCCTCCTCCAATTCAAACTCCTCGAAGAGTTGATCGAAAGGGAAAAGGGGCTACAGTGGCCACCTGGGCGCCAGCTTTGATGCCCTCGACACGGATACGCCGCACCAACGTCTCTTTCAAGGCCTCCATCTTCCCCACCATGTCGGCGAAGAATGTGGAGAGGCTCGCGATGTCCATGCCACCGATTTCCCCGGGAGGGAGGTCCACGGCAACCATCACTCTCTACGCCTAGGCGGCGATGCTGCGGAGGCCAGTGGCATCCAGCTCAGTCCGCTGGTCCGCCTTACTGAGTAGCTCCATGGCCGTGTGGGCGCTATCCTTGTTCTCCTCGCTGACCTTGCGTACCCGCTCCAAACGACGGTCGCGGGCGCTCAACTCGGAGGACAGCTCGTCAAGCCTCTGTTGTAGCCCGACGAGCTGGGACTCCATGTCCCCCAGTTGGGCGGAGGCCTTCTTCACGGGCCACGGCTGCGCATGAAGCTTCTCGCTCTCACTCCGCTGGCGCATCGGCTCCAGTACGGAGCCCTTCAATGGTCAGCTGAAACTCATGCAGAATTTCAGCCTGCTCCTGGACCCGCGCCTCGGCGCTCGCCAGGGCCAGGTGATGGACATCCACCATGGCCACCCTCTCCCGCTCGAGAGAGGCAAGCTCGAGGGCATGAGCCTCGGACTGGGCTGCCACTAACTCATGCGCCGCCCCCGTGTCCTCGCGTTGGCCACCCTCTGCATGCCTTGCTGCTGCAATCGCGGCCACCAGGACCCGTTGCGCATCGGCTTTCCGGGAAGAGGCCTCCTCAGAGGCAAGCGTCGCCGAGGCGAGGGCGGCCTCGGCCTCAGCCTGAGTAGCGGTCGCCTGCTGTTCCCGGGCTTGAACACAGGCTATCCGCTCCTCTAACCCGCGGCTACCATGTTCGATCTCGGCACGTTGGAGGCGGAGGAGTACCCTGGTCCGCTCGTTGTCCTCCTTGGCCTTGGCAACGGCGTCCGCCGGAAGCTGCTGGTGCTGCTCCACGCCGTCCAGCATGCTATGCACCGAGGAGAAGACAGAAGCGTCCAAGACCAAGCCGATTGCTGGGACCGCCCCGCGCCCGGCCCGGAGGACGAGAGAAGAAGGGCCCGCCGCACCCAGGAGGCCGGATGCCTCCCGAGCGGGAGGCGCAGCCAGGAAGGCACCATCGTTCCAAGCTGGAGGCGGAAGCTCTGCATCCAACTCCATGAGGTCGGGGTCAAGGCGGAGAGGCCTCGTCGAGGAACGCCTCTCAAACCGGAGGCTTTCTTCGGTGTCGCTATCTTCGGAGGCTGACCACACCGCCACGATCTCGAGGGCGGGGAAGGTACGTGCAGGTGATGTCTACGTGTGCTTCTATTCTTGTAGACAGTGTTGGGCCTCCAAGAGCAGAGGTTTGTAGAACAGCAGCAAGTTTCCCTTAAGTGAATCACCCAAGGTTTATCGAACTCAGGGAGGTAGAGGTCAAAGATATCCCTCTCAAGCAACCCTGCAATTAAGATACAAGAAGTCTCTTGTGTCCCCAACACACCCAATACACTTGTCAGATGTATAGGTGCACTAGTTCGGCGAAGAGATAGTGAAATACAAGTAATATGGATGATTATAAGTAGTAACTGCAATCTGAAATAAAGATGGCAGCAAGCAAACATGTAGCAGAACTTGATGTAAACGGTGTTTCAATGCTTAGAAACAAGGCCTAGGGATCATACTTTCACTAGTGGACACTCTCAACAATGATCTCATAACTGAATAAGTAAAAGCTACTCTTAAACACTCTCTTGTTGGATAACAAACACCATTCATTGTGTAGGGCTACAAAAGCACACCTCAAGCCGGAGTAAACAAGCTCCACAACGTCATAAAGGAATCACACACGGTGCACACACTGTCACCTTTACACCGTGGAGAGTACCGGAGTTCATATTAAAGTAACCTATAGAGTGCATAATAGATAAAGAGTAACATCTACATATTCAACTAGATTAGCACAACTGAACACAAGTAAATACTGCTCGGGATTATTCTCCTTCTTGATAACACAAGAGTACTACGTGTAGGGCTGCAAAAGCACTCCTCAAAGTCTGAGTAAACAAACACCACAGTTCCCAAGAATAAGCCATGATAAATATCTAAATTATTCATAGAGTCACACAAGTACCCACACTGTCACCTTGATACCGTGTTGTCACAATGACTCCAGAAACTAGACAAAATCACTTGAGTAGCATAAACATTATTAATGTATTCAGCGATACTAGCAATACACATGATCACATAAAGATCACACCATGGAGAGAGAGATGAACCACATAGCTACCGGTAGAGCCCTCAGCCTCGGGGGAGAACTACTCCCTCCTCATCATGGGAGTCAGCAGCGGCGATGAAGATGGCGGTGGTGTCGATGGAGATGACTCCGGGGGCAATTCCCCGTCCCGGCGGCGTGCCGGAACAGAGATTCTGTCCCCCGAAACTTGTCGTCGATGGCGGCGGCGCTGCGGAACTCTTCTGGAAATGACTTGGTGTTTTAGGGTTTTCGCGTCTGAGGCAATATATAGGCGAAGGGGCAACGTCGGTGGAGGCTCGAGGGGCCCACACCACCTGGTGGCGCGGCAGGGGGCCCACCGCGCCGGGTGTGGTTTGGCCACCTCGGCGCCCTCCTTCGTCTCTCCTTCGGACTCCGTGACGGTGCTGGAAAAATAGGGACGTGGCCTTTTGTTTCGTGCAATTCCGAGAATATTCGCAGAAGTACTTTTCTGAAACCAAAAACAGCAGAAAACAGGGAACTGGCACTGTGGCATCTTGTTAATAGGTTAGTCCCAGAAAATGCATAAAAGTGATATGAAGTGTATATAAAACATGTAGCAATGGTATAATATAAGCATGGAACATCAGAAATTATGGATACGTTGGAGACGTATCAAGCATCCCCAAGCTTAGTTCTACTCGTCCTCGAGTAGGTAAAACGATAACAACAAATAATTTCTGAGGAGACATGCTTTCACACAATCTTGATCAATATATTGCAAGGCTCATGTCATGAATGAAGTGACTCAAAGCAATGATCTATAGTTTGCTAACAAATAGATAAAGAGTAAACAATGAATCATATAAGCAAAAACTTTTCATGAATAGTACTTTCAAGACAAGCATCAAAAAGTTTTGCATAAGAGGTAACTCATAAAGCAATAGATTCAAAGTAAAAGGCATTGAAGCAACACAAAGGATGATTAAGTTTCAGCATTGCTTTCAACTTGTAACATGTATATCTCATGGATAGTTGTCAACATAAAGCAATATAACAAGTGCAATAAGTAAATATGTAAGAATCAATGCACACAAAGTTGACACAAGTGTTTGCTTCTAAGATAGAAAGGAGTAGGTAAACTGACTCAACATAAAGTAAAAGATAGGCCCTTCGCAGAGGGAAGCAGGGATTAAATCATGTGCTAGAGCTTTTTAAGTTTTCGAAAGCATATAGAGAGCACAAAATAAGTATTTGAGAGGTGTTTGTTGTTGTCAACGAATGGTAGTGGGCACTCTAACCCCCTTGTCAACCAGACTTTCAAGAGCGGCTCCCATGAAGGACGTTATCTCTACCAGCAAGGTAGATCATCCCTCTTCTCTTTTGTTTACACATGTATTTTAGTTTCTTTATAGATGACACTCCTCCCAACCTTTTGCTTACACAAGCCATGGCTAACCGAATCCTCGGGTGCCTTCCAACATTCACATACCATGGAGGAGTGTCTATTTGCAAATTAAGTTGCTTACTGATAAATCAGGGCAAAACATGTGAAGAGAATTATTAATGAAAGTTGTAATTAATTGGGGCTGGGCACCCCGTTGCCAGCTCTTTTTGCAAATTATTGGATAAGCGGATGTATATGCCACTAGTCCAGGTGAAAGTCTGTCAGAAGTAAATGACAAGATTGAAAGATAAAACACCACATACTTCCTCATGAGCTATAAAACATTGACACAAATAAGGAGTAATAAAGTTTTGAATAGTTTAAAGGTAGCACATGAAATATTTACTTGGAATGGCAGGAAATACCACATAGTAGGTAGGTATGGTGGACACAAATGGCATGGGTTTTGGCTCAAGTTTTGGATGCACGAGAAGCATTCCCTCTCAGTACAGAGTTTAGGCTAGCAAGGTTGTTTGAAGCAAACACAAGTATAAACCGGTACAGCAAGAATCACATAAAAACATATTGCAAGTATTATAAGACTCTACACTGTCTTCCTTGTTGCTCAAACATTTTACCAGAAAATATCTAGACCTTAGAGAGAACAAATATGCATCCCAAGTCTCAACAAGCTCTACGGTAGTTCTCCACTACTAGGCTTTAACTACATGATGCAAGAGCTTAAACATGATCTACTTGAGAGCTCAAAACAATTGCAAAGCATCAAATCAAAACAAGACAATGATCTACAAGAATGCATATGTCTTTTCCAATACCAACTACTACATGTAGCATTTTCTTTCTTCCAAACAAACACCAATCAATTTATTTAAACATAAACTCTCCAAATGATAATATAATGCAGCAAGAGAGTATTTATAAACAAGTGCTAACAGCTCGAAGAGATGCATGAAAAACAGGAGCTAAAAGCACTGCAGTAGCTAGTTAAGAATACTCAACAAATATAAGTGAAGAACATGAGTATTCACATGAAAAAGCGGAGCGTGTCTCTCTCCCACACAAGGATTGCTAGGATCCGAATTTATTCAAACAAAAACAAAAATAAAAGCACACAGACGCTCCAAGTAAAGCGCATAAGATGTGAAAGAATTAAAATATAGTTTCACTAGAGATGACCTGATAAGTTTTGATGAAGAAGGGGATGCCTTGGGCATCCCCAAGCTTAGACGCTTGAGTCTCTTGAATATGGTTGGGATGAACCACGGGGGCATCCCCAAGCTTAGGCTTTTCACTCTTCTTGATCACATAATATCACCCTTCTCGCTTGATCCTTGAAAACTTCCTTCACACCAAACTCAAGACAGTTCTCATTAGAGGGTTAGTGCATAATCAAAAATTCTCATATTCTGTAATGATACAATCAATAAAGCTTCTGGACATTAGCTACAGCCACCAATGCTTTGTGGAGCAAAGAAATCCACACAAACACAGTAAAAGAGCGAATGCAAAACAAAAGGCAGAATCTGTCAAAAACAGAACAGTCTGGAATGACGAATTTTTTCGAGGCACTTAAGTTGCTCAGATGGATCTGGCCAATAATGAAAGTTGCGTACATATCTGAGGAAGATGCGTGATTTTTTCAGAATTTTTAATTTTCTACAGGAGATAAGCTCAAATCGTGACAGCTAAAAATCTGTCTCTGCGCAGAAATCCAAATCTTGCATCAACTTTCAATAAAACTTTACTTGGCACAACAATGCAATAAAATAAAGATACAAAGGAGTTGCTACAGAAGTAACAAACCTTGACTCAAAAAAAAGAAAACAAAAATAACAGAAAATAAAAACAATGGGTTGTCTCCCATAAGCGCTTTTCTTTAAAGCCTTTTAGCTAGGCATAGTGATTTTTATGATGCCCACATAAAGATGAGAGTTGAAACATAAAAGAGAGCATCAAGAAGCATATATAAAACATGTTTAAATCTAACACTCTTTCTATGCATAGGAGTCTTGTAAGAAAACAAGTCAATGAAGAACAAAGTGACTAGCATAGAAATGCAAAACAAGTGTAACTTCAAAAATTTCAACAAAAGAGAGAGACTTAATATTATTGTGATATATGAAATCGTGTCTCCCTCTCTCATAAGGACCAGTAGGTCTTAAAGTACCCAGCAAATAAAAGCAAATCAAGAGAAAGCTCAAAACCTTCATCATAAAGAGAGGTTTAGTAACATGAAGATTTCTATAACCATACTTTCCTCTCTCAAAATAATTTTCAGTGGCATCATGAATAAACTCAACAATATAGCTATCACATAAAGCATTCTTATCATGATCCACATGCATAAAAGTATCATTACTCTCCACATAAGCATAATCAATTTTATTAGTAATAGTGAGAGTAAAACTATCACAACCATCATTGTATTCATCATAAATTGCAGGCATAGTATAATCATAATAAACTTTATCCTCCATAGTAGGTGGCACCAAAATACCACTATCATTATAATCATCATAAATTGGAGGCAAAGTATCATCAAAGAAAATTTTCTCCTCAAAACTTGGGGGACTAAAAATATCATATTCATCAAAACCAGCTTCCCCAAGCTTAGAGCTTTGCATAGCATTAGCAATAATGGTGTTCAAAGCATTTATAGTAATAACATTGCTACCATCATGCAAATAATTTTCCATAGGTTTTTTAATTTTCTCTTCAAAAGCATCATGTCCTAATTCAATATAAAGTTCATAAAGATCTCTAATTTTTTTGTTGTTTTCCATTAAGCCTAACTAGTGAAAATAAAAACAAGAAACAAAAAGAAATAATTGCAGAATCTAAAGGAGATACCTTCCAACGCTTACCTCCCCGGCAACGGCGCCAGAAAATAGCTTGATGTCTACGTGTGCTTCTATTCTTGTAGACAGTGTTGGGCCTCCAAGAGCAGAGGTTTGTAGAACAGCAGCAAGTTTCCCTTAAGTGAATCACCCAAGGTTTATCGAACTCAGGGAGGTAGAGGTCAAAGATATCCCTCTCAAGCAACCCTGCAATTAAGATACAAGAAGTCTCTTGTGTCCCCAACACACCCAATACACTTGTCAGATGTATAGGTGCACTAGTTCGGCGAAGAGATAGTGAAATACAAGTAATATGGATGATTATAAGTAGTAACTGCAATCTGAAATAAAGATGGCAGCAAGCAAACATGTAGCAGAACTTGATGTAAACGGTGTTTCAATGCTTAGAAACAAGGCCTAGGGATCATACTTTCACTAGTGGACACTCTCAACAATGATCTCATAACTGAATAAGTAAAAGCTACTCTTAAACACTCTCTTGTTGGATAACAAACACCATTCATTGTGTAGGGCTACAAAAGCACACCTCAAGCCGGAGTAAACAAGCTCCACAACGTCATAAAGGAATCACACACGGTGCACACACTGTCACCTTTACACCGTGGAGAGTACCGGAGTTCATATTAAAGTAACCTATAGAGTGCATAATAGATAAAGAGTAACATCTACATATTCAACTAGATTAGCACAACTGAACACAAGTAAATACTGCTCGGGATTATTCTCCTTCTTGATAACACAAGAGTACTACGTGTAGGGCTGCAAAAGCACTCCTCAAAGTCTGAGTAAACAAACACCACAGTTCCCAAGAACAAGCCATGATAAATATCTAAATTATTCATAGAGTCACACAAGTACCCACACTGTCACCTTGATACCGTGTTGTCACAACGACTCCAGAAACTAGACAAAATCACTTGAGTAGCATAAACATTATTAATGTATTCAGCGATACTAGCAATACACATGATCACATAAAGATCACACCATGTGAGAGAGAGATGAACCACATAGCTACCGGTAGAGCCCTCAGCCTCGGGGGAGAACTACTCCCTCCTCATCATGGGAGTCAGCAGCGGCGATGAAGATGGCGGTGGTGTCGATGGAGATGACTCCGGGGGCAATTCCCCGTCCCGGCGCGTGCCGGAACAGAGATTCTGTCCCCCGAAACTTGTCGTCGATGGCGGCGGCGCTGCGGAACTCTTCTGGAAATGACTTGGTGTTTTAGGGTTTTCGCGTCTGAGGCAATATATAGGCGAAGGGGCAACGTCGGTGGAGGCTCGAGGGGCCCACACCACCTGGTGGCGCGGCAGGGGGCCCACCGCGCCGAGGTGTGGTTTGGCCACCTCGGCGCCCTCCTTCGTCTCTCCTTCGGACTCCGTGACGGTGCTGGAAAAATAGGGACGTGGCCTTTTGTTTCGTGCAATTCCGAGAATATTCGCAGAAGTAACTTTCTGAAACCAAAAACAGCAGAAAACAGGGAACTGGCACTTCGGCATCTTGTTAATAGGTTAGTCCCAGAAAATGCATAAAAGTGATATGAAGTGTATATAAAACATGTAGCAATTGGTATAAAATAAGCATGGAACATCAGAAATTATAGATACGTTGGAGACGTATCAGCAAGCCCTGGCGAAAATCAGAAGACAATAAGGAATCGGAACTGAGAAGCCGTGCGCCCCACTCCAAGGGGCGAATCGAGAAGCCTACGTTTGATCGCGGGCGCCGCCGGCTGAGTGGCGCTGGTCCCGGGGGCTACGCCGGAACACACCTTCTTAGGCGGAGGATGGAGGTGCCCGATTCAGCGTGGGCCCTCTTCGAAGACGGAGTCGGAGGCTGGGGACTGCCACGACACCAAGAAACAAGTCAGGGGTAGGAGCATACCCCGAGGAGGAAGATTCAAGGGAAAGAAGGTTACCTGGCAGAATCCAGGCGAAGGGACCAAGAGCCCTTCGCGAGGAAGCCCCTGAGCGGAGAAGGAGCCGGGAGCGCTTCCCCGGGGAGTTCGTCGTCGGAAGGCACGCATCCCGTGGCGGCCAGCTCTACAGGGGTTCGGGGCCTCACTGGAACATGAGGGCGGTGGTACAACGGACACGGGTCCGTGTCGTCTTCTTCCTCTTTGACGATAGCGCTTCCCGGCCCGTGAGGACCCCCCGGACGATGAAGCTCCCGGGTGACGATGGGAGCCCCCAGCCGCCAAGGGCCCGTCGGAGGGAGCCCGGGGGACTACAGTCCCTGGAGCGTGCCAAAGCGGGAGGATTCCCCACTCGTCGCACTCAGGCATGGAAGCGATGATGTTGTCCATGTCCCCGTCATTGTACAAGGGGACGATCCCCGCGGGAAGGCCCACATATGCCGCGGACCCCCCACAGAGGTCGTTCACCAGGCCGCTCAGGGCCTCAGGAAGCACCTTCGACCTGAACAGCTTGGTCTTGTCGTTGGAGCCCTCGTACACCCACATAGAGTGGGAACGAAGCTACAGGGGAGCAATGGCGTGGCCGATGAAGTGCGCCACGATGTCGCGGCCGGTCAAGCCGCGCTCGCGGAAGGAGAGGATCCGCTGGAACACTGGAGCTAGCTCGGCATCCCGAACCTCGGGGGCAGACCAGCTCTCCAGGCGAACAGGTACTGCCACAGGCTCCGCAAGGGCATCATCCGCTGATGGAAAGCGAACGAAGACCCAATCTTGTCGCCACTCCTCCCAGCGACGCTTGTCGAGGGGAAGGAATGTGACGGCGAGGTTGTTGCGGAAGCTGAAGGTAACGGAGCCAGAGATCGCATCCCCGATCTCGACTCTGGGATAGAAGTAATGGCGGAAGAGGGCCACGCTCGGCTTGACGCCGACGAAGGTCTCACAGAAGTGCTGGAAGATGGCCAGCAGCAGTAGGGCGTTGGGATGGAGTTGGGCGAGGGCCAACCCATACCCGCTCAGTACCGCATGGAGGAAGAGCGACATCGGCGGGGCCAAACCCCGCCAACAGGAAGCATGCGAAGACACGCACGTTGAGGGGAGACAGGCGCTCCGGTGGCGATGTCACGCAGAAGAGCATGGTCCGGCCGTTCTTGTTGCTCTTGCTGGCAACGGCGTCCTTCAGGCCGGGGAGGTTCTCCAGCACGTACCCAGGCAGAAAGAAGGCCCGGATTGTGCACCACTCCTCCCAGAAGAGGTCGCGCTGGGACATGCGGTCCGTCTTCTTGGCCTTGCCCTTCCTGGCCGTCCTCTCCTTGGATGCCATCAGGAAGGGGGCTGGGAATGGCTCTGGAGTGGAGAAGACAGAGGAAGGAGGAGACTGGAGACGAGTAGATGAGCGAGGGCAAGACTCAAATGGCGCCGGCCCTAATATAGCCTGGGGGCACAGGGGAGGCGAGGCTCGTGGGCGGTTCCCCTTCCCCCCCGCATTAAAACCACTCATTAACCCCAGGACGAGTGGTGGGACCACGTTCATTAACTGCGTCGCAGTTACAGCCTTCGCAGGAACCGAGGCGCTCCCTCTCAGGCACGTGCCGCCACGAAGGACATCATGGCGGTTGCCAAGTTTGACCGCCCCGGGCGCGCGCGGTGGGCGTCCCCAGGCGGCTCGACCCAATGGCCGCCCAGGGACGCCCGGGGGCTACTGTCGGCGTTCGAGAAGAGGGGGACCCCCGAGCGCCGGTTGCGCGCCCCGGGAGGGAGTTCGTGGCGTCACCACAGGGGTATGTCCACCAAGAAAGGATCGCCTAGGGAGGAGCTCCCGGGAAGGGGCGAAAGCTGCGCCCAGGAACCACCCCGCCCTGGAGGCGGGGACCATCCACGTGGCGGAAGATTCATGCGTAGCCGCCCTGGGGGATAGCTTCGCAGGGAAGGAAGCGCAGCAGGCGTCAGACACAAGACAGCGCAGGCCTCCTCCCCGACGCAGACGAGACTCAACGTGCCATCCCATCCGAACAGGCGCATGGCTCAGCGCGATGCTCGAATCGAGGACAAGACTGGACTGGCCGTCGCCTCGGTCCCGGTAGAGGCAGCGGCATGGAAAACAGCACGGCTTGGATGGCGCCATGACGACGGTAGGGAGCTGCCAATTGGAGGCGTAGCATGACGCGTGCCTTACCCCGATGGAAAGCTTCCAGCGCGACCACTTGTGGTGTCCCCTTGCCAGTACAAAAGGAGGCCCAAGGTCACGGCGAAGGAGAGAGAGGGACACCATAGCCAGCAGTTCTTCTCAGTTTAGACACCTAGCTCTGGGGCTCGACGA
The DNA here is from genome assembly GCA_947311845.1 of Poa pratensis. NCBI lineage: Eukaryota > Viridiplantae > Streptophyta > Magnoliopsida > Poales > Poaceae > Poa > Poa pratensis. The sequence continues at coordinate 4,831,609 of CAMZMU010000060.1, read as the reverse complement.
ACCCACCTCGGAGACCTTCCCGAGGTGGATCTCGGAAAGTTCCTAAGGGTAGACAAGAAGGCTGTGGGCAGCACATTGTACTTCACCACTCATCATCAATCAAGCCAGACAAGCAGGACGTAGGGCTTTACGCGGCGACGCGGCCTGAACCTGGGTAAAATCTCGTGTGTTCGTGCTCGCTTCCGGGAACTGACTTCGAAGCACCTCCCGCCCTTCTACTGAACAAACAGGGGGTGTTTGCCACACCAGGTGTCTGTGTTTCGGTACACAACAACGACATAGGTAGGAGAAGACACGTGCACTGAGGGGAGTATAAGCACGTTCATACATACAGTACAAAATCTGCTCATACATGACCATCAAAACAAAAAAATTACAACACAAAAGTTGTCCGAAACTTTTAGATTAACATCGTCGTCAAAGGATATTTCAAGCGGTCAACCCGGTATGACGAAATTGACAAAGTTCGTCTACAAAAATTCTCGAACATTGATTCGAAATTGAGAAATTATAGTCGATGAAACTCGAAACCGAGTATAGAATGGAACCTACACATGGACGTGCATAATTTTCCTGCACATTATATTTAAAATTGAAATGTATTTGTGCATGCTACGAAAAACGGAAAAAATAAGTCAAGGCGAACCAGCCAGCCAACACGCAGGAACGTTACCCTGAAATAGTCAATGTGGGCCGGCCCAATTAAGTGCGGGGGTGTGCGGAGGCTACATTTCGACGACCAGGTCATGGAGTAGGAGCTCCCGGGAAAAGCCTGGGACCACAGGCCCGTCCGTGAGCTTTACCCTAGTCGGAACGTCGGGGAGAAAATGACTAGCTTGCTCGATCGCTCTCGCTCATGGCGCTCGTTGGCAGGGAGAGCCGGAGAGGTGACGACGCGACGCCTTCCTCCGGCGACCAGGAGCGAGCCAGCCTTAACGACCACTAACCTTCTCCCTCCCCGAAATCTGCTCCAGTTCTTCTGCCTCTCCCCTCTCCGACCGGGTCCTTCTCCTTCTTGAGATCTGCTCCAGTTCGACCTAGTACTGTCCGACGACGACTCAGCGGTCACGATCATTATCCTCATCCTTTGACGAAGTGAAACGATACGACCCGGTAAGGTTGTATCCCATGTATAGTGCTAGTCTCTGGATCGACTCGCTAGCACACACGGTTCCAAATGAATAACAACGTAATGATCCAGAAATTTAATTATTACAAATTGCATAGCTCATGGCTAGCTCAAAATATAGTATCAAGTAGCAAATAACAGCGGAAATAAAATAAAGAAGGCTCCATCTAGATGAGTGCCACAGGCGACCATGTCGAGTGGAATCTCGCGACCTACTTCAAACGCATCACTAGGAGTCGGAATTACCTGCAACGGTGAGTTACAGCCAGAAACAACGACTGGTCAATACAATGGAATTGTATTGGCAAGATGTGCAAAAAGAATGTTGTTTTTAATACCTAGCTTCTACATGCATATTTGGCTAGGTGGAGTTCAGGCTATTTTGTGAATAGCAATAATTTTATCCTATCTTTTTGATAAAAAAATTAGTTTTCAAATATTAAACAAAGGACACATTGCTTGACAAGAGGTGCTCCAACCCTTTGGTTCAACCACAAGTTTTAATAAATTACAAATTGGAATGAATGAGAAATCGACATGATTACAAGCCTAGTTGTTCAAATTGTCCAATACCAGGGATATGGCTAAGATCTTAGTTTTTAGACTCTCGAGAGTTTTGGACACTTTCCCCGTAAGACCCAGTCAGCCCCGTTTACCCAAATACACAATTTGTATAAAGGTTGGAAGAAGACCAAGACAGAACTTTTGGGAAATAGTGTCAGCGTACGGGAAGAGGGGACCCCCTCGTACACCGGTCGCATGCTCCCGAGTGGGCTCACAACCCCCCCCCCTCCCCCCACGACGGCGGCATTGCGCCCCGAGGAGATCTCGGGTGGAGACCCGGGGAAGGCCACCTTTCCGCGGGGGAAACCAGCCCGAAGACCGCCCCCCGAGGGATAGGAGACCAGCACGTGGCGGAAGATTCCCGCGCTACCCCCCGGGAGAGGTAACTTTGCAGGGAAGGAAACGCAGCGGGCGTCAGAGACGAGACAGTACAGGCCAGCTGCCTGGCGCTGGCAGGACATCGACAAGACCCCACGCGCCGTCCCGTCAGGGCACGCGCAGGGTTCGGCGCGGAACCCAAACCATGGACAAGACTGGACTGGCCGTCACGTCGGCCCCGGTGGAGGCAGCGGCATGGAGAACAACGTGGCACGGGCGGCGCCACGAAGACCGCAGGAGAATGCCACTTGGTGAGGCGGTGCGACGCGTGCCGTAGTGGCAGGCTTCCCGCGCGACCCCCTGTGGTGCCCTCCTTTTAGTATAAAAGGAGGCCCAAGGTCGAGGGAGAAAGAGGAAGAACAGAGACACCATAGCAAGTAATACTTCTCAGCATAGACACATCGCTCGGGGGCTGGACGAACCCACCTCGGAGACCTTCCCGAGGTGGAACTCAGAAAGTTCTCAAGTGTAGACGAGAAGGTTGCGAGCACTACATTGTACTTCACCACTCTTCATCAATTGAGCCAGACAAGCAGGACGTAGGGCATTACGCGGCGAAGCGGCCTAAACCTCGGTAAAAACTCGTGTGTTCGTGCTCCTTTCCGGGAACTGACTTCGAAGCACCTCGCGCCCTTCTACCGAACTAACAGGGGGTGATCGCAACCCCCGGTGTTCGTGTTCCGAAACACGACATCTGGAGTGCCAGGTAGGGGGCGCGCACGTGCTCGAACGTCGGAGCCCCGTGCCCGAGACGACGCTGCTGGGGAGTCCCCCGCGCCGACGATGGTTGGGGAGGACCCAAAGGTGTCCGGGAAAAAGTGGCTGCGGGAAGAAGCCCACCTGACCAAGACTGTCCCGTTAGGAGGACCCGATGATCACCCATCGGGGCATGCTATCAAGAGAACTCGTGGCGGCACTCATCGTTTTCCTGAAGGAAAACACGGACGTCTTCGCGTGGGAGTCCTCAGACCTCCCCGGTTGTCGGGGATGTGACCCCGGGTACCCCAGAGTTGTTGCTTTGACCGAAGCTCCCAGGACGTCAGATGCGCTCCAAGTCAAGGCAGGTGGCCTCGACTCTTCATCCTTAACAGGATCACTTTCCTTAACCGGATCACCTTTCCTTAACGGGATCGCTTTCCTTAACCGGATCACTTTCCTTAACGGGATCACTTTCCTTAACCGGATCACTCTCCGAAGACGCAGGGACATCCTTAACGGGATCACTCTCCGCAGGCACTGGCGACATCCTTAACCGGATCACTATCCGAAGACGCCGAGACATCCCTAACGGGATCATTCTCCGCAGACGCCAATACATCTCTAACCGGATCATCCCGCCGATGCCGGGACATCCTTATCCGGATCATCATAAATATCTTCGGGAGAGGATAAGAAGAGGACGTGGAGATTCTGAGGACAACAGCTAAAAGACAAAGACAAGGACGGTATCTCCCGGAGATGCCGGAGACAAGTGCTAGAAGACAAAGGAGTCAACCGTGCTACAGTGCACGGTGTCTCCTCCTCCACTCATTGTTCCCTGGGTTCCACGTTATAAGGAGCACCAGGGAGAGGTCACGGAGAGGGACGGGCGACCACGCGCACAGCCCCTGGGCTCTCTCTTCTTCCTCTTGCTCACTGGAGCTTTCTTCTTCCTGGAGTTCCTCTCCATTGCTAGATCGTCACAGCTCGAGGAGCACATGTACAAATCATATACAAAGAGGAGAATACACCAAGTAGGCTAGTGCTGCAGTAGGGGTTTTACCTCCTCACGAGGGCCCCGAAGCAGGGTACATCGTGTGTGCTTTGTGTTCTTGCGGTTCTTGTTCTTGTTCTTGCTTGTTCTTCGTGTTCTTCGTGTGTTCTTCGTGTGCGACTCCATCGCGCAATCCCTCCCCGAAACCACAAGCATCCGTTCGGCCCCAGAATAAGCCACCCCGTGGCATCTGCGTGATTCCCACCACGACAGTTGGCGCCCACCGTGGGGCTGTAGTGGCGCTTGCTGGGCTAATTTCGGACGGGATCTTCATCATCAGTGCGGGGACTCGACATCGCCATGGTCCTCCGCGATCTAGCTTGCAGCAGCGAGCAGAGATTGGCGCGGCCTTTGTCAACGGCGTCATCGGCGGATCCCAGATCCGCTCCTGCTTCGCTTGCGCGACGGCAGCGCCGCGCCTCGACGGCTCGCTGACCGCGTTCCGGCCGCGTCTCCGCCGTCCAGATCTGCGCCGGCTGGCCACGGCGCGCCCTTCGTCGCGCGTCTGCGTCCGGGCCCAGCATTTCCTCCGCGCTGTTCGTCCTCTCGCTGGTCGTCCTCACCACGACTTCATCGAGCTGTTGCGGCCGTCCTCTGTAGCTCTGCATCAGCATCATTCAAGCAAGCATCCAGAGAGCTAGATCAAAGGAGCTAAAGTGGGCATGCAGGCAGCTGGATCGTGCGTCCCTGCACGCATGGCCGGGTGTTCGTTGCGTAAGTGGATTCCCGGCCGCGCGGATGGCCGCCCGGCGTTTCTGCTTGCACCCGAGATGGGCTGCTGGTTAGCAGCACTGCTTAGGTACCAGGCCGGTCGCCCGCACAAATCAATCTGGCCGGCTTCGACCTCGGCCAGTACCGTTGCCCGGCTTTCCCGCATCCGTCTCCCGGCTGGCCGCCGCCCCAGATCCCCAGCGTGGCTTCGCTCCTGCTGGTTCCCTGCACTGCCTTGTCCAAGATCTGCGTGTCGGCAATCCGACATCCCAGGCGAGCCAAGCTATGCGTGTCAACAGGCCGGCGTACGCTGTTCGCGGTGTATCTCGGCGGGTGGCCGAGATTTCTGTCAGGTTGGGCCGGCATATTCCACTCGCGGTGTGTCTCGGCAAATTAGGCCCAGATGTTTCGTCCGAGATGTTTTCGTGTCGGCGGCCAGATAACTTCGGCCGGGCCGAGATGCATATCTCCGAGCGAGCCAAATCAACGAGAGTGTCGGTTGGGCCGAGGTCATCCGGTTCACTTGGGCCGAGATTCCATCAGTCTCGGTAGCGAGCTGTATCCGATCGGAGGGGCTGCACCGCGTTGCCTCGGAGCATGACAGCATTTCCTGGACCGAGCTTGGGCCAAGGCATCATCCGGCCGGCCCCATCGCTAGACTCGGTTGGTGGAGTTGATCCGGTCCTAGGAGATGATCCGGTTTACTGGGAGGAGGTGGCCCGAGGTCGATCGTGCCCATGTTCTAGTTGGAACAACTAAACGCAGAGGTGGGAATGCATGTACGCAGGTGCATGCATGTATGCTGTATGGAGTTAATGAACCGATCGATCACTGCTCAACCAAATGCATGTACGCAGGGGCATGCATGCTGTGAGCACTCGTGCCGATCCGAGTCATGCATCAACTCGGCCCATCCGAGTTAGGCAGAACTCAGTCTGCTGAGCAAGCTCGGCCTGCCCGAGTTAAACGAGCCCGGCCTAGCCCGAGGCAGGATATGGAGAGAGAAGCTGACATAAAAAATGCTAGATTGGCTGAGAGCTAATCGTCTAGATACAAGTGAAAGTGATCAGCATGAATACGTCGGATCAGAAAAATGACTCGGTCAGAGTGATCCGGGTCGACATCAGAAAATATGTTCCGGGCTAGGATAAAAAGGTGATATCTTGGCTCCGTTTGGTTGCCCGAGTGAGGCATGCCCGGTTCTACCCCTGCAGGTTTCTTTCGCCGCCCGCGCTATTTGGTCTGCTGAACCAAGTGTATCCGACTCAGTAGTATCCAGGCTATCTGTGTCTAGCATCTCACCAGTTTGATGTCTAGTCTGGACTCATTTGTACACCTCCGCCCAGTCTGCACCGACAATGCAATGTAAGTACTTACAGTATTCGGTTTGTGCTGCGCGCAAATAGTTAATCTCAAAATTAGCTAGAGGGCTGCTCCTTCTTGCCTTGTTTAGTTGTTTTCCCCGGGGGCAAAGTGTTTTGACCCGGGGACTGGACAGCCAGTCCAGTTTCGTTTTGTCCCAAAAGTTTCTCGGGGACTGCCCCCTCGCTTTTTGTCTAAGTGTTTTACCCGGGACAAGATGTCTTGACCCGGGGACTGGGTAGCCAGTCTGTTTTACTTTTTCTCCTAGATAATAAAAGTAACTCGGGGACTCGTTGAAACCGAATCTAGTTTTTTGTGCATAGTATATGCTGTTAGATTCGTTTTCTGTCAAGTGCTATAGCTAGTTTGCCTCGGATAGTATAATTGTTGTTTCCGTCAAATGTTCTTCATGATTTGTATGTTGGACTAACATTGAAAGGTGACATCGGTTTGTGGAGAACGTTCGTTACTGAGGTATCCTGGAAATCCGAAGTATTCCAGAAATCCGGGTCATATTGGTAATCCGAATCACATTTGGTAATCCGAATCACATTGGAAATCTGGATTGTATTGGTAATCCGAATCACATTGGAAATCTGGATGCTGTTGGTAATCCGAATCACATTGGAAATCTGGATTCTATTGCTAGCCCGAATCACATTGGAATTCTGGATTCTGTGGGTAATCCGAATCACATTGGAATTCTGGATTCGATTGGTAATCCGAATCACATTGGTAATCCGAATCACATTGGTAATCCGAGGTATCCTCGTAATCCGAAGTATCATGGTTATATTGGTTATCTCAAGTTACCCAAGTTATCGAGGTGTTATCGGTATTCTCTGGATCGCCGTTTATTTCGGTTTGTCACAGTATCACGGCATCATTCCACATCACAGATCGCTGTTTATTTCGGCTTGCCACAGTATCACGGCATCATTTCACATCACAGATCGCAGTTTATTTCGGTTTGTCACAGTATCATGACATCATTCCATATCCCACATCGCTGTTTATTCTGTTTGCCAGTGTATCATGGCATCATTTGCATACCAGATCTCTGTTTATGTTTGTTAGCCAGAGGCAACCTTTGAGTTATGTTTTTGCAGGTTGTACGTTAGTCCAGCAGTGGCTGGAAACATCTGTGTCGGTATACGCCCGGAGTGGCTAAAACCGGCATTCGAGATATGCTTATGTGAGTCCAGCAGTGGCTGGAAATATTTATGTCGGTATACGCCCGAAGTGGCTAAGAACCGACATATGTGATATGCCCAAAGAGGCCGAGGTACCGATACATGTGTGATACGCCCGAAGTGGCTAAGAACCGACATATGAGTTATGCCCAAAGAGGCCGAGGTACCGAGACATGTGTGATATGCCCAAAGAGGCCGAGGTACCAAATTATGAGATATGCCCAGAGGGGCCGAGGTACCGAGACATATGAGATACATACTTGCAGGTTTATGTCGGTCCAGCTTACGCTGGCGGCATCCCAGTCGGTAAAAGCCAGGAGGGCTAACCGACGCTGGCGGCATCCCAGTTGGTAAAAGCCAGGAGGGCTAACCGACGATGGCGGCATCCCAGTTGGTAAAAGCCAGGAGGGCTAACCGACGCTGGCGGCATCCCAGTCGGTAAAAGCCAGGAGGGCTAACCGACGCTGGCGGCATCCCAGTCGGTAAAAGCCAGGAGGGCTAACCGACGCTGGCGGCATCCAAGTTGGTAAAAGCCAGGAGGGCTAGCCGACGCTGGTGGCATCCGAGTTCGGTAAAAGCCAGGAGGGCTAAGAACCGGCATATAATGGTGACCATTCAGGCAACATATTTCCAGTACAAATTGTCCATCTCGTTGTTGATTCGGGTGAGCTCGGTCAACCGGATGTCGCATTTGGCCTGAAAGACAAGGCTGTACGGTGCAGGAGGTTTCTGGTACAGTTATTTGTTTTTGTAAGTCTGTGCGCGACTCTGCGAGTCCCCCACAGCCTCGGGGACTACTGTCGGGGATGTGACCCCGGGTACCCCAGAGTTGTTGCTTTGACCGAAGCTCCCAGGACGTCAGATGCGCTCCAAGTCAAGGCAGGTGGCCTCGACTCTTCATCCTTAACAGGATCACTTTCCTTAACCGGATCACCTTTCCTTAACGGGATCGCTTTCCTTAACCGGATCACTTTCCTTAACGGGATCATTTTCCTTAACCGGATCACTCTCCGAAGACGCAGGGACATCCTTAACGGGATCACTCTCCGCAGGCACTGGCGACATCCTTAACCGGATCACTATCCGAAGACGCCGAGACATCCCTAACGGGATCATTCTCCGCAGACGCCAATACATCTCTAACCGGATCATCCCGCCGATGCCGGGACATCCTTATCCGGATCATCATAAATATCTTCGGGAGAGGATAAGAAGAGGACGTGGAGATTCTGAGGACAACAGCTAAAAGACAAAGACAAGGACGGTATCTCCCGGAGATGCCGGAGACAAGTGCTAGAAGACAAAGGAGTCAACCGTGCTACAGTGCATGGTGTCTCCTCCTCCACTCATTGTTCCCTGGGTTCCACGTTATAAGGAGCACCAGGGAGAGGTCACGGAGAGGGACGGGCGACCACGCGCACAGCCCCTGGGCTCTCTCTTCTTCCTCTTGCTCACTGGAGCTTTCTTCTTCCTGGAGTTCCTCTCCATTGCTAGATCGTCACAGCTCGAGGAGCACATGTACAAATCATATACAAAGAGGAGAATACACCAAGTAGGCTAGTGCTGCAGTAGGGGTTTTACCTCCTCACGAGGGCCCCGAAGCAGGGTACATCGTGTGTGCTTTGTGTTCTTGCGGTTCTTGTTCTTGTTCTTGCTTGTTCTTCGTGTTCTTCGTGTGTTCTTCGTGTGCGACTCCATCGCGCAATCCCTCCCCGAAACCACAAGCATCCGTTCGGCCCCAGAATAAGCCACCCCGTGGCATCTGCGTGATTCCCACCACGACACCGGTGTGCCGCGGGAAGTCATCGAACCCCACTTGGCGGTATGTCCTGACGCCCGCCCCGTGAAGCAGAAGGTGCGGCGACAGGCGCAAGACAGGCAGGACTTCATCATCAAAGAAGTCCACAAGATGAAGAAGGCAAAGATCATAAGGGAGGTAATCCACCCCACGTGGACGGCAAACCCAGTGATCGTGCCGAAGGTCACCGGGCAGAAGAGGTTCTGCGTGGATTTCACGGACCTCAACCGAGCCTGCCCCAAGGATCCCTTCCCGCTGCCAAGAATCGACTAGATCGTGGACTCCACAGCAGGATGCGACCTACTGTGCTTCCTCGACGCCTTCTCCGGCTACCACCAGATCAAGATGGCCCGGGAAGATGAGGAGAAGACAACGTTCATCACGCCGAAAGGGTGCTACTGCTTCACCAGCATGCCCTTCGGGCTGAAAGACGCCGGCGCCACCTTCCAGCGCACCATGCGCGCCTCCCTGTGGCCTCAGATGGGGAGAAATGTGGAGGCTTACATCGACGACATCGTCGTGAAGACAAGGCGGCAGGCAACCCTAATCGATGACCTACGGGAGACCTTCACCAACCTGTGAAGGATCCAGATCAAGCTCAACCCCCGTAAGTGCGCCTTCGGAGTCCCCTCCGGGAAACTCGTCGGGTTCCTGGTGTCGCACCGAGGAATCGAGGCTAACCCCGAGAAGATAAGAGCCATTGATGCCATCCAGGCCCCTCGGAGGATCAAGGACCTTCAGCGGCTTAACGGCTATGTGACGGCCCTGGGGCGCTTTATCTCCCGCCTCTGAGAGAGGGCACTCCCCTTCTTCAAGCTGCTGAAAACCAAGGGAACCTTCCAATGGCGTCAGGAAGCCGAAGAAGCCTTGCAAGACCTAAAGAAATACTTGTCCTCGTCCCCGGTCCTGGTCGCCCCCGCCCCAGAGGAGCCTTTGCTCCTCTACGTGGCAGCTACTGACCAGGGGGTGAGCGCGGTTTTGGTGGCGGAAAGGGAGGAGGCGGCCCGCGGGTCCGCGGTGGGCAGAAACTGGTGCAGCTGCCGGTGTATTTCGTCAGCTCTGTCCTGTGGGACGCGCAGGAACGCTACCCCCCGATATAGAAGCTGTTGTTGGGTGTATTGCTTGCATCCTGCAAGCTAAGGCATGGCCCTGGCCAACTTCGTCGCAGAGTGGACTCCGGCTTCCATCCGGGAGGAGGAAAGCCCGACTAGCCTCCCCGGAAGAGAAGACCTCGGACGATGGTACGTGTACTTCGATGGGGCCTTTTCCTACGAGGGAGCGGGGGCCGGAGTGCTCATCGTGTCTCCCACCGGGGAGCAGCTGAAGTACGTCGTTGAGATGGACTTCGACTGGGGGCTGGCCTCCAACAACACTGCGGAACATCAGGGGCTCCTCGCAGGGCTGCGGGCGGCGACTGGACTCGAGATCGGGCGCATCGTGGTACGCGGAGACTCCCAGCTGGTGATCAATCAGGTAACCAAAGAATACAACTGTCCTTTGATGCAGGCTTACGTCGACGAGGTCCGCAAGCTGGAGCGACGGTTCGACGGTATCCAGATGGAACACATACCCCGAGGGCAGAACGGGGTTGCGGACGAATTATCCAAGATGGCGGCCCGGAAAGAACCCACACCCCCGGATGTGTTCGTTGAGTGACTCACCCAGCCGTCCGTCAACACGAACCCGGGCCCCGGGCGGGGATCGCCCCGAGCAGCCCGGGGGAGGGGGAGCCCGGGGAAGTAGCGGTGGCCGGACCCCCGGAGCCTGAAGACCCCGGGTGGGCCGCTGGGCTACTCCAATACTTGCGACACCAAGGGCTCCGAGACGACGACCAACAGGCCGAGCAGATAGCACGGAGGGCCAAGATGTATGTCCTCATAGATGGGCAGTTGTACCGGAGGAGGGAGTGCGATGTAAAGCTCCGGTGCATCTCCGAGGAGCAGGGCGGGCCCTCCTGGCTGACCTCCACCGGGGCCTGTGCTCGAATCACCTCGTAGCGGGGGCCTTGGTGGGCAAGGCCTTCCGGCAAGGTTTCTACTGGCCCTCGGCGAGATGATGTAGTGCAAACCACCCTAAGCGGCACCGTTGGACCAATGACACGATCTAGGGTCAAATCCCTACATGAAAAGGCTTGCCACGACGAGTACATGTACATGGGAGGATAACCAAGGTGCACGAGGAGTGAAGGCCGACAAGACGATGGCTTGGAAGAGGAGAAGGAAGAGGAGCAGCAGCTCGAGGAGCGGTACTACCGCCAGCGTGCATGAACGGTACTGCCGCCACCGCTACTGCCAGAAACAACTTCTGGAGATCACTCCGGTACCAACCGGTACCGCCAGCAGTACCGCCGCAGCGGGAGAAGTCGAGCCAGCCCGCACCGGCGGTACTACCGCTTAACCCAGCGGTACTACCACCGCTGCGGGATCCAGAACGAGCAGATGCCCTTGTAACTTTCCCCACCTACCCCCTTTTGGTCAACCCTATATATATAGGAGCCTCCCACCTCAGATCTAGGAGGTTGGATATGAGATAGAGTTGAGCTAGGCTCCTTCCCACCTCTTTGGTGCTGCCTCCCCTTGTGGAGAAGATCCCCTTGTGGATTCAAGACCTCCTTGCATGGAGATGTATCAAGACCCCTCCTTGTAGTATCTAGTACTTAGCAATCTTCCACCTCTTGTGTGGAGTCTATTGGAGCCAATCTTCCAACCCTTGTGTGGATTCTATTGGACCGGCTTGGACCGACCGGTGAGGGAAACGTGTCCTTGTATCGTGTTTGTATTCTTGTGTTCTTCGCGTTCTTCGTGTTCTTCGTGTTCTTGCGTGCATTCATCCGAATCCGCTTCAAATCCATGAAGATCGGGCCACCCTTGAGGTTCACCCCTCATCACTCACCTTCCTCCACAATTTCAGAATTCAGATCAGCCTCATCACCACTCTCATATTCTCTTGTATCCTCATTGATCAACATCACCTTTTTATTTGGACAGCCACACTTGAAGTGACCCTTGCCTCCACACGTATGGCAGTTCATATCACGTGTGCGGGCTGTGGAATTAGAAGAATCCATACCACTTGCTGCAGGCTGCGGTGACGGTTTAGGAGGAGGTGTAACCGAAACTGATTTGGAGGGTGCAGCACCATGGAAACTAGGAACAGAACTAGGCGTCACGGCACTAGGTGTAGTCCGTGGTGTAAAACTACCTCGGCCATAAGAAGGACGAGATGCATACTTGGCATCTTCGGCCAACTGTAATTCAGCTTCACATGCTTGATGCAATAAATCTTGTACATCTCCATATTGATGATGACACACAATTCGCTTGATATTAACGCTCAAACCTGATAAGAAACGCTGCATAGTTTGCTCAGGTTCTTCACGCACTTTAGCACGCTGCATGATCATCTCCATCTCCTTGTAGTACTCATCGACGGACAGGGTGCCTTGCTTCAAATTCTGCAGCTTGTCATATAAAGAACGGATGTAATTACAAGGAATAAAACGGTGACACATCTCTTCCTTCATCTCTCACCAAGAACGAATTGGCAAATCATTAGCATCATGCCTAGCATTCACAAGTCCGTTCCACCACAGCAAAGCATAGCCATCAAACTCAGAAGATGCAAGCTTGATCTTTCTATCTTCAGTACAGTCATGCAAACGCCATAACTTCTCCATCTTCAGCTCCCAATTGATGTATTCTTCCACGTCAATCGAACCTTCAAATTTAGGAATGCTGAATTTTGGTTTGCCGAGAACATCATCATCACCTTGGGCTACATGACCAAGATTACGACGCGCACCGACAGGCGCAAAGCCTTGACGAGGAGGTACAACACCTTGACCGATGCCACGCCCACCATTAGCATATGGTTGTGGTCCATTGCGAACATGAGCAGGATCCTCTTCGTCCTCCTCGGTAGCAGCAAACTCATCGCTGTGATCATTATGAATACTTGCATCATCAACTGGCTGGTTGTTGCGTTGTGTCAACGTACGCATAGCACGAGTCAAAGTGTCAAGATTTGTCTGTATGTTCGTCAATGTAGCTGCTGAATCATTAGCTGTTTGCAGAATAGTCTCAAGCTTGCTATTTGTGGCAGCCAAATCATTCTGTATCTTTTCACACTGATTGTTGAACTGAAGGGATAAATGATCACGAAGAGCCTCATATTCTCTCCAAGTAACAGTCGTAGTTCCCTCCTTGTTTTGCCGCACCACGCTATCCCTCTCGTCGTCTGAAGACATGATTAGTGCACACCAGAAATATATGTCCCTCCTTCTTGGCTGTGAGATATCTTCCTTTCCATGCAAGTACCTCGGTGTTCCTCTATCGGATAAAAGGCTAACCAAAGGTCACACTAGTAGAAAAAAGCCTATCAGTGCCGCACCAAAATCGGCTATCAGTGGCGCACGGTGGTGCGCCACTAAATCTGCGCCACTGATAAGTGTTATCTGTGGCGCACCAGCGGTGCGCCACAGGTAAACCCACTATCAGTGGTGCACCGGCCTGTGCACCACTGGTAGTCGAATTTAGTGCGCCACAGGTAACCTTTGGGGGCACCTATCACAGTTATCAGTGGCGTGCAATACAAACTGTGCGCCACTGGTAAGTTGAATACCAGTGGCGCACATCCTATTATGTGCGCCACTAGTAGTTATTTAGGAATATTAAAAAATATTCTACTAGTGGCGCCCTTTCTATTTGGTGCGCCACTAGTTTCATTTTCGGGATTCAAAAAAAATAATCAAAACAATTATTTGCTGCGAAGTTCAGAAACACAAATAGCATTTTAAAGAGTGGTATCCTACATTATTAATTACAACACACCACATTGTTTTAGAAACACAAATATACAGAAGTAGCGGCAGCGTCGCTGCAACGTGTCGATGTCGTCCTCGTCATCGTCGCCGCCATTGCCCCGAGTCCATGTCGTCGTCGCCGCCGCAGTCCCATGTCGCAAGCCCCGTGTCGATGTCGTCGCTTCCGCAGCCCCGTGTCGATGTCCTCACTCCCGCAGCCCCTTGTTGATGTTGTCGCCGCCATGCAGAAAATAAAAAACCACTTAAGAACAACTGTCGGTGTCACCGCCGCCGCAGCCCCGTGTCGGTGTCGCCGCAATCTCATGTTACTTAGCAGCAGAGCAACATCTGAGCAAAATCACAATTTGCACTATCAGGTATATACACACAAAATTGGCATCACAATTTGCTACAGACGTAACATGAATAAATCTTGATTGGTAGTATTAGCGTTTATACATTTTGAACTTCATTACTGGTCCATGCACTAATAGTGGATTCACATATTCAGTTTCATTATACAAGACTTTGATAATTAACAATGTGTGACAAGGCATGGCAACTAGGAAGCTTCCTTTACACACGAAAGAAATGTATTCGATAAAATATGAATGTTGTTCACCTCACATACAGACAGTGTACAGAAACTAGGCTAAATTGGTGGCAGTCAAGAGATGCCAGTACAGAATGTGTAATAGTCGTAGTAAGTTTGATCAGTTTGGAAACCAACATCTACTATCTAGCTAGTTCTTGCAATCATACACACATGACTCAGTTATTGAGTTCTCTTTACTGCGCCCCTTGGATGAATGACACAGGATGAGATTCATCAGTGAATAATCTGGATCACGTTTGGTAGCTAGCTGTTTGCATAGGGAAAATAACTGGAATCGGAGTAGGACTGTAGGAGCTATTCTTCCTCTTGCACAACAGAGCATTGTGATCGTTCATCCAGCGATTATGGATAGTGAAGTCAAGATCCGTTCGTTGCACTATTTTATTTTCGATGATATATATGGTCCGGTCGGTGTAGAGGACTCATCGGCGGCGGCGGAGCCCAAGCGCTGCTGCTGCCTCGTGGAGGAGGAGGAGGAGGCGGGGACGGATCTCCGGCGCCAGTGAGTCGTCTCCCCTCCGTGGCTGGCTGCAGCAGCTCTCTCCCTTGACCGGTCCATGGCGTTGTCAGCGACCTTGGACGACGAGCGCGACGCCCACGGCCGGCAGGGGAGCGGCGGCCGGCAGGTCTTGCAAGAGCCGTGTCAGCGGCTCCTCTGCTCCTTGACGGCGGCCGTGCGCAGGCGGCGAGGCGCCAAGAGCCGGGACAGCGGCGCCTCCGCCCCTTGACGGCGGCCGTGCGGAGGCGGCCAGGACAGCTGCTCCTCTACCCTCATCCCTTGCTCCCGAGAGGCGGCACGAGCACCATCGGCGGCGGCGGCACGAGCACCATCGCGCGGTGTTTGGGGTTGGGGAGAGACGATGAACTTGGGGAAGAAGAAGAAGAAGAAAGAAAGGGGGTTGGAGGCCGGGAGGAGGAGGCGGTGGTGGTGGTCGGGGTCGGCGCCGCCATTGGGGCTTGAGGTTGGGACGAAACAAAAAAACCACCACAATTGTGCACAAGACTGACATTGAACCACCACCTTAGCACTTTGTGACACATAAATAGCACTATTGGGGTTACCTTTTGACGCAGAGCACTAATTTGCCTGTTTAAGCCTGTTAACACGTTTTCTGATAGATCGGTCCCACCTGTCGGGTCTACGTGGTAAAAAAAAAAAAGCTGGTCAACGAGCGGGAGAATAATATCTCTCTCATGAGCATTACGTCGAACACGTTGCGAGCACCACCGTCGCCCGCGCCATGTCTGGAGCTAGCCCGCGCCATGGTGGCGCTAGCGGAGGTCGGCCGCGCTCGCGCCTGGCCGGAGCTCGCCCGTGCCCGCGCCTGGCCGGAGCCCGCCGGAGACAGTGCTAGGCCGTCGCGGGAGCACGCACAGCACGGAGGCCTTGCCCGTGCCCGACGCCCGCGCCCGCACTGTGGCTGGAGCTCGCCCAGAGAGGAAGGCGTCAGTCCGCGCCGAAGGCTAGGCCGCAGGACCTGATAGGCCGGCCACGCCGACAAGATGCTGCTGCGGGCGTGTGAGCGTGTGCAGCCGAGGGGCAGCAGCGCCA
Organism: Poa pratensis; assembly: GCA_947311845.1. Lineage (NCBI taxonomy): Eukaryota > Viridiplantae > Streptophyta > Magnoliopsida > Poales > Poaceae > Poa > Poa pratensis. The sequence goes on along the minus strand of CAMZMU010000060.1, from coordinate 4,815,752 downwards.
CGCCATGATCGCCTCGCCATGTGACACGGACGTAGCGCGCGTTGGGGAAGCGGCGCGCGGCATGGTCTCAACCAAGGCCGCAACCTCTCGCCGTCGCCGGGAGGATTTGGAGACCGCATGGACCAGATCCAAGCGGAGCTTCTCCACGGATGTATGGAGAGAGAGAGGCAGAGGTAGGAGGAGGAGGTGGACTTGTCGCGGTAGCCGATCCCCGAAGTGTCGCCACAGATGAGTGCCTCGAAGTTGCATGGTCTGTGGCTCACAGGAAATTCTTCGAGCACGTAGAGCGCATTGGCGCGATTGGGTCAGCAGCGTCAGCGCACGTGACGACAAAGGAAATGGGGCAGGTCCCCTTAGATACGGTGAGGGAGGGCACGGTCTCGACGGAGCCGTCACCGGCGTCGCAGAGGACGGTGCTGCCCGCCGGGTCGATGCAGAGGATCCTTCTCTCGTGGCCGCCGCCGCCATAGAAGGGCAGGAAGCTGAGCCGCGTGTCGTCGGAGCGGTACGCCTGGAGCTTGAGCTTGGGCCTGGGCAGCCGCGGCATGGTCTCAAGTGATGGGCAGCCGCTGCGGCTTGTGCGACCACCGGCAAGCGCGACCTGGCCGCGGCTCGCTCGCGCCATGGGCGGGGGGCTTGCCCGCGCCCGCTCCATGGCCTCACCCGCGCCCGCGCCTGGCCGGGGGGCTCGCCCGCGCATGGCAGGTCGCCGAGCTGCACGGCGCCACCGGAGTTGGGCCTGCGGAGAGGAGGCACGCCGGCGGCCGGGAGCCGCGCAGGCGGAGGGGAGGGGCGCCGGAGAGGAGGTCGCAGATGGGCGGCGCGCGGCAGTGCTGGATGGGTGGGATAGAAGAAAAAAATTAAAAAAGAAATAAAAGGAAAAAAAGATATTGTTGACCTCACATTTTTGCCACGTAGACCCGACAGGTGGGACCGATCTGTCAGAAAACGTGTTAACAGGCTTAAACAGGCAAATTAGTGCTCTACGTCACAAGGTAGCCCCAATAGTGGTATTTATGTGTCACAAAGCGCTAAGGTGGTGGTTCAACGTCGTCTTGTGCGCAATTGTGGTGGTTTTTTGTCATTTCCTCTGAGGTTGGAGATGGATCGAGAGAGAGAGAGGAGGTCGGGGCGGTTGGGGATGGAGTGTGTGCGCGTGCGTGGTGTCTGTGTGGTGGAGAAAAAAAAGAGAGGCAAAATATCTGTTTGTCTGCGCGCCACAGGTAATTTTTTTACCAGTGGCGCACTGGGTCTGGTGCGCCACAGGTATTCCCACGATTCAAATACCTGTGGCGCACCAGACCCAGTGCGCCACTGGTAAAAAAATTACCTGTGGCGCACCACTGCCCTGTGCGCCACAGGTAAAAAATGTACCAGTGGCGCACCACTGTCTGGTGCGCCACAGGTAGTCTCTCTTCTTCACCTCGAAATTTTTCAAGTTTAGCTGGAACTTACCTGTGGCGCACCAGGTTTACGGTGCGCCACTGGTAAAAATTTACCAGTGGCGCACCGGAATCTTGTGCGCCACTGGTATATTTTGCTAAAATCCACAAACCGAGGTGAGAGACTATCAGTGGCGCACCGGGATCTGGTGCCCCACTGATAGCATCTCACCTATAAGGTTTTTCCTACTAGTGTCAGCTTCAAGAAGTTGTTGATGTACTAGCAAAAAAATCATCTGGTTGGAAAGCTAGGTGGATTGCAATACCTGGCAGAGTGACTTTGGTCAAATTTGTGCTGGCTGCTATGCCTATCTTTCAGCTGATGGTGATAGACTTCCCCAAATGTCTGCTAAAAAAGATTGATAAGATAATGAGAGCTTTTCTTTGGGCTGCTAAAAATATGGCAAGTGGGGGCAAATGTCTTGTCCGCTGGTCTCAGGTGTGCACCCCACTCAATCTTGGAGGACTGGGTATCCCTGACCTAGCCCTCAAAGGCACGGCACTTGAAGTTCGGTGGCATTGGCAAAATGCATCTGAGGAGGAAAAACCATGGCAAGGGCTGCCAATTCCAAGTTCGAATCTACTGGAGATGGCAAGAAATTCCAGTTCTGGCACACACATTGGCTGGATGGTGAAACCCCTAAGATAAAATACCCCAATTTATACAAGCACAGCTCAAAGAGAAAAATCACAGTTGCTGAAGGGATTACTGCTCAGAGGTGGATCACAAACATTAAGCCAAACCCCACTGAACCTGTTCTAAGGGAATACATTGAACTCTGGCAAGGAGTGCAGACTATACAACTTTTGGCTACTCCTGATGTCATAAAATGGAAGTGGACTGCAAATGGGAAATATTCAGCAAAATCAGCCTATCTATGCCAATTCCAGGGAAGAATTCAGTCAAGATTTGAGGAAATAATATGGTCTATTAAGATCCCTCCCAAGGTGAAATTCTTTAGTTGGCTAGCTGTTCAAGGTAAATGTCTCACAGCAGATAATTTAGCAAAGCGAGGATGGCACCATAACCCTGTCTGCCCCCTTTGTCTTATGGCGGATGAAACACCCAGCCACCTGTTCCTTCGTTGCCCTTTCTCGGTTGGGGTTTGGGGCTTTTGTTTCACCAAATACAACTTCTCGTACAACCTGCTGATAAACAGTGCAGCGACAAACTTGCTGGATTGGTGGCTTGAGTGCCTAACCCCAATGAATAACCTACATGGCAAGAACTTCTCCTCTTTGGTGATGATGGCAGTTTGGCAGCTGTGGAAAGAGCGGAACGGTGAGAACGGGGCAGAGGCCCAGTGGCAAAGGTAGCAGTGGCTAAACCTGGCAACCAGAGTTCAAGCCCCGTCGGGGACGAATTTCTGGAATTCTCACTAAGAAGCACTTCTTCTATAAAAAGAAGCCACCATGGGCTAGTCCTGGTCGGTCTCATTTTTTTTTTGAAAGAGCGGAACGGTCGCATTTTTTAGAACAAACATCATTCTTTCTTCGCGACTTGTGACCTCATCATGTCCGAGTTCGCCATTTGGAGAGCTGCTGGAATTAAAGGCGCGGACTCGACGACGATTACATAGCTTTTCTTGACAGTTTTTCTTTCATGTATGTAAATATATAGCTTCCTCTCCCTGAACTTGAACCTCACTCTGTATTTGTTTCTTGTGGTCTTCTCTTAATATAAAAGAAAGCAGCGCCAGCTATTTTTCGTCAAAAATTTATGTCGCTGGAGTTGGTGACGTGCGCGTAGTCGTTGCCGGAGATGGCGATGAGCGCCACGGAGTCGGCGAGGTGCCATTTGGAGATGGATCCGTCCTTGATGAGCCTCTTGAAATTGTGGATCTGATTAGCGAGGGTCGGCAACTGCTCCGGTACCTCGTACACGCCCGCGCCGCCGACGGCGAAGGTCATGCCGGACTGGTCGCAGTAGTGCTTGATCGTGCGCTTGTACGCCGGAGGGTCTTGGAGGTGCACTAAAATTCTTGCTGCAGCGACCAAGCCCAAGGATCGATCGATCAGTATGCGCACAATCGTGGTATTTGCAAGAGTAAATGAGGTTAGCACGTATACACAGACCAATGACATCGGATTGAACCAAGTAATTGGAGAAACGGCCGATCGGATTGCCACCTCGACCTCCACCGAAAGTGCCGTAGGGCCAGTGCCATTGACGGGACAATGCGCTCCTGCGTCCCGTTCGCGGGAGGTTCCCGGTATCCGCGAAGGTATCGCCGAACATGAACATGGTGCACTAATGGTAGCCCAGCCCCTCCGAGGAGCTACTCGAGACTCCACGCCGGCGGCTACACGCGCCCGCATGCAAGCAGAACATTATTGACGATAGAAATGATAAACAATGGAGTAGTATTGACCATCTGAAGTGAAACCTGGGAATCTAGTAATAAGTAAGTAGAGAGGAAGCCATGTGGTGGTACACGCACCGTTGGGAAGGAGAAGGAGGAGAACGAGGCCGCAGACGGCAGGGAGAGACGCCGAGACCTTCATGCTGCCGAGGAATGGCAAAGACGACGGGGAATGGCGTGCTGGTGCTGCCGAATTCACTACAGGAGTACAGGTATATTGCAACAAAAATTATTGCTACAGCTATCTTTCGTTGCAATAAAATGAGATATTATCACAAAATTCCATTCCATGGTAATAGGAGAACCATATTGCCACAGTTTTGTTTCATCTAATCTAAATCTAAACTACTTATAAACAAGCAAACTTGGACGGAAAATCAAATCTTGACCGTCCATCCAAACTCATCAAACGGCTCACAAATCTTTGTTCTCCCCACCCCTCTTCCGATTGTCGTTAAATCTGGCCTGCCATATACCATATACGCACAGAATTGCCCTCAAATCACGCTTGCCATATATGCGCACAGGAAAGTTAAAACTGTCCACTTGATTTACGTCCAACAAATCAGGACGACCCAACACACTACGAAATTAAAAGGAAACAATCGCACATTACCGTTTGAGTTCCATGCTGCCCGTCCCACCCACGACCAACACACCGAAAAGCAAGAGGGCCAAGCACACGATGTCGACGAGCAGGAAGGCCAAGCACACGAGGGCGACGAGCACTACGTCCACTCCTAGGCTTGTCATCTGAGTTCCATGCCACCCATCCCATCCACGAGCATGAGGACCAATCCCAGGTCACCGACGAGCAGCAAGACCACGCAGAGGACGCGACGAACAACACGACTGGGTCCACTACCACGGCCACGCCCTCTCATTGCTGCACCAAAAAGGACGTTCAGGTGGCGATCATGTGGAATCTACAACGGCATCGTTCTGCAACTTTTGTGCCGCGGAACGGAAATTCAGGTTAGAACACAGTATAAATCTCCAGTACTAAATATCAGTGCTAATGATGGAGAAACCGTGGATTTTCTAAATAAGTAGTCTCCACATAGCATATCCAAGTTCTAATTAGAAACAACGTATTAAGATCTGCATGTTAAGATAACAAAAACCTTATTCCCTGATGAAGCAAGATAGAATAATATCTCTATCTCTATCTCTATCTCTATCTCTTCTCTATCTCTATCTCTATCTCTACTGTCTAAAAAGAAAATTTGGTTCCTTAGTCTGCCACTACGTCGTCCGTTTCGTCCACCATATTTTACTTTTCCGATTCTACCCCCGTGAGTTGGTAACTACTACGACTTCTGCCACCGCCAAAGCTTCGCTTCTCCTTTTGACCAAACGAGATCGATGCCCTCCTCCGCCTCCACTTCTGCCACCGCGCTTCCCTCCCACATCCGGCCGCCGCCTCCCTGAAACGGTGCCGCCAAGGTCGTCCCGGTGAAGACACGCCAGCTCCCCGCTGCCATGGATCTGGCCGAGGTCCCCACCGCCATAGATCCCAGCTCTCCGCCGCCATGGAACCTGTTCGAGGGTTCCAGTTACTCTCGCCGCCCTAGCTCAACAAATTTCGGACAGAGCTGGGATGAACACAGCGTGCAACGTGGGAGGTTTTCACTTCTTTACTCAATCTATCTACTGAATCCTGACGGAATTTTCTTTTAATGCAGTCTGTTCTTTAGATTTTTGTTATGCGTCAATGTCTGTCTCATTGCTCAGTTGCCGTGTCGATCATTTCGTCAATGCAAAACTCTATTCAAATGTTTACATTTTCTCAATGCATTCTGAAAGTAATGCAACCTTACAATTTTATTTTACAGGCAATGTGCAATCAGCTTATCACGTGAAACCACTAAACAGAGAAATTGCTAGCGGGGACAGACCTACGACATTGATCTTTAAAGCACAGACGTGTTATTCATCCTCACGGAAGGTGAGCCCAAAAGTTGAAATTGTTCATGATTGGTGCATCATATGTGAAACCCCATTCACGCTCTATACTTCAACTAATTCCACAAGGAACCTGGGGCGTCTTAGGAAGCAAACAGATGTGCAAAAGTATTTTGCATAGCTGCTGCTTTGATCTGATAACATTGAAATATTTTTGGACAGAACCATTTCAAAGTACTTACAGTGACCGTATGAAACATTGCTATGTGATCAAGTTTTAACATACAGTGTTCAGTAAACCTGATATGGCTAGGATAGCTAGAGAGAACATTTGTTATATTATTGTACTTTCAAATATTCAGGTAGTACTTTGTCTTTCCTTCCAAAGAAAACATATGTGCATGTTGAGTTGATTCTTATGTGTATATCTGGCATATAAGAGGAAAGTCACTAATCAATTGCCGGGTGATGATTTAGATAAGTTTGCACATCACGAAGCTCCCTCTCGACGCAAGGCGCGTCGCCGCTGCATCTTCAAGTTCTTCATTGTCTCTATTCTGTACTCAAGTAAGGTCAAACTGCAGCTCTCTCTTTTTACCTTCATGCTATGGATTAGGGGAGAACAAATGAATAAATGATGACTGTTTATCTATTTTTTCTAAATGTTAGGGAATGCATGCCGTCTAGGGCTAACAGTCAATCATCTCTGCTGGTTCTACGATTGGGTCTGGGAGTAACACACTAACACTATTGATGATTTAGCCTTGAAGATACTTGGGCTGTGAGAGGAATGCTTATGTAGCTTCGAGAACCGATGGACTATTTTATTGTAATTATTGTGTGCTTCGCTGCTGGACTATTTTATTATGTGCTTCATTGCTTTTAATTGTTGTGTGCTTCGTTGTTTTGAACTAATTAGTCTCGCTGGTTAAGATATTCAAAAAATGGAGGCCATATTTCTTGAAGTCTGGGTAAGCTATTTTGTTCACTACCAGCGAGTACTTACTTTACAAACATTCAGTGTGCTCTCTCATGCAATATGATATTTGCAATTGATTTGTAAGCTGACATTAGCAGCTAGGTGTTGAGAAACACTGACCTGGTCTCGAGGATGGATCATCTTACACTAAACTTGTTTCATGTTGATTATGCCGATAAGGTAATTGTTTTTGTGTATGTGTTTCTTCTTCCATGCTTAATATATAACACCCAACAATTTTTGTTTGTGTCAGAGCTAGGAGTTTAGACTCATTCTTGATGATTATTTTGTTCGAAATTTGGGATTAGAGAATCAAACTAGCTTCAGGGAACTGTCATGAATAATGCCAGTGTGATGTACAGCTCTTCGATCTTATGACTTGTGAGTAAACAACATTGGTAGGCTAAACAAGGAAGTGGATATGAATTGATGTATATCTTCAAACCATCACTCATCATGGTCCTCAGGAGGGGAGGCATAACTGCAAGCTCGTCGCCAAGTTCAGGCCAGCAATGTCAAACTTTTTTTAGATAAAGAGCAATGTCAAACTGAACGCCAAGTACAAGTAGTTCTTCCTTACGTACTGGTTTGATGTCACTCTATACATTGTTAATAAAGACAAGCAAGTGTTTCATCTCAGGCTAACAAAAGTTTTTTTTGCCCATTGGCGAATTCTTGGGAAGGAGCACCAATTCGTTCTAGGATCAGATTGTAAGGGTTACAGCCGCTTACTGTAAGGCGTAACCATCAGAAGCTGTCATAACCGCTCAGCTCTACGTTCTCAAGCATCAGCCGCACCCAGCCATGCCAAGTTCACCGTGGCGTCGAGAGGCGACAGCCGCAGGAGTGCAAGATTCGAGCAGGCTACCAGTGCCATGGACAGGAGCTTCATGAAGCATGGAGCGGGCTCTTAACTGATGGTTTTGCGTGCAATGCACTTTATGCTTTTGTAACATCTCCGATTCTAAATATATGGTAATATATGTTAATTTATGCACATGGAGGTTAAATATCCCGTTTTGAAAATCACATGATGCACATGCCAAATCTTTATCTCCGAAAAGATACCTAAATTTGAAATTAGTGCACAATAACAATTTCATTGATACATCAAGGTTTGTGTATCTTACTTGACTCACCGATTTTTAAGGAGTTGCATGTCATGTGTTTGATTTGATGAAATTTGTCGCTGAAATCGTTGGGGTCGCTGCTGTTGGTGCAGATGATCGAATGGGCGCAAATGATTTATCCATCTTCCTCTACTCCTCGACCCAGGAGGGAGGTAAATGATTCGGCGAAGTTGGGTGAGGTGGCAATGGCGACGCATGTCTCTATTGGCGCATCACACAGTGTGTCGTGGACGCGCTGAAATTGGCCGGTTTCTTTGGCACGTTGTGGCTTGGCCGGTTTCTTTGACACGTTGCGGCTGTATGAACAAGAACTTACTTTTAAGCTTCTAAATGAATATTTTTTTCTCACCCGTTGCAACGCACGGGCATATTACCTAGTTTACCAAACATAATTTTTTAACTAAGCAAAACTGGTAGTGAACAACATCACTTCTATGTCGCATTTTGATCATGTTTTTGCTACTTATAGATATGCGAAATTGACATACAACAATGAAGGAAAAAACAAGGAGAGCAACCAGGGGGGATGCCCAATTCTTCATGGTCGCTAAGATGACCCAGCCTCAAACCACATAAAGGTTGAAGCACGATTTAAGGATGGAAATCGAAGAAACTTTATGACATGGCGAACCCAATATTTTTTTTGTTACAAATTGTACAACAAAATGAAAAAATATTTACCTGCACTTTTGTGCAAACTGCAATGCATTCATACAATCTGAAGCTATGGGCCATCTATAATTTACCAATATCTTAAGTCTCACGCTCACTTTAAACACCAATGGATTATTGGACACGACAACATCACTTCTACGTCGCATTTTGATCATGTTTATGCTACTTACAGATATGTGAAACTGACATACAACAATGAAGAAAAAAACAAGGAGAGCAACAAGGGGGATGCCAAATTCTTCATGGTCGCTAAGATGACCCAGCCTCAAACCACATAAAGGTTGAAGCACGATTTAAGGATTGAAATCGAAGAAAGTTTATGACATGCCGAACCCAATATTTGTTTTTGTTACAAATTGTACAACAAAATAAAAATTATTTACCTGCACTTTTGTGCAAACTGCAATGCATTCATACAATCTGAAGCTATGGACCATCTATAATTTACCAATATCTTAAGTCTCACGCTCACTTTAAACACCAATGGATTATTGGACAGGACATATTTTGTCAGATGAGCAGATATATTTTTGTTGATATCACGTGTTATACATTGTATTATTGATTTTGAAAACTAACTCGGATTAATATTTGATGTACACATGACAAACTTTAGGACATAATTTAGCTGTAATTTTAATCGATAAATAATATTCCTATCTTGGAACAAGGAATCATTGATCACATAGAAAGATGGACCTTACTAAAATAATAAATGGTGGATAATGTTACTTATAATTTGTTTTTCAACTATCACTTCGAACAAGTGTTAAATTTAATATATATACAAATAATAAATATTATTTTGTGTTTTGTGAATTTCAACGTGTGTGGATTGTATGTTGTGTGATGTGTGCATATCTTTTACATGTTTATTCATGAAGGATTTTAGAGACGTGCGTTGAAGGTGCACAACTACTAGTCGCTGTAAGTACTCCTCTTGCTTCAATAGAAGACACGTATTCCCACAAGTTGTATCAGTGTTGTAATATGGTAGTGATATTGCGACAGTTGCGCCGTGTTGCGTAAATTAGTCATTTTATTACAATAGACACTAATTAGTGCAACAAAGTAAATCTTATGCATTCCAATAGAGGCAATAAAGACCAATTTATTGCCACGATATGACTACGAGTGGAGACTAATTTATTGCCACGATTGACTATTGTCACGAAAGAGTATGCACCACGAAACGAGCGTCGTTGGCATAAGTTGTTGCCACAAATGTCTATCGCCACGAGCTATGAGTCGCCACGATTCGTTACATGTTGCATTAAAGCTATCTCCACGATACAAGGTGGCAACAACATATGCCAACGACGCTCGTTTCGTGGTGCATACTCTTTCGTGGCAATAGTCTATCGTGGCAATAAATTAGTCTCTGTTGGTAGTGATATCATGGCAATAAATTAGTACCCCGTAGGAAAACAAGCATACTCCTTGTGGGAGACGCGCGACAGGCTTCAACGCGGCAACAGATCACGCGGGTGTTACGGTTTTCTAGCTACTGGCTAGTGTAGTTAGGTCTACAAATGTGGAAGATCATCTCGCCATTTGTCACTACAAGGATCCAGGTTTATTGCAACAAAATTGTTTGTCGCAATACATGCTGATGGTGGCAGTAGGTACCTATTGCCACGAAACGACTTTCGTTGGCAGCCGTTGCAATTGTACGCATGGTAATAGGTTATCGCCCCAAAAAAGCAATTGTGGCAATAAAAGTGTGCTATTGCAACAACCATGTGGAAATTGCCACATTTTTTCTCGTGGCAGTACTCATCTCATGCCACAATTTGGTTTGTAGAGATAGCTTTAATGCAACATGTAACGAATCGTGGCCCGTGATAGCTCGTGGCATAGACATTTGTGGCAACGACGCTCGTTTCGTGGTGCATACTTTTTCGTGGCAATAGTCAATCGTGGCAATAAATTAGTCTCTATTGGTAGTGATATCGTGACAATACATTAGTCTCTATTGGTAGTGATATCGTGGTGCATACTCTTTCAAGTAAATGTTGGTTGGATCCACAACCTTGTATCCTTCTTCAATGATCCTCGAAATCTCAATAGAGGCACTGTTTAGTGTTTACATAAGATCTCATAGAAGATTGCCAATTAGTAAAAAAGATGCAGTTAGCTTAGGTGGATCTCCTCTTATGTTAATTGGAGGATGAGGGATTGGTAGGTCGGGAGAGTACTTAAATGGACATGGTTCTCTCCGATCAGATTCGTTGGTTTAATAGGGTCATCAATTTTAGTTGCATCAACCCCCTTATCCCCTTTGTCCTCCGGAGAGGGAGTAGGAAGGGTCGCGGTGCCTTTGGCTTCCATGAGTTGTGCCATCATATCACGCAACTCACGCATTTGGGTTTCCATGAAGGTCTTCATGGTAGTGAAGTCCTCAATGGAAACCGTAGGTCAGGGGGCAACCGGAGTCCCATCATTGAGGGCCATACTTCTCTTAGTCGGTTAAGCACGAATAAGGAGCCAAGACTCTGATACCAATTGAAAGGATCGTATGGACACCTAGAGGGGGGGGGGGATTATCTCCTGGACAACAAATTGAGCAGTAATGCAGCAACCCAATTCATCTATGAAAAACAAGGCCGCAATACTGGAAGCACTAAGGAGGAGACATTATCTCCTGGGCAACAATTGATGATAAGGACTGATCAGAAAAGCCTTAAATACATCACCAGCCAAAGGCTTCTCGAAGGAACCCAACACAAACTAATGCTGAAATTGTTGGAATATGATTATTCTATTGAATACAAAAAGGGCACTAAAAATACCGCAGCTGATGCACTTTCCAGGAAACACTTGGACACTGAAACTGCTTGCATGGCTATATCTACAGTGTAGCAGTACCTAGCTCGATGACTAACATAGAACATACATAGTTTGGTGATGCTAAATACATACACCTACTGCAAGAACTAGCAATCTCTCCAACAAGTCATCCAAATTTCACACTCAGCTCTCGCATATTGAGGTACAATAACCGAACCGACTAGTTATTGGCACAACTACTGTCTTGAAGGACAGGTTGTTCAATTCCTTCCATGCTTCTATATTTGGAGGGCATTCTGGAGGCAGTCAGACATCACAGACATCACAGGCTCAAGCAACTATTCTACTAGCCAAACGTAAAGCAGTTCACTACTGAAATCGTAGCACAGTGTCTAGTTTCCCAGATATCAGAGACAAAAATGGTGCACTACCCAGGTTTTATTGGATCCACTGAATATTCCAAAGATGAAATGGAAGGATATCAGCATGGATTCCGTTGAAGGTTTACCTAAATAAAGGGGTGAAGATGTGATTTTGGTAGTTGTGGACATGCTCACTAAATATGCTCACTTCCTAACCCTATCTCATCCATTCACTGCCACAAAAGTAGCCAACATATTCATGAACAACATCTTCAAATTGCATGGACCTCCTTAGACCATTGTTAGTGATGGAGACTGGATCTTCACATCCAGGCTGTGGCAAGAACTTTTCTCTGCCCTGAAAGTACAATTACACTTCACCACTTCATACACCCTGAGTTTAACACGCAAATAGAGCGAGTCAACCAATGCCTTGAGCAGTACTTGCGAATCATGGCCTTTAAAGAACCAAAGAAGTGGGCTGACTGGACCCCTGCAGCAGAGTGGTGGTACAACACCTCCTATCACACCTCACTCAAGATTTCTCCTTTTGAGGCCTTCTACGAGTACCCTCCACTCAGCTTCATGATGCCTCGGTTCCTTGTAATGTGTCACCAGAACAAGTCACACTCAAGGAAAAGGACCACATGATCAAGTTCTTGCATCACAACCTGTTACAAGCCCAAAACAAAATGGAGAAATATGCAAACCTCAAGAGAATTGATAGAAGCTTCAATGTAGGTGACATGGTCTATCTAAAGATGCAACCATATCGAGAAACGGCTCTAGGGTTGAGGAATGCATTCAAACTATCTTCTAGATACTATGGTCCATTCAAAGTCCTGGCAAAAGTTAGAAACAAAAAAAAGCTACCTAGGAAGACGTCAAGTTTATCCAGGCGACCTTCACTTCATTCGATTCTTGAAGTATGGACTTCAGGTGGGGAGTAATGTCATGACTGCACTACGTTGCACAACCTTTTTTTTGATACAAACGTCTCTGGACATATTAGCAAAGACAACACCGGATTACACTGGAAATATCCAGACACGCCACAGCTGTCCCTCTTTTACAGAAAACACCCCACATAAACAGAAAATTACGCACACACCCCTAGGGAGTTCTGCCCTTCCTTGTCCGCCGCCGTCCAGGACCTCGTCATCGCAACACCGCTGGGGAAGACGAGAGGAAGCAGGAAGACGGCTGAATTGACTGCACAGGCCTATAGGGAATCAATTCCCGTTGAGATCGCCGCATTTGCCACTCACCAACGAAGGCGAGATCTTGGCGACGACGGTGGAACATCGGCGGGGGACACGCCCCGACCTGCGCAGCCAGTCGAGCTGGGCATGGCGCTGCACACCAGCCACGCAGCTCGCAATTGCTCCAGATGAGGGGAAGCTGCGAAAGCCGCTCCAACAGAGTCGAAGACGAGCGGCACCTCCTCTTCCTCTCCTCGCCGCCACGGCCCGCCAGAAGAAGATGGCACCAACTCACCTCGCGATCTGCAGAGCAGAAAATTGGGCAGCCGAGGATCTTGAAACGGTTTTGGCCAGCTCCATCTGTGCAAGGAATCCGCCATGGACCGGTCTTGCAAAGAGAAGGAAGCCAGGCTCCAGCGCCACTGCAAAACGCCAGAAACCAGCCGCAGGGGACGAGGAAGAGGAACACCACTCCATCACGCACGGCAGCTACGGCGACCGCCTGCGAGAAGAAGACCCAAAACTCCACGACCTCCCCGACAGCCGCGCCACCGGACTGGAGAAAGGAGGGGGAGACCTTATTCTTCACAGCCGCCGACATCCACCCCAGCCCAATGCCGACGACGAAGACGAAAACCTGTACAAAACTAGACCTAACTACTCGCACGGTCGAGATCCGGAGCTTCCCCCCCACCTCGCAACGCCGGAACGGCGCCGGAGACGGAGGGAAGCGGCGGATTCGCCGGCGAAAACCTAAATCGCCTTTCTCTCGCTCTTATTACTGTAGCAGAGAGGGAGGGGAACGGGGGACCGTTAAAATATACTTACGTTGCACAACTTGGAGGGGAACGGGGACCGTTAAAATATACTTACGTTGCACAACTTGTGAACCGACAATCAAGATTCAGTTAACGGAGGTTCCAGATGATCCGATACCGCTTCACGACATCAGACGGCTGCAATTCAAATTAGCTTAAACTGGGCAGGTGTCAAATCCTAGCCAAATCATTATAATTTAAATCGCGGCTGTCTATATAACCAGGGAGAGAGTGAGAAACCCTAATTTCCTTGCTTTATAAATTCAATTTTTTTCCTTGCTTTATTTCCGCTGCTTTCCTTTATCAGTTCTTTCTTCTTCAGCAAGTAGTTTAATTCCCGGAACAGTGTCTGCATTTTCCCATCTAGGCTCCGATCCCGATCGAGACTCTGACACACCGGCCCTCCTTCTTCCTCCTTCCCAATTCGGAGCTCGTCGGCGACCACTCGCCGTCTCTCCGCCTCGCGCAGGACTGGACAAGCACGCTGACGCTCGCCGGCTTGCCTGCTCCGCGCCCCTCGCCTCGCCGGCTCGTCCCCGCCGCTCGCCTCGCCGGCTCGTCTCGCTTGTGCTGCGGGCCGGTGCGGTCTGCCACCCTACCCAGACGGGGGCCGGGCCGTGGTCGTCAGCCTCCCCACTTCGGTCTTCCATAGCTGCTGGCTTTCTCCTCCTCGACTGCAGGGTAAACTGATACTTCTGCTTCTTACGGGTCAATTTTTTCTTGTAATGAGATGTTTTTGTAATGCTGCGTGTGATGAAGTATTCCTGTTATACAGCGCTGGGATAAAGTATTGCTGTTATACTGCATATGTTGAAGTAGTCTTGAAACTGCATGTCGATAACCATAACTAAAGTTTGAGTGTCACAAACTTATGAATAATACTCTAGTTTAGTCTAACAATTTGCTGATAGCTGGAGTATTAGATTTGTGTAATTTTGGAAGTATAAATCATTGACATGGTGGTACAGGGTCATTTGATTGGCTTTGATGACGAAAGTGAATAATGTGCTGCAAGCAAAGGGAAACAATACAAGTATTGAAAACAAAGTAAGTGAGCAACAACGAGACTGTAACAAGCAACAGGTGCTTACCTCGATTATGAATCTGTTTGACCTGTATTGCACATCAAACACAAGTTATCTGGTCACCAAAGTGGCATTTGCAATTATTTGAGCTAATTGTTTTTCTGTTTTTGTGATTCGATGGGGATTGTTTTCTATCAGGACACTGCAGCTGTGTCTCAAACAAATTTATCCTCTTACGGTGATGAAATGCAAAGGTTACAAGAGTGGAAGGACGAGATGTTCACACCATGTGGCCTTTTAAACACAGGCTCCAGGTGATGCAGTGGCCACTTCAATTCATTTTCATAATGCCTCTTAGTTCTCTATCTAAATTTCCTTCCTCGCAGTTGTTACGCAGGGGTCTCTTTACAGTGTCTAGTTTCTACAAAACTACTCAGAGCATTTCTTCTGACAGAAAAACATCAAGAAAAGTGTGCGTCTTGGCTACCCTTACTATCTTCTAAAACTATGTGTCTGAATCTTTGTTTGACATAATGACATACCAATATACCATTACTGGTTCAGGTTCTAGGAAAAGAAGGCAACGGTGGTGTATTATTTGTGAGCTACAAGGACTTATCGTGAGAGCAAATATTGGTCTTCCATTTTCTCCTCTTGGATTTATGCACAACCTGCACTGTTTTGCTCCTGAGCTTAGTGCTGATAAACATGAGGATGCACAAGAATTTTTTCTGTAAGATTTCACTTTTTTATTTATATGGGTGAGGCTCTTTTTGTACCATGCTTCAATCATGTAATGATTTTTTTTACAGTTCTGCTATACAAGAGATGATTTCTGCTCTTGAGTTTGTAGAGCCTGCAAAGTGTAGACAGGAAACCTTTGTATACCAGCTATTCTATGGGACAATACGATCACAGGTTTGATTGTATTTGCCAAACTAGTGTGTTTAATATATGTCATATTTGAATGGCTGTTTACTTATTCTAATCAGTTATCTTTTATTATTACCGCCTATGAAATTTATAGCGCCCCAACCTGAATTTGCAGATGATATGCAAGTGTGGATATAGATCCAACAAATCTGAGGATTTTTTGAATTTGAATATTTCCATCATGGGCAAAGATAGTTTACAGGATGCACTAATGTATTTCACAAATAGTGAGGATTTGAAGGACTGGAGATGTGTTAGGTGAGTGCTATGCAATGCTTTTAAATAATTAGTTAACTTTAATGTTTTGTCGCTCTAGACTTAACATGAGAGTATGAAACATGATTAGTTGCAAGGGTGTAGAAGGGAAGAAGAACCTCCGGATTGAGGAGGCACCAAATGTGCTATGTCTGGATCTAAAGAGATATGTGGTCAGTCCCTTTGTTTGAATTATCATGTTCACACTACTTGCAATACTGTTTTCCCAAACATTACTGAAGAGATGATTTCAATTGCAGCAATTTCAACATCGGCGAGTGACATTTCCAGCGGTTTTAAACCTCGAACCTTATATGTGTGTTCTTTGCGAGAGGAATTATGATTATGATTTGTATGCCATCATTGTACATGTGGACTGGGGTTACGAGGGAAAGATTGGTCACTACGTTTGCTATGTGAAAGGATATGGAGAAGGCTGGATCAAATTTGACGATGACAAGGTAACTATTTCACCTTTTCTCTATGACCCAAGTGTTGTCAACCCATAATTGTTTTCATTTTATTCCAGGTTATATCCACGAGTGAAGATGAAGTGCTCAGTCAGGATGCGTACATGCTTCTATATAACAAGTAAGATATTATGATTAGTTGTTACCCTATTCTTACGTGTCTCAAAATTTTAATTAGGAAGGAAAAAATCAGTATCTCTCATGACATACATTTTACTGATAACTGAAACTTCTGCGTCCCAATATAATCTAAGTTTATACCAGAAGGCCTTGTCGTAAGAATGCCAAAACACTGCTTGTAGTGCTCGAATAAAATGCCTTCAATCTCTTTTTGCGTGGTGACCATCTGCTGCCCCTGTTTTAGGCTTCCAATGTATTTTTTTTGTCCTTCTATGACTTGCTTGGATGTGAAAGAATTTTTATTTGGCATCCCTTGAATTATGCCACGTCAATCTAGAAAGATGCCTAGCCATTGTTCTCCCAACCGAGCACAGATCTTGAAGCTTCTTTTTAATTTCCCTTCTTAGCTATCTTTCACGGAAGGAGATCCCTCTATTTTGTTCCGCTTGATCAAGCATTGAAATTCTAGTCTTGGTCCAAACAATGTGTACCTTGACATCTCCAAAACTCTTAGTGCTCCAACTCTGAAGTGCCTTGGCAGTTTCTTTGAGTTTAACGACCCAAGATCTGATGCATGATTGCCCCATCGATTTATTTTCCTGATGCATGATTGCCCCATCGATTTATTTTCCTCGAGGAAACGCAGCTTGTCTACTGTTTCCTGTACTCTACCAGAACCTGGACGAGACACTAGTCAGCTGCTAGCACAAGCCCTTCGATAGCTGAAAGAACCTCATAGTATATGTAGGCACAGACCAGCACCTCCTTTCCAGCCTTTGATACACCCGATCCCTTCCACCATCTCACTTTACCCACGAACGCTCATGAAGATTTTTGAAGTTTGAACGCACCATTCTTCAATCTGCCCACCACCGTTGGTAAGCCAACACACTTTTCACATAGAGCCTCACAATGGATTCTGATCATGGCCTTGAGAGGGGGACGCGAATCCTCGCTGCAGCCCATGACAAAGTAGATGGTAATTTCTGAAAATTACATGCTGGCCCGAACAGTCTTCATACTTGTTTAGCAGTGTCTTCAATTGAAGTGAATAAGAGAATGTGTACCGCTTCCACAACAAGTTGTATTTTTGTCAAGATAGTCATCTACTTCCTGGCACAGTTATGATAATGCCGAAAGCTTTCTTTTCATCTAAATCATGTTGTTCTTTGGGTTTTAGTTTCTCGTGTGATGATGGTTTTAATGCCAATCCAGATAGAAATTTAGTAAAACATGGTTTGTTTTTAAATTAAAATGTATTTCTTACTTTAATCAAATTTATTTATCGGAATCTGAAATTGTGGGTATATAGCTCATAATCTTTACAATTCTGATTCAACTTGTAGGAGAGAGATTCGCTCCAAGCCAGTCCCAGTTGTCGGAGTTGAAAATTCTGTGGAAAACGGAGAACCTGGGAGTACTGAAGGTGTGACACTGTAGTAAACATTAAGAAAGTTTGTTGCACAGAAATTCTGTCTTCTCACTTGTAATAAGTTTTTATCCTACACGTGTAACCAACATCTTTCAGAAATAAACAATGAGAAAAAGAAAGGCGAAGGAAACGTGGTTATAGAAGACAATGTAGCAAAGGATAAAAGTTGGATCAGGTAAACCTTTTTTGTTTCTGAAAGTTTCATTATATTTCTTATTTTTCAAATTTATGGTCTCGATGAATGTACCCTAGCACTAACTTTGTTTGTGTGCGTTACTGTTCGTGCTGCAGTAGTCGCGGATCCATACAATCGAAGGGAAACAGTACAAGTATTGAAAACAAACTAAGTGAGCAACAACGAGACTGTAACAAGCCACCATTTAGGGATGAGGAAACCCAGGAAGCTGCTGGAGTAAAATTGATTGCACAGGTGCTTACCTTAATCTACTAACCTTGAAAAATTTGTAAGCTTAGTGCCTCAATAGAATGTTGAACATAGTGCTGATGAAACACAATTAAACAATTATTTTGTGAACTTTTTTATGATGCATGCAATACCTCAATTATGAATCTGTTTGACCTGAATCATATGTAGCACATCAAACACAAGTTATCTGGTCAACAAAGTGGCATTTGCAATTATTTGAGCTTTTCTGTTTTCGTGATCGGATGGGGATTTTTTTTCTATCAGGACACTGCAGCCTTGTCTCAAACAAATTTAACCTCTTACCTTGATGAAATGCAAAGATTGCACGAGTGGAAGGACGAGATGTTCTTACCATGTGGCCTTTCAAACACAGGCTCCAGGTGTGATGCAGTGGCCACTTCCATTCATTTTCATAATGCCTCTTAGTTCTCTATCTAAATTTCCTTCCTCGCAGTTGTTACGCAGGGGTTTCTTTACAGTGTCTAGTTTCTACAAAACTACTGAGAGCATTTGTTCTTGCACAAAATCATCAGCAGAAGTGTACGTGTGGGCAAAAGAGGCGACGGTGGTGTATTATTTGTGAGCTACAAGGACTTATCGTGAGAGCAAATATGGGTGTTGCATTTTCTCCTTCCGGGTTTATGGACAACCTGCACTGTTTTGCTCCTGAGCTTAGTGCTGATAAGCATGAGGATGCACAAGAATTTTTTCTGTAAGATTTCACTTTTTTATTTATATGGGTGAGGCTCTTTTTGTACCATGCTTCAATCATGTAATGATTTTTTTTACAGTTCTGCTATACAAGAGATGATTTCTGCTCTTGAGTTTGTAGAGCCTGCAAAGTGTAGACAGGAAACCTTTGTATACCAGCTATTCTATGGGACAATACGATCACAGGTTTGATTGTATTTGCCAAACTAGTGTGTTTAATATATGTCATATTTGAATGGCTGTTTACTTATTCTAATCAGTTATCTTTTATTATTACCGCCTATGAAATTTATAGCGCCCCAACCTGAATTTGCAGATGATATGCAAGTGTGGATATAGATCCAACAAATCTGAGGATTTTTTGAATTTGAATATTTCCATCATGGGCAAAGATAGTTTACAGGATGCACTAATGTATTTCACAAATAGTGAGGATTTGAAGGACTGGAGATGTGTTAGGTGAGTGCTATGCAATGCTTTTAAATAATTAGTTAACTTTAATGTTTTGTCGCTCTAGACTTAACATGAGAGTATGAAACATGCTTAGTTGCAAGGGTGTAGAAGGGAAGAAGAACCTCCGGATTGAGGAGGCACCAAATGTGCTATGTCTGGATCTAAAGAGATATGTGGTCAGTCCCTTTGTTTGAATTATCATGTTCACACTACTTGCAATACTGTTTTCCCAAACATTACTGAAGAGATGATTTCAATTGCAGCAATTTCAACATCGGCGAGTGACATTTCCAGCGGTTTTAAACCTCAAACCTTATATGTGTGTTCTTTGCGAGAGGAATTATGATTATGATTTGTATGCCATCATTGTACATGTGGACTGGGGTTACGAGGGAAAGATTGGTCACTACGTTTGCTATGTGAAAGGATATGGAGAAGGCTGGATCAAATTTGACGATGACAAGGTAACTATTTCACCTTTTCTCTATGACCCAAGTGTTGTCAACCCATAATTGTTTTCATTTTATTCCAGGTTATATCCACGAGTGAAGATGAAGTGCTCAGTCAGGATGCGTACATGCTTCTATATAACAAGTAAGATATTATGATTAGTTGTTACCCTATTCTTACGTGTCTCAAAATTTTAATTAGGAAGGAAAAAATCAGTATCTCTCATGACATACATTTTACTGATAACTGAAACTTCTGCGTCCCAATATAATCTAAGTTTATACCAGAAGGCCTTGTCGTAAGAATGCCAAAACACTGCTTGTAGTGCTCGAATAAAATGCCTTCAATCTCTTTTTGCGTGGTGACCATCTGCTGCCCCTGTTTTAGGCTTCCAATGTATTTTTTTTGTCCTTCTATGACTTGCTTGGATGTGAAAGAATTTTTATTTGGCATCCCTTGAATTATGCCACGTCAATCTAGAAAGATGCCTAGCCATTGTTCTCCCAACCGAGCACAGATCTTGAAGCTTCTTTTTAATTTCCCTTCTTAGCTATCTTTCACGGAAGGAGATCCCTCTATTTTGTTCCGCTTGATCAAGCATTGAAATTCTAGTCTTGGTCCAAACAATGTGTACCTTGACATCTCCAAAACTCTTAGTGCTCCAATTCTGAAGTGCCTTGGCAGTTTCTTTCAGTTTGCTTTTGAAGCGCTGAAAAGGATTTACACGTGTGGTCTCAGTTTCCTTGTTCCATGCATTTTCCGCCACCTCTAACAATCCTTTTTTACCAGTCCAACAAGATTCGAATCTGCAGAGGCTTTGAACGTCGTTGTAAATACCAGATGGCAATGATTTGAAAGGCTCGAGGATAGTCAGCTGCTAGCACAAGCCCTTCGATAGCTGTGCAATGCTTTTAAATAATTAGTTAACTTTAATGTTTTGTCGCTCATAGTATATGTAGGCACAGACCAGCACCTCCTTTCCAGCCTTTGATACACCCGATCCCTTCCACCATCTCACTTTACCCATGAACGCTCATGAAGATTTTTGAAGTTTGAACGCACCATTCTTCAATCTGCCCACCACCGTTGGTAAGCCAACATACTTTTCACATAGAGCCTCACAATGGATTCTGATCGTGGCCTTGAGAGGGGGACGCGAATCCTCGCTGCAGCCCATGCCAAAGTAGATGGATAGTTTCTGAAAATTACATGCTGGCCCGAACAGTCTTCATACTTGTTTAGCAGTGTCTTTAGTTGAAGTGAATAAAGAGAATGTGTACCGCTTCCACAACAAGTTATATTTTTGTCAAGATACTCATCTACTTCCTGGCACAGTTATGATAACGCCGAAAGCTTTCTTTTCATCTAAATCATGTTGTTCTTTGGGTTTTAGTTTCTCGTGTGATGATGGTTTTAATGCCAATCCAGATAGAAATTTAGTAAAACATGGTTTGTTTTTAGATTAAAATGTATTTTATTACTTTAATCAATAATCAATTTATTTATCGGAATCTGAAATTGTGGGTATATGGCTCATAATCTTTACAATTCTGATTCAATCTGTAGGCGAGAGATTCGCTCCAAGCCAGTCCCAGTTGTCGGAGTTGAAAATTATGTGGAAAATGGAGAACCAGGGACTACTGAAGGTGTGACACTGTAGTAAACATTAAGAAAGTTTGTTGCACAGAAATTCTGTCTTCTCACTTATAATAAGTTTTTATCCTACACGTGTAACCAATATCTTACAGAAATAAACAATGAGAAAAAGAAAGGCGAAGGAAACGTGGTTATAGAAGACAATGTAGCAAAGGATAAAAGTTTGATCGGGTAAACCTTTTTTGTTGCTGAAAGTTTCATTATATTTCTTATTTTGCAAATTTATGGTCTCGATGAATCATGTTGCTCTTTGGGTTTTAGTTTCTAGTGTGATGATGGTTTTAATGCTCACCCAGATAGAATCTGTACTTTCTTATTTTAATCAAATTTATTATTGAAGCAAAGGGTAAAAGTTGGAAAGGGTAAGAAATTTTTTGTGACCATGTCTCATTTAGTTTTCTATTTTGCAAGTTTCATGCTAAAGAGCCATGTACCAAATTATTATTCCCATCTAACCTTGCACGTGCCAAATAAATTAAGCTTTAAGATTACAATTCAAATGTGGAAGATTTATAATATTCTCTTATTTCATGTTTTGTATTGTAGTTCTGATCCTATATTCGGCAAGTACACGATACAAGATATTCATCCCGGAATATCTTCCAATACAGTAAGTGAGTTAAAAAGGGATTATATCATCGTTGAAGACATGGAACCATTGGAAATAATTCAGAAGATCGAAGAAGTCCTGGCTCGCTGTGACCGAGAGAGTGACCAATACGAGTTCATACTCCCTAGTAGGGGATCCGGTTCATGCGTTTACAATATCATGCTCGGTCAACTTTGTTTACTCAGGAAAGGGACATATATATGCCCAACTCGAATTAAGGGCAGTCTTCAAACAGCCCGGCAGATTTGGTTTGTACTGAACTATATCAAAAAGCTTCTTGAAGGAGATGAGTTATCAGATCTGTCAAACATTTTTTATTCAGACAAGAAACTATTCAATGACAAGAGAGATCTTCCGAGCAAAATTGTTTCTCGCATAAGCTTGATGCTGGAGTGCACTAGATATTCCATGCATATTAGACCTTCGTCAACAGGATCAGTTATTGGACCAATAACACTCAAGTCAGATGAACACGATATTAGTCTGAACTGTGCTACAGCTGGTACTGGGGGTGCGCAAATACCACGTGAAGCGCAAAGTATCAATGCTGTAGATACAAACGGGATTATCAGATATATCTTAGTTGTGGAAAATGAATCACTTTTTTTTAAACTATCAGGGCGAGAATTCCATCTAAAGAACAGGTGCATCATTGTCACCGGTAAGGGCCAAGCTGACGTGGCAACCAGAGTACTCGTGCGAAGGTTGAGGGATTTGTTGAGAGTGCCTGTTTTTGGATATGCAGATCCAAATCCATCTGGACTGTGTATTATGGCCACGTTTAAATTTGGTTCAGAAAACTTATGCTTTGATAATTTGGGCATGACCGTGCCTGATTTTGGATGGGCAGGGATGCATCCAAGCTATCTGGTAGGCGTGGGTTCTGAATACCTCGAAGACTTAGGAGAAAGAGACGAAGTAATGCTACATAATCTCCTGGAAAAAAGCTATGTTTATCGCATAAAGGAGTGGAGAAGCCAAATTCAAGTGTTTCATGCACATCGGAAAAAAGGAGACGTTGAAAGAGTACTGCGAACTGAAAATCTGGATGATTTTATCCGCACTGAAATCGAAAAGGCGTTCGAAAATATGAAAACCTGAAGTAAGGGCTTATTGCTGCCATTTCGGGTCTCCTTGGATGAATATTGAAGTTCTGACCACTTTTCTCAGCTCTTATTGGCAGCAGATGATTGCCCTCTAAATCTGTGTGCCCTCAACCTGCCTGATCTCAACCTCTCTTCGCTTGACGAGGATTTCACTCCGGAAGAAATCAATGCTGACATCTCTGCTCTGCACTTGGAGAAGTCTGGAATATCTCTTCTTAGCCATCGACAATTCAGCTACCTGAACTCCTAGAAGATTGGCCTTCTCAACTTTGCACCTATGGTGCTGTATGGCAGGTTGTGACACACTTAAAGCTTGCCAAAAGCGGCTTAGATTACAGCAATGGAAATCTGAGACAACTTTTCCCGATTATGGTGTGCTAAAATCCACTCTGTTGCCGACATTGAAGTCCCTCAGATGCTTGGAGGATGAGATCTCTTACGATTTCGGTGCACAACTACGGAAAGGTATGTACATGGTCTATGATTCCAAAGAGTCTTGTGCGCTAGACTTGGCTTATTTGTGATATTATTTTTTCCAGGCCTGCCGGAATTGATGTCTTCAAAACTTGATGAGAAGCTCATGCCTGAGCATTTACTTCGCGTTTGTCTGGAATATCCATGAAGTTGTGCAGCCAGTCTAGACAGCAATAGTTATAACGCTTACAAGGTATTGGGTATTGCAAGTTTTACCTTCATACCTAGTTGTTTCTTCTTATTTAGTTTACTTGCTGATCTGCAGGACCCAAATCCTCCTGTGTTGTTCAAAATGGTTGAGCCACTTACTGCACTTCAAGAGAATATTAGGTCCTTTTTGGATGAGTGGCCTGATCATCCAGGTCTGCTGAAAATTTTGGAAATAATTGCTTCCCTTTTGGTAATGCCCTTGAGCACTCCAGTTTCAAAGGTGTGGCATCAAATAAATTGTTTGTATAATACTAATTTGCTGCTAAATACTAAGCTTTCCTGTTTTACTGTCGCCTTATTATTGAAGGCCTTACTTGGATTGCAATCAAATAAATAGGTGATATTTGTAGAAGGTAAAGGCTGAATCTTCAACGTCTTGTACAGTAGGAAGACAAGTAGGTGATATTTGTAGTATATGTTTCCCATTTTTGTTTTCAGGTGGTAAAATTTCATAGTGTAAAATGAACTAATTACTTGTGCTGACCTTACTCAAGATTTAGCTTCTGTTCTAGCATAGTTGGCTTTGTATTGACAGCTGTGACATTTCCAGCATCCAATAAATCATTTTTTTCGACAAGTAAATCGTAAAACTAGGCTGTTGGATTGCTCTGATTTCATTTCCTCGCAGATAATCTTTCACCAATATTCATGCTTTCATCTTCAAGCAGCTCGAGCTAGAATGTTGGCCTATACTGCTTAAAGAAGTCCAGGGAAAATATGAATGTAATGCTGCAAAGGTGAGTTTGAGATTAATATGCATGTCATTGTAGTTTACTATTATTTTGAATTTCGGCTGACATAGTTTCCGTTTATCAGTCTTGTGACATTCCAAAGAATGATGATTCATCTATAAATCAAGAGGTCTGCATCTGCAGTTGTTCTCTGTTATTGCCTGTGTTTATATCTTCTTATGTTAGTTTGATCCAAAATGCAGCGTAGAGGAGTTTGTTGAAACATCAAATGTTGGAGAGCATGATTGCATCTGGTCCTTTCTTTCCATGGTGAATATTCTGATGGTGCTAGTGTGGGTGTTCATTTAAGGTGAGGTCAAGAGTTTGCCGTAGACGTTACAACTGTTGCATTCATCTTTACTTATAGAAGTTATTGGTTTTTATTTTTGCATCTCTGATATTTGTTGAAAACTGGTCCCTTCATTCTGCAAATATACATTATTTCTTAATGGTTAATATATAATATTTTTTTGGGCTACGTAGTGTTCATCGGCAAATTGAGTCCGGTAAAGAATCAATTGAAAAGGAGTTGAAAGATCAGGCCAAGCTTAATCGATGGGAGCAAGATCATAACAGCCTTGCTTCGATTGAAAACTTCAAGAGGACGAGGCACAAAGAATTTAAGCTTCTGCAACAGTTCAATGTATGTACTACTTGCTTATTATTGTTATTTCTCCAATGAATTAGTTTACCTGGAGCTAAGATTATTGTAATCCCTCCGTTCGTAAATATAATATGTTTTAGGTATTTCACATGCTCACTAGGTGTGGACTGAAATGAGAGAACATACACATAAAACGTGTCTAGATACAAGTAGATACGTGTGAATCTGGAAAAGTGCTAAAACATCTTATATTTAGGAACGGAGGGAGTAGTTACCTGGTGCACATATCAAAACAACACTCTTACTGAACTACTGTACTTATCTTTCTACTTGATATTCAACCTGCAACCTGCAAGTCATATGCACTTCTCTAATTCTTTTGATATTAGAAGCAAGCATGTTAGTAGAAAATAACATTGCACAGAATAGGGTCCCTAAGCTGCCATTGTTTAGTCTATAATATTAGTCTTATCTTCACTAGCAATTTGGAAATTACATTTATTGGTATTACATTTTTTTTCATAGGCTGTTTTGCAAAAACCTGTCATTGCCCTACCGAATGAAGAGGCTACAGCAAGAAAAGTTCCAAATCACAGTTTCCTGTTGACACAGAGAAACTTAGAGAAAGGTTGTCTCATTGCACCTATTGCATTTTTGTAGGTCTCTTCTCTCTTCCAGATTTTTGTAGTACAGCAAATGGAAAAGTCAAGCTTCTCTGTCACTGCAAACTTAATTGCATACAAATGATAATGCTGCTGCAGTTTCTAACATGAAAGTTTTGAACAGCCCTCTTATGTGACAGCTTGTTCTTTCCCCGCGTGTGTTTTGTTTCTTCATTTTTCTTTATGGGATTGTGAATTTAGTCCTTTTTTCTGACACAATTTCTTACAGCTGTTGTGCACAATATGAGCCACCAACAAGATGAAACTGAACTCAACGACAGGTTGAAATTCTTTTGGCATGTACTTGAGAGGATTTACAATGCTGCTGAATTTGGTTCTATACTGAAGCATGGTAAAAAGAACCAGAAGAGAACTGATTATCCAGTTTGTTCAAGACACTCCAGGAATGTGCACTCTTGAAGCACAGGCCAATAAGTCACGAAGTACTGTTAATGGTGAAAAACTTATTTTCCACTTCCGTTATGTTTTCTTTGGGTGTAGAATGCTCTAAAATGTATAAAAGAAAAGGGTGTCTTGTTGGTGGTATCCCTTATTTATTTTTTCTGTAACATTCACTCATGGAACTTGATGTTACCTGCAGCGGGGAAACAAGTTGGATTCACTAAGCCCACTGTTCTTGGAGCAGTCATATAAATGGCACATTTGCTCCAACAAGTGACCACACAGAAAACATATGAAGATGTTAGCATTATTCATTCTACAATATTGGGAACAATTAACTGGAAGCTTGCAAATCAGCAGTACTTCAGATGTTTGGCAACAATGCAACAATTTCCTTGAAATTGAACAAAGATCTAGGTTTAGAAGAGGTCAGTTCCTCTTTTGTCGTTCTCTTGGTTTTGGTGTATTGACACCATAGATGATGCATGTATCAAATTTATGTTTATGGTTTGAGAGCTTGATCAATTCGCAGGTTAATATGGCTACATATTTTATGAACCAACTATTGACCATGCTATGTGAACAAAGACATCTTGCTTACAATCTATTTGAGCAGCTGAACCAGTTCCGGCATATGATCTTCTTGTTAGGTTCAGGAGGTACTTGTAAATGTGTGCCTTTTCTTTTCATGTTCTAGATTTACTAGTAACCAAAACTTATGACTTATCCTTTTGTAGGGAAGAATGTATCTCTATCATCAGGCCAAAATGTACTGCTAATTCCATGTGGCAGCAAAAGGTACGAAATCCACCACTGATGCTTTGAACTACAATGAATTGTATGTGTTTTAATTTGGCACGCGTTTTTTCACTTTTTCTGTAGCAATATTTTGACAGTATGCTAGCTATGGTTACGGACACCAACTTGTTGCTCAGAACCTTCAAAGGTTCTCATCATGCCACTTGTGAAAACTTTGAAGTAGAAATTGCTGCAATGTCAACTCTTTTTGGAAAGTTCATCACAAGATTTTCTGAATCCAAGGTAAGCTTGTTTGTTTCTTTTGAAGCTTACGGCTTGTGTATGAGCTTATAGCTGAAACCAGGATTTTTTTTAGCGAAAACGCAAAGGACCTTTGCGTTTTATGTCCTTTGCGTTTTATTTCATTGGAAAGGTAGAGTGTTTTACAGTCCTCCAAAGAGGCGAAGTTTTAGGTTACATGGCTTAGTGCACGTCCCAGCTGGGCGGCAAGATAACTCTCAGTCCTAAGGCACCAGCCCATGCCCACATCCTGGCCTCCTCCTTGATCTTGACTAGCAGGGTGTGTACGAGGGGCTGCGCTCCTTCGAATACACAGTCATTGCGTAGTTTCCAAACCATCAAGGCGTGAGGAGGGTGATGGAGGCAAGCCCCTTGCGCATTGGCTTGGGCGTGTTAGTCTTGGCCTTGGTCCACCATTCTTCGAGGGTGTTCTCCTGGTGTGGCGCCGCGATCGGTACACACAGCCAGGCAAGAACCTCGTGCCATACTTGCCTGGTAAATGAACACTCCAGAAGGAGGTGTCGCATTGTTTCAGGAGCCTGATCGCACAAGAGGCAGCAAGGCTGGTGAGGTAGCCTTTTGAGAGTTTAAAGCCCTGTTTCCTTGCATGACCTACTTATCTTACCAAGGCCCAGCCATTCGACCATCTCATCTAGTGAAGCACTAGTTCATTTGTTGTATGATCAGTAGGGAAGGGAGCCTTTTATAAAGGGACCCCCAACCAAGAAATCTACTGTCTCAGAGCGACAGTCAAGCTCAAATACTTTTGGTCCAGTAACTTAATCAAACATTCTTAGAGTACTATACTTCAGTTACTTTCATTGGTATGTGCATAATAACTCTGTTCTATTTTTGCAGGATTTATTAGACAAATTCCTACTTGGATCCAACAATATCCTTACTGGTGCTCCTAAAAATATGCCTCTTGCAACTACAGAGATGGAGCAACTTGTTGATGCGAATTGCCAGCTTATTGACACATTTAGAGCGGATATGCAGGTCTTATGCCGCCAGGATGTTTCAATGAGATCTGTGAAGAAAGTTCTATTCTCTCGTTTCGAAGAGTTACTGGACAAGGTTTGTATTAATATCTGTATGAATGCTGACTAATGCAGGGATGCTGATGTTTTGATAGCTATACTGGTGATATTGCTTAAAAAGTCATTATTTTTCCTCTAATATGCTTTGGAGATTTAGGTCCCACAGAAAGTGTTGCTGGGAGTTTTCTAACATTTTCAGTTGCCCTGTTTTGTCTGGTGACCGGTAGATGTCTTCCTATTTTGTGCACTTAAGTAGACCTTTTTTTAAGATAGCCATCCTAGTGTACAAATGTTTAATAGGAAGAATAAATATCTGATTCTGCCGCGACAGTATCTAGACTCATATCTTGCTCTTGTCTGGGATATAGTTATTTCAACTTCCATCTCTTCATTTTGACATCATGCTTGAGGAATTTCTCGTGTGTTACTATTTGATATAACCCGGCATTTCTTTTGTGTTGTATGGAAGTTTGGTTCTTAAGAGTGCATTAGTGTGCAGGAGAGGATTGCAACAGCGAGTTTCTCTAGAGAAGTTGATAAAAACAAGCATGGACTATTCTCTGATGAACAAAAGCCTGAAGAATCATATACTGAAGCTTTTGAGGAAATTTTAACACTAGCTGTCAGTGTTGTTGGACATCTCACTGGTCTTGGGATATCAACTGATGGAACTAAAGAATCATCACTAGAAGGAAATATTACTTCCTGGAAAGATATTTTGCATTCATATGTTATGAATCTTCAAATGGACCACGTTTGTGATGCTGGAGAAAAACTTTCTGTATTAGTGGTATGTTCCATCATCTTTGTTACATGTAGAATTTGTTTGCTTCACCATCTGATCCTTATTATCATTATCCAACAGAGGAAGCTAGTAGACTATAAACCTGAGGCCCGTTCTAAAATAGAGGTGCAGTTAATGCATCTTTATGTTTTGCTGGGTGTGATAATGTCATCAGCTGAAGGCATATTTTCTGAACTTCTGGAAGCTCATAGAAGAGTAAGGGTTTGTCTTGGTTTAAACAAATTTTACTTGTCCTTTTTCCGTTCTTTGGCTATAAACATTTACGTTTTCTCCTTCATCTTCATTACATTTTTTTTGAATGACTTCAGACATCTGAAATGACTGATGCGCTTGGGAAGATACAACTGAAGATGCGTCAACGGACAGACCGATGCAACAGTAACTGGAACTGGCATGGGTGAGGGTGAAGGTCAAGAGAGTGCAAGCTCTAAAATAGATGATTTATCACAACTTGAGGGAACCAACGAAACGGTTAGTGTGCTTAGACAATAGATGTGTATTAGTATGCATATATTTTTGCTTCAGTGAGGCTAACCCTCTTCCAATATTTAGCAGGATGCTCAGTGCAAGGCAGATCAAAGTCTTAAGGATGATGATCAAGCAGTTGAAATGAATGAAGATTTTGCTGCTCCATTAGCTGATGTTTCTGAGGATGAAGGCAATGACTCGGGCAGTGAGGGCGAAGACAACTTGGATAAGCAGATGGGAGACACTGGTGATGCAAGCGAAATGGTTGGCAAGAAATCTTGGGACAAGAACGAAGATGATGATTCTAAGACATCCGCTGAGAAATACGAGTCAGGTTCATCAGCCAAGGGGGCAGATGAGAATCATAGGGAATTGCGAGCTAAGGGCGAATCTCCCATTGAGACAGATCCCATGGAGACAGATAATAACAAGCAAGGCAAGAATACTAATACGGAGGATGAACCTAACACTTGCGAGGATACTGATGAGAATACTGATGATGTAATGAACAAAGCTGATGCATATGATGAGCGGACCTGAACTCTCTGAATCAGACAAAGATTCCGAGGATGCCAACATGGACGGATGCCAACATGGACGACACAGAACAAGCCGATGACATGGATGCTGACAATCCTGAGAACGAAGATATCAACCCAGAAGATGGGATGCAAGAAGATGAGACTGCAGTTACCTCAGATGACATGGATGATGGCGATGCTGCACATGATGGTGATAATGTGGTAGATACTGAAGGGGATCATCTTGAAGATGGAAATGTGGAGACAAGTAACATGGAGAATCAACAGTTAGACAAAATCGAGTCACTTGCACACCCTTCACAAGGTATACATCCCGACCATGTGGAAACAGACAGAGACTCTGAAGCAAACTTGGCCAACAGCATGGACATGAGCAGTGGAGTAGCTCCTTCTGTTGATTTTTCAAGCAATGAAGTGCCTAGTCTGGAAATCTCTATGCCCAACTCTGCTGAAGGTTCAAGATCGTTGTCCAACTCCAAGCCAGAGTTGTAGACTGATGCTCCACCATCACACATCAATCAGACAAATCCTTTCAGGAGCATTGGAGACGCAATGGAGGACTGGAAAGAACGGGCAAGAGTCTCAGCTGATACCCAGGATCATCAACCAGAAACTGAACATCATGTTGATGATGAGAGTGCTACTGAATTTCGTTATGTGCCTGAGGGTGAACAGAGCACCTCTCAAGCACTGGGTGACGCAACTGCTGACCAAATCAATGATGATCTCCAAGTCAGGCAATCAAACATGGAAGATGAGACCCATGTCCAAAAGGTGGAACTACCTGATGAGAGGATACTTGGAGATGATAAGCCTGAAGTTCATCTTCAAACTTCGCAATCACGTGCCAACAAGTCCGAAAGTGCTTACAGATCGGAGGGAACAGATGTGCAGACTGATGCATCCATTGAGGATTTGGTTCAAGGTGAAACAGATGACACTTTTGGAGATGTTGTCTCATTCAAGCAACGATCGGCAGATGACAGGATAGTTCAACTGGATGACCGAACACTGACAGAGAGATGTCTACTCAGATGTATCTGGACGTCACTAATGAAGAAACAAAAAGGACGATTATGGATTGGAGAAATCTTGAGCTGACGACCATGAAGTTGTCCCAAGAACTGGCTGAGCAGTTGCGCCTTGTCATGGAACCAACTATCGCAAGCAAGCTTCAAGGAGATTACCGAACTGGAAAGAGAATAAATATGAAGAAGGTACCTGTATTCTCGTTGTCCCTTGCCGTAGTAGTGACGTGCTCTCCCATTTTTTCCGGATGCCCCTCTAAAGGATGTGTACTTATATGATGGAACATTATTGTATCTTCTTTCAGGTTATTCCATACATTGCAACTCACGAAGCATGTCTGAGGGCAAGCACGGAAAAGTTGCTATTGAAGCATTAGCTACAGTTTGCCGGGCCATGTCGCAGCTTGAGGTTGGGCAGTTCGCGGTTGCAAGTTTTGGGAAGAGAGGGAATGTGAAAGTGTTGCATGATTTTGATCAGATCTTCAATGCAGAAGCTGGAGTCAAGGTAGGCATCTCTTTTGCTTTTGTTAACAATAATAAAACAGTACTAATCTCTCTCTCTCTCTCTCTCCCCCCCTCTCTCTCTCTCTCTCTCTCTCTCTGTAGATGATCTCTAATTTGTCCTTTGACCAAGACAACAAAATTGAGGATCAACCAGTTGCTGATCTCCTGATGCATCTGAATACAATGCTTGATGCTGCCGTGGCAAGGTCTCGCACGCCATCCGGGCAAAACCCACTACAGCAACTCATACTTGTAATATCCGATGGCAAGTTCCATGAAAAGGTATCAACTTTTGTGTCAGATCTGCTTACAGGTTAAAGCATTGCGTCTGTTTGTAGTACTGAAGTTCAATTTATAGGAGCAGGAAAATTTGAGGCGCTGGTATCAGGAGAATGATTGCATATGTACTCCTAGATAGTCACGAGGAATCTATTATGAACTCACTGGTGTGTACTTTGAAACTTTCGCTGAAACCATGGTGGTGAAGTATAGGTCTTCTGCTCTTACGGTGGATAACCTAGCCCATCTGACGCGGAACGTCGGCACATTCTCTCCAGAGTAGTCCAGCTTCTAGATCTCCTCGATCCTTCCGTAGTATCTAAACTTCTCGTCACCGACGTAGGATTCCATCGTTACCCCTGAATTTTGATAGTCAGAAGTATTGTCCTTTTGATCCGTGTAGAAAGTGAACCCGTTGATATCATATGCTTGAAACGTCGCGAGGTTGGGGGCGGGGCCACGTGATAAGGCGTATAAGAATCTACCTTTCGCACAAGCCGTTGGGGGAGCGACAAGCTCATCTGAACCAACGCAAGAAAGAGGAGTTGTGCTCTCTGAGTATTTCTCCTTCGGTCGTTGCCCTGGTCAATGTACTTCTTCTTAATCGTGCTTTTGTGCTTTTCCATCCAAGTATCGACCATTTCAAGGTGTTGGAGAGCTACTAAGTTTGCCCTGTTAAAGTTGTCTATTCGACGAGAGAAGTCCACATGTAAGTCCCTCGTGCTATTTCTGTGACCTGACCCACGAAGCTTGCCAAGGTGCGGGGCACACCAACAGGGTTCTCAATCTCCAGATGATTCGTGCAGAAAGAGATGCACTCTTCAGTGAGAAAGCCCTGAACGATGCTTCCATCCGGACGGGCCCTATTACGAACGAATCCTTTAAAACCTCATTCATCCTTTCGAACACATTCTTCGTGGGGTCAATTGGTTTTGTGCCCTACCTCCCCTGTTTTATCTGTTTGTGCCCTACCCACGTAGTTTCCTCGTCCGTGCCCTAGCTGGCTCGCGGATGGCCCGCGGACGGCCAACCGCGCCGTTGCCGTCTGGTGAACCTCCTTTGACCGTCACTTGGCCTGACTGGTGGGGTCGGTCTCGCGCGGCTCGGTTGGAATTTCCTGGGGTCGGCTAGTGGGGTCGGCTAGGAGGCAGCTCATTTCGAATTGGACCGTTGCTAGGTTTGAATCATCATCCCCCCCCCCCCCCAAATCCCGATCTGACCTCATGCCACCGCCCTAGTGCCGCCCCGCCCCGCCCGTCCCCGTCCGCCGGTGGTGCACTGCACCTCCGCTTGGACGACGCATCCATGGCGACAGTTCCAGGCCCGCCGTTCCGCCCGTTCCGCTGCCTTATGACGGCGAGGACTGGGTCAAACCGGATTCATATAACACTTGGATAAGGAAGTAAGTACACAATCTCTCGATTAATCTATCGATTGTCTCGATTTCGTGATGTATGTAGTTGAATACGGCTTCAATTTGAACTTATTGCCATGAATTTTGTTGAATAGGATGAATCCGCAAACTACTTTTCGCTTGTCAGTCCAAATCGATAGTCGCACTGAGTTGGATCTCGATTTCTCCCTCCTTTTTGGTATAAGTTGGTGGTAGAAATGACTTATTTGTTCAAGGATTTGCTTAAGGCTTGATGTGGCAAATACGGCTGGCGGGGAGTTGATACTGCTTCGATGAAATACTGGTCAATTTTAGATGAGTGTTTCATCCCACTAAACGCTGACGAGGCAACTCAATTCCTTTTTGTTCAGACCGCGACCGAGCGATTCGGTAAAATTAAGATTGAGGTGGTTCGGAAACCACTTCAATTTGAATTGGCAAAGTCAAAGGGAAAGGGGGGACAGGGGGCTGCTAATGCTCAGCTTCCGCCGTTACCTCGTAGGTCCAGTCCAGGTGGCAGTACAAGTCAACCCAGTGGCAGTGCAAGTCAGCCCAGTGCAGATGCTGTTCACGTTAATTCAGACGATGAAGCGGTGCCCGACGATCCCGTGCCGCGGAACGATGATAAATATGAGAAGCTGTTTCCTAACCTTGTGGATGAACTGGGCCATAGTGCCACTGTCGTTGAGCTTGTACAAACTGATTCTGAAGAGGAGGCGGAGAACGCTGACATGTTGATTCCAGATGAATACGATGGCGATGACATGCCAGCGCTTGATTGGGACAGAAATGATCCTATACTTGCTCCAGGGACAAGATTAAAAAATGTGGCAGAACTTCAGAATGCACTTACAACGGCCAGCATCAAGACCAACAATATTTTCAACATTGAGAAGAGTGAAACAGAAAAGTATACGGTTCACTGCCTAGATGATAGGTGCCTGTGGAAGTTGCATGCCACTCGTGTGTCAAAGAAGATTCGTGCCAATTATGACAACGCGAAAGACATGATTGAGATAAGGTATAACAACTATCAACACACTTGTCAAGCTAAGGTGGAATGGCATAAAACATACTTAGCAACCAAAGGGTGGCTGACAGAGGTGATGACTCCATTGCTAAGAAAGTAACCAAACCTTGGAGCAACTGCCCTCGGCAAACAAATCTATGATCGTTATAAATTTGAGGAGAAGCTACCTAACTCGAAGCTATGGACCGCTAAAGAACAGGCCCTTAAGAACATACAAGGTACTGGGTGGGAAGATAGCTTTCAATTGTTGTACACATACAAAGCTGAGGTGGAGAAGGCAAGTCCAGGTAGTGTGGTAGAAATCGATCAAGTGACTATGCAGTCCAAAGTGAAAGGAAAAGTAACGGAGAGAAATTGCTTCAGGAGGGCTTTTGTCTCTTTCAAGGCTTGCTCTCAAAGGTTTGTAGACGGTTGCAGGCCATATTTGGCTGTGGATGTAACTACTCTAACTGGAAGATGGAAAGGATAGTTAGTAGCTGCTTGTGCAGTTGATGGACACAACTGGCTTTTTCCAGTTGCTTTTGGTGTGGTGGAGGTGGACTCTGAGCTTAGCTGGAGGTGGTTTTTGGAAAATTTACGCAAGGTCATAGGGAACCCTGCTCGATTGGTAATCCATACAGATGCTTGCAAGGGTTTGGAGAATGCTGTAGAAATTGTGTTTCCTCAAGCAGAGCATAGGGAATGTATGAGACATCTTGCTGGTAATTTCAAGAAGCATTTTAGGGGGAAAGTATTTGATGCAAACCTTTGGCCAGCAGCGTACACATGGAGCGAGAGGAAGTATAACCACCACTTGAGGGCCATCTACGCTGAAAATGCTGATGTGCAAGCATACTTGGAACAACATCACGGAAAGGTGTGGACGAGAAGCTTATTTGGAAAATTGTGCAAGGTGGACTACGTGACAAGTAACCTTGCTGAAAGTTTCAACGCAAAGATTAAGGGACTGAAAAGTCTAATGGTGTGGAAATATTTGACAACATCAGGCATATGATAATGATGAAGATGGTATTGGGTAATAGAATTGGATTCTCATATGCTGGCCATCTCATCATTCCAAGTGTGATCAAGAATTTGCATTTGCGAGGAAGAAATATGCAGGGTTCTATGACTCTTATTAGAGTAAACCCCACTACGGTTAAGCTGACATATCGCTGTGCAGGAGGGAGTTGGAGGTATCCAGTGGATTTGGCAAACATGACATGTAGTTGTAAGCGATGGGAGATCAGTGGCAAGCCATGTATACATGCCCTGTACTTCCTGAACCTCATCGGAGGCGAAAATGGCAAAGTTGATCCATATGTGTATGAATATTTCTGTGTTGCCAAGTTTCAGGCAGCATATGCTGATAACGTGCCTGCTTTATTGGGAAGAGAACAATGGGAATTGTATAATCCAGGATTCTATCTACACCCTCCGGCGCTAAACAGAGCATGTGGAAGGCCAAGGATAAACAGAATGAGAGGAGGTGTAGATGGTGCACCCGTAAAGAGGCGTCCGTGCAAAAGATGTGGACTAGTGGGGCACATTCAAAGGAAATGCAAAAATCCAGTCCCCTCTGCATTTGTACAAGACCAAGGATGGGGCGCAGATGAAGCAGCCGCAGCAGCAGAAGCAACCGCAACCACAGCAAAAACCGTAGCAAGAGAGGTTTCAGAAAGGTATGTGTGTCTAGAATGGTTGTTGTATGCACTAGTAAACATATTTTCCATATTTGTTAATATTTGTTTCACTTGAATTTCGAATGCCAGCTCAAAGACAAGTAAGAAGGGTAAAACTAAAGGACACTGGCAGCCAAGAACTCGTTCAAGGAAGAGAGCTGCCCAAGAAGAATGGGGGCCGTTTGTAGCTTCGCCTTCGAGACCACTAGATTCGGCTACTGGAAGTACCCGAGCACCAGTATCAACAACGGTTCCAGCATCACGAGCATCACCAACATCACGATCATCACCAGCTTCACCAACAGCACTAGCAACACGAGCATCACCAGCAGCAAAGAACAAACAAGCCAAGAAGCACAAGAACGGGGAGGTCGTGGACCTAACTGGTCCAAATCCAGCAAACAACACCCGGAGCAAGGTCGTAGCCCCATCTAATCACATAAGGAGCAAGTCAAAACTGTGAACATTTGAGGAAATTTGTAATATCTGTTACGGTACTTCTGTCGAACACTTAAGTGCGCACTCTGGACGCGCTCTCGACGCGCCATGGCGTGCTCCGGATGCGCTCTGAGCGCGCCATGGCGTGCTCTGGGCGCACACTGGCGCACATTTGTGTAAAATTTGGGCGCGAACTAAGCCTAGACCATTCTTAGTCACTCCTAAATGATACTTTCGTGAGTATTTTGAAATTATCATGTTGCAAGTCCAAAAACCCCTTCTCTTCAACCTTGAGTTCATACGACATAGTTCGAGATATCACCTTAGATACATGAATTTTTCATCTGAATGTATGTAGATGTTGTTTATCAGCTTGAGTCGTTAGTATATGACATAAGAAGACTATGTGCGCAGGATTTTCCTTTTTTTGATTTTTTTGAATATTTGAAGCCCATTTCAAATATCGGCCAAACCTAACTTTGACGAACATTTAAACAAGCTTAAAACACGAAAATGAAAAACTAAGCCTGGTTCCGTCTTAGTCACTCCAAAATGAAACTTTAGTGAGGTTTTTGAACTTTTCACGTTGCAAATCCAAAACCCCTTGTCTTCAACCTTGAGTTCATACGACATAGTTCGAGATATCACCTTAGATACATGAATTTTTCATCTGAATGCATGTAGATGTTGTTTATCAACTTGAATCGTTAGTATATGACATAAGAAGACTATGTGCACAGGATTTTTCTTTTTTTTTTGATTTTTTTGAATATTTGAAGCCCATTTCAAATATCGGTCAAACCTAACTTTGACCAACATTTAAACAAGTTTAAAACATGAAAATGAAAAAACTAAGCCTAGATCCATCTTAGTCACTCCAAAATGAAACTTTGATCTTTGTCACACTTTTCAAAACCCTGTTGATTGCCTCCAAACCCCGTCCCAAACCTTACCGAACAATGACCGTCGATCTAACCCTACCACTAGATTTAAGCCGTCCGATCGTTCTTCTAGAAGGAATTTGCAGGCAAACTCTCGACGATCCGCGATAAGCTCATTCTTCGATCTGATTGGCTGTAACCCGTCCCAAACTTTTCAAAACCCGTCATCGTAACTTAAGGCTAGCCATGAGCTTGGTTATCTAGCTTGATTCCATATAAATTTGCCTGGATCGAAGAATAAGTGTTTTACTTGTATTATTTGCATGGCACTTTTTTTTATCTAACTTGGTCATCAATCCGAGGCATTTTGATTAGTCCTGAAAAATGTGTTTCAAATGAGCTCCAAAGGTAGGGTAAACGGCCCCATTTCTAAGCAAAAATGGTGGACTCGCTGAAAAATGTGTTCCAAATGAGCTCCAAAGGTAGGGTAAACGGCCCCATTTCTAAGCAAAAACGGTGGACTCGCTGAAAAATGTGTTTCAAATGAGCTCCAAAGGTAGGGTAAATGATGTAGTGCGCCCTACACATGACACGCCAAGTGGACCAATGACAAGAGCTAGAGTCAAAGCTCTCCATGACAAGGTGAATTCACTCCTATCTATGTGTGACCTTGACACTCCCTTGAATGGTTTGATACTTCATTCCGATACCTTGTGTGTGCTCAGCTATGGTGGACCTGAAGACCCCTATGAAGATCTCCAAGGAAGTGATGAAGATGGCCAAAAGGCGACGCAAGACGAAGGAGAAGAGGTGGAGAAAGCAGGCCAGCCGGCCCCAGGCCAGCCCAGGCTGGGCCACAGGCCGGCCCCCATCCAGAGCCGGCCGGCCTACAGGCCGGCCTAGGCCGGGCCACAGGCCGGGCCCCCTCCAGACCCAGCCGGCCTCCAGGCTGGCCTAGGCCGGTCCCAGGGCTAGCCACCCTCCTACGCCAGCCAGCCTCCAGGCCGGCCTAGGCCGGCCCCCAGGCCGGTCTCGCTAGATCTGCGTGTCCTGTACCCCTTTTTGTACTAAGACTATAAATACCCCTTCACCCCTCAGATCTAGGGTTAGACTTGATTTGGGATTAGAGTAGAGCAAGGCTCCTTCATCTCAAAGTGTCTCCTTCCTCCTATGGAGATGAACCATGGCCTCCCTTCGTGGAGATGAATCAAGGCCTCCCCTTGTGGAGATGACTCAAGGCCTCCCTTGTGGAGATGAACCAAGGCCTCCTCTTGTGGAGAAGATCTGTCGCAGCAGTGGAACATGGGGTTCCCCTAGTGCTGCCAAAGTGGGTCCACTCCCTGTGGGCCCAAGATGAAGATGGACAAGGCCAAGAACCAAGACAAGCTGGCGGGTTCACCCTTCGACCCCGCAAAGGCCAGGCAAGGCCTACACCGACAAAGGGCTCCGGTCCTGGGGGCCTGTCGGGTCCCCGAATCAAGCCAGAAGACACGGAAGACCCCGAGGGTACGAGTCCCCGGCAGGAGGCTGGGCTCCCTCTCGGGTACTTCCCCGCGTCACTGTGGATAAGCTCTCCACCTCACGCTGGAAGACCTCAGAAGACTTGGGAAGCAAGATGAAGGTGGCACGGGCAGGAAGCACAGCCCGTGGTGGTGTCAGCCCCTGTCCACCACTGGGCGGACGCTCCCACCTAACCCAAAGGAGACGCTAGGCTGAGAAGAGGCCACGTCTCCCCCTAAACCAGCCAAGGAGGCTCCTTCACGCCGAAGGTCCCTCATGCCCCTCACGTGACCCTGTGGCAACCCCTTGGCTTATAAAAGGAGGACCAAGGCACGGAGAGGAAGAGGAACAAGTTGAACCAGAGCAAGACTAGACTAGGGCTGCGAAGGTGAAGGGGAAGGTGATCTCCTCCGGGTCAGGATCAGTCCTTCTTCTACCTCCAGCCAAAACCCTTCCGGGTACCCCATCCGGGAGGTTCCATTGTAAGCCACACTATGAAGAACCCATCAATCCAGACATGTAGGAGTAGGGCTTTTAGCCTCCGGGCGGCCTGAACCTGGGTAGCTCCTTGTGTCCCTTTGGTTGCATGCTTTGATCGTGGAGAGGAGAGCTTGATCTAGACTCCGCCCACGAAGACGATTCTCAGCCTCCTTCGCGCCCCGTGCCGAACCTAAAAGGGGGTATCCTCTACTCCCGGTGTCCGTGCATCGAGACACGACATCTGGCGCGCCAGGTAGGGGGCGCAAGCGCTGGTTTCATCTTCATCAAGTTCATCGGCAAGTTCTTCGTCAAGCATGCCGCCGAAGAAGAAGGGACCCTGCGGCGTCCAAGCCCGTCTCTCCCTTGCGCACTCAAGCTTCAGCTGATCGCCGTGCTGCTGACGCGCGGAGAGGCGTTTCTCCGTCCCAGCCGCCCGCGGAGAGGGTGGTGTCGGGCGAAGTTGACGGCCGCAACCAGGACAACGGCCCTGGCGGAGCGGCGGCTCCAAAGGCGCCACCATGCCTCCTCCTCGCTCGGGGGAGAAGAGCGTCTGCAACGGCAAGGAACCCACTGCTGGAGGAGGGAACCGCAGTGCTCGCCCAGCGGGATCCACGAGCATCCAAGAGCAAGACCTCCACGCACTGCCTTCGGACGCGCAAGCTCGCCATGATGCTCTAGTCGCTGCCAAGGCCCTGATGCAGTTCCCTCCAAGCAGCGGCGATCCCAAGGTCTACCAAGAATGGAGGACTCGCGTCGAGAGGCTCCTCGACTTCGCCGATGGTGGTCCGTTGGTCGAACCCACTCAAGCTCCTACCGTCGACGATCCCGGAGCAGCACAAGACAAGACACGTGATCCGCGAGGCCAGCCTCGTGGTGAACGTCAAGCCAAGACGGCGCCTCCTCGCAGCGCCACCGATGGCTGATCGGCTAAACCGCGATCGCGGCGAGGCCATCTCCATCGGGTCGTCTACCTCGCGCAACCCAGATCTTCGTGACGAGCTCAACAGCCGTCAGAACGAGGATATGCGCACCCGCATCGAGCGTCGCCGAGAACGTCACCGCCGGGAAGATCGGGGCATCGACCTCGCCGAAGGCTGCCTCGCCCTCGCCCCCGAGTTCCGCCACTTCAACTGGCCCAAGAAATTCAAGATCGACGTTCTCCGCTACGACGGCACCACGAACCCCCGGGACTTTCTGCAGATCTACTCTCTTGCTGTGATGGTTGCCGGGGCGACGAGGTCATGATGGCCAACTGGTTCCCGTTGGCCCTGAAGGGAGATGCCCAGACTTGGCTTCTCAACCTTCCCAAGTGCTCCATCCGTTCCTGGCGGGCACTGAAGGAGCAGTTTCTGGGGGCTTTCCAAGGCGGGTACGAGCGCCCGGGGGCTCCCAGTGATCTCCACGACTTCAAGCAGCTCCGGGTGAAACTCTCCGCAAGTTCATCCAGCGCTTCACCCAGAAGATGAACACCATCCCGTGCATCAAGGAGGAGTTGGTGATCCAGTCCTTCCACGCCAACGTCCGCAACCCCAAGATGCGCGAGAAGCTGAGCATCCATCGCGTCGAGTCTGCTCGTAAGCTCTGGGAGCTTGCAGATCGGTGCGCTCGAGCTGAAGAAGGAGTCAAGTTCCCCGGGGAGGATGAACCCGAGGACAAGGTCACTCCAGCCAAGAACAAGAAGCGGGACCCTGGACCCGACAAGCGGATCTTCGTCACCGAGCCTCTTCCGAAGAAGACCAAGCCCGCGCCGACTTCCGAGGAAGAAGGTGAAGGTGATCCCTGGTGCCACATCCATCCAGAAGGCAACCACTTGCTCAAGGACTGCCGCATGCTCAAGAACCTCGCCATCCGGGAGCAACGCCGAGCTGACGGGGTCAGTCAAGACGGTTGCTACAACTGCGGCACTGCCGGGCACATCGCTCGTGACTGTCCCACGGGTCGCCAAGGCGGAGGCGGCCGGGTGGAACCGAGGCGGTGGCCGCGGGGGCCGTGGAGGAGGACGCGGCGGTCAAGGTGGTCGCGGGTACAACACTCCAGAGGCCGCCCACGCGGCAACGGGGAAGCTCCGGCTCCCCAAGGAGGCAACGGCGGGAAGTATCAAGAAGTCACGGAGTTGTCGGGTGCATCCACGGAGGGTCTTCTCTGCCTCCCTCCAACGGCGCCTGCAAGAGACTTGTCCGGGAGCTGAACGCGGTTGCTTCTGCTCCGTCCAAGCCCCTGGACTGGTCTAGCCAAGTCATCACCTTCGACCCAGAAGACCACCCTGCCAACACTGCCGGGGTGGGGACCCTGCCGCTGATCGTGTCGCCCGTCATCCACAACTACAAGGTCACCAAGATGCTGGTCGACGGAGGCTCCAGCCTCAACTTGCTGACGGCGAAGGTCCTGGCTATCCTTCAAATCCCTGTCTCGCCTGCAAGACACCGGGTGTTCCAAGGCGTGAACGGAAGTGTTACTCGACCCCTCGGGAAGATCACCCTTCCGGTCACCTTCGGCGACTCCAAGAACTTCCGCACCGAGGAAATCGTCTTCGACATCGCCGACACCCCGCTACCGTACAACGGCATACTTGGCAGACCTGCTCTGGCCAAGTTCATGGCCGTCTCCCACTTCGCCTACAACATGCTGAAGATTCCGGCGCCGTGGGGCGTGATCAAGGTCAAGGCCGACATCGACGATGCTATCTACTGCGTTCACCAGCTGAACCAGACGGTGGCAATCATGGCGGATGTCCCTCAAGGTGTACAGGAGGATGATGATGGGGCTCTCCCCGGGGGCGAAGGGCACCCTGGGGGCTCCACATCTACTCCCCCAAGAAGGCGCCATTCCATGGCGATCCGCAGCTGACCAAGAAGGTGGCGCTAACCAGCGACGGAGTTCGCTCCATCACCATCGGCGCCCGCCTCACCGACAAATAGGAAAGCGCGCTCGTCGCCTTCCTTCGGGAAAACTCTGATGTCTTCGCGTGGGAGGCGTCAGGTTTACCCGGTGTTCCAAGGGAGGTGATCGAGCACAAACTGGCGGTCAATCCGGGGGCTCGCCCCGTGAAGCAGGTTCTCCGGAACCAAAGCAAGGAAAAGCTGGAATTCATCATCGCCGAGGTGGACAAGTTGATAGAAGCTGGTGTCATCCGGTCGGTTCCCCATCCAACTGGGTGGCCAACCCCGTGGTGGTACCGAAGCCCATGACCTTCAAGTGGAGACTCTGCATCGACTTCACAGACCTGAATAAGGCCTGTCCCAAGGACCCTTTCCCCCTGCCGCGGATCGACATGATCGTGGACTCCACGGCCGGGTGCGAGCTGCTGTGTTTCTTGGACGCCTTCTCCGGGTACCACCAGATCATGATGTCGCTCGAGGACCAAGAGAAGACGGCCTTCATCACTCCCAAGGGCTGCTACTGCTACACCCGGATGCCTTTTGGCCTCCGGAACGCCGGCGCTACCTTCCAGCGCGCAATGCAAGCATGCCTTGGGCCACAGCTGGGCCGCAACGTTGAAGCGTACATCGACGACATCGTGGTCAAGACCCGGTACAAGGACTCCCTCATCCAAGACCTGCACGAGACCTTCGAGAACCTCCGCCGGGTCAACTTCAAGCTCAACCCCGACAAGTGCGTGTTCGGGGTCCCCTCCGGCAAGCTGCTGGGTTTCCTGGTCTCTCACCGAGGGATCGAGGCGAATCCGGACAAAATCAAGGCAATCGAGCGCATGGAGGCGCCCCGGCGGGTCAAGGACGTACAGCGCCTCAACGGGTGCATCACTGCACTCGGGCGCTTCATCTCAAGGCTTGGGGAGCGGGCCTTACCGTTCTTCAGGCTGCTCAAGAAGTCAGGCCCCGTGGAGTGGACACCGAGGCCGAGGAAGCCCTGCAATCCCTCAAGCGCTACCTCGCCTCGCCACCAATCCTCGTGGCACCAGAAGAAAAGGAGCCCCTGCTACTGTACATTGCTGCCACCAACCAGGTGATCAGCGCTGTGCTTGTGGTAGAGCGTGACGCTCCTCCAAAGAAATCAAGCAAGATCAAGGGCAAGCGACCCGGGAACTCTCTCCCGGGACAGCCATGCAAGAAAAGGTTGCCGGGTGACCAGGGGTCTAGCGATCCTGATGTCACCACAACCTTGTCAGACGGCGCAGAGCCTGGAGAATCTCCTTCCGCGAGACTCCGCTGGGGGCTACCTCGTCCCTACCCCACGGCATCGACATGGAGGAAGCCGAGCCCCCTCAGGACTCGGCAACCCGTAAGGTGCAGCACCCGGTCTACTTGGTCAGCGCAGTACTGCGCGACGCCCGGGAGCGGTACCCCATGATGCAGAAGCTGCTGCTGGCAATCCTCATTGCCTCCCGCAAGATGAGGTCGTACTTCCAAAGCCATCCCATCACGGTGGTATCCAAGTATCCACTCAGAAGCCCGTTGGAGAACCCGCTTGCCACCGGACGCATATCATGGTGGGCCATGGAGGTTCAAGGTTTCGGCCTCAAGTTCGAGCATACGGCCAACATCAAGAGCCAGGCGCTGGCGGACTTCACTGCTGAATGGACCGAGACGGCGTTCGACGACCGGAAGAGGAAACCTGCCTCCCCGGGAAAGAAGATCCTAGCGCCTGGACCATGCACTTCGACGGCTCCTACACCAAGGGGAATGTGGGGACCCCGGATTAGGTATCCGAGATACCCGTTATGTTTCCTGCAACAATCCCATGATCAGTCTGGTGTTGCACATAACTCGAATTGGTATCACAGAACACCCATAAATACCGAATAAATTTACTTACTTGATTGAAGCCATAACTTCATCAGGTACTCGCAGCGGAAATCACCAAACAACGTGGAGCCCAAGTCACTTGCCAACCCTACAGGCAGCTGACTGGGAAGCGCCCTAGTTCGCATTGATGTCTTTAACCACTTTTTCATCGAACTGCTCCTCTTCAGAATCTGGCTAAGACAATAGCCAGGGACGAAACCAATATGAGTACATTTGAATGTACTCGCAAACTACCCCGAAATGAGCATGCACTACTCTTTTTATTGTTTAAATAAAACTTTCTTTACTTTGAAAACTCTATATACTTGTTTTAAAAGGGAAGGATATACTTTTGTTTTAATAAAACTTTGTTCCGAAATCTCTATATCTTTATTTAAAAAAAAGAAAGAAGGCTTTTAGAACTTTTCCCATAAATCTGTTTTTGTAAGAAGTCTCGTTT
This sequence comes from Poa pratensis, assembly GCA_947311845.1. Classification (NCBI taxonomy): domain Eukaryota; kingdom Viridiplantae; phylum Streptophyta; class Magnoliopsida; order Poales; family Poaceae; genus Poa; species Poa pratensis. Next base: position 4,771,066 of record CAMZMU010000060.1, on the reverse strand, counting down.
AAATCTTTTTCCCAAAAATACATCCCTGTTAAACTAGGTAAGAAGTCTCTTTTATAAACATTTTCCCGGAAAATCACCATTCGATTTATTTCTCCAAAACTCCTCCTTTTCCGACCATAACCCTTCATGGTCACTCAATCCCAACAACCCCATGCCGGCCCGTTGGCATAGTTGCATAAAACATTTTCCACTTTCAAATCACAAAACTCTTCACTTCCCGACCATAGCCCGTCATGGTCAATCATTCTCCAGCAACCTCATACCAGCCCGTCGGTAGAGTTGCAGATACAACACATCTCCATTTTATTTTCAAATCTCAAAACTTTGCAAAAACTTGCACATGGTCAGAGGACAGCCTCCCAACTGTCCATATCCGAGGACTCGGCTATTCGAATAGTTTTACCCTCTGCAGAGGTAGCACGCTTTTCCCACACCCATCCGGTAACTCATCGTGTCAGCCACGTCCCGCCATACCAGGTGTATGCGAAGTTGAGCCACCGACCATAGCCTCTCATTTGCTCATGCTAGTACAGGATCCTTCCCATATGACACTTTCCATCGACACCCAGTCCAGTTTCCCGTCAGAAACCCTAAGTGTGAGGACTCATAGTTTTGTCCGGCGGTTTATGGTGGAACCTTCTATCCTCCCCACCAACTTGTGTGAGGACCCGGGTCAGGGGGTAGGTCCTCGGACCATCCCCTCATGCATAACGGAGTCATCTCCGTCGATGAGGTATCCCATACTAATAAGAGCAAACTACATGACTACGCCTTTTCCCATATGTGGTAAATGTGGTCGCACAGGGTAAGATTGGTCGTCATAGTACAAAGACACAGTGTGCATTTTTCATAAACATCTCCATTCTCCATTTCTCCATTTCCACACCGACATCTCGGTATTCCACAACTCATCAAAGTACTTTCAAAGGAGTTTTGAATAAACAATGTTTTTCCCATCCTATAGTTTGAAAAAGAATTTCCATCTAATATCTCCATATAGGGTGTCAAAATAATATACTTGTATTTTGAAAACAAAAGGGGATTTTCAAACTCATAGCTTTAGTGGCCAACACCACTTAAATAACATGTGCTCTTTATAAGTAAAACATGTGAACCAAAATAGATGTATATGGGTGCAAGCTCAGAGAATAGCTTGCCTTGCTCGGCAAAGTGAACTTGGTCTTGATCTCCAGGTTCAACGAATTCCCCTTCCTCAATAACTCCGTTCCAAAGACCACTCCGGTAGCATTTATATCTAGCGTCGCAAACAGGAGGATAACACAACAATCACTAAGCAAACCAAACCACAAGGGATATACAGACAAGTAACAAACCGTAAGGTCCGAACTAATCGTTCGGGCAACAGCTAGGATCTACGCTTACGAGGGCATTATACTGGTCAGTAGTCTATCACCTATACGCAAGCTAGGTACATCGATCACAAAACTATTTGAGGCGAAGGTTAACAACAAGCACCTCCTGTTGAACAGGAAATACTTCAGACAAAAGTTAGGCCACTAATTAATCTCTAAGAGTGGAACCTTCACACCAAGTTAGGGTGTGATAAAGTGAAACACTAGGAACCTAGCAAAATTGGATTTGCTCCAAAAATTATTACTGATTAATTTATAAAATCCTTTTTAAATCTGCCCTTTTGTTAATGTGTTTTAAACAACATTACAAAATAATTTTCCATGTTTGGAAACAAGGTGGAACATGAAAGTCATCATTTTCTGAACATTTTAAGTGGTCAAACTTAATTTTTGGATCCTTATTTTTAAAGATATGAATTTTCCTAATTTGTTTTATAATCTGCCATTTTCTTTATTTTAATAAAACATTAAATAAACTAATTTATTTGGATAGGTGAGTTATACTAAAAGACAGGCCTTATTTTTCTGATCATTTTGGTATCTTATTGGTAATTTTTGGACAAGTATTTAAAAAGATATGGATTTTATAAGTTTAAATTTGAATCTGTTCCTTTTAATTAAATCCAGTAATTCGTGCAAAACATTTTTCACCGAGGCAACTCCTACACACGGCCACTGGCCAGTGGGCCTGCGGCCACGCTGGCGCTGACTGGATTGGGTGCGGGCTGTGCTGGCCACCACGGTCGCTGACCTGTGGGGCCCAGCTGTCAGCGAGCGGGAAATAAAAGGAAAAAAGGGCAGCGCGCTCGCGTTGGCGGGGGTTCGAACTCGCGACGCCGCGCTGGCTCGATCGTGGCCGTTGCCACTGGGATGGACGAGTGCGTGTGATATACTACAGGCGCGGGTAATTAAAAGGCGTAGACGATGAACGGCGACGTCGCACGTGGACGCGGCGACCACCGGCGGCGACGCGCAAGGGCTCGACGGAAGGGGACGCGCGGGGACGATCTACCAAGCGCATTAGACGTGCACGGCTACGGGGAGACCGGGGAGTGGCGTTACGGACCATATGGTCGCCGACAAGTGCTCCGGCGACGAGGCCGGGCGGCGGCACGCTACGGCTACGGCGGACTCTACGGCTACGCGGCAAACTAGGAGCGGAGAAGGAGGACGATCATGTCCAAGCGATTCGCGTGCTCACCCTTGTCGCGTGGGTGCTCGCGGTGGTGAAGGAGGTGGTCGGAATCGACGGTGAGGTCGCGGCGGAGCGTCGGCCGGTGCGGAAGAAGACGCAGACGGGCCGCTCGCCTCGCGGCTCCCCGCGGCGATTCCTTGGACGGGGAAGAAGAGGGCGACGAGGCGATGCTTCTGGCGCTCTTCGATCTGGACGGGGCGCTCTCCAGCGACGGCGGCAGCGACGGCGAGCTCGACCACCTGCGGCTAGGGTTCGGGTCATGGAGAGGAGCAGAGAGAGAGGAAGGAGAGCGAGTGAGTGAGGGAGGGGTGAGAGAGGGCAGAGGAGCTTCGGGGGGGGGGGGGGTCTTTTATCCTTCTCCTCGCCGAGCAACGGAGAGGAGGGGGGGTCCGGGCGGCGCGACGCACGGTAGGACGACAACGGCACCGCGCGCACTGCTGCTACAGAAGACGATGACGCTTTTGCCGATAACCCCTGGACTTCTTTTTCCTTTTACATTTAAGTCCTTTTCTGTTTTGTTTTAAAACCAGTAGCGTTTTAGGGAATTGTTTGGGGTATTTAAACATTTTACAAAAATCTGAGAAAATTCATGTAGCCTCCCATATACATGTAGAAGCTACACAAAAATTGGCTTTTGAAAATAAAATGTTTTGAACCATTTTTGTTCATAGGATTTAAATAAATGATTTTTGGTAAAACTAAATTAACATTTCTTTAATATTTTTAAACAAGTGATAAAATATTTTTTGAACTTTTGGAACTTTCTTGACAAATATGGTAACTTCAATTAAGTTATATTTTCATGGAGAAAATATTGGTTTGAAAGAAACAGAGAAATTGAGAGGAATAATTTATTAAGATCATTTATTTATCATGATCTTAATTTCCTTTTGTTAAATACTTTGAGAGTTTTGTTTAAAATTGAAAAGTATGTTTGCTTGAGGAGGGAGTGAGATGGGGTTGAAATGATTATTATTTCATCTCATCCCTAGAATAAGGAAATATAATTGTTTTCATAAAATAGAGGAATAGAGATAGAGGGAAATTAAATAAGATCATTTCCCTTAATTTAGGATTTCAACTTAGGTGTGAATAATTCTAGAGGGTTTGTTTTTATTCAGGTCACATACCAAATTTGTTGTCAAATGTGTCTTATTCTAGTATTAAGCACAACTGAGGAATTACCCTCACAAGCCACAAACACAACAATATCAACATCACACTTAATTATGACAAGATGATGTTTAAAACTATCTCAACTCCACCTTTGTATTTTTGAAAAGGTTTTGAGCAAGACAACATATGTGGGGGTAATATATCTCCCACTAGTGTTATAAAAAAAAATAAGAGTATAAAATGGGAGTTGCATATACATGCAAAATATCAAGGTTGAAGATAGAGAGGAGATAGCATATAGGTCTCCACATTTTTGGAAACACATAATTTTGGAAATACCTTTACTTTCTCAAATAATGGGTATTAGTTTTGGTTGTTGCTAAACCAAGTATCATTTGAAATGGAGTTGGCCAAAATAAGAATGGAAAAGATACATGGAATATTTTTCTTGTCATGACATGATCACCAAAGTTAAATATATTTTTATATTGGTTGTGTCTTATTTTTACCAGTCAAACAATTTAAACAACAAGCCACACTAGGTTCAACATAGCAACAGGAAGGAAAACACAATCATCAGTGAAACATTTCAAAAAGTTTTTTTGTTGGTTCTGAATTTTGGTCTTGTGAAACTAAGTTTTTCTTAGTTTCCAAATTTGGGATGTGACAGCTCTTCCCCCCTTAAAAATAAATCTCGTCCTCGAGATTTGCCCGGTGGTAACAGGGGAGTACGAGGGCACGGGTTTTGGGCAGGCTATACTTCTGAGGTCGCTGCTTCTTTAGTATGGTCACCATGTGAGATCTTGACAAATTGATGTTGCGAGGCTTTCTTTGTCGATGATCTTCTGTGCTGAGTTCTGATCCTTGATGATGGGTTGACTTGCTGATCGGCACTGAGGGATAATCGTGGTTGGCTGCTTCCAGATACTATAAGGCTGAAAGCGCACGGATCTAATTATTACCACGTTCTTGTATACCTATTGCAGGTCTTCCCCCCTTAAAAAGAGGTTTTTGAACGATCATGATGAGGGTTGCATCTGGAGTTGACTTGGAGGCATTGTTCTTCTTGGGTAGCTTGAAAATCTTCGTCTTGGGTGTCGCTCCTTGGTGCTTGGAGTTGGTGCAAATATCACTTCCTGATATTGTCTCCTTACGAGGGTCGCAGGTGGGGACGCATTGTTTTCCGGATGCGTCGAGCCTATGTACTCGACTCTCTCCGGTTTCTAGTTAGAAAAAGGATAATAAAAACTTCTATTTGAATCTCCGCTTGCTTGGGGGTTGGTGTCGTCCATAGCAGGTGCTTCCGTGGTTTGATTCTTCTTAGTGACTTCCGGTAGATGTTCTTCACGCTTTTCTTCCTTCGGCTTGGCGGGAAAAAGGCTGCCCGAAAGACTTCTTTGGTTCGGGTTCTTCAGGAAGCTTTGCAGGTGTCTTCACAAGCAAGTTAGAGTGCAACAGAATAGTTAGACTTTCCGGGAAAACCTTCTGGTTGAGGGGCTTAAGTTAGTTTTCAAGGGAATTAGGTGCTATACTCTGAACATCAGGCTTATTGTACCTAAGATCCAAAACAACCAAATTTACATAGGCCTCTAATTCTCGAGTCTTCAAAATACCATTCCAACATCTCTGGTAAGGCTACTAATATCAACTAGTTAACTGAATCATGACTTTTGCCCAAGCTAAAATTATTAACCCACCATCATCTTCTTCGGGCATAAACTCTTTATCATATTATAGTTCAATCTATCGGATACCCATCGAACCTTTCAGGCTCAGTCTTCCCATTACATCTTGTCACAAAAATCATAGTAGTCCACCAATTATTTCTTGATTAATTTATTCCCCAGATAGGCATATCTCAAATTATCTGACTCCTTCAGGTTGCCATCTTCCCACGATCATATCATCAAAGATAAATAAAGCATCCAACAATCATGTGATCATCCCATCAAGAATTTGACCCACTTTCTAACCAAATTCAGATTTCATCTCGACACTTTCGGGCCTTGATCTCTTAATCAAATATAAACGATCTTTCTAAGAATAATCCAAACAGAGCATGACAAGCTCTGAAAACTACTGTCACCTAGAATGTCTTGCGACTAGACCAAGTCATATTGATTCCTAGAATCCGATAAAAATTCACTTATCCTCCACCAATTATTTCTTGCATACAACGATCTATTCATTTGCTACTCATTTTTGACCACTTCCTATAATTCCATAAGAATTTAGTACAAGGTCACTTGCGCTAGGGATCACCCTAAACATTCCAACACCGGAGTATCCTTCTTAATTTACTTGCTTCTAACCAATCCAACATCATTTTATCAGCAAGTGCTTCCTAAAAATCCAATAACTTTCACTTTTATTTCTAAACCTTAGATCAAGGGTCACGTCTTCTAGCTCTAGATAACCACCAGTGGTTGGGAACCACAACTGGTTAGCCCCAGAGTATTAATCAAATATATCATCTACCCAAACCCAATTAATTTATCGATCCACTCCAAGTTTTCACTCCTATTCTAAACCTCAAATGTTTGACATTACCACATTATCCAACAAATTTTGATTTCATCATGATCCTTTTGAGTAATAAACTCATAGTTCAACACTCTTATATCCTCCTAAAGTCTCTTTTCTACTAACTAGTTTTGAGTCGTCCTATGGCACCTCTTTCCTTTGTCTAGAAAAAGCAGTTAGTAATTTTGCAAAAATTGGTTAGATGAGAAACTAAAGTTAGATAAATTATGTTAGTTATGTTAGTTTTTCATATTGTTTTGTTAGTCCGACGGGACACGACTTGTGTCATCTAACGTCGGGTCTTGAATCTTCATCTTTCTCGATGGCTTGCTGTGGTTGTACAAAATGACGTATGTAGGCAGGTATCCGTCTTGCAGAAGATCGCAAAGTCTTGGGGTAGAGAGTATTCCATACCTTGCTTCTCTTACTAGGAGAAACTTTTCTGAAGGGTTTTTCTAAGTCGAACTTTTGAGAGGGTACAAAAAGTACATCTATGGCCAACACGGCAAAAAGGTTTTTGCAAACAGTCTAAAATAAAGCAACAGATAAAAGTGTGGTTACTTTGGGTTCCCGACAAGACGGGTTTTGTGAAACACACAAGGAAAACAACACACATGAATGCCACACACAAGCAAGATCAATCAAGGCCTTTTAGCACCAACAGGCGTTTAATACCGTGGAAGATGGGTTTTGCTCAAGTAAAACGAGCTTATCCTATTGATCCTATGGGTCTTTGTATCTCGAGGATTTTCTTCACCTTGTCCAAGTGGGAAACTTTGGCGGTGAAATTACTGCGATTTCGGAAGGTTGCACGGATCATCGGTCTTCGCATATAAATCGCCTTGCTGTTGAAGTCTTCGGGTTGCTAAGTACCCAGGTCTGGTTTGGGGTGTCGTCAAGTATGTAAGTTTGAATGGAGGTAAGACAACAGATGGAAACTTTTGATAAACCTTTAGACAAGAGATAAGGTTTAGAATAATTCGAGAAGGTGAAAAGAGTGGAAGCTACACTTAGGCTTCCTTAGATACAAGTAATTTTAGGTAGTAATATTTTTCTTTCCAAAATAATTCTCTCGTATGGGCCTTGGTGAAACAGGGCTGTTGAAGTCTTCATTTTATCGCCTTAGTCTTCAGCTGGAATACTTGGGATTGTCGAGGTAGTAACTGAGTGGAATTGTCGATATTGAGTTGAGGTCTTCGAGGTTTCTTGCTTTATTGATACTGACGATCTTGGTATTTGCAGATCAATCCTTGATGCTGAATGTTGATATTGAGATGGAAGCTTCTTCTTGTAGGTGCTAGCTAATCAGGTCTCACTTGGGTTCATCGTCAAGTATTTTGAACGGGTAAGAGAGTAGAGAAATCCTTGGAAAATCTTAAATAGAGGGATGAGCTCGAAATATTTGAGAAGTGAGAAGAGTGGAAGTTATTTTTGGACTTCCTTAGATAAAAATATGTTTTTGGTAACAATAATTTTTAACAAAAATTTCTTTCCTAACTAACGTCCATGCTAACTAAGGTCTGTTACAGTCAGGATGGCTCTGATACCAAGTCTGTGGGGACCCCGGATTAGGTATCCGAGATACCCGTTATGTTTCCTGCAACAATCCCATGATCAGTCTGTGTTGCACATAACTCGAATTGGTATCACAGAACACCCATAAATACCGAATAAATTTACTTACTTGATTGAAGCCATAACTTCATCAGGTACTCGCAGCGGAAATCACCAAACAACGTGGAGCCCAAGTCACTTGCCAACCCTACAGGCAGCTGACTGGGAAGCGCCCTAGTTCGCATTGACTTTAACCACTTTTTCATCGAACTGCTCCTCTTCAGAATCTGGCTAAGACAATAGCCAGGGACGAAACCAATATGAGTACATTTGAATGTACTCGCAAACTACCCCCGAAATGAGCATGCACTACTCTTTTTATTGTTTAAATAAAACTTTCTTTACTTTGAAAACTCTATATACTTGTTTTAAAAGGGAAGGATATACTTTTGTTTTAATAAAACTTTGTTGAAATCTCTATATCTTTATTAAAAAAAGAAAGAAGGCTTTTAGAACTTTTCCCATAAATCTGTTTTTGTAAGAAGTCTCGTTTAAATCTTTTTCCCAAAAATACATCCTGTTAAACTAGGTAAGAAGTCTCTTTTATAAACATTTTCCCGGAAAATCACCATTCGATTTATTTCTCCAAAACTCCTCCTTTTCCGACCATAACCCTTCATGGTCACTCAATCCCAACAACCCATGCCGGCCCGTTGGCATAGTTGCATAAAACATTTTCCACTTTCAAATCACAAAACTCTTCACTTCCCGACCATAGCCCGTCATGGTCAATCATTCTCCAGCAACCTCATACCAGCCCGTCGGTAGAGTTGCAGATACAACACATCTCCATTTTATTTTCAAATCTCAAAACTTTGCAAAACTTGCACATGGTCAGAGGACAGCCTCCCAACTGTCCATATCCGAGGACTCGGCTATTCGAATAGTTTTACCCTCTGCAGAGGTAGCACGCTTTTCCCACACCCATCCGGTAACTCATCGTGTCAGCCACGTCCCGCCATACCAGGTGTATGCGAAGTTGAGCCACCGACCATAGCCTCTCATTTGCTCATGCTAGTACAGGATCCTTCCCATATGACACTTTCCATCGACACCCAGTCCAGTTTCCCGTCAGAAACCCTAAGTGTGAGGACTCATAGTTTTGTCCGGCGGTTTATGGTGGAACCTTCTATCCTCCCCACCAACTTGTGTGAGGACCCGGGTCAGGGGGTAGGTCCTCGGACCATCCCCTCATGCATAACGGAGTCATCTCCGTCGATGAGGTATCCCATACTAATAAGAGCAAACTACATGACTACGCCTTTTCCCATATGTGGTAAATGTGGTCGCACAGGGTAAGATTGGTCGTCATAGTACAAAGACACAGTGTGCATTTTTCATAAACATCTCCATTCTCCATTTCTCCATTTCCACACCGACATCTCGGTATTCCACAACTCATCAAAGTACTTTCAAAGGAGTTTTGAATAAACAATGTTTTTCCCATCCTATAGTTTGAAAAAGAATTTCCATCTAATATCTCCATATAGGGTGTCAAAATAATATACTTGTATTTTGAAAACAAAAGGGGATTTTCAAACTCATAGCTTTAGTGGCCAACACCACTTAAATAACATGTGCTCTTTATAAGTAAAACATGTGAACCAAAATAGATGTATATGGGTGCAAGCTCAGAGAATAGCTTGCCTTGCTCGGCAAAGTGAACTTGGTCTTGATCTCCAGGTTCAACGAATTCCCCTTCCTCAATAACTCCGTTCCAAAGACCACTCCGGTAGCATTTATATCTAGCGTCGCAAACAGGAGGATAACACAACAATCACTAAGCAAACCAAACCACAAGGGATATACAGACAAGTAACAAACCGTAAGGTCCGAACTAATCGTTCGGGCAACAGCTAGGATCTACGCTTACGAGGGCATTATACTGGTCAGTAGTCTATCACCTATACGCAAGCTAGGTACATCGATCACAAAACTATTGAGGCGAAGGTTAACAACAAGCACCTCCTGTTGAACAGGAAATACTTCAGACAAAAGTTAGGCCACTAATTAATCTCTAAGAGTGGAACCTTCACACCAAGTTAGGGTGTGATAAAGTGAAACACTAGGAACCTAGCAAAATTGGATTTGCTCCAAAAATTATTACTGATTAATTTATAAAATCCTTTTTAAATCTGCCCTTTTGTTAATGTGTTTTAAACAACATTACAAAATAATTTTCCATGTTTGGAAACAAGGTGGAACATGAAAGTCATCATTTTCTGAACATTTTAAGTGGTCAAACTTAATTTTTGGATCCTTATTTTTAAAGATATGAATTTTCCTAATTTGTTTTATAATCTGCCATTTTCTTTATTTTAATAAAACATTAAATAAACTAATTTATTTGGATAGGTGAGTTATACTAAAAGACAGGCCTTATTTTTCTGATCATTTTGGTATCTTATTGGTAATTTTTGGACAAGTATTTAAAAAGATATGGATTTTATAAGTTTAAATTTGAATCTGTTCCTTTTAATTAAATCCAGTAATTCGTGCAAAACATTTTTCACCGAGGCAACTCCTACACACGGCCACTGGCCAGTGGGCCTGTGGCCACGCTGGCGCTGACTGGATTGGGTGCGGGCTGTGCTGGCCACCACGGTCGCTGACCTGTGGGGCCCAGCTGTCAGCGAGCGGGAAATAAAAGGAAAAAGGGCAGCGCGCTCGCGTTGGCGGGGGTTCGAACTCGCGACGCCGCGCTGGCTCGATCGTGGCCGTTGCCACTGGGATGGACGAGTGCGTGTGATATACTACAGGCGCGGGTAATTAAAAGGCGTAGACGATGAACGGCGACGTCGCACGTGGACGCGGCGACCACCGGCGGCGACGCGCAAGGGCTCGACGGAAGGGGACGCGCGGGGACGATCTACCAAGCGCATTAGACGTGCACGGCTACGGGGAGACCGGGGAGTGGCGTTACGGACCATATGGTCGCCGACAAGTGCTCCGGCGACGAGGCCGGGCGGCGGCACGCTACGGCTACGGCGGACTCTACGGCTACGCGGCAAACTAGGAGCGGAGAAGGAGGACGATCATGTCCAAGCGATTCGCGTGCTCACCCTTGTCGCGTGGGTGCTCGCGGTGGTGAAGGAGGTGGTCGGAATCGACGGTGAGGTCGCGGCGGAGCGTCGGCCGGTGCGGAAGAAGACGCAGACGGGCCGCTCGCCTCGCGGCTCCCCGCGGCGATTCCTTGGACGGGGAAGAAGAGGGCGACGAGGCGATGCTTCTGGCGCTCTTCGATCTGGACGGGGCGCTCTCCAGCGACGGCGGCAGCGACGGCGAGCTCGACCACCTGCGGCTAGGGTTCGGGTCATGGAGAGGAGCAGAGAGAGGAAGGAGAGCGAGTGAGTGAGGGAGGGGTGAGAGAGGGCAGAGGAGCTTCGGGGGGGGGGGGGTCTTTTATCCTTCTCCTCGCCGAGCAACGGAGAGGAGGGGGGGTCCGGGCGGCGCGACGCACGGTAGGACGACAACGGCACCGCGCGCACTGCTGCTACAGAAGACGATGACGCTTTTGCCGATAACCCCCTGGACTTCTTTTTCCTTTTACATTTAAGTCCTTTTCTGTTTTGTTTTAAAACCAGTAGCGTTTTAGGGAATTGTTTGGGGTATTTAAACATTTTACAAAAATCTGAGAAAATTCATGTAGCCTCCCATATACATGTAGAAGCTACACAAAAATTGGCTTTTGAAAATAAAATGTTTTGAACCATTTTTGTTCATAGGATTTAAATAAATGATTTTTGGTAAAACTAAATTAACATTTCTTTAATATTTTTAAACAAGTGATAAAATATTGTTTTGAACTTTTGGAACTTTCTTGACAAATATGGTAACTTCAATTAAGTTATATTTTCATGGAGAAAATATTGGTTTGAAAGAAACAGAGAAATTGAGAGGAATAATTTATTAAGATCATTTATTTATCATGATCTTAATTTCCTTTTGTTAAATACTTTGAGAGTTTTGTTTAAAATTGAAAAGTATGTTTGCTTGAGGAGGGAGTGAGATGGGGTTGAAATGATTATTATTTCATCTCATCCCTAGAATAAGGAAATATAATTGTTTTCATAAAATAGAGGAATAGAGATAGAGGGAAATTAAATAAGATCATTTCCCTTAATTTAGGATTTCAACTTAGGTGTGAATAATTCTAGAGGGTTTGTTTTTATTCAGGTCACATACCAAATTTGTTGTCAAATGTGTCTTATTCTAGTATTAAGCACAACTGAGGAATTACCCTCACAAGCCACAAACACAACAATATCAACATCACACTTAATTATGACAAGATGATGTTTAAAACTATCTCAACTCCACCTTTGTATTTTTGAAAAGGTTTTGAGCAAGACAACATATGTGGGGGTAATATATCTCCCACTAGTGTTATAAAAAAAAATAAGAGTATAAAATGGGAGTTGCATATACATGCAAAATATCAAGGTTGAAGATAGAGAGGAGATAGCATATAGGTCTCCACATTTTTGGAAACACATAATTTTGGAAATACCTTTACTTTCTCAAATAATGGGTATTAGTTTTGGTTGTTGCTAAACCAAGTATCATTTGAAATGGAGTTGGCCAAAATAAGAATGGAAAAGATACATGGAATATTTTTCTTGTCATGACATGATCACCAAAGTTAAATATATTTTTATATTGGTTGTGTCTTATTTTTACCAGTCAAACAATTTAAACAACAAGCCACACTAGGTTCAACATAGCAACAGGAAGGAAAACACAATCATCAGTGAAACATTTCAAAAAGTTTTTTTGTTGGTTCTGAATTTTGGTCTTGTGAAACTAAGTTTTTCTTAGTTTCCAAATTTGGGATGTGACAGGGAAAGGAGGTGCAGGTGTTGTCCTAACCTCTCCAACCGGAGACCGGCTAAAGTATGTCGTTCAGATGCACTACCAAGGGAACATCTCGAACAACACGGCGGAGTACGAGGGCCTGCTCGCAGGACTTCGTGCTACCATCGGCCTCGGCATCAACAAGATCGTCGTCAAGGGTGACTCTCAGCTAGTCATCAAGCAAGTGAACAAGGAGTACGCGTGTCCCCAGATGGCACCGTACGTCGAGGAGGTCTGGAAACTACAGCGGCGCTTCGACAACTTCCGGGCTGTGTATGTCCCACGTGGAGAAAACACGGCCACGGACGAGCTATCGCAGTTGGCGTCCAAGCAAGAACCAGTGCCTCCCGGGATCTACATCGAGGTTCTCAGGCAACCTTCGATCCCTCTCGAGAGGCTCGCGGCAAGATCTACGCCGGGGGCTGGCGACCCTTCTACCTCGACAACACGGGTAGCCAGCCCAGAAGCTCAAGACCCGGCAGCTCCTCTGGCGGAGGAAGCTATGCTTTCTTTCTGTCGGATGGTGCTACCGGTGGAAGAAACCCACCCACCCTGGGCCCGGGACATCGTCAAGTACATAATGAAGCACACCCTCCCAGAGGATGACCACGACGCCGAGCGGGTGGCTCGTCAAGCCAAGCTCTACGTCATGATCGACGGCGAGCTCTACCGGCGACGGGACAACAGAGTCAAGCTCCGCTGCATTCCTCTAGAACAAGGCCAAGCACTGCTAAGGGACATCCACGAGGGCACGTGTTCAAGTCATGTGGCATCAAGATCTCTGGCGGGGAAAGTTTTTCGTCACGGGTTCTACTGGCCTACAGTCCTCAGTGATGCCGAGCAGCTAGTCACACTAGTACAGAACGACACATCGGAAACGGGCCAAAAACCCCTTCGGCAACGGAGAAAGGGTCCGTGTCCCCGACTCTGTCACTGATGTGAAGACCTCAATGGCAACGGAGGAGATAAACCGTTTCTAATGTATTTAACATTAGATACGGAGTTTTGCTAATAACCGTTTCTAATAAGGGTTACAGGAAAACAAAAAAAACACGGTGACGGGCTGTGCCGTCGATGGAGCCCCGCTCCATGCGACTAGACGGCCGCCTGGTCGTCACCGTATTCCTGTACGCCCTGCTTTACAAAAGTTCATCAGTGCGCGTGGCTGGAGCTCTGCTCCTATGTCTTCACGGCCGCCAGATGAACATCTACTGTCTTCCCTGCTGCGCAAAATGTACTGCTCCTGGTGACGGCACCGTGTATGGAGCCCCGCTCCTAGGTCTTCACGGCAGCAGCATCGTCACCAAGCATCCACCAAGCCCTTGAAACAACGAATATTCTTTGTTAAAAACAGCAAACAAAGCTAATAAACAGAGCCAATAAGCAGTAAACAAAGCAAAATGTAGTGGGATAAGCAGCTAACAGAGCAAACCGAGGTAAATAAGTAGCTAACATAACAAATACATAGCTGAACATAGCTAACTAACAGAGCAAACCGAGCTAAATAAGTAGCTAACATAGCAAATACATAGCTAAACAAAGCAAACCGAGCTAAATAAGTAGCTAACATAGCAAATACATAGCTGAACAGAGCTAACTAACAGAGCAAACCGAGCTAAATAAGTAGCTAACATAGCAAATACATAGCTAAACAAAGCAAACCGAGCTAAATAAGTAGCTAACATAGCAAATACATAGCTGAACATAGCTAACTAACAGAGCAAACCGAGCTAAATAAGTAGCTAACATAGCAAATACATAGCTAAATAAAGCAAACCGAGCTAAATAAGTAGCTAACATAGCAAATACATAGCTGAACAGAGCTAACTAACAGAGCAAACCGAGCTAAATAAGTAGCTAACATAGCAAATACATAGCTAAACAAAGCAAACCGAGCTAAATAAGTAGCTAACATAGCAAATACATAGCTGAACAGAGCTAACTAACAGAGCAAACCGAGCTAAATAAGTAGCTAACATAGCAAATACATAGCTAAACAAAGCAAACCGAGCTAAATAAGTAGCTAACAGAGCGGTCATTTACCTTAGGCGAGGCGGGGTCGCTTTCCGTCGCGGATTGCGTCCCAGGCGTCGGCGGCGGAGCCACTGCCAGAGGAGACGTCAGAGGAGACATCATCCTGCTCGAACACCGGAGCGTCCTCCTCCTCCTCCTCCTCCTCCTCATCCTCCTCCTCCGCCGCCGCCACCGCTGCCGCCGCCGCATCCAGCCCAGGGCCCTGGCCAGGGAGAAGAGAGCGGTCTATGGCCGCCCGGAGCCACGTCTGGAACAACGCCTCCTCGGCGGCTTCTATCGCGTGCTCGGCGGCGGAGATGCGGATAGCTCTCTGCATCATAGACGCCCGAATGACATCCTCGGCGCGCTCGCGCTCAAAGGAGGCGCGAGAGAGGAGGAGACCGACCTCCAGATCCTCGTCCTCATCGTCCGAGGACGACGATGAGGACGAGATCCGGGCGTCGGTGGCCGCCGCCGCCGTGGATCCGGATGGGATTTGACGGCTCCGAATGAACTCACGACCGCAGTCGCCGGGGATCTCGCCCCAGTTGTAGGGAGATTCGGGCTACGCCTCGGAGGGTGGGAGGAGGAAGATGCTCCATCCTGACTTCCGTCGGCGCAGGAGGGGTTCGCCATCGATGGGTGTGCGGCTAGGGTTAGTAACTGGGGAGAGTGAGACTGAGAGTGAGTGAGATACAGTACTGGAGTGGGAGATATTAATACCGGCACCGCTTAATGTGCCTTCACATGGGAAACGGAGATAGACCGATCTCCGTGTCCGATGTGGTAATATCAGCAACGGAGATATTCTTTCCTCCGTTGCCTAGATATGAGCAACGGAGATCTTTTCAGCCTCCGTTACCATTGTGTCAGGCCCATCGACCGACTAGCGCGCGCGCGCACTCGCGGAAGCGCGCGGAGCTCATTTTTCCGTCGCCTAACTCTTGCCATTGCCATAGAGGGGTATCCGATGTGTCGTTCTGTACTAGTGTCAAGACCTGTGAAGCCTGCCAGTACTATGCGAAGAACATACATCAGCCGGCGCAAGCACTGCAGCCAATTCCAATCTCCTGGCCGTTCGCGGTCTGGGGGCTAGACATTGTGGGGAAGATACCAAAGTCTGTCGGGGGACATGAGTACCTCTTCGTGGCCATCGACAAGTTCACAAAGTGGGTGGAAGTGATGCCAGTCCCACGGCAAACAGCTCAGGCAGCCATCAAGTTCATTGAAGGGATCGTGTACCGCTTTGGAGTACCCAACAGAATCATAACGGACAATGGCTCTCAGTTCACAAGTCGATCCTTCCTCAACTTCTGTGAAGAGCTGGGCATCAAGGTGTGTTTTGCCTCGGTGTCCTACCCAAGGTGCAATGGGCAAGTGGAGCGAGCCAATGCGGAGGTCCTAAAGGGTTTGAAGACCAAGGCCTTTGACAAGCTGGAAGACAAGGGCAAGAACTGGATTGAACATCTACCAAGTGTCTTGTGGTCCCTCAGAACCACACCAAGCAGAGCAACTGGAGAAACACCTTTCTTCCTTGTCTATGGAGCCGAAGCCGTCTTGCCAACAAACTCAGGCATGGATCTCCCGGGTACTTGCCTTATGATGAAGACACAAGCTGAGAGGAGGATTGATGACATCAACTTCCTGGAAGAGGTGCGGTGTCGGGCTCTTTACGATCCGCTCGATACCAGCAAGGGCTCCGCCGCTATCATGATCGCCATATCCGTTCACGGGTACTGGAACCCGGAGACCTGGTTCTCCGCAAGAAGCAGAAACTTGATAACATGAACAAGTTGTCGTCCAAGTGGGAAGGACCTTATCGGGTGACGCATACCCTGAGACCCGGAGCTGTTTACCTGGAGGACGAGAAAGGCAGGCCGGAGGGCAACGCCTGGAACATCGAGAATCTCCAGAAATTCTACCCCTGAATACGAACATGAATCGCAGATAGTCGAATCAACTAAGCACGCCCAAGGGGCTAGTGTTCTGTATAAGGGTGTAAGAATCGTCGCCAAGGAATAAAAGATAAGTTTTTCAATTCCGTGAGCCTCTCTTGTTGTCGTGAAGTGTGTTATCCGTAACAACCCCCAAGCAGGGGGCTGACATGGTGCCGGTGGCTGACAGGTCGAGCGCGAGTAGCCTATCAGTAGGCGCTGCCACCTGATCGTGCCGTACTGCCGCGGTAAGAAGTGGAACGGGCAGTGCTGTGTTTTAAAGAACATAAACACAGAAATGCACATTCAACTTTGCTTGCGGGTTGCTTCGGATGAAACACTTTCACGACATGTAAGGGAGGGTCCATTCTTTTCCTACTGAAAGTTTGTTGTGTGTAGCGCCTCTCCCGGGACAGGAATGGATGCTGAAGGGCGGCTAAGGAGCTGGATACCCGGGAAGGACGAGCAGAACAAGAGCACGGCAAAAACAGCTAAGTCTTTGCATGTGCATCTTGCATTCTAGGCATAATATCTCGCTCGGAGTCAATATACCACCAACCTGCGCATGCTTGACAGTTGATGAGAGCCTTTGCGGGGGTAATGCGTCCTCCCCGGCGAACGGTCCGATTTCCCTTCGGGCCTAGTACCCGTGGCTGTGGAGTGGACTCCCGGAAGGTATAGTGCTCTTAGGGTTGCTGCTACCGGTGCGGGCGGTCAGAGTACTTGTCACCTAAGAGATCTCCTCTGAAAACTTGACGGCGTTAGTGCAAAGGGAGGTTTGGGAAATGACCCCGGAGTTGAGCCTTAGGATTGCATTCATTGAATTTACATTCTGAATTACAATTATGAACTACATTCAGTTATGCTTTCCCTGAGTACATATCTAGCCTATGCTACTAAGGCCAGCTCAGGGCTCCTGGCTGCGCAGATCTGTCTTCTGTTTTATTGCCTGCCGGGTGCGCTCTTTTCTTCCGGGGACGCCTGGAGGGAGGAGAGGGCATTTGCGCAGGATCTTCAGGGACCCCACGGG
This sequence comes from Poa pratensis, assembly GCA_947311845.1. NCBI lineage: Eukaryota > Viridiplantae > Streptophyta > Magnoliopsida > Poales > Poaceae > Poa > Poa pratensis. Next base: position 4,753,414 of record CAMZMU010000060.1, on the reverse strand, counting down.
CCAGGAAACTTCCTGGCAAACCCGGGATGTGCTGGTCGCAGACGAAGTACACATGATCCACGATCCTGTCCATGGCGTCTTCTTCCTCCTACACAGGAAGGAGAAAGCAAGTCAAGGCAGGAGGACTTCAAGATCTACTTACCCAGCTTCAAGGAGACCTTGCCTTGAACACATCATCAAGATCGCGGAGGAGCTGGATCAATCTTGGATTGCCCGCGGCTTCTCTCCACAAGTTCTCCTTGATGACATCCTTCCGAGTGGCTAACGCCACCGCGGCCTCCATGGCGGCGGAGCCAGCAATGTTCCCCACCGCCGGAAAAACCAAGGAAGGGCGAGGACGAGGAATGGCTTCTCTTTCGTCAGCGGCTTGGGCTCCAGCTTCGCTGGGCGCCTCCGCCGTGCCTCGAAAGACGGACTCCACCATCGACACATCGGACAAGGCCATCTCTGCTTCGCCAGACATTGCGCTACGGTGCATGGAGAGGCGAAGGAAGAAGAAGAACGGAGCAAGGCGAGAAGGTGTGGCGAATAGGCTGGGGTCTGAGGGCTTTTTATAGGCCTCTCATCCCCCACCTACCCCAGGCGGTTCGGCTGCCACAGTAATGGGAGCGTGTTTTGCAAAAAACCCGTTCTCGTTCACACGAGCGTGACATGGAGACAAGGAGGAACAAGATCTTCTTCATTTACAAGGACTACAGGGGGCGATCTTTTTTACAACAAAAAGGTTGGCTCCTATCGAGCAAGGAGCACCACCGTACAAGGGAAGGCGCTACTTCTAGAAGTACGTCGTCAAGGTCACCGAGGAGGAGGTCAACGAGATCTCCATGGCGCCTGTCCGAAGCTCCTCGCCTTCAAGAAGACGAGCTCTCCTCGACCTTGATGTCAGATGAGCTTTCCTCATCTTCATCCTCGTCGTAGGAGCTCGAGCTGCCGCTACTGCTCTCCATGCAGCACTCCACGCGTCCGCCATCGACACCGAAGATCTTCACGGAGAGCGTCGAATCCCCGTCGAACCGGAACGCCAAGCATTGCCCCCGGGACAGGCGGCGGGCGTGGGAGAACGACTTCCACCCCTGACCCAGGAGCATGGCCCTTCAGCGGTGTGCTCCGCCAAGGCCCAGGAGGGGCCATTGGGACAGCCGTCCACCTGCAGCCAGAAGCCGGAGGGTCTGATGTCCTCCGTCGCCGTCGCAAAGGAATCTGGCAGGAGAAGCCGGCTATGAGGCCTGTGGTTCAGATCACGATGAACTCGAACGGCGCGAAGCTAGTGTGAACCATGCTCCTAGGAGAGGGAGCAGCGGAGCCGCGACCTCCATGGCCGCCGCGACCGCGAATCCTACGACCTCGCGGAGCAGCTCGACCACGAGAGGAGGGGCCGCTATCCGCAGCGGCTGAAGAAGAACGAGGCCATCCTACTCCTCTCTTCACTCTCGCCATTGGCGCTTGTGGGGAGGCCTGGAGATGGGCTGGGGAAGAAGATGGACGAAAATGCAAGGGACGCGCCCTGCTTTTATAGCCTCGGCGGCGCCTCTGCCAGGCGTCTCCTCGTTTCTTCCATTACTGGGAATCGAGGGGGCCATCGCAGTTACTCCCCCGAGCGGAGTAGTTCCAAGACCATCAAGGCCATTAATGAAGCAAAGAAGGAAGACCAGATGCCCGGACCCACTTTGACCTATCTTTAGGCCATAGCCCCGGCAGCTGGAGCAAGAGCCACCGGGACCATGCCCGGGGGCTACTGTCGCAGCAGTGGAACATGGGGTTCCCCTAGTGCTGCCAAAGTGGGTCCACTCCCTGTGGGCCCAAGATGAAGATGGACAAGGCCAAGAACCAAGACAAGCTGGCGGGTTCACCCTTCGACCCGCGAAGGCCAGGCAAGGCCTACACCGACAAAGGACTCCGGCCCTGGGGGCCTGCCGGGTCCCCGAATCAAGCCAGAAGACACGGAAGACCCCGAGGGTCCGAGTCCCCGGCAGGAGGCCGGGCTCCGTCTCGGGTACTTCCCCGTGTCACTGTGGATAAGCTCTCCACCTCACGCTGGAAGACCTCAGAAGACTTGGGAAGCAAGATGAAGGTGGCACGGGCAGGAAGCACAGCCCGTGGTGGTGTCAGCCCCTCTCCACCACTGGCGGACGCTCCCACCTAACCCAAAGGAGACGCTAGGCTGAGAAGAGGCCACGTCTCCCCCTAAACCAGCCAAGGAGGGTCCTTCACGCCGAAGGTCCCTCATGCCCCTCACGTGACCCTGTGGCAACCCCTTGGCCTATAAAAGGAGGACCAAGGCACGGAGAGGAAGAGGAACAAGTCGAACCAGAGCAAGGCTAGACTAGGGCTGCGAAGGTGAATGGGAAGGTGATCTCCTCCGGGTCAGGATCTGTCCTTCTTCCACCTCCAGCCAAAACCCTTCCGGGTACCCCATCCGGGAGGTTCCATTGTAAGCCACACTATGAAGAACCCATCAATTCAGACATGCAGGAGTAGGGCTTTTAGCCTCTGGGCGGCCTGAACCTGGGTAGCTCCTTGTGTCCCTTTGGTTGCATGCTTTGATCGTGGAGAGGAGAGCTTGATCTAGACTCCGCCCACGAAGACGATTCTCAGCCTCCTTCGCCCCCGTGCCGAACCTAAAAGGGGGTATCCTCTACTCCCGATGTCCGTGCATCGAGACACGACATCTGGCGCGCCAGGTAGGGGGCGCAAGCGCTGGTTTCGTCTTCATCAAGTTCATCGGCAAGTTCTTCGTCAAGCATGCCGCCGAAGAAGAAGTTGGACCCTACGGCGTCCAAGCCCGTCTCTCCCTCGCGCACTCAAGCTTCGGCTGATCGCCGTGCTGCTGACGCGCGGAGAGGCGTTTCTCCGTCCCCACCGCTCGCGGAGAGGGTGGTGTCGGGCGAAGTTGACGGCCGCAACCAGGACAACGGCCCTGGCGGAGCGGCGGCTCCAAAAGGCACCACCATGCCTCCTCCTCGCTCGGGGGAGAAGAGCGTCTGCAACGGCAAGGAACCCACTGCTAGAGGAGGGAACCGCAGCGCTCGTCCCAGTGGAGATCCAAGAGCATCCAAGAGCAAGCCCTCCATGCACCCGCCTACGGACGCGCAAGCTCGCCATGATGCTCTAGTCGCTGCCAAGGCCCTGATGCAGTTCCCTCCAAGCAACGGCGATCCCAAGGTCTACCAAGAATGGAGGGCTCGCGTTGAGAGGCTCCTCGACTTCGCCGATGGTGGTCCTGAAGGAGAAATGCCCTAGAGGCAAATAAATAGTAAGTATTTATCGCATTATCTCATTAAGTTTATAATATGTTTTGTATCATGCTATAACTGTATTAATCGGAATTATTAATACACGTGTGATATATAGACAAACCAGAGTCCCTAGTAAGCCTCTATAAAACTAGTTCATTGGGCAACTGTTGATCGAGAATTCCCGGTCATGGACAGTCACGTCGGTTGACAATGAGGTCATCTTATTAGTAGAATAAGGTGGTGGACATACCCAACAAAGTATTGCAATAGGATCGTATCACAATGTTCATCATTTGCAATAGGAAAGAAATATGATAGCTTATTCCTCAGACCGTGAGATCGTATTAATTGCTGCCCCGGAGGATACTCTAAGTGCATCAATCGTCAGTCCATAAATGGGTGACTATAAAGGTGTATCTTGTGGATCACAAAAGGGTATGTTGAGGCATACGGATCGAGAGCGGGATTTGTTCATCCTCGTGATGGAAAGATACTCTGGGCCCACTCGGTGAGATTACATCTGAAAAGTTGCGCAACATATGAATAGGTCATGGGGATGTAATATCACAGAACGAGTTAATTAACCCTTGTCGGTAACGAGATAAAACAGAACATCGGATGCTTACGATCATATCTCGGACTAGGGTAGTATCGAAGGAACAAAAGGAATGAATATCATGTTTATGGTTTAACGACGATATTCGTAGAATGCACAGGGACCGTCACAGACATCCAGGTCTCCCTGGCGGTCATTGGCGAGCGAGGGGTCTCGACCATGTCGAGCTCAAGATCCAGCCAACCCAGCCGGCCCAGGCCAGGCCAGAGGCCGGCCCCCAACCAGAGCCAACCGGCCCCCCAGGCGGCCCAGGCCGGCCCCTAGGCCGGCTGCCCAGAAAACACATGTTTTCTTCCTTCTTTTCCTCAGTTCGTTTTGGCATTTCCTCTTTGTTGTTTGAGTCCTTTTCCGGTGTGTGCAATGTCTACAACATCGACAAGCTTCCGCAGTTGCTTCATCAACGACAAGCAAAGACGACACCAAGGACTCGACATTTCCCCATCATTGTGATCCGTTGTGAGCCCTTCTTCCTTTCGCGTTCCTTGACCTACCGGACTAGCTCTTTGATATTGCGAGGCATTGCACTTGTGCGGACTTGAGTGTTTGTCTTAATATATTGGCAAGTGTGTATCGTGTAGAGATCTTGGCACTAGCAAAAGTTGAAGGATTCATCGTCAAAAAGCAAAAAAAAAAGAGAGAGAGAGAGAAAAAAAGAAAAGAAAAAGAATCAAGTGGTGCCAAGTATCATCTTTGTAGGTTGCGACAAAGCTTAAACCACCAAAGTGAGTGTGAGGGTTCGACACTTGTGCAAATCCGTTGCCCACTCAAACCAATTGAGCTAGCGTCCTTCGTGTGTTGTAGTGACACTTGAGCACGTAGTCTTCGCTAGGTTGCTTTTCTTCGAGTGCTCGCCCTTTGGTCACACAACCCCATCATTCGATTTTGTGTGTGTTTCTTTATACTTTGTTTTTTTTACGCCGTTACCGTAGGGGAAACCCCTACGGTGTAGATTTTATTTTCCTTCAGATTACATCAAAAACAACCGTCAAAAAATTAAGGAGGAAAGAAAACAGAATAAAGAAACCTAGACATTAAGAGGAAGCTTCTAAAACCAAAAGAAGGAGCGGCTGAGCAAAGAGCAGCCGAGATGCTGAACCACATTATGAAAAAGTACAGAGAACCCAATCCAGCAGAGGTTGAACAGCAGTCGATTTCACTCTGTGCTGATGAAGCAGCAGATCGTGTTGGAATCTTACTTTCCATCTAGCCGCCGATGGAAGTTGAGCTTGGAAAATATAATCATTTCTTTCCTTCCATATATTCCAGAGAGCACAAGCAGCCACCTCCAAAAATCATGGTCCCGAGAATTCTCTTTTTGCTCTGTTGAAGCGTTGTGATATTGACAAGGAGGGCACCCACTGAATATGAATCATATCCCAACAAGCGGCGGCAAATGGGCAAAGGAAAAAGAGGTGATCCCTTGTTTCAACCCCGTCGTCTGAGCAAAGAACACAAGAGTTACCAGAGTTAATAGTCCAACGCTTTCTAAGCATCAAATCTTTTGTGTTCAGCCGATCCTTCATCAGCAACCAAAGAAAAACACGCAGTTTTGGTAGGCACTTCGATTTCCATATGGACTGCAGAGCAGTATCTCGGGGAGCTTGAGCAAAGATGAAGCTATAGTATTTTGCAGACGTGAATATGGAGGAACCCCAGGGGAAAATCCTAGTATCAATGTCTGTCGGGCTGACCAGAACTCCTTGCAAGAAGGACTGAACATGCTCCAATTCGGAGAGAGCTTGAGCAGATAGAGGCAAAGCAAACAAGGAAAATAGATCATCCGCATTGGCCAGGTCTGCAACCGTGGCGTCTTCATTAAGAGCAAACGAGAAGAGCCTAGGAAATTCATCACAAAGAAGTTCACCCGAGCGCCAAAAATCCTTCCAAAACAGTGTGGATTCACCATTTCCAATAGCGCAACGAGATATACTGCGGTAATCGTGAACCAGGTTGAAGACATCACGCCACCAGAATGATCCTCTTCTGCTCTGAGAATGGGGAGCTCCAGGTTCGTACAAAGACCACACAAGGTGAACCCAAGGGATATCTTCCTTACAAAAAAATTTGTGGAGTTATTTCATCAAGAGGGCCTTGTTCTGCAGCTCTAAATTCATAACTCCAAGACCCCCAGCTTTTTTGGGCTGACAAACAGTGGACCAGGCAGCAAGCGCATTACAAGAGGAGGCATCCTCATCTTTCCCCCAAAGACAATGACGCCTGAAGCGATCAAAGATTTTAATCACTGTTTTGTGCACTTTCAGGGAGCAGAGATAGTGAATCGGTAGAGAGGAGAGAACAGAAGTCACCAGCGTTAGCCTGCCCCCATAGTCAAGAAATCTAGAACTGGCATTCAACCGACGCTCAATGTGATCCACAATAGGGGTGAGACCATGGACTGTAGGTTTAGTAGTGCCGAGAGGCAAACCTAAATAGGTAAACGGCAGAGAACCAACAGCACATCCGAAAGTGTTGGCAAGCATATGCAGATGGTGATCATCAATATTGACCGACATTAAGCACGACTTGGCATAGTTTACCCGAAGGCCAGTAGCTGATGCAAAAATCTGCAGTAAATCCTTGAGAGCCAACAACTGAGCTGGACAAGCCTGGAGAATGAGAAGCGTATCATCGGCGTACTGCACGATTGGAAAGTCCGAATTTGCAATTGGCAATGGAGGTGTGATGATTCCTTGAAGAGCTAGATTGTTCACCATGGACTGTAAAAGATCAGCACCAGCTACAAACATAATTGGCGAGAAGGGATCGCCTTGACGTACTCCACGTCTGCAAGGAAATTTACTGCCAGGAACACCGTTAAGAAGCACTGATGAAGAACCAGTGGAAAAAATGGCATTCACCCATTGCAACCATCTGTCATCAAAGCCCCAACATTTAAGAATCTGAAGAATTGCCTGATGCTCAAGAGTGTCGAAGGCATTGGCGAAATCCAATTTTAAAATCACCACTTCAGATTTGGACTGTTTGCATTGATGTATATATTCGTAAGCCCATGCAACACAATCCTGGATCGTCCTGCTCTTCAAAAACCCGTATTGGTTCTTATGAACTAGGGACAGAATAATGTTCTGCAGCCGATTAGCCAAGAGCTTGGTCAGAATTTTCAAACAAGAATTGAGCAGGGATATGGGCCTGTAGTCATTCGGACCCTCAGGTGAGCTGGTTTTGGGTATTAATGTGATGAAAGCATCATTTATGCTCTGTAAGTTAACAGAACCTTCCCAAAATTCCTGGCAAAGCCGATAAATATCATACTTGATGATTGGCCAGCACACCTTGATGAACAGACCTGTAAAACCGTCTGGTCCTGGGGCCTTATCACAAGGTAGCTCAGCCACCACTTTGTCAACTTCATCATGAGAGAATGGAACTGAGAGGGCCTCCAAACCGTCCACTGGAGTAATAAAATCAGCAAAGTTGAAACTATGGTCAATAGGGGTTGAAAAACCGAGCCTATCTCTGAAAACTTGGCGAAGAATGCCAGCTTTCTCCTGGTGATCAAAAGCCACAGATCCATCATCTCGGCAGAGAGAGGTAATATAATTTTTTCGGTATCGTATGGTCGCCATAGAGTGGAAATAAGATGTGTTCTCGCTACCAAATTTCGCCCAGCGCGCTGTACACCTCTTCTTCCAGTATTCCTGTTTGCAAAGAAGCAGATGTTGCAATCTCCCTTTTACTATCTGTCTGAAATTCCATTCAGAAATGTGGAGAGGCCGAAGCTCCTCAAAATCATCCAAGCACATAATAATCCCATTACAATTACTGACCAGCCTATTGATGACAGAAATGCTTGTGCTCCAGTTTTTTAAACCCTTCCGCAACAATTTCAGTTTAGCAGATAAACTTCTAGCAGCATCACCTGGACATTCAATGTCCCAAATTCTCTTAACAACCTCCAAAAAACCAGGTAATCTCACCCAAAAATTCTCGAAACGAAAAACGTGAGCTTTAGGGATAGTGGTACCAACTGAAACCACACAGGGAATATGGTCAGAAGTCGGGCGAGCAAGAGGATTAACCACTGTATTCGGATACTTGAAAGTCCAGGCTGAGGAGGTAAAGAACCAATCTATCTGTTCAAGAAGCGGTTCAGATTGCATATTACTCCACGTAAACCGTCGCCCCTTAATTGGTAGGTCTACTAATCCCAAATAGCTGATAACATCATTGAAGGTGGCCATGTCTGTAACATTTGCTCCTGGTCTGCTTCTATTATCAGAATAGCGATAAAAATTAAAATCACCCAGGAGCAACCAGAGGGAGTCATCAGGAATATCTAAATGAAACAACCAGGCTATGAAGTTTTCTCTCTCAATTCCTTCACAAGGCCCGTACACATTAACAAGAGTGAATTTGTCATCAGAGACCATGGACTGAAATTCAATTACCAAGCCAAAAATTTCTTGCAAAATAATTTGCCCAGAGAACATATTACCAACCCACAACACTAGAATGCCCCCCGAAGCCCCACCAGAAGGGACAAAAGCAAACTTATCAAACCGGCGAGGCGCAAAACCCTTGATAAATTTCAGATCAATATGCTCACATTTAGTTTCTTGCAAACAAATAATGGAAGCAGCACATTCGTCAATTTTGTTGTGAATCAGAGGCCACTTCTCAGGACTATTGACTCCACGGATGTTCCAATTTAACACAAACCAGGTTCGATTAACACAACTCATCGGAATAGAAAAGTTAATCACGACGGTCTTGCATGAGACGCTCCTCAGAGAGCTCTTTGTGGTTGGAGTTTCTTTGGTAACTTGATCATTGTGGATTTTCTCTACCTTTGACAATATGCTTTTCGCCGAGTTTGCTTGATTTCCGTTGCCACTTCATACCTTCCTATCCTCATAAATGTGTGTGTGGGGTGTTCGAACCGGATTCTCTCCTCTCAAGCCACATTATACTTGGGATATAGTTTGTCTTAGTTCTTTCTTTGCCACCTATCTCACTTGTGCTTGAGAAAATGTAATGGGGAAGTACAAACGGAAGCTCAAACTCGGACGATGAAATCCACGGTGGACTTCGCGGTGATCATGGCTATGTCACCCAAACCGAGTTCGTTGGTCTTCGACACCTTGTTCGTGATGGCTTAGGCCGCTACAAGCGCCGTCTTCAAGCTCACGATGCCAACTTCAACGAACTCAATGCGAACATGGAGTGGATGACCGAAGCGATCAACAATCTTGTGCAACATCGCACTTCTTGTTCGTCACGCTCAAGTCGCACAAGAAGCACCTCAAGGTCGACACAAGCACATCATGGCCTTCGCCCCGAAAACCCGCAACAACCACGCCAAGAAATTCCAAGGCGCGATGACCATGATGGACTTCGCCATGACGGAAACCGTCCTCCTTCCCCTCACGTGAACAACGCCAATGCGCAACAAGAACGTCAACATGACCCAAGGCGCGACGCTTATGAAGGACCTCGTCAAAACGTGGAACAACCACAAGCTCCTCATGCGAACAATTCCAATGCGCATCAAGTAGAACCTCAACAAAATGATGAACGTCGTGAACGCATACCGTCACCACCACCGCAACAACGCGATTATCATGACCCATTGGCTAATGACAATGGCGTACCGGGTGCGAATGACTTTGATGAACAAGGACATCATCCCCGTCATCCTCCAAGGCCCCGCCATCAAAATCATGACAATGCGAACAACAACGAACAATCCATTCCGCAACAAGAGCACCATGACCCTCGTACTTATCAAGAACTTCCACATGATCGTCAACAACACCACCGTTCCGAGTCAAGTGATAGCGAGTCAAGCCAACACAATGGTGATGGACTCAATCGAAGGAGACGTGGACGTGCATTCCCACATGTGACATTCGTGACAACTATGATAACTTGGATAACGTGCGCTTCGATATTCCCCAAGTTCTTCGGCACGAGTGACCTGGAAGCCTACTTCTCATGGGTGCTCAAGGTTGACAAGATCTTCCGCGTACAACGCTTTTCCGACAACAAGAATGTTGCCTTAGCCTCGATGGAGTTTGAAGAGTATGCTCTCTTGTGATGGGAACAAGTCCAAGATGCACGCATCAATAGCCACCAACAACCAATCAACACTTCGGTTGAGATGAAAGAAACAATGTACAAGCGCTTTGTGCCAAGCCACTACACACTACCAGAAATCCGGCGATCCGGGACGATTCCATAACGTGGTGATTGTGCTTCAAAACGTCGCGAGGTGATATCCTCGACGTTTCACGCGACATTCTGAAAAAGTCAGGGATCGAGTGTCATAGGCGATTCTACGACGGTCTGGTTCACCTCCGATCGTCGCGAGAAATCCTCGACGTTTCGACATTCGTCTGCGTAACTAGACCGGCCCGTTATCAGGCCCACGAAGTCGCGACGTTATTTTCCGTCAAGAGGTATGCCGCGTGACGTCATAGTGCCGCGACGTTTCAGTTACATCGCCATCCATCCCGTTGCGGCATCCGTTTATGGCGTCACCTTTCCCGTTGTATGAAGTCACACCCTTACGACGTTTACGTTTCGTCGTGGCTCTACGCAATCAGAAATCCACACGTGCACGGTTCACAAGGTTCCACCTCAGCCATATCCGTGACGGATCCGTTTCGTCGTCGTTCATGTTGCTGACGTCACCCGATTCCACAACGTTTTACTTTCGTCGTCACGGTGCAAATCAGAAGGTGTCGCGTGTCTCATCCATAAGGTTCCATGTGGCATGTGTCACGACGATTTTATTTTCGACTCGGGATTGTAATAACCAATCAAATGTCGCCACGTGTACCAGCGATATGTGCCCACGTGGTCTTCCGTCCGTGACATAATGTATCCATCGCAATACTACCCCGAGCGGTCCGGGCGGATATAAAAAGCTAGCAATACTAGTTTTCACAGCAAAGCTAGCGATACTTTAATACATACATTTATAATAAGTGGTCACAGGCTTGATCACCATCACTGGCATCAAACTCCATCTGGTATACTTCACAGCCTTACAAAGGCCACCAGGAACATATAGTTCAGCCTCCCGAAGGGGCACCAAAAAGCCTCACCAAGGGCACTTACCAAAATGCCACCAAACAACAACAGATGAAGGAAACCAGTTCCAGATCAGCTACCCAGTTCCATCTTTCGATGCTAATGTTGTCACTAGCTTCTGAATAAGGAGAGCGACAGATTCGTGAGCCTTCTTTGACGCTGCTAGTTCCTCCCGCATCGCCTGGATCTGTTCTTGAACGATGATCCTGTCTGCATCGCTTTGTTCCTTCGACTGCTGAAAATCGCAAACTAATGCCTACAGTTGATGCTTCCCTGCTCTCTCAGCATCAAGTTGAAGCTGCAGCTGAGATTTTGTTGCTTTTGTATGGCTTGATATCAAACCTACATTCTTCAGGAATGTAGGTTTCCTTTTGTCTTTACAGAGCACTTCAGCGACAGCTTCGGTAGCAGAAAGAGGTTGGATCACAGTGCCATCTTCTAAGGTTGATATCACCATCTTCGATTCCATTTCAGCCTAAAAAAACATGTAAAAGCATAAGATGTAACAGCATCTGAACTAGCTTGTATGGCACATTGATATGAAATAACACATGACAAGCATGTAACGAACATGGATGAAAAATAACAGATGACAAGCGTCTACAAAACTGAGTTCGAAACCATGCTGAAATAACACCACGCCCAAGTGCAGATTTTAACAGTTTTATTTGGTGGTGCTGAAATGACAAGGGATCTGAATGTACAAGGATAGATGCAACAACTGCTGAACTATCTTGAAAGGAAAATAGATGAAAAACAGCAGATGACAGGCATGTAAGGAACATAGATGAAAAAGGCAAAAGGCAAGGATGTACTGATCAAGTAAGTATGCTGTGTACACAAACTAGTAGATGATAAGCATATGTGAAATAACTGACAACAGGAGTTTGCAGCAGAATTCACAAAGAGAGATTCAAGAGATGAAAAGAATTCAAGGGGACTTACAATTGCTCTTTTCACAGGCGAAGTGTATCCCCCTTCTTGCCTTTTTGCAGATTTTTGAACAATTCGAGGGCATTTAGCGAACCATTGGAGGAAAGCTCGTAGCTCTGAGAACCGGTGAGACCAGGGTACAAGATCTTTGTTCTGCTATCTTTAGCTTTCATACAAGCCGTCTACACAAACAATGTATGAACACATTAGCATTAGTGGAGATTATAGAATTGAAACAATAGCAAGCTTGAGTGAACAAAGACAAGGACCTGTTTGGAGGATGTGGACCAGGAATCGAGTAACGCACACCATTGAACGGTATGCATGTTTTTCAAGCCTTTAAGAGGTGTCTGTGAAATACTAGACTTGTCCTTAATAGGGTCCCAATACTCGGACTTCAGATCATAGCGTCTTTGTTTTGTACGGTCCCTTAGATTTCTCAAAAGAGAATGTTTAATCACAGGGTCGTCGATGTTCATAATAAACTTTGACTGATACAAAAGAAAGAGCATTATTCAGTTTTATGACCAACAATGGAAAGAACTAGAAGCAAGAGTTAAGAACTGGAAGCAAGAGATACAAAACGTACACTAACGTGGCCGAAGAAGGCTTGATATATGTCATCCCTGCCCTTGTACAATTTGAAATGGGTAAAGAGAGGGACAACCTCCTTGACAGCTATTGAACATGCAGTAGCATACATGCTAGCAATCTTTCCGTCAGTTGGCCTTGTCATCCCCGGAGGAATAAAAATTCTGAACCTCTGTTGTTTGGACTTCCTGTCCATCTCCTTTCCCATGTTTATTCCCCTTTGCGCCCCGACAGCTAGAGCCAGCCCTCGCCCATCTACAAAATCGTGGCCGTGCTAGAGTTAGTGTTCTGCATTTTGGATTTGATTCCGTAAATAAATAGTGTAGAGTTAGAGCATTCAATCTTTGTAACATGTTACCTCCATCTCCATGCAGGCTAAAGTCAGCATGACTATCTCTCCATTGGGGATGATTCTCGTCGTCAGCACCTTGCGACTGGACTTGGGGACCTAGCCCTTGGCCTTGGAGTGTTATCAGCTGGACCTGGGTAGGTGACGGCCGCGTTGGGTGGGTGTATTCTTGTTGCAGCCAGTTGCCTCGTTGTGTGGGGTGGGCGCCTCCTCATTGTGATCAGCTGCCTGCTTGTTTGGGGTGGGTGTCTCCTCACAGTGGGGAGCTACCTCCTTTTGTGGGGCAACTGCCTGCTCGCCTTGGGCAGCATCCTGCTGGCCTTGGGGAGCATCCTGCTGGCATTGGGGAGCATCCTGCTGGCCTTGGGGAGCTTCCTGCTGGCCTTGGGGAGCTGTCAGCCCGCGTGGGGAGGCTGCCTTCTTTTGCTTCTTGTGCTTGATAGGTGTCTCGATGCTATCAGGCTGGCCAGCACTATGTCTTGTACGCTGTAGTGGTGCGGGTGTAGTTGATACTTCCAAATTCAGTTTGGCCTTTTACTGGATTCCATAGTCTCAGATTTTTTTGTGCTGTCAACTGCATCTGCGCCGACGCGCTTTTTGCCAGGAGGCATTTGTCCCCTACCGGATGTCACCTTGACTTTCCAGCTCCTAAACTGCACAGTTCATATGCACCAATCATTTGGGATAGTAGCAGAAAGCCACAATGTATATGTGACAACAGTAATTAAGCTAGCAGTTCTACACAAGATAAGTAATCAGCACCTTCATTGTTGAGCTATCATGCAAGGGTGTTGTGCTAGCAGGTAAGGGTTCAGCCTGCAGCTAACTGTCAAGTGATTCCATTGGCATGTCTCCTTCATTGTAAAGTTCCTTCTTGATCTTTTTAGGGGAGAGTATGGTTGGCAATGAAACAAGAGATGCTACAGACCTACCGAGTCGTGGATTGTTTCTCATGATATTTTTGAGCTGTGTATCGTCCATGGGTTTTGTTTGTGCTTCTAACATGAATAAAGAGCTCAACGTAAGCTACAATCATAGCACTTGATAAGAACCTATTAAAGTTAGCTACTAACTTCCGGGTTTCTTCCATGTGGTGATGTTCTAACATATAGTGCTGGTATTGATTGTTCTGTACTACTAACGATGTAACAGCACGATATGAGTAATTTCATTTGTTAACTTAAGACTGATAGGATCGCAAGAAAAGTGATCTTAAGCCTAATACAAGTTGGAAAACAAGCAAACTTTGACCATAGGAACTTATCAAACATAAAGAAGGCCGAACAGGCAATTAAAAAAACATGTGCAGGAAACAAGCATCGAACAGAATAAAATAACTCTCTAAACATTGAATTGGGGATTTAGTGCCTTTTTTCTTACTCCTCGTCGCAGCGGAAACCATCTCTCGGGGAATGGAGGTTGTCGGCCCAGTGGAAACCAGGGTACCACGGGACGGCCTGCTCAGCCCCACAACATTTTACTGAAGATTTCACCAAGTGCGCCTGGCGCGCCTCGCGAGGAGATTTCCCACGTGAGGGCCTTCTCCACCGAAGGAATTTCTGCTAAGGACCAGACGGTGGCCTCGAGAGGGCTCCTCTCAAGAGGCCTCTCCTGCAACCAAAATACTGCTAAGTCAGGGTGCTGAGGCGCACCCCCTCGCGAGGCTCCCCTCGCGAGGTTCCTTCCAGAGGAAGACATCTCTGTCTCCCCAACAGAGCGCACATGGCCTATGCGCCTGCCGCAGAGTGACGCGCGTGTCTGCGCGCAGTGACGCCCGCGCCGCAGTTGCCTCTTTCATGCTAAAGGTGGCCAACAAAGCAGCCACAAGCAAAGCGGAGTACAAGAATTGCCATTTCGGTGCTAAGGGGACCGTGGACCGCTACGTGCCAAGCCAACGTCACCGTGGGGCACGACGTAGAGCTCTGCAGCGCAGGCTTATCGTCCTTGGACGGTGGCTTTGCAACCATGAAGGACAAGCTTTCCTGCCATGGACCAAGTCCATGAACAGCCTCCTAGCCGTGCACTGTCCTCCTCCTCTGTCGCCATGTGGTTACCCTTCCCGCCAAAGAGCATTGAGGGAAGAGGTCCGGGGCTGGTATATAAGGAGGCAGTGTATGACAAAGGGAGGGGATCGACTCATTTTCCCCCACAATCCACTGGTTAGCAAGGAAGAAGAGCAAGTCTTCTCCCACAGTAGTTCCACCATAGCTGTAGCTTGACCCTCGACAAGCACCCTTTGTACTGTAAACTCTCCAAGCAGTGCAATACAGACAAGCAGGACGTAGGGCTCTTACACCTCCCGGTGGGCCTGAACCTGGGTAAACGCTCGTGTATTATCTCTGTCGTGATGTCCCTCAGCGAGCTCGCCGAGCATCGTCACCGATGCAGCTGAGGGTTGCTTGATCGCGTGTTCAGCCCCTTACTCGTTCCTGACATCATCGAGACACACCCCTAGTTCCTGGGACTAGTCTCCGTCATTTGGCGCGCCAGGTAGGGGGCTGAGGCGCGTCTTCAACCTCTCCCTCGCCATGGCCGAGACTCGAGCTGAGCGCCTCACGCGCCGGACTTCTGGCAGGGTCAACACCGAGCCTGTCGCCCACCGCCCATGCGGTCGTCCACGCACCAACACCGCTCCAGGGCCCAGCACCGACCCTGAGCCCTACGTCGAGCACCCAGAGGACCAGGACAACGACGATGAGGAGGAAGCTTCCTCCTTGCACCCGTCCAGGGAACCAGGCTCCTCCTCGCAGAGCCGGGCTGCCCCAAACCCAAGTGCCGCCCTGCTCATGGCAGATGAGCTGCTGCGCTACCGCCCAGCGCAGGCGGGCTACGACGACTGGATCAACCGCATCGCCGAGCTCGTCCACGCCGCTATGCCTGATGTGGCGCAAGCACCCTCTCGCTCACTCGTGCACCACTCTGGGCACGCGGGGGGAATAGCGCATGGCGCTCCTCCTCCGCCACCGCCTCCGCCACCTCCTCCAGGAGGACAACCAGCTGGGCCACCTGCTGGGAACCACCGCGCTGCCTCGCACGCCTCCTTACCGCATGACTGCATGACATAGTTATCGCGAGGTTAGTGACGAGGTAGCAGACCTTCACAACGAAGTTGCTGCGAGGTTAGTGGGACGGTGTGGCAGAACTAGACGTAGGGCGAGGTTGGTGATGAGCCGGACACCTGCGAGCTGGTCGGCGTCCTGGACGGCGATGTGGCAGATCTTGACGGCGAGGTGGCAGATCTGGACGGCGAAGTGACAGATCGGGACGGCGAGGTGGCAGATCTAGACGGCGACCTCGATGGCGAGGTGGAAGACCTGGACGGCGACCTCGATGGCGAGGTGGAAGACCGGGCGGCGAGCTACACAACTACAAGGCGAGGTGGGAGACCGGGATCGCGAGGTGGGGGTCCGGGTCGGCGAGCTACACGGCGAGGTGGAAGACCGGGAGGGCGAGATAGGGTTAGGAAAAGGGAGGGGAAACTTGGGACGAGAGGAGAGGAAATGTCCATTTGGGTAGGTTTAGAGAAAGGTCCGAAATTTTGTGTGGGAGGCGCCAGAGTTTGAACTATAAATTTGGAGGCGGCACCAAATTGTCTGCGCGCGCGAGTTTTTGGTAGGTGGGCAGGAAACGTTGCTGGCCGTCGGATGCATGATGGATGGCTTTAACAAACTGACCATTTATGAAATTAGTTATTAAAGGACAATGTGAAGTGGGTCACAAATAGAAAGTTTATGCTGGCTCTTCGTATGTAACAGGACACTATATACTGTAAATGTATTAAGGCCCTATATCGTCATTTTCATCGAAACCCTAAACAGTTGATCATCCACGTGGTGAACCATGTCGTCTACCCATTTGACCGGCGTCGAAATAGGGTGGCGCAGTGGAATTTTATCCTTTGTTTGTGTCTGGGTATCTCATAGCAACATTTAAAACTAACATTGAGCCCATGTTATCACATGATTCCATCTGACGCACCATAAGCGGAGAGTTGAGAGATGTGTATAGTGTGGGATAATTAGTGTCATCTACGAACCGCGGGTCGCACCTAGGAGTTTTATATATGATGACTTTTGATTCATTTCAAAATAGATCGTTTAATCTTTATGCCGCTGTACTTTGTTGCATACATGACTACCAGCTTGTAGCACTATGTCTGGGCGCGTCACTTTAGGCTATGCTGCATGCCTGCATTGTGACAAAGATCCTCTATCCCATTCCATGAAGGGAAAATTTTGCTTCATTGGGCATCATCGTTTCCTTGAAGAAGACGACCCCCGGCGTCTAGAGACAGTCCTGCAGATGAGTTAGAAGCTGAGCTGGAGAAGGTTAGGTGTGTAAAACCAGGAATTGGATTGGCTTCGCTTCCACCAAAGAGGAAGCGAGAAGACCCGCGAGTGATCTGGAAGCTTCTCATTGGTTTATGGGACTTACCGTACTGGCCATCATTGAAAGTTCGGCATAATCTCGACGTGATGCACATCGAAAAGAACATCTTTGACAACATCTGTGGCACACTCCTTGAACTCGAAGGGAGGAATAAAGATACCGTCAATGGCAGGCTTGCTTTGGAAAGCCTAGGTATCAGAAGCACTTTGCACCTGAAGCCTGTCAAGAAGGGCAAACCTGTGTGGAAACATGCACGGTATTGTTTGCCAAAATCGGCCAAGACAAAGTTATGTCAATATCTAGCTGACTATAAATTTCCGGATGGTTTTTGTTCCAGCATGTCCAAATGTGTCAACGTAGAGGCACGGAAGGTCTCGGGACTAAAAACCCATGACTGCCACATCCTGTTGCAGAGAACATTTCCTGCTGGCCTACGAGGACTTGTGAATACAGATATCTATCAAGCTGTTGCTGACCTAGGAAAACTTTTCAAGGAATTGTGCAGTAAAACTTTGGAGGTCGCTGTTCTGCATCGGTTGAGAGCGGAAATCACAGTAATTCTGATGAGGCTTGAAAACATCTTCCCGCCGTCGTTCTTTGATGTTATGCTTCACCTGGCTGTGCATTTACCCGACGAGGCATTGCTCCGAGGCCCTGTGAACTATGGGTGGATGTATCCAATTGAGAGGCTGTTGTGTACTTTGAAGAGATTTGTGAGGAACATGGCACAGCCAGAAGGTTCAGTTGCAGAGGCCTACATTGCCTCCGAGTGCCTGACATTTTGCTCTAGATACCTTCATGATATTGAGACAAGGCAAAACCGGCCACGGAGATATGAAGTTGAAGAGCATGAGTCAGCTTTTGGTGTGTTTGGCCATAATGTGCATTTAATGGGAGCATTTAAAATGATCCGTCATGAAGGCAATGAGGCCCTGATAACAGACCTTCAGAGAATGGCTTGGTACGTCCTAAACAATTGTGATGAGGTCAAGCCATACATCGAGTATGTTCTCACTTCCCTAGTACTGATTTCTATGTTACAGATAACATTGTAGCTGTGTGTCACGATTAAACTCTCTGGTTTGCAGGTCGTTTAAAGCAGAGCTGAAAGAAGATGGGATGCCCGATGTCGATGTTAGGGTTAAGCAGGAATTTCCAGAATGGTTCAAGGAGCATGCAAGTTTCCTTTTGCATTTATGTCTGTCCTACATATGTAGCATTTTTTATTGCATGATTTTAACCATGTTGTTTTTCTTTTTTGCTGTGGTACACAGATGATGAGCAAGGCACAGGAGGGAGGAGAAGCTTTTGAAACAGAGCTCTTTGCGTTGGCATGTGGCCCACACAGCAAAGTTAAAATATATTCAATGTGTGCTGTGAACCTGGTTTGGTTTGTCACCATTGACCGTGAAAGTGGCAAGAAAACGCAAAACAGCGGAGTCTCAACTGGTGGAGATCACGAACTGGTTGAGACACAATTTTATGGTGTCCTCAAGGAAATCAAAGAGCTCACTTATAACTCTGACGAGAAACATAAACGGACAGTTGTTCTGTTTTCCTGTGACTGGTATCGTCTTGAACATGAAGATGACCTTAGGATTAAGCTGCAAAAGTATGATGAACGCTTCAGAAGCATCAATGTTTCCAGTTTATGGTACGAGGATGGTCAGTATATCTTGTCAACCCAGGCAAAAAAAGTGTTTTATGTGGCAGACCAATTGCTGGGACCAAAGTGGCGGATAGTTCAAAAATTTGAGCATAGGCGGAACTTCAACGTGTCCGAACATGGTAAGATGGACGTCAATAAGGAACATGACCTTAATACGGAGCATGACCTTAATATTGAGGATGAGCCTAGTGCTACAGCACATCAAGATGCCACAGTGTCTGACAATGAGGATGAATCTGATGACCTGATAGATTTTCCTCCGCCTCCGCTTACTCTGGACCGACATAACACCAGTCCCCGTCACATTACTGCAACCGACATTAAGGAACTTTGGGATCATATCAAGAATCGAAAGAAAGGGGCTGCTGGACAGGAGAATGGAGATGAAGAAGAAGAAACTGAGGTTGAACCACTGGACGAGACAATAGGGGAGTACTATAACAGTGACATGGATTTACTAGCAGATGATTGCAATGCAGACTAGTGTTGCATGTCTGTGTCGAACTGATGTGCATGCTCTGTGTGCATGCTTTTGTAGAACTCAAGTGCATGCCTGTTTGCATGCTTGTGTTGAACTGATGCGCATGCTCTGTGTGCATGCTTTTGTAGAACTGATGTGCATGCCTGTTTGCATGCTTGTGTTGAACTGATCTGCATGCTCTGTGTGCATGCTTTTGTAGAACTGATGAGCATGCCTGTTTGCATGCTTGTGTTGAACTGATCTGCATGCTTTCTGTGCAGGCACCTTTTGTTGAACTGATGAGCATGCCTGTTTGCATGCTTGTGTTGAACTGATCTGCATGCTTTCTGTGCAGGCACATATGTGAAACTGATGGGCATGCCCTGTGTGCATGCTTTGTGTTGAACTGATGTTTTTTTTGGTGTGTCTGTGTGATCTTTCGTACATTGCTACTATTACCCAGTTATCTTTCGTTAATTGCTAATATTCCATTACTCAACTGCTAGACATCTATAATCTTACCATCTTTTCTTTACACTGCATTCTGGCCTTGATTACGGTCACTCCAAGAAATCCACATGGCCATCTTTTAAGCGCACATACATTCTTTATCCCTGGTGATTTCATAACGGTGCACATGGCACCAAGGTGGGGCGCGCGTGGTCCTTGCAGGTCAAACGAGTCAAATTGCACAGGATGTGGCAGCACGACGAAAATCTGCGTTTCGTCGAAGGAATATGTGTTCAAGCTGGGCTAATGGGCCAGGGACGATAATCCACGACGTAAAATATGCGAAACATCGCGCACAGCTGGCCCATTACTGGGAAAACCAAAACGTCGAGAGCAATATAGCCTTTCCGGTCGTCCTCGACGGAAACACGCGACGGTATTGGAACGTCGCGGCAGAAACGTCGTGGATCGCTGGATTTTTGGTAGTGACACTCGAGACTTGTACAAGAAGTTGCAAGAATTAAAGCAAGGGTTGAAGTCCGTTGATGAGTACTATAAGGAGATGGAAATCTCGATGATGAGAGCCAATGTGAACGAGTACGAGGAGCAATCCATGGCTCGCTTCATGAATGGCCTCAACTATCCAATCAAGAAGATCGTGGAGTTCTAACCATATGCCTATTTGGTAGAGCTAGTACATCAGGCAACAAAGGCCGAGCGTCACGTGCTTGAAGAGCTCAAATACCTCAAGACAAAGGCATTCTTCGCCAACAAACCCTCCTCATCAACGTCTACACCAACTCAAGCTCTTCCGCAAGCTAGTACAAAAGGCACGACAAGAGCTTCTACATCCACCACTCAAGCACCTCGACACTTCAAGAAGGCACCTTCCTCTAGTAATGCACCTCAAGGATCATCGTCCAGAACAAGACTCTTGCAGTGCTACAAGTGCGGAGGACACGGGCACAAATCCTTTGAGTGCACCAACAAGAAGGTCATGATCGTCAACGACAACGGCGAGTATGAATCTATGAGTGAAGATGAGTACAATGCCTTGAACAACGTCGCCACAATGCAAAGTGTGCAAGAAGAACCAAATGAGGTATATTGTGATGGCGACAACAACCCCTCTTTGGTTGTGACACGAACTTTGACCACCAATGTCCACGTTGAAGAAGACCAAAGATGCAACTTGTTTCAAACAAGAGCGGGCATCAATGGGAAGTCCATCAAGGTCATCATCGATGGTGGAAATTGCCACAACCTAGCGAGCAAGGAACTTTGTGATAAGCTCAACTTGAAGTTCAACAAGCACCCACACCCGTACCATGTCCAATGGTTGAGTGATTCCGGAGCCGTCAAGATACAACACATGGTGCAAGTCTCCTTGAAGATTGGTGCTTATGAAGATACGGTTGATTGTGATGTTGTGCCTATGTCCGTGTGTCACCTACTCCTTGGGCGTCCATGGCAATTCGACAAGAGTGCTATGCATGATGGAAGGACTAATTACTATAGCTTCAAGAACAATGACAAGACCTTCGTCCTTCGTCCCATGACACCAAGTCAAGTGATTGCCGACAACACCAAGACTATTGCTCGGGCACAACAAGATGGTTCTTCAAGTGAGAAGAGTGGTGAGCAAGAGATCCACCATAAAGTGAGTGAGAGTCACAAGACAAATGTGAGTGACACTTCAAAGAGAGTTTCCACAAAACTTACACTATTTGCCACCAAAAGAGAGATGAGGGAGTCGAGAGAAAACCCATCCACCCTTCACAATGTGCTCATATTCCAAAGGGGAGCGTCGGGGGCCACACGAGGCGCCCTCACCAGCCTCGGCGCGGCCTCACCTCTGCAGCGCCGAGGGTGCGTGTGGGGGCCCCGTGCTCCCTCTTCGCTTCATCTTCTGGCTCCGTGGGTCTTCTGAGAAAATAGAATTTATGTAATTTTTCGGGAATTTTCCCGAAACTTTGACTTTCTGCACAAAAACAAGACACCAAGGCAATTCTGCTGAAAACAGCGTTAGTCCGTGTTAGTTGTATTCAAATCACACAAGTTAGAGGAAAAACAACATCAAAAGTGTTCAGAAAAGTAGATACGTTTTGGACGTATCAAAGAACCCGTGCCCCTCCTGAGTGGTATGGTAATTTTGTATGCACCGTCATGTTGATTGAACAAGACGAACCTACGAACTGCAAAGAGGCAATGGAAGGACCCGAGTCCGAGAAATGGCTTGAAGCCATGAAATCCGAAATAGGATCCATGTATGACAACAAAGTATGGACTTTGGTGGAGATTCCCGAAGGGCGCAAGGTAACGTGACCGTATATAAAGCT
The DNA here is from genome assembly GCA_947311845.1 of Poa pratensis. NCBI lineage: Eukaryota > Viridiplantae > Streptophyta > Magnoliopsida > Poales > Poaceae > Poa > Poa pratensis. The sequence goes on along the minus strand of CAMZMU010000060.1, from coordinate 4,731,326 downwards.
CGACTTGTCGCAAAAGGTTTCCGACAAATTCATGTAATTGTCTACGATGAAACGTTTTCACCTGTAGCGGTGCTAAAGTCTATTCAGGTTCTGCTGGCAATTGCTGCATATTTCGATTATGAGATATGGCAGATGGATGTCAAAACCGCGTTCCTAAATGGCAACATTAAGGAAGAGTTTTATATGGTACAACCTGAAGGTTTTGTCGATCCAGAGAATGCTGGCAAGGTATGCAAGCTTCAGCGTTCCATTTATGGATTGAAGCAAGAATCTCGGAGCTGGAATCTTCGATTTGATGAGGTGATCAATGGTTTTGGATTTGTCCAAAATTTCGAAGAGACCTGCATTTATAAGAAAATGAGTGGAGATCAGTTGCATTCCTAGTACTATATGTGGATGATATATTGCTGATCGGGGGATGATGTGGAACTTCTGAATAGCGTGAAGAATTATTTAAACAGTAAATTTTCGATGAAAGACTTAGGAGATGTTGCTTACGTATTAGGCATTAAAATCTATCATGATAGATCAAGGCGCCTATTAACGTTAAGTCAGAGTACTTACCTTGATAAATTTTTGAAAAGGTTCAAAATGGATAAGGCGAAGAAAGGGTTTCTGCCTGTTGTCAAGAGTAAAACATTGAACATGGCTCAGTGTCCAGTGACGGCTCATGATAAGGCCATGATGGCTAGCACCCTCTATGCTTCAGCCATAGAATCGATCATGTACGCCATGTTAAGTACTCGACCCGATGTAGCACTGACTCTTAGCTTGACGAGCCGGTTCCAAAGTAATCCTGGCAAGGATCATTGGACATCTGTTAAGAACATTCTGAGGAACTTGGCTCTTAGCTTAAGCGAACCAAGGAAATGTTTCTTGTCTATGGAGGCTGTGAAGAGGAACTTGGCGTAACAAGTTTCGTTGATGCAAGTTTCTGTCCAGATCCAGATAACTCGAAATCTCAGACAGGATAACTGTTTATGATGAATGGAGGCGCTGTGAGCTGGAGAAGTGGGAAGCAACACATAGTAGCCCAATCTCAGACAGGAATACATTGTCGCTTCGGAAGCCACGAATGAAGCTATTTGGCTGAGGAAGTTCGTCATCGAGCTCGGAGTGTCCCCAAGCGCGCAAGACCCGGCCCTGTGAACCTCTACTGTGACAACACAGGTGCTATTGCGAACGCAAAGGAACCAAGGTCTCACTCAACCGCCAAACATATTCTCCGACGCTTTCATGTGATACGACGGTATATCAAGGAAGGCGAAGTGAAAATTTGCAAAGTACATACGAATCTGAATGTGGCTGATCCGTTAACGAAGCCTCTTCCATGAGACAAGCATGATCAACACCAAGTTGCTATAGGTTTTAAGCTTTTACCTGATGTAAACTAGATTAAGTTTTACTCTAGTGCAAGTGGGAGACTAAAGGAGATATGCCCTAGAGGCAATTAATTAAGATATTTTATTTGTCATATCTCGATTGTTCATAATACGTTTTATACCATACTATAACTGTATTGAGCGAAAACATTAATACACATGTGGTATGTAAACAACTAGGTCCCTAGTAGCCTCTATACTAGTCCATTGAGATCAACGGATGATCAAGGTTTCCTGATCATGGATATGGATGTCAATTGATAATGGAGTCATGTCATTAGGTGAATGATGTGATGGACGCACACCCAATATGGAGAACGTAGTACTCAAACCTTCGACCGTGAGATCTATATAATCACTATCTCTGGAAGGTGCCCTTGATTGCATCAAACATCACTTCTTATATAGGGTGACAATAAAGGTGTCGCATATCAGGTATCCGAAGGAATAGGTTGAGGAGTATGATCAAGAGCGGGATTTGCCAATCCACATAGCAGGACAGATACTCTGGGACCACTCGGTGAGATTGCAACAATGAGCTTGCAAGCATGTGACTAGGTCGCTGACCCAATTCCTCTATGCATTGTTACTCTATGCAGCTCATCAGATCATTGCCCAACCACAGTCCATGACCCAATTCGCAGAACATGTGAGATGAAACTAAGTAAGATAAAGGCATGTTGTTCAGGCAGAGGACCTAAATACCCATGTTGTTCAGGATTAGCTGCATCTAGCTAGCAGAAACCAAAGAGGAATCGCGTAAGCACACACAAAGAAAATTAAGCGGGAAATCCCATGGAAGATTGAGTGAGAATACGTACAGCAAGAAGCGGGTGACGTTCCAGGACTCATCCTGGAGGCCGTGCGCGAGTACGACGAGGCTGTAGAGGTCGGCGGCATGTGGGCAGCCATGTTGGGGAGCCGGTGTATTCGACGCGCTGGCGGTCGACGTCGACTTGTGCAGAGACGGGGAGGGCGCGCGGGCGGCGGCGCGAGGGCGGGTTGGGCGGCGACGGTGGCGTCGGGGCGAAGCTGTGGAGGTTTCGCTCGGACTTCCCGTGGTGGCAGCGTGGTACAGCGCAGAGGACAGAGATGGCGAGGAGGAGGAGAAGGACGCGGAAGGGGCGGCGGCGAGGCAGGATCCAGACGGCCATGGCGTCGTCGGCCTTCTCTCCATGCCGCCGTAGGAGATGTGGCTCGGGCCGGAGGCGGGCTGAGCGGGGCGAATCGCGGCGGCGAGCCATGGCGGCACCACGGGCCTGGTCGGGAGTGGACCAGAGGAGGAAGGGAAAATTAGAGGTACGATTCCGCCGCGCGTGCAACGTCTCAGCAGCCGATCTTCGGCGAGGAAGAAGACGAGGTGATGGCGGAGGTCTTCGTAGCCGTCGATCTGAGCGGGGAGGAGCAGAACGGCGTGGCGGCGCGTTGGCGGCGGCGGTGACCTCCGGCGCCGCGCGGGAGAGAGAGGGTGAGGGGGAGATGTGTCAACGGTTTGACGCGGAAGCCCCTGGGTTGTTTGCATTTTGCAATCAGGTCCTTGGCGGGGTAATAGTACAGGCTCCCATAGCAATGACATATTTTGTGCGCGGGGGTGACCGGCTGGCCACCGGTTCCACCGGCCGCTGACCGGGCAACGTGTCGCGTCGTGGTTGGAAGAAATTCGGGGGGGGGGGGGGGGGGGGTACTGTAGCAGCTACAGTACATGCGACGTGGACGATTGCTGACCGTTGGATCGCGCTGGTTGGACGGTCGAGAAAAGGGGATGACGTGGACAGTGCGGAGGGGGTGTGAATCTAGCTAGCCTTTATATATTGTATCTATTTGCAACTAAGATAGCTCTTTAGTACTCCCTTCGTTAATAAAAGAATGTAACTTTGCGTAAATGTGCATGTATCTACACAGTAAAGTATGTCTAGATACATGCAAATATAGATAAAATCGTGACATCATCCTATATAACTAAATAGGTGATCCCCACTAACCTATTTCTCTACACATGCAAGCTATACACATCAGCAAGACTCTAATTGGTCCACATCATTCAGCGATACACTGCCATGTCAGCATCTAATTTTCTACCATCGACACCCACATAGCCGAACCAGTATGCATGTCTATTGCATTTATTTCCGGAATAAAAACTTCTATCTATATATGACTTCTCGGTTCCTCTTCCCACTATGCAATTACGCATTATCTGCTATTATGCTTCCTATATCTCCCCGCAAGGATTCTACGGATCTTCCGCTAACTCACCGTTTCTCCTACTGCTTCATCCCTTTCCAATTCATAACCTGCTACATCGCCTGGGAACTGGGAAGAGACCTCCACGGTGCAGCTGCCAGCATCCATATATGCAAGATCAAGGAGTAGTATCCGGAACTTGGAATTAGGTGCGTCAACACGACGCTTTTTCGACCTCAACTGGCACATCGATGTCAAGGTACTACTAGCCGATATGTCCTCTCTTTGTTTTGGACTAGCAAAAGTGAACGTGCGATGCAACGGATTTAAAATATATCAATATTCGTCACCAAAGCGTCACGACTGTTTCCAAGACCCCTCATATAATCTCCAGTGGGGATCAGTCGGAGCACGTAGGAATGCCGACCACTACATAAGCCACGTCTGGCTGAGGCGAGCAGCAAGCGGGGAGAGTCTTTTTAAGTACAAGAACGTTGGGGTGGGACGCTAGTACTTAAACTAGGGTTGCTTCTTAGCGCTAATCTTGCACTCAGAGAAAATATGTCTGTTCATTATGAAGGGTAAACTTTTGTCAAATACTTTTTAGGTCATTTTAAATTTCACTACGGGAAATTACTTTTTAGATCATTCTAAATTTCACCATGAATAAACTTATTTAGACATCGACGGAGTATTACACGCGTAACACGGATTTTTTTGGCGAGGTCAATTTTTTGGCATGACATGTCACCCATAGGAACTACTCTCTACTTATTCGTTCATTCATGTTCGCTTCGTTTTAAAAATCCAATTTTTTTGCCATTTGTCCTTTTGAGAGTATGCCTGACGATTTTAGAGGTGAACAATTGCCATGCCCCTCAAGGGACACCGTCTATTCGTCCACCTTTGAAATTGTCTGAATCCAATTTTCATTCACAATCCAGTTTTCAGCGACTACTTATTTGACAATATCGACTCGAAAATAAATATTGAAGTGCATGTTAAACCAACAATAATCCATATATTCCCCAAAAACAATAATCTAAATTATTAAATTTACATAGTTCAATTTATATTCAAATTATTTCGAAATTTAATTAGATAAATAGCAGTATTGGAGTGCATTCAAATTCACCAACATCGAGACATCATATGCAGTGCAGCTAGCACCCCCGAGCTGTCTATACACGGTCTCATCTAAACAAGCTGGCTACTCGTTTTCATATAAAGAAAGAATGATACTTATCGTTGACTCCTTGTACTCCTCGTTTCCCTGGAACTCAAAATTAAGAGCATCCGTCCCTCGTTGTGCTAGTACCCATGAGCAGCTGATGCGCGCGGAGGTGACGCGCCAGAGGAAGATCTGCCACTCCCGCGGTTGCTCTGCGCGGAGACGACTCCAGGCCTGGCCACTCCCACGTTAAGTCGATTCCCCAAACCAGAGCCAGAGGTGGTAAGCTGGAGCTTCCGGAGGTGACGCTCCGTATCGACAACGCCGCCGCCAGCCGCGTAGCTTGGCCGCGCGACGTACACTTGCGACGGCCAGCAGCCCGCTGCTACCCCAGTCGAGCGTGGCCTAGACCGTGGCCATGAGGCGGTGGCGTCGGCCATCGTCTTCACGCGATGGTGTTGTTGCTTCTGACGAGAGGAGGAAGTAGACGACGCCCAAAGCCCACCCGAGCGATCCCATAGATCGGTGAAACTGGGGAACATACCGAAACGTTTTTTCACTTATTGGCGGCATGGTAGGTAATTTGTATAAACTTCAGGGGCAGTTTTATTGACCTACCAAACCAAACGGCAGAAGGCTTAGCGCTTTTATTATTAGGTATAGATAGATATAGATTATTCTTAGTACCTGTTGATTTCTATCCATAGTCCATGCCATCGTTCTCTTAACCAAGAGCCAACATCAAGTCATCCATCCGGGAAAGCCAGCGGTCTTGACACCACTGACCAGTACGTACACCACTTGCATCTACTCTTTCTCCATCCATGGCCCAAACGGTGTCCGATCTTAGAATAGTTTCTCTCTGATGACCTTTTAATCTCTAATTTTTTGTTTGTTCTGTAAACATGCTACTCCCTCTGTTCCATTTAATTGACTTCCTATTCACCACATGTGTATGTATCACTAGTAGAAAACAGGACAACTACACCGGTTGTAGAGGCCCTTTAGTACCGGTTGTGCAACCGGTACTAATAAAGCAGGACTAAGGGGTACCCCTTTAGTATCGGTTGTATCACAAACTGGTGTTGAACGCCTCCACGTGGGCGTAGTACAGCGCGCGCGGCGGATGACCTTTAGTACCGGTTGGTAAAACCAACCGGTGTTAATAGTTTCTGCTTTTTTCCCCTTTCGCCTTTTGTTTCTGTTTTTTTTTCTTTTCACTTATTTTTCGGGTTTAGGGTTTCTGTTTTTTTTTCCTTTTCGCTCATTTTTCAGGATTTCGGAGGAAATCACGTATAAAATACTCATTACACATATAAAGTACTCATTACACATATAAAGTACTCATTACATATAAAGTACTCATTACATGGAGATCACTGCTAGTACATGGAGGGAGTCTATTTTTCGATATAGTGGAATTCACCGGATTCAGGGATGACATGCGTAAGGAAAAATCCCGCCAATTCCTCCGCAATTGCTTTTACGCGGTTTATTGTCAGGAGATGGTTCCGCTTCCTTGCCATGAAGGAGATCAAATCAGTTATGATCGAAACTAAACACAATTGATGGTAGCAAAAATAAATTTGTGAATGATGTTTACGTACCTCTTGATTTCTTCGACTATTGACTCTCTCATTGACCTTTATGTGGATGTACTCGCAAACGTAGTATCCACATAAATTCGTCCCCTGTGGTTGTAGCAGGCACCACTATACGAGAATAGACTTCAATCAAATAATAATCAAGAGAATGATAGTGGTATTGAAACTAAAATTAGAGAGATACGCGGACCTAGGTACGTAGTAGTACTTACTTTGTTAGCCTTAAACTCCACTTTATCTTTCCATTCACCACGTTCTTCCGCGATGAACCTTCTCCAAACCCTGCCCGGCAAAGAAAATGAATTGAGCAGTTATTACTTACTTTGATATCAGGAAATGAACGAATTAAAGAGGCCGATATGGTGCGATTGAAATTACCTCTGGAGCAATACACGCACGCTTTTGTATTCATCTTGATGTTTCCTCAATGAGTTCCAGATTTCAACTTCTCCAAGATCGATTCTAATGTTTAGCAGAATGAAGTGGAACCTGTGCGCACGTTTATATACACAGTTATTCAGAGCTCATCAATTACACTTAATATCGGGAAAGCAAAATAGAATGTGTACAAGACAGTAACACTCACTTGAAATTGTAAGTAAAAAATATTTCTTTTTTTCTACTTTGTCGCTTTAAAAACATTAGCAAAACGTCCTCTGTGGGCCGTAGCATACTGTTCTACGGTGACTTCATGAATTTTATCCGGGTCAATGAACCCAATGTCCCAGATTCCATCCACTCTGCATTCACGAATCTTCATTCTGCATAATAGGGTACAAAAGAATATCGTGAGGATAATTACAGGCAATGAACGAGCTTAAATAAAGAATTAAATTACACAAATAAATCACTTACAAACAATAGCAGCTGATGATAGATTTGTCGAGGGCACGTTGATTGTATATCTGAAAAAGTTCGGAGAACTCAAATTGCACAGCATATTCTCGAAAGTAGTGTTGTTCCTTAACTCCCGCCATGAAATAGAATCTCCCTTCTTTTGCGGCAGTCATGTACCAGTTATGTAATTTCCATAACTGTGTTGTTAGAGCACTCGGATTTTCGACCAGAGGCAGCCCGGGAACATATTGATATGCTAACTCCATGATTACAACTTCTCCATGCTCGATTTCCCGAGCAACAATATTATCAGAAGACACAATGAGCGGGGCGATCGATTGTACTTCTTGTTCTCCGAGCTGGGGAACTTTTTTCCCGCATTTCTCTTTTTTCTCCATTTGTGAGCTATGTTGCTGGTCAATACCGCGCTCATAGTCTGAAAGGGGCCTCACTGGAGGGATATATAAGTTGTCAACGGTGCGCTCAAGTGTCTCCCTTGGTATATTCTTCAGAAGTTCCTTTTCGGGGTCTTGTTTTTCCTGTTTTTTCTGTGCAAAAAATGCTTTCACCTGGGCACGCGAGCTCTCTTCTAATTCCTCCTTACTCTTCTCGGCAGGTAACTTCTCAGGAGTCTTGACTTTCTTGGGTATGTTTGGACGTTTCTTGACAGGGGACCTGTCTTTCCTGAGCATAGTACCAGTCGACGTGAACAGCTTCCGCTTTGCCAAACTACTAGTGGGCGCATCAGTCGGCTGACGGGACGGCGCGGGCGATGGACTCACGGTGGGCACCCAATCGTCGGGGAAGGCGGGTGGACTTTGAGGTGGTGAATTTCTACTCGGAGGAGTCGGTGGCCTTAGCGCCGAGTCTGGAAACATGATGTATTTCTTCTTCCATAGAACGATACCAAGCTCGACTTCTCCCAATATCTTCTCGCCTTCAGCTCCAGGAATGTCAAGATCCATTGAGTGGAATCCCGACATAACTTTTGTGACCCCGACACGAGCAAATCTAGCTGGAATCTGACCAAAATGGAAGGTTGCTCCAAGTTGATATGGTAAAGCATAGCCATTCGCCACCGGATAACTAATGTTCTTCATTGGCGCATGTAACTCACAATTTGTCTTCTCCGTGATATCATCCACGGGGTAGTGAGCCGCCGACGGTTCATCAACTGTAGGATCTTGTAGCTGCGTGGAACCCACGCTGCTTTTCCGCTGAGATGGGCAGACATCGACTGCAGGATCTTCTAGTCGCAGCTGATGCTGGTATGGAGGTGAATCACACACTCGTTGGGAGACCCCAAGAGGAAGGTATGATGCAGTTTAGCAGTAAGTTTTCCCTCAGTATGAAACCAAGGTTATCGAACCAGTAGGAGCAGCAACTCTTCAGAAGGTTGTTGGCGGCTCGCACGGCGCAACACGATCACCAACGTGGAACCTGCACACAACACAATCAAACTACTTTGCCCCAACGAAACAGTGAGGTTGTCAATCTCACCGGCTTGCTGAAAACAAAGGATTAAACGTCTCGTGTGGAAAATGAGTATTAAATTGCAGCGAATGAAAAAGGAACAGTTTGCAGTTTGTGGTCGTTTAATCAGTGTAAAGGAATGGACCGGGGTCCACAGTTCACTAGTGGTGTCTCTTCATAAAGATAACTAACATGTTGGGTAAACAAATTACAGCTGGGCAATTGACAAATAGCGAGCGCATGACAATGCATAAATATGACATGATGATTACTATGGTATTTAATTGGGCATTACGACATAATACATAGACCGTTATCCAACAGCGTCTATGACTAATAATCATCGGATCCCAGCAAACACAACATGTGGCATTAAAATAATATGATCTTGATCATGTAGGGCAGCTCACAAGATCTAAACATGATGGCACAAATTGGAGAGACAACCATCTAGCTACTGCTATGGACCCGTAGTCCAAGGATGAACTACTCATGCATCACTCCGGAGGCCGGCATGGTGATGTAGAAGCCTCCGGTGATGATTCCCCTCTCCGGCAGGGTGCCGGGAAGAGGTTTTGGACCCTCCCGAGCTAGGGTTGACGGCGGCGGCGTCTCTGGAACTTTTCGTGGATTTTGGCTCAGACACCTAGGGTTATTTTCTTGGGAGGAATAAATAGGCGAAAGGGCGGCGGCTGGAGACCCCCGAGGGGCCCACACCCCCCAGGGCGCGCCAGGGGGTGGACCCGCGCCCTGGGTGCGTGTGGGGCCCTCCTAGCTCCCCTATGTTGCTCCTCTGGTCCTTCAGGTGTGTTCTGGCAAAATAGCACCTCCCGTGAAGTTTCGTCCAATTCCGAGAATATTTCCTGACTAGCTTTTCTGGAATATAAAAATAGCAGAAAACATGAACTGGCACTTCAACATCTTCTTAATAGGTTAGTCCCAAAAAATGTATAAAAGTGCCATAAAGTGGATGCAAAACATGTAGCAATTGGTATAAAACAAGCATGGAACATCAAAAATTATAGATACGTTGGAGACTTATCAGCATCCCCAAGCTTAGTTCCTGCTCGTCCTCGAGTAGGTAAACGATAAAAACAAAATAATTTTTGAGGTGACATGCTAACATCATAATCTTGATCATATAACATTGTAAGGCACATGTAAATGAATGAAGTGATCCAAGTCAATGGTCTATAATTTGCTACCAATTAGATAATGAGTAAACAATGAATCACACAAGCTAAACGTTTTCATGAATAGTACTTTCAAGACAAGCATCAAACTGTTTTGCATAGATGTTAACTCATAAAGCAATAGTTTCTAATAAAAGGTATTCAATCAACACAAAGGAAGAATTAAGTTTCAGCAATTGCTTCAACTTTCAACATATTTATCTCATGGATATTGTCAACACAAAGTAGTATAACAAGTCCAATACGTTGCATATAACCCATGTTGTAACAAAGTTGACACTAGTGTTTGCTTGTGGAAGACAGAAATAATAGGAAAACTGACTCAACATAAAAGTAAAAGAAAGGCCCTTCGCAGAGGGAAGCAGGGATTAAGTCATGTGCTAGAGCTTTTAGGTTTTTGAAAGCATATAGAGATTGCATAAAATATTTGATACTCCTCCCAACCTTGCTAACACAAGCCATGGCTAGCCGAATCCTCGGGTGCCTTCCATCAATCACATACCATGGAGGAGTATCTATTTTTTGAGAGGTGTATGTTAATTGTCAACGAATGGTAGCGGGTGATAACAGTATTCTACCTGTCAAACGGACTTTTAAGAGCGGTTCCCATGAAGGACGTTATTTCTACCAGCAAGGCAGATCATCCCTCTTTCTCTTTTTGTTTACACACATGCAGGTATTTCACTGTGTTGTCATTGCTTACTGATGAATCAGGGCAAAAGTGTGAAGAGAATTAATTGGTTAAAGTTGTAATTAATTGGGACTGGGCACCCCGTTGCCAGCTCTTTTTGCAAATTATTGGATAAGCGGATGTATATGCCACTAGTCCAGGTGTAAAAGTCCATTTGACAACCAGAATAAAGAATAACCACACTAATTCCTCATGAGCTGGTAAACATTGACACAAAAGGGAATAATAACATTTTGAATAATTTAAAGGTAGCACATGAAAAATTTACTTGGAGTGGCAAGGAAATACCACATATAGGTAGTTATGGTGGACACGAATGGCATGGATTTTGGCTCAAGGATTTGGATGCACGAGAAGCATTCCCTCTCAGTACAGAGTTTAGGCTAGCAAGGTTTATGTAAGCAAACAAGAATATCAACCCGTACACCAAGTTTTATATGACAAACATATTGCAAACGTTATAAGACTTCATACCGTCTTCCTTGTTAACCAAACCCGTTTATTAGAAAATATCTAGACCTTAGAGATACCACCGATGCAAACCAAATTTTCAACAAGCTTTACGGTAGTTCTTCACTAATAGGCTTAACTCATGTGATGCACAAATTTAATCATGATCTACTTGTTAACTCAAAACGATTGACAAGCATCAAGTTATCCATATTAGTGATCTACAAGATTAAGCAAGTTTTTCCTTATACCAATTACCACATGTAACATTTTTGGAACCAACCAACCAAACACCAATCAATTTATTTCATCCCTTGCTACAAAACAAAGCTAATAGCTCTGAAAGCTGAACAGCGCTAGAAATGAATACTCAACAGCTATAAGTGAACAATTGGAGTATTCTCATGAAAAAGCGGAGCGTGTCTCTCTCCCAATCAAGAATGCTAGGGTCCAGTCAAGCTTTATTGAAAATAAAAGTGCAATACTGAAAATAAAAACACACAGACGCTCCAAGAAAAGCACATATGATGTGAAAGAATTAAAATATAGTTTCACTAGAGATGACCTGATAATTTTGACGATGAAGAAGGGGATGCCTTGGGCATCCCCAAGCTTAGACGCTTGAGTCTTCTTGAAATATGCTGGGGAGATCCATGGGAGCCTCCCAAGCTTAAGCTCTTCACTCTTCTTGATCCTATTATCATCCTTCTCTCTTGACCCTTGAAAACTTCCGTCACACCAAACTCAAAGTAGATCTCATTAGAGGGTTAGTGCATAATCAAAAATTCACATGTTCTAAAAGACGCAATATGATTTGTTACTTTAAACATTAGCTACAGCCACTGATGTTATGTGAAGCTCTTCCACCCAAAAAAGAATTTCACTCAACACTAGTAAAAGAGAGAATGCAAAATAAAAAGGCATAATCTGTCTAAAACAGAACAGTCCGCAAAGACGAATTTTTTCGAGGCACTTACGACGCTCAGATCAAAAAACTTGAACTAATGAAAGTTTCAGACATTCATAAAGATTACGCACAAAAATTTCAGATTTTTAACAATCTGGTGATTTTAGGAATTTCGTACAGTGAACAGCAAAAATCTGTTTCTGCGCAGCAATCAAAATTAAGCATCGTCTTAACATTAGAGGCTACTCTTGGCACAACAATGCGAGAAAATAAAGATACAAAGGAGTTGCTACAGAAGTAAACAACTCCTTGACTCAATAAAAGAAAAATTGCAGAAATAAAAATAATGGGTTGCCTCCCATAAGCGCTTTTCTTTAACGCCTTTTAGCTAGGCACAAAGCATGCATCAAGTATTACCAAAGACATTGAAATCTCCAACCTTTCGGTGGGATCATCCTTCTTAATTGGAAAGAAGAACCTTCGATTAATAGGAGTATTGAATTTCATAAACCCATACTTTGCATTAATAAATACTCCATTGTTCTTTAAAAAGGACCTTCCAAGGACAATATTACCAGGAGATTTTGCAAGAATCATAAAATTAACAGGGACAGTCTTATTCTGAATAGTAACCTTAACATCGTTAATAATCCCTATACTTTTTATGATTGTTCCATCCGCATGAAAATGAAAAACAGGGTAACTAACCATATTATCATATTTTAATAAATCATAAACCATTTTTGGCATGATGGACATTGTAGAACCAAGATCACAGTAGGCACGAAACTTTTCATTACCAATATTAATCTCAATGAATGGTTCCCAATCATTTTTTAACTCAACTAAAGGTTGTTCTTTAAGATTATGGCTCAGAGTTAAATCATCAATTGACTTTTCTATTTTATCTAGCTTAGCGAATATCCCAGTTTCATCCACCATTGGAAAAATTGCCAAACCACTCAAAATATTATGAGCTTTCATTGAATCAATCTCAGAAAAGGTTTCCCCTACCATGGTATCTAGAGCAAGTTGATAGACAGAAAATAAACCATGGTAGAAAATTTTATAAGAACTCTCAAATCCATCTTAGGTTGCACCTTCTTGTGCAATTCCAAAATTCTCGCCCAGGCATTCCTAAAGGATTCCCCACCTTTCTGCCTAAAAGTAATAATTTCTCCCACAGGTGGCACTACGGAAAAAGGAGCAGAGCTAGACATGATAACTAACAGAAAACAAAACTGAAAATAAACTAAATGCAAGTAACTAATTTTTTTGTGTTTTTGATAATTGAAAGCAAACAAGATAAAATAAAATAAACTAAGCAAGACAAAAACAAAGTAAAGAGATTGGAAGCGTGAAACTCCCCTTGCAGAAGACTGCTGTCTCCCCGGCAACGGCGCCAGAAAAATAGCTTGATGACGTGAATCACACACTCGTTGGGAGACCCCAAGAGGAAGGTATGATAGTTCAGCAGCAAGTTTTCCCTCAGAAAGAAACCAAGGTTATCGAACCAGTAGGAGCAGCAACTCTTCAGAAGGTTGTTGGCGGCTCGCACGGCAACACGATCACCAACGTGGAATCTGCACACAACACAATCAAACTACTTTGCCCCAACGAAACAGTGAGGTTGTCAATCTCACCGGCTTGCTGAAAACAAAGGATTAAACGTATGGTGTGGAAAATGAGTATTAAATTGCAGAGAATGAAAAAGGAACAGTTTGCAGTTTGTGGTTGTTTAATCAGTGTAAAAGAATGGACCGGGGTCCACAGTTCACTAGTGGTGTCTCTCCATAAAGATAACTAACATGTTGGGTGAACAAATTACAGCTGGGCAATTGACAAATAGTGAGCGCATGACAATGCATATATGACATGATGATTACTATGATATTTAATTGGGCATTACGACATAATACATAGACCGTTATCCAACAGTCTATGACTAATAATCCACCGCCGGGTTGTCATCCGAGTCCCCCGTTGGTATTAAGTTGCAAGCAACGGATAATTGCATTAAGTAAAGCGCGTAATGTAAACAAACACATATGCCCGTGGACATAGCATCGTTAGGTTATCCCTAGTGGCAACAGCACATCCACAACCTTAGAACTTTCTGTCACTGTCCCAGATTAAACGGAGGCATGAACCCACTATCTAGCATAAATACTCTCTCTTGGAGTTACAAGCATCTACTTGGCCAAAGCATCTACGAGTAACGGAAAGCATGCAAGATCTTAAATAACATAGATAGATTGATAATCAACTTGACATAATATTCAATATTCATCGGATCCCAGCAAACACAACATGTAGCATTACAATAATATGATCTTGATCATGTAGGGCAGCTCACAAGATCTAAACATGATGGCACAAATTGGAGAGACAACCATCTAGCTACTGCTATGGACCCGTAGTCCAAGGATGAACTACTCACGCATCACTCCGGAGGCAGGCATGGCGATGTAGAAGCCTCCGGTGATGATTCCCCTCTCCGGCAGGGTGCCGGGAAGAGGTTCTGGACCCTCCCGAGCTAGGGTTGACGGCGGCGGCGTCTCTGGAACTTTTCGTGGATTTTGGCTCAGGCACCTAGGGTTATTTTCTCGGGAGGAATAAATAGGCGAAAGGGCGGCGGCTGGAGACCCCGAGGGGCCCACACCACCCTAGGGCGTGCCAGGGGGGACCAGCGCCCTGGGTGCGTGTGGGGCCCTCCTGGCTCCCCTCTGTTGCTCCTCTGGTCCTTCAGGTGTGTTCTGGCAAAATAGCACCTCCGTGAAGTTTCGTCCAATTCCGAGAATATTTCCTGACTAGCTTTTCTGGAATACAAAAACAGCAGAAAACAGGAACTGGCACTTCGGCATCTTGTTAATAGGTTAGTCCCAAAAAATGTATAAAAGTGCCATAAAGTGGATGCAAAACATGTAGCAATTGGTATAAAATAAGCATGGAACATCAAAAATTATAGATACGTTGGAGACGTATCAGCAGCCGAGATTCCCTTTGCTGGGTAATTGGGTGTAGTTGCTCCTGCACAGCATGCACCTGGCGTTCTAATTCCGAAAACCGGTCTGCTTCCCTCTTCTTACTTCTGCAATGTTTTTTATAAGTTGCAACGTCCGCCGGAAACCCTTGAAGAAAACCAACCCCGCCTCCTCTGCCTCGACATCATCCCCAGTGTTCTTTATTCCCGAGGGCGAGTGTCAGCTCGTCGTCCTCTCTATCGGGAACATATTTTCTCTCCTTGACTTGTGCTATTGTGTCTTTTAGTTTTTTTACGACTCTTGTAATTCTTTTCTTCCATTTTCCCTTTGGAACAATCAGCCCTGTGTCTGGGTGCAACACTGCCCCATGCGCGAACATCCAGAGCTTGGACCTGTCGGGCCAGTCATCTTTCTCTGGAGTGATCCCTTTTTGACGCATTTCGTTTTCAAAGGCTTCCCACTTAGGCAAGGCAGTCTTGTAGCCACCTGACCCCAAAGTATGGTGATATTTCTTCTTGTTAGCATTCAACTTATTTTGGGCCGATCGGGCCACAGCGATGGCCGATTTCTTATACGCCACAAATTCAGGCCACGCATCTTTTATCTTCTCTAGATGTCCAGTGAAATCTGGAGTTACTTTCTCATATTTTTTCCACAATCCTTTCTTCCAGTTGTTGAATCGCTGGGCCATCTTCTTTAGAGTCCACTCCTTGACTTTATCCTTCTTCTTCTCTGGGAGATCTGCCGGTAGGCTGAAAGATGTCAAGATCGAGTCCCAAAGGAGGTCTTTAATTCTTTTATCTTTAATTCTTTTATCGACATAACTTGCGCCAATGTTGGCTTTCTTCAGCTCATTCCATTCTGCAATGGTGATCGGGACCAATGTCCCTAACAAGAACTCCGCACTGACCTACATATTTAGTGTAGATTTCTTCGGGTTTCACCGGTTTGCCATCATTAGCAACTTCGTCGATCGACAACTTTGCACCATCTGGCAGCTTTAACCCTTGGTTCGGGCCTCGTTTAGGGACGCTTGGCTTAGATCCAGAGGGCTACAAGAAAAATGTTTCGTTAATAAGTGCAAATCAATTAATGCATCTAGTGATCAACAAGACTTAATATATATATACACCTCGCCGGAGTTTTCTAAGGGCACTTCGTCGTCGTCTCTTTAATTTTCTAGCTCAAGTCCCCCACCGAAGTCGTTCAAACATTTTGCGCTGAATTTCTCGTCGTCTTCTTCATCGGAATCTTCTCCATCGGAATTAACTCCAAGGGTCTTCTCAAATATAATTGCTGCCATGTGATCTTCATTCTCCTCGTCTCGGATGAAGGGGACATCGACGTCCTCCATAGCTCAATGTCACTGCAAAAATGTAGCAACTTTGTTAAGATTCATAGCATCAAGCTTTCTAACTTTGCTAACACACTCATCGATAACATTGCTTTGCTAAGTTTGCTAAATTTTCAAACTTTGCTAGAAAATTTAACTTTGCTAGATTTGCTACATTTTCAAATTTGCTACATTTTCCAACTTTGCTAAGTTTTCAAATTTTCTAACTTTGCTAAGTTGCTACATTTTCAAATTTTCTAACTTTGCAAAAATTGCTACATTTTCAAATTTTCTAACTTTGCAAAAATAATCTAAACAAAATAACCTAAACAAAATTGCTAAATTTCAAAATTGCTACTCTAATAATAACCTAAACAGTAATAAGCTAAACAAAATTGCTAACTTTCAAAATTGCTACACTAATAATTTTCAAATAACAATATGACTTTGCTACTAAAATAACAATATTGCAACTAAAATGACTTTGCTACATTTTCAAAATTTCTAAAATAACAATATTGCACTAAAATGACTTAGCTAAATTTTCAAACTTTGCTACTAGAATTTTCAAACTTAGCTAAATTTTCAAACTTAGCTACTAGAATTTTCAAACTTAGCTAAATTTTCAAACCTTTATACACTAGAATTTATACACCTTTACTACTAGAATTTATACACTAGAATATACACCTTTACTACTAGAGTTTATACACTAAAAAAAATGAAAAAAAAACCTGCCAGAGATGGTGCGCGGGTGATGCCGCCGGAGATGGTGCGGGTGGTGGCGCGCGGCGGTGGTGGAGGGCGCCGGAGCAGGGGCGCGCCGTGGAGGCCGGAGCAGAGGCGGCGGAGGGCGCCGGAGCAGGGGCGGCGGAGGGCGGCGGAGGACGGAGATGGTGCACGCGTGGTGG
The DNA here is from genome assembly GCA_947311845.1 of Poa pratensis. Taxonomy (NCBI): domain Eukaryota; kingdom Viridiplantae; phylum Streptophyta; class Magnoliopsida; order Poales; family Poaceae; genus Poa; species Poa pratensis. The sequence goes on along the minus strand of CAMZMU010000060.1, from coordinate 4,714,206 downwards.
TGGCGTACGTGCGGCGATTGCGCCGCCTGGACGAAGCGCGGCGATGGCACGCGGCGGAGGTAGACGCGGCGAGGGAGGGGGCGATGGCGCGGCCGCCGGCCGGAGCAAGGCGTCGTCGTGGAGCGAGGCGTCGATCGGCGCGGCATCGTAGTGCAGGACTTGGGGAATTTTGGGGAGCGCGGCATCGATCCCCTGTTATAACCGCATTCAAACGACCTTTAGCACCGGTTGTTAAAAGCAACCGGTACTAAAGACCCTTTCGTACCGGTTGCTTTTAACAACCGGTGCTAAAGGTTATTTGGGCCGCGGCGAAATTTTGCGCGCGAAGCCCACCCCTTTAGTACCGGTTGGTATAACAAACCGGTACTAATGGGCTTTTTATTTGTTTTTTCGTTTTGCTTTATTTCTATTTGCTTTATATCTAAAGGCTGTTTTCTGTTTTGTTTTTTTCTCTAGTTTATTTTTATTTTATATCTATGTAACTTAATTGTCTAAAAATTTGTAATAATTATCTTTTTTATTTTATATCTATGTAACTTAATTGTCTACTAATGGGCTTTTTATTTGTTTTTTCGTTTTGCTTTATTTCTATTTGCTTTATATCTAAAGGATGTTTTCTGTTTTGTTTTTTCTCTAGTTTCTTTTTATTTTATATCTATGTAACTTAATTGTCTAAAAATTTGTAATAATTATCTTTTTATTTTATATCTATGTAAATTAATTGTCTAAAAATTTGTAATAATTATCTTTTTATTTTCTATCTATGTTACTTAATTGTCTAAAAATTTGTAATAATTATCTATTTATTTTAGAAACATCGTTAACAACATCCTCGTGGATTAGGGTTTACCCGTCGACGACAATACATATAGACCCATGGCAGCGAGTGGCCAGGACACCGATAGCTAGGGGAGGACACGTGACTGACACGAGTCGTGACCGCGAAGCCCGCCTTTAGTCCCGGTTGGTAACACCAACCGGGAGTAAAGAAGCACACGGATCGTGTGTTTCTTTCAAGCGCTTGTGAGCCATTGGATCAGGGTTGTGTTTCTTTCAAGAACTTGTGAGCCGTTTGATCAGGGTGTGTTTCTTTTGAGGGCAAAACCAGTGTTGGATCAGCCACATGACCCTATATAACCCCCCCCCCTCTCGAACATGTTCGACACTCAATGTAGTTCATTTGATATACAAAGCATTCGGGTTTCCTGCATACGTCTAACGGTGCATTTGATATGCGGGCACTCACGAGCCACCGTTGGGCAGTATGCAGGGGAAACCGTGTGTTTTGTTCTATATACAAAATACTTCAGTTCATCGACCGAATACAAATCATTCGGATTCCCGTCATACAGCCCAACGGTGCATTTGATATGCAGGCACTCACGAGCCACCGTTGGGCTGTATGACGGGGAAACCGTGTGCATTTGATAAAAGGTTTAATACATTATTACACATCACCAACAACATCCCTATCTAGTGTTCACGTTTTTCTTCGTGTGTGTCCATTTCTTCTGATTGCACCGTAGCCATGGACAATCTTCATCATTTAACACGATGCTTGGGTCAGTTTTCACTTTGAAGGGCGGAATTTCATTAAACTTATTGTAATCTTCTGACATGTCTGTCTTGTCCACCACTCCCACGATGTTTCTTTTCCCTGAAAGAACTATGTGGCGCTTTGGTTGATCGTATGATGTATCGGCTTGCTTATCTTTTCTTTTTTTCGGTCTGGAAGACATGTCCTTCACATAGAAAACCTGAGCCACATCATTGGCTAGGACGAATGGCTCGATGTGGTGCCCAAGATTGTTGAGATCCACTGTAGTCATTCTGTACCGCCGGTCTATCTCTACCCCGCCTGACAGGTTGACCCATTTGCACTGAAACAAAGGGATCTTAAAAGAAGGTCCATAGTCAAGTTCCCATATCTGCTGTATGCAACCATAATATGTGTCCTTTGTCCCATTGTCGTTTGTTGCATCAAAGCGGACACCACTGTTTTGGTTAGTGCTCTTTTTGTCTTGGATTTCCGTGTAAAATGTATTCCCATTTATCTCGTACCCTTGGAAAGTCAATATAGTCGAAGATGGTGACTTGGCCAACCAGTATAGCTCATCTCCAACAGTGGTGTTATTAATGAGATGGGTACTGTAAGGGCCCCTCAGACCACCGGTCCGAGAAGTCCACGTTATGTAACATAGATCACGATCCCAATGATCAGTGCATCGCAATCACATAACCAACATGGTACCAAGAGTTACATCATTCAAATCGTACGAATAAAAGTCTTACAACATGAAGTGGTCTCATGACCAAGTCTGCAAATCATCGTCGCGCAGGACGGAATTAACTAAGATACAGCGGAAGCTCGTGGCTAGCGTCGGCCCTCGCCTTCGTCGGACGCAAACCCACGAGTGCAGTTGACCGGTGACAGCTAAGCGGCGTAGTCGTCGACATACTCCTCCTCCTCGGCGTAGGCCTCCTCGTAGAAATCTGGACATTTGAATATCCAGAAACACAGCCATAAGTACAATGACGTACTCGCAAGACCACCTCAAGGCTTAAGTTTTCAATGGTTTTCGAAAACTGGGATGGTTGCTATATATGACTATAGGGCTTAATTTTCGCAAACGATGCTTTAAGACATAGAGAATACGACATCCCTACATCTTTGTTGTAACAGAACTTGGAGATATAATTCTCCTTTCTCTTAGAAATGGCAGAAAACATTTCCTTGTTTGAAAAACACGTTTGTAAATCTTTTTCCAACACTAGGGGAGGGATGCCCCCTTTTTTTTTTTGCCTTTCCGGGTTTCGACTGGTTGACTCCCCGAGACCAACCATCTTCTTCCCAAAATCCATACCTCCCAGGTACCTCCTTGATGCCTCCTTTTTCTTTGCCGAAAAACAGTTTTCCTTTTAAAACATAAAAGTGCCCATACGCCTAGATCGGTGGCCTTTCCAACCGTCCATGACCGAGGACTCGGCTATTCGAATAGATTTACACTCTGCAGAGGTGGTACACTTTCACCACAAGATTCGGATGGTCTGCCGTGGATCAACCACGGACTGTACAGAGACAGCATGCACACATCAGACGACCGATCCTAACTTCCACTATGTCAGTGCTAGTATAAGAATATCCTCTTCGAGTGGGTTTGTTCTCCCCGGCACCGAGTGAGCTAGCCGTATCGATCCGGTTTCCCCTAGCCTCACACCGCCATGACAGGAGACCCACCGTTGCTTCCCGGTGGCACACGCAGTCCACTCTTTGTATGCCCATTCCCTTGCAGCATTCGGTTCCAGGGACTCTAACCCCTTCTAGCCAATTGAGGAGTATTCGAATACTAACACCAACAAGCTCCCGCTAAGCCCCGTGCCCATTTTGGGGTAATGTGGTTGTACGGGTTAATTGTTCGGGCGGCCGCTAGGGCTGTACTTTGTTTTCCAAAAACATCTCCACCTCCGACTGCTCCCAGCAGATCGGGTTTTCGTAAACTCTCCAAATGCTCTCAGCACTTCGGGTTTTCGCAAACATCTCCATTTGCTCCCAACAACATGGGTTTTATAAAATTCTTGGTCGCCGATCGCTCCCAGCGACTCGGGTTTTCTTCCGAAAACATTTTATCAAATCCAGGCTCCCATCCTATAGTTTTGGGTAAGATTATAAGGAACATACTACCAGAAAATATAATTTTCTTGATAGCGCCTTCCGTAGAAGGATCCTCAAGTAAAGACTTATTTTTATAAAACCTATTATATACTAGTAGATATCTTTGGCCAAACAATATTTTGTAAAATAGTTTTGGGGTGGCAAAATGCCATAGAAGAAATAAGACATGAATCATTTTATTTTAAAAAGTACCAAAACATGCTTGGTATAAATAATAGGATTTCAGTAGGGTGGTGAGGTGGCTTGCCTTGCTCAGCGAATTGTCCCTGGACTTGCTCTTCCTCGTAGACGGGTTCAGCTCCCACGTACTGCTCCTCCTCTTGCGGTTCTATTGTACCGGAAAAATTAAACGTAGCTACCGTCAACGCTAAGAAACGGGTTGACAACAATCTAAAGTACTTAAACAAGAAAGCAAGCATTTCATTACACAAACACCCTCTGGACATAAGTATAAAACAATCCTAAACACAAGCAAATAAAAAACAATCAATTGCATTAGGACCATTTTAATAGAGACAAAGTTGCTGTTTTGGGAAAAAGGCACAATTCTTAGAATAATGCTCCTAAAATTAAATCCTTCTACCACAGTACTCCTAGTAGTCATACCAAGCCATAGAAATTGGGTTTGCATCAAAAGCTACTACCAAACAAGAATTAAAAAGACTACAAATGCTACTGGTCTCAAAACCAAAAGAATTAAAACTCCAGTTCTAGGAATCTCCTGCATGCAAGGTTAATTTCTATGGAAAGGTATTGACTTTAGCTTTCTGTAGAAATTTGGTTCACTCAATTTGGGCAATCCTAGCTCCAGATATTATTGAAATACTAATGCTAGCACTTTTTGCAAGATTTAGCACACAACACAAACCATAAAATATTTTTCAGTCACACTTGTTCTGCATGTTTAAGAAAACACATAAGAGCCACACAAAATTTATCCTAAAGCTAAAACACTAACAGACCTACCACCACTTAATTAATCTAAACACACCTAAATAACAGAAACAGAAAATAGGAAAAACTGCAGCTAAAAAAATGAAACGGGCCGCGCCTGGGCCAGATCTGGCCGTGGCCTGCCCAGATCTGGGCCGTGCATGGGGCAGGCCGGCCCATCTGCGCGCGACGTGCAGCACTGCGCGCAGGAGTAACCCGCGGAGCGGGATTCAAACGGGGCCGTCGATTCGCAGATCGACGGCTCCTCTTCATCGCCTTCGACGCGACGCGCGGGAGCGAGCCCGAGGTCGAGAAGAGAAATGGCGGCGACGGACGGCTCTCCTAGGGGCGTTGCATGCAGCGGCGGAGGATTGTGGACGGCGGAGGAGGTCGAGGGAGGGGCTCGGGCATGAACAGCGTCAGCGGAGGTGGCCGGAATCCATGGCGACGGCGGCGGCGGCCTTCTCGGGTCGAGGACGGCACGGCGCCCACGGCGGTCTCTGGGCAAAAAGAAGAGGGGGAGGAGTTAGGTCTCGGCAAGGGAAGCTTCGGGGCCCAAAAATGGCAGAGAAAGGTGGAGGGAGTCGCTGGCAAACGCGGCTCGACGCCGACGGCCACCGAAACTCAACCTGCTTCTCTCGTGGAGCAGAAGGCTCGGGAGGATGATCGGCTTCGAGGGAGGGGAGAGGAGGTGCAGGGGAGTGCTCTGGAGAAGAAAGGAGAGCTAGAGGATCACGAGGGAGTGAGAATGAGCTCGGACCCGATCTAGGGTTTGGCTCGGGTTAAGAGGGGGAGGGGTGAGCTTGGGGTGTTCCCATTGGCTCAGGTGGGCGGTGGAGAGGGAGACAGAGAGAGGGTGGTCGGGGAGGCGTGTCCTAGCTAGTGGGAGAGAAGGGAGTGAGCTCCCATAGGGCCATGGTGGAAAAGGGTGAGTGGTGAGTGGAGAGGAGAGGGGGGGGGGGGGGATGACAGGTGGGTCCTAGCTGACTTAGGACCTTCTCTGTCCAGAGGGGAGAGGGGTGGGGGATGGAGAGGGAGAGAGGGCTGGTTTAGGCTAGGTTTAGGATTTTAATCTAACACTAATAGAAATACTATGTTTACTAAAGGAAAAGCTAAACACGAGCAACACAAGTGCTGCTCACAAACATGTGAGGGATGACCTAAATGAGGGGAAGCAAAAGTTTGCAAGCCCAAAAAGATGTAGAAAGAATTTAAAAACAAAGCAAGTGGTGAAAAATGACCCAATGGTCACTGATTTGAGTAGGCCTTAACACGTAGATGGTTTTGTGCTAAAACAAGCTACCAAGAGGTCAAACAAGGCATAACCTAAAAGTGGAATAACCATAGAACAGGGTGGTCAAGTTGCATGTCAAAGATCACACATGGTTTGCTAAATCTAGGGCTCTAGATTGGCTAAGTTTTAACAAACAAGAAGATCATCCTCACAAATTCTTAAACAAGCAAAAATTGTAGAAATAATTCTATCCAGCACCAAACATCACTAGTAGTTTGCAAACAAGGTAATGAAGATCACCAGAACAGTTCAAGCAAGAATTACTAATAACACACAAAAGTTTTTGCTACTTTGGAAAATTCTAGATTAACACCACAATTCTAAGTCTAAGAAAATTGGGGTGTTACATGTACGCAACCAACTGCCGAAAGTATCCACGTGCTTTCCTTTAATCCAGAAGTTAGTCTGCTCCGGGTATTCAGATCGTAAAATATCCATGTGTTTCACGATATACGGAGCCACCAATCTGGAATTTTGTAGAACTGTGTAGTGTGCTTGAGTGAAAGAATGCCCGTCCATACTTCTTGTTGCTTTCTTTCCTAGCATGCCTTTTCCACGCAGTCTCCCCCCATGGCGCGATTGAGGAACACCGATCGGCTTAAGATCAGGAATAAAGTCAACACAAAACTCAATGACCTCCTCTGTTCCATAGCCCTTGGACATGCTTCCTTCTGGCCTAGCACGGTTATGAACGTATTTCTTTACTCCCATGAACCACTCAAAGGGGAACATGTTGTGTAGAAATACAGGACCGAGAATGGAAATCTCTTCGACTAGGTGAACTATGAGGTGCGTCATAATATTGAAGAAGGACGGTGGAAACACCAACTCGAAGCTAACAAGACATTGGACCACACCCGTCTGTAAACTTGGTAGAGTTGCTGGATCGATTACCTTCTGAGAAATTGCATTGAGGAATGCACATAGCTTCACAATGGGTACTCGAACGTTTTCCGGTAGAAGCCCCCTCAATGCAACCGGAAGTAATTGTGTCATAATCACGTGGCAGTCATGAGACTTCAGGTTTTGGAACTTTTTCTCTGCCATGTTTATTATTCCCTTTATATTCGACGAGTAGCCAGACGGGACCTTGATACTGCTCAGGACTTGAAAAAAGATCTCCTTCTCTTCTTTGGTAAGAGCGTAGCTGGCAGTACCTTCATACTTCTCTGGATTCAGGTTGTCTCTTTCGTGCGTACGTTGCTGGTCCTGCCGTGCATCTCCTGTATCTTTCGTCTTCCCATACACGCCTAAAAAGTTTAGCAGGTTCACGCAAAGATTTTTCGTCACGTGCATCACGTCGATTGCAGAGCGAACCTCTAGGATTTTTCAATAGGGTAAATCCCAAAATATAGATTTTTTTTCCCACAAGGGTATGTGCTTGTTAGCGTCTTTCGGAACAGATAGACTGTCAGGACCCTTTCCAAAGATTACTTCTAAATCCTTGACCATGCCATATATAACATCACCATCAGGGCGTGTAGGCTTCGTCCGGTTATCTGCCTCACTTTTGAAATGTTTGCCTCTGTTTCTTACGTGATGCCTGTTTGGAAGAAATCGACGATGCCCCAGGTACACATTCTTTTTACCTAAATATATACTGTCAGTCTTATCTAAACAGTGTGTGCATGCATTGTATCCCTTGTTCGTCTGTCCTGAAATGTTACTAAGAGCAGGCCAATCATTGATGGTTACAAACAGCAACGCTCGTAAGTCAAATTCCTCCTGTTTGTACTCATCCCACACACGTACACCTTCGTCAGACCACAACTATAAAAGTTCATCAACTAATGGCCTCAGATACACATTAATATTGTTGCCTGGTTGCTTCGGGCCTTGGATAAGCACTGGCATCATAATATACTTTTGCTTCATGCACAACCAAGGAGGAAGGTTATAGATACATAGAGTCATGGGCCAGGTGCTATGACTGCTGCTCTGCTCCCCAAACGGATTCAATCCATCTGTACTTAGACCAAACCTTAAATTTCCAACGTCAGCTGCAAAATCCCCAAACTCACTATCGATTTTTCTCCACTCCGACCCATCAGCAGGGTGTCTCAGCATCTCGTCTTCCTTACGGTCTTCTTTGTGCCATCGCAACAACTTGGCATGCTCTTTGTTTCAGAACAAACGTTTCAACCGTGGTATTATAGGAGCATACCACATCACCTTGGCAGGAACCCTCTTCCTGGGGCTCGGCTTGCCCTCAACATCACCTGGGTCATCTCGCCCGATCTTATACTGCAATGCACCGCATATCGGGCATGCATTCAAATTCTCGTACTTCTCACCACGGTAGAGGATGCAGTCATTGATGCATGCATGTATCTTCTGCACCTCTAATCCTAGAGGGCAGACAATCTTCTTTGCTTCGTACGTATTATTGGGCAATTCATTATTCCTTAGAAGTCTCTTCTTAAATATTTGTAGCAACTCTTCAAATGCCTTGTCAGATATTCCATTTTTTGCCTTCCACTGCAGCAATTCCAGGATGGTACCCAGCTTTTTCTGTCCATCTTCACAATTTGGGTACAACAATTTTTTGTGATCCTCTAACATGCGCTCCAACTTCAACCACTCGTTTTCACTTCCGCAGATTATCTGTTCATCAAGAATGACCCGACGAAGATCATCATCGGACTGATCATCAACAATGACGTCATACTCAGCTTTGTCTTCCCCCATTGTAGTACCACCGTGTTCAGAGAACACAGGATAGTTGTCATCATCCTCTTCTTCATTGTCTTCCATTATAGCCCCTCTTTCTCCGTGCTTGGTCCAACAAAAATAATTGGGCATGAAGCCTTCTCGCAACAGGTCGGAGTGTATGGTTCTTGCGCAAGGGTAATTCCTCTTATTACGACAGTCATCGCATGGACAAAACATAAAACCATTTTGCTTGTTTAACTTAGCCACTTGGAGAAAATTATGCATGCCATTAATGAACTTGGGACAGCGTCGGTCACCGTACATCCATTCTCGGCTCATCTGCATTATATAAACTAGTCATCAACCCGTGCATCTGCACGGGCTAGATTATCCTCAAATAGCATACAAATTGTATTCCTGTTAGATTTTATTACCTCGATCAGGTATATGATTTAACTTGTTTTTCCACTGTCGAATTTAAGTGCATATTTTTTCCTTTTATTTTGTATATAAGCAATAAGTTCTATTAGTGTTCAATTTTGTATTTATTTTTTAGATTCTTATTGGGACTACATAAAATGCTGCAACTTTTGGCGATGATTTTTCTATCTGAATCAACTTAATTGCATTTTTTACCGTGCATACGCGCTACACATACATTCATGTGAGATCCAAAATGCATAATTGCAGTTCTACTATTATTGAATCATCATAATGTGCAGTATCAGAAGCCCATTAAAATGATTGACGGAGGTACCCTTGATAAAGTGAACTTAGCTTTTGAAAGAAAACATAGATTGCTTGAGGCTATATGTAATACCTTTCCCTCGTGAAATATTAATTATTAGATTATAGGGGGAAATAGTGGAGTGTGCTTTGAGAGATGATTGTATCACCATGTAATAGTTTCCTTGGATTCCAAGTAGGAAAAATGTATTTCCCAACTTAGTTTTTAGTTTAGTTTCTGGAATTCTTAATAAAGTGCCAAGTTTTACCTATTTTGGCTTGAAAAAGTTGCTTTTTGCATTCGGAGATTTTATTCCAGCACGAATCTGTGCACGGTATGATTTTTAATTCCTATTCTTTAACTCCGAATGAGCTGAAATTTGAACTGTGGTTGCAACTTTTCATCCTCTGTGAGCGTGAATTTTTTCAGATTTTTTCGACATATTTAATTAGGGTAGAAAAATACATTTTGCTGCTGCTGTTTTTCTGGACGGGTGGGATAGTTAGGTATACTGTGTGAAGCTATCAATCAACAGTGGTCGGTCAACTCACGGATCTTATTGGAAAGATAAAAGTGAATTGCTTAATTACCTTGACATCGGCTTCTCAAGATTACAATCAGAGCCGAGTAATCCATCGTCCGGCTCCAGCGCTGTTGCAAATATCAGGCATCGCGCAAATTCTGGGCACTGCTACTGCGGAGGCGCTGAGAAGCTCCAAATATTTATAACATCAATTTGTTTTTAATAAATTTCTCAAAGTTTTCTAAATGACAGAACACATAAGCGAATGGGTATCTTTAGAAATTCCTTACTGTTGATGCAAGCAGAACATAATCCAAATACATAGGTTGGAATTTAATCCATTTGCTTCATTCGGCAAATTTGTTGATACTTTTGAATAATACGGACCATGCATGAGACATATTACTTCGTCAATACCATGATGTTATATGGTTAGGAAAGTTCGTTTAAAAAATTAGCGGGTGAGCTTTACTCACCTGCTTCTCTGGAGCGTGCGCCACCTTGACCTTGCATGAACCATGCACTGTGGGCACTCCAACCCCTTTGTTTCAAGCCAATCCCTTTTTCTATGATGGACAATTTACATAGAAGTGGGATTTTTGGAGGGCCTATATCTCTCAAACCAAATGAAATTCATGCCTGGAAACAATTCAGGCACATCAACAGAAGAACTGGTTTTTCCATGGAAGATGTACAATTACATGCGCAAACCACAATCAAACAATTTTAGCTATAAATGGAAATATGACATGCAGGGAGTTCGAAGAGAAACTCGTTTATATTCAGATCTGGGGTTTCCATATAGAATATGTTACAGAATGTTATTTCAACAGTTTAGTGGAATTTATATATTTTCTCGAATTATTATCCTATCATATTAAGAATATCTTACCAAGGTGGAAAGACAAAGTAACATTGGTACTTGAGCAATTGATATATCCGTGATGTACATCTTACAGTCAGTTGACATGTCCAAGAGTTATCTTCATTTTGTAGCATGCATCTATATATGTTCTTCTAATCTTATTTATTAGATTTTATAATTATACATATCGTCATGTCATAGATACTCTATTTACATGAAACTATGGTAATTTGGAAAAAAATGAACATAATGCTATAAGGGAAAAACAGTTTAATTGTTCCGAAGACTACCCACAAAAAGGGTATTTATCAATTGAACATCAGGGAACAACAATTAGTTTTATACTACACACTGTATAGTACACTTGATTATAATAATAGTAGTACCTTGCTTCAACCTAGGCTCATGGTTTCCGCAGTAATGCTACTGCAACTTATGGCAGAACCCTTTGTATGGGGGCGTGGCGCTGAAAATTTGGAATCGAACACATGTATATTTAGCGGACTACAGAGTTGTAGGAGTGAACTTGAAAAATGAAAATATATAAGAGTATTATGACAGAAAAACAAACATTCTTCAGACAACATCTCTGTTATCATCCTTGGGATTACAAATTAATCTGAGTTAGAGTAATCATATATACCCAATACACTACAAATTTTATCACACATGCACTTGAGAATAAAATATCACGGTCAAAGACGTTACTAATTTAACTGAAGCTGCAAAAGAAAATTTCAGAGCAACAAAAAGGATTATTTACTCGGCTATTAAAAAAGGATTATAATTAAATTCAAATAAGACATCAAGACTATTGAAACTTCTAGACATATATTATTAAGTAGGGATTAATAGAATCCCCCTCTAAGCATTTAACTTTAGAAGACCTTCCGATTTTTGTTTGCTCTTTGCTCATAATGCATGCACACATGGTCAGAACTTGAGCAATGACGAAAACACCACTATCCGGAGTGAATCGATCCGTGAAACCAAGATGGAGATACTTACGTACATGTCCAAGCTGAAACCAATGGCAGCAGTCTTTTATTTGTTTGGAACGCACCAATCTAGCTAGCTTCTGCCGATAACATTGCTTGCAAGGAGATGGAACTAAAACTGAAGATTAGATGAGAAGCACCAGAGCATGCAGGCGGAGCAGTACTGACTACTAATTAATGTGAAAATAAACAGATTTGGATTCTGTTTAACTTACCGTCCCAAGTCTCTCTGAAGCACCACCGAGGCATCGATCTGTTTTTTATTCCTTCAAGGAGACGCATAATCGATCATGGAGAGACCTTAATAGAGTACAACTGATGGATCGGCAAGAGATATTAAGTTACCAGCATCCTTCGGTTGAACCTGTGATGAGTAAGATTTTTGCTCTCAGCGTGGACACACACGATCATCGGCGGCGCGCGGCGGCTGTTAAGAAGAGAACGTATTAGAGCGAGGTATTCTTTTCTTGGCAGCTTGCGTGTAGCCCTGAATAGCCTTTTTTTTTGGCAGCTTGCACGCGGACGGGGAAAATTTTACCGAATCGGTACGGCACTTCATCCAAAGGCTCCTAATACATCTGTGGTATATCGAACGGATATTTTTTCTTTACCGTGAGAGTTAACGTGAGAGCTCTTACGGTGCCTCCAATTAGTAAATATAAGATAAGATATATCAAAAACCATTACACCATAGCTATATCATGAATAGAGAGATACGTGACAAAATTCATTAATACAAGTTCACCACATTTAAACAAAAGTAGAGTAGTGATCAAATCTAATACATAGTTCTCATAAACATTCATTAATTAAAACTAACATACAACTAGCTAAAGAATTTAAATCCAACGACAAATGCGATTAAAATCGCAACTAAGGTAATTATTGAATCAACAGCATAATGATACCAAACCTCTTGAGTAATGACATATTTTCTAATCTTTTTAAGCTTCAAGCGCATTGCATTTATCTTGATCTCGTGATCCAAGCGCATTGCCTCCATCTTGACCTCGTTATCATCGACGACGTCGGCAATCTTGAACTCTCATTTCATCTTCTCTTCGAGACGAAGATCTTCACTTCTTTTCAATTTTGCTTTCAAATCATTGTTTTCTTTTACAAAAAACTTGACAATAGGGTCGGTTGGAATTTCCGGTTCGACTACCTCCTAGATAAAAATATATGTACATCAAGTTGGTCGGCATAATTGTTATAAACACGAAATTAAACAAATATATAGTTATAACAAACAATCGTACCACATCCGAATAATAGAGCGGACGAGAGCCGGTGTGGACAGATGTCAAAACCATGACACTATATATAACAAACAATTATACAAATAAGAAATTTATACAAGTAATAATTATGCATCTAAATCATACAACTAAGATTTTTTAAAATAAAAGATAAAAACAAGAGGCTCACCGAGGTGGTGTCGGTGACGGGGCGGCGTGGGCGATCGACGGCGGTGAGGAAGGGGACGATACGACACTATAAAAAACCACAAATTATACTTTAATTTGAGCTCAAAATGCATATAAAACAAATAAAATCCCTAACTTAGGCATTTCATCAAACACCTTGCTAGCACTACAAAAATCAAACTAGCTAAACTAGCAAGAAAATGAGCTAAACTTGAATTGCCGGAAGAGAAGATGAAGTTGCTAACCCTTGTATATGTAGGTGCCACCAATCTTGACAAATGTTGGAGAAAAATGGGGTGAACTAGAGCTTGGGAGAGCAAAGAGAGAGAAAAAATGGAGTTGTGTTCGAGCTGAAAAATGGAGCTGTGGCTCGGGTGGAAGAAGGTAATATAGGGAAACCTTTAGTACCGGTTTGTATTACCAACCAGTACTAAAGGATCATCTTTAGTACAGGTTGGTAATACAAACCGGTACTAAAGGGTCTCGCCGTGGGGGCCACCAACGGCAGCCGCCTGTGCCAACCTTCAGTACCGGTTTGTATTACCAACCGGTACTAAAGATGAGCCTTTACTACTGGTTGGTAATACAAACCGGTACTAAAGTGTCTCGCCGTGGGGCCCCGGCCGCCTCGCATCTGAAACCGGTACTAATGCCCCCTTTAGTACCAGTTCGTGCCCAACAGGTACAAAAGAGGGCGCATAGATGCCCTGTTTTCTACTAGTGTATCTATACATGTAACATGTCTAGATACATCCACATTTGGTGGATAGCAAGTCAATTAAATTGGAACGGAGGGAGTACATACTAATTAATAACGCTTGGGCAGGTGCATCTGACATGGATGTACTTCTACTCAGATAACTACAAATGACAATCTATATATTTGCTTTCATCTATTAATTAGCAAGTGATGAATTATGTTGTACAACTGCAAACTTATGGACTGCTGATTAATACTCCTCAGGTTACTCTACAAATGTTCCATGAAATGTCTCTACTGTCTACAAGATTAAAGAGGTTTGAAAAGGTAAGGAGTCTCTTTGTGGTCAGGTTAATTCCATGTATCTCTATCCATTAAATTTCAGTGAAATAGAAAATGCAATGCTTCACATGAAATGATTTATTTGACTCATGAAATAAATTCAATGTGTTATTGTTGCTTCATTTTCAACTAGATACATCAAACAACAAAAGGCTGAATTAAAGATGACACAATTAGAAGGCACATGAATCTTTGGTTTCGTGCTCTGTTCCTTTTCTCCCAAATACTCTTCTGATAATATTTTTATTTTACATTATATAAGATACTATTATGTCCTCCCTCATATTTTCATTTGGTCAACTGACATTTGGTGACAGGAAAAATAAACTTGATTTGGTCAACTGAGGATTTAGATAATGTGTTTGTGCCATTCAAGTTACTTGCAAAAAAAAGTATGCCACATGCGAGTGTATATCTGTTTTTTGGGCTTCCACAGGTTGAGGTTAGCATGATTACTTGATTAGGTCTGATTATTTTCTTTGCGAGATTTCTGTTGTACAACCTTCTTGCTGAATTGAACAAAATGCAAAAGGTGGTAACAAACAATGGTTCTTGATTCAGGAACAATGTTTAATCCCTTACATGCTGTACCTATGCATATGCAGCAAAGATATATTTATTTCTTAGTTATGTATTTGCTGTAAATGAAATATGATGTGTGTTATTTCATTTATTCTTTTTATGTTCGAGAACCATTTGATGCATTTATATGGTATGCATGTTGCGACTGCTTGATTTAATTATTTTTTGCCCATCATGTTTTTGACATTTCGGTATTTTTAAAGCAAATTATTTTCTCAAATTCCCGCTGCAACGTGCGGGGTATTTTCTAGTATAATGAACGGAGGGAGTACGTTTTTTGGAAAGATAATTGGTTGCATTTACCCCCTACATGTCAAATCATAGCCCCATCCTATATGGTATAGTACTTGTACGTATGATGTATATACAACATGTATTATAGAATAGTTAGTTCATTAAGGAAGCGGAAAGCCATTTTGAAAAGTTTCTGGATGTAATCAAACATGATCTTACAAATACGCAAAGTCAAAAGCAAAATTCATTTATTATGGGCTACACAAAAGTGGCAAGATCTTGTAGACTTTGGAGATCTAAAAGTGTGTGTATTTAGATCTACATATTTGTTTTTTTTGTGTAGTGCGGAATATAAAGTATTTTAAATTGATATTTAGTAAGTTTATGAGATACATCATCGACAACACATATGATTTTCTTTTCACATTTTGAAAACATGTAAATATGATTTTTATTTTTTTACTAAAGAGATTATTGACACTTGAGAGTAAGAAATCTCCACTCGTTAGGAATGTAATCCTAGTATATCTATATAGTGCAAAGTAAGTTGTCGGTCATACTTGACGGCTACCCGGAGCTGGAGATCGCTTGATTTTCTCCATGGTATGATCGTAGGAAAACACTTTCTTCTGGGCAACCTACTGCGCCTCACCATAGGTTCCTCTGTCTGCGCGCGTCGCATTTGGCTCACCAGCGTGGTTGCGAGCCAACCGGGTGTATTCTGGCCGATTTTAGTGCGTAGAAGAGGGTAACAGCCCAGTCTAGCTAGTTAGCCCTATTTGTCATGTTATTTTTGGATTTTCGATATTGCATGCATACATGTGTTAAATTTGTAACAAAACGCATACGAGATTGTTATGAAGACACACGCCAGATTTTTACAAGTTCTTTGGGAGGTTACTACAAGTTTATGTTCCCTTGATTTTTTTTTCGATGTTGCATACGAGATTCCAAATTGTAACACACACATATATATATTTATTGCAAAATCACACACCAAATGTTGGAAAATTTCTGAGTGTTCCAAGTTTATGAGTTTGTTTCCATTTTTCTATGTGTTACGTGCTTTTCAAAAATTTCGAAACCTATATTTTTTTTGTAATAATCGTTTGTGATTTTGTTGAAATAGGTGGTGATTTCTGTTGTAAATGAATCTGTAGCAGAAAATTGTTGATTAAGCACATTTTAATTGTAAAAAAAACATAGTTTTTGTTGTAACAGTTTGTGATTTTGTTTTAATTGTTGTTGAGTTTTGTTGCAAAGCATTGTTTTTTTGAATTGTTGTGATGATTTATTGCAATATTAAAAAATATGCACAGACCGGGAAATTTGTTCTAACACTCAAGATTTTCTCGCGATATTAGGTGTAAATGACCATATTGTTATCTTTGATGTAAATATTGCTAAGATTGGGGGCAACGCGATATACCCCTTCATTCAAGTGGAGCTGCTAGGTAGTAGAAACTCGGGACTAAAATACATAAGTACATAGTACCTGATTTTGGACGTTGGATGATGATCCTATGACATTTTGCGATTTTTGGATTTCTTGTGCTAGCGCTAGCCATGATCTGAGGCCGGCATGGCACCGGCATGGCACAGGGAAGATCCCCGGCTGACATGCCGTAGCGATATGTACCTCGCCGCGCGCGGCGGGCCTGGTCTTTGGCTAAACAAGGCTTGATGATGATGGTGATTTTACGGTTTTGACGACGATGGAGGTATTTCTCCTCTTCTGTCGGCG
Source organism: Poa pratensis (assembly GCA_947311845.1). Lineage (NCBI taxonomy): Eukaryota > Viridiplantae > Streptophyta > Magnoliopsida > Poales > Poaceae > Poa > Poa pratensis. The sequence continues at coordinate 4,697,512 of CAMZMU010000060.1, read as the reverse complement.
AGCTTCTCGATGGTGCTGGTGGTGGGTGATGGCTGATAGTGTCGGTGTGTAAGGACCCCAAGGGCTATGTTATTTTTTTGGTATGGGTTCTTTCTGCAAAGTTTTCGGGACAGTTGTCTCAGCACAATGTGTCGGGTAGTTTCCACAAAGAACTTTTGTAAATTGTAATATCTTTTTTTACATTAATGAAATATACAGTTACTTGAAAAAACGAGCGCAGGGACCTCATGCTATACGCACATCGGCACGGCCTGACCCGCGAGCCTGGCTTGTTGACGCGACCCCGCGGTATGCTGGTCGTAGTTGACGTGCATGTAGATTTTGACAGATTTTGTATTTGCATGCATGTGTGGTGTGTAAGCACAGTTCCTCCATGACAAAATAGCGTGAGCACGATTTCAGTGCTTTGAACACAAGAGCACTAAGCCGCGTGTGTCCAAAGGAAAGCGTGATTACGATTGCTTGATGTGATCTCATTCATGAATCCACATTCCACAATACGGTCCTTTGTTGACCTTGTAAAATTTTGACACCTTTCTTATTCCGTGTGGTAAGTGTGAGACCATGAATCTTTACTACTCCCCTTTTTTATAGTGCGCCTCGAATAACGTGTCAAACTTAACTATAAATGTAACTAAGTAAGACCAATATACTCATACAATTACTATTAGGTTAGTATTTTTCTTTATTTCTCTTTCTTTTTCCTATCACTTACTCATTTTACCTGAACACATGTAAAGATTGGCATTGCATTACACTCAACTTATTGTTTTCCATTGCCTCTCTTTCAGATGAACAAAAGTGCCATGTAAGCAGATATATAGCCCACTATTATACTTATTTTTATATACCACAAACTTTACATTCTAGTTTTTTAATCCAACATATGCTTTTTCAATAATATAACATACTCCCTCCATATCAAAATATAAGTCACACTTGCTCATTACCAACCATATGTATCTAGACATGTTTTAGTGCAAGATTCATGTGAATCTTGCACTAAAACATGTCTAGATACATATGGTTGGTAATGAGCAAGTGTGACTTATATTTTGATACGGAGGGAGTATATTTTAATTGAAATCATGGTCAAGACCATGTCATATGCCGTATACTTTACCTGTACCGTAAATTCCACCATTCAATGTAGACAATTAATGTATGCATTGTTCAAGTTGTACTCATCATAGATGAACTTTTTTTTGTGAATAGATCATAGATGGACTAAATTTACTCGTAACTGAACTATTGCTCTCTCGCTGTCCCTCGCCCTCTCGCTCCTCCGCTGCAAGTCGTCCACCTCTTCTCGGCCCCTCTCCTCCGGCAACGTTGCCAGCCAGATAGTGAAGGGGAGGGGCAATCTTCTTCTCCATTTGTACTTAGTAGTTGTAGGTTAGGGTCGTCTTCCTACGTTGAGAATTGCGTCGCGCCGTCGGAGATGGAGTCGTCGGACCACGTGAGCAGCTGATGGTGGTGGGTGACGGTGCTCTGCTTCGTCCTGCTGCTCCAGAGGTAAGAGTGCAAGATGGAGATGACACATGTTCCCAACCCTCAATAAGCTCGGTTTTACCCCATATCTAGTGAGTTCAGCCACTATTGACCTTTGTTTCTTGAGCCCTTGAGGTGGGGGTGAGGTTGTGGAGGCCATGCGGGTCGGCTCGCTGGAATCTGTGGGGGCAGGGTCTCAGCCGTATTCGGGTGACGTCATGTGCGACTACTAGTGTGTTCGTCCCGGTATGCTCCGAGGCGGAGGGGAGTTCTTGTTCCAGCGCCGGCATCAACAATAAGCTTGGGAGTTCTCCCGCCTACTCTAAGCTTCAGAGTGTTGTATGGTTGCCTCTCCTCCTGGCTGGCCATGTTGGCGATAGGGAGGAGATGAGCGGAGCATCGCCTTTCGGGGTTGAAGGAAAGTCTGTGTTTGGCACACTTGGTGCGTTGTTGCTCCTTCTGGCTGGGTGTGGTGGCGAGGAGAAGTGGTGACAAGGTGCGACGATCTACAGAACTGCAGACATGCGGTGAAATGTGGCGGCGGGAGCAAAGGTTAGGGCATTCTTATGTTGGAGATGCTCGATCTCGTCGCTCTACGGGAAGGAGGAGCATGTACCTCATTGTTTACTCCCGAAGCAGCTGTCAATGGTGGAGTTTATCAGCAGAGGCCTCGATTTACCGGAGCTACGTATGGCTAGGGGAGCCACTCCGTGCTCGGTTGATGTAATAACCCTGGCTTCTTCTCCTTGTCATGTTGTTAGCGCCTATGGCTCGAGGTTGTCGGCGACGTGCGCTGAAGACGAAACCTTGATTGCTTATTAGCTACTTTTCTGAGGGCTGGTTTGGAGTGTGCCAGGACCTGGCTGTAATTCCGTTTATGTTTTTGGTCCTTTTTATAATCACAGTTGAGTAATATATACACTTCTAGGCTGCTCGGGCCTTTCCCTTTAAAAATGGAAAGAAAAAAAAACTATTGCGCCGTGTTGAAGCATGGACGGAGAGCGAGGTCCAACGAGCAAAAGCTCAGGGACGATCCCCGCTGTTTGTACCGTCGGAGCTGATTCGATCTACTGGCAGCGTTCTGCATGGTCTAGATTTCTAAATTTGCGGCTAATCCACTCACATGGCTCTCCACCGGTTTGGATTGGACCAGACTCATCATAAGGATTAGAATAGTCGTAGTCCACCATATTCCAGGCCAAGGCACGGCAAGGTGCTGGTATCATGGACAAGCAAAGCACAGGCTGTCGGCGCCTGAAAACCTGGCCAGAAATTTTTCCCGCCACTAGAATTTCGGTGCACGACGACGCCGCCTCAATCAAAGTCATAGTATTCCGCTTCCCACCCGGCAGCGACCACGCCGCACCAGCCAACCACACACACACACAGTGCTCGTCGATTTCAGTCAACCCACGGCGCTCATTGACCCGCCGCGCCGCCCTCAATCAAATCCCCCTCCTCTCCCTCGCCTTCGTCGCCAGTCGCCACTCCCCCTCCCCATCCCGACGGCGCGCTCCGTCCCGCCACCCAATGCCGACGCCAGACGCCGCCTCCGCAGGCACCCTCCTCCTCCCACTCCTCGTCTTCTTGGTTTCCGCCGCCGCCGCCAATGCCGCGACGGAGTCGGAGGCCCAGGCGCTCCTGGCCTGGAAGGCCACCCTCAACGGCACGGCCCCGCTCTCCACCTGGGCCAATCCCGCGAGGTTCTGCTCCTCCTGGCACGGCGTGACCTGCAACACCGCCGGCCACGTCGAATCTCTCACGCTCCGTAACCTCAACCTCGCCGGCACGCTCGACGCGTTCAACACTACCGCGCTCCCGGCGCTCACCAGCCTCGACCTCAACGGCAACAACTTCGCCGGCACCATCCCGGCGAGACTCTCGCGCCTGCGCGCCCTCTCATCCCTCGACCTCGGCAGCAACGGCTTCGAGGGCGCCATCCCGCCGCAGCTCGGCGACCTCTCGGGCCTCCTCCACCATCGCCTCTACAACAACAACCTCGCCGACGCCATCCCGCACCAGCTCAGCACGCTCCCAAAGATCCAGCATTTCGACCTCGGCTCCAACTTCCTCACCAACCCGGACTACACCAGGTTCAAGCCCATGCCCACCGTCACCTTCATGTCGCTCTACCTCAACTTCCTCAACGGTAGCTTCCCGGAGTTCATCGTCCGGAGCACCAACATCACCTACCTCGACCTGTCGCAGAACGGCGGCCTCTCCGGGCCGATACCGGACTCGCTGCCGGAGATGCTCCCCAACCTCGTGTATCTCAATCTGTCCCTCAATACCTTCTCCGGCCGGATACCGGCGTCGCTGTCGAAGCTGGGGAAGCTGCAGGACCTGCGGATTGCCTCCAACAGTCTGACGGGGGGCATCCCGATTTCCTCGGGTCCATGTCCCAGCTCAGAATTCTTGAACTCGGCAGCAACCCGCTCGGTGGGGCGATCCCGCCGGTTCTTGGTCGGCTCCAATGCTCCAACGCCTTGACATCAAGAGCGCCGGGTTGGTATCCTCTATACCACCGGAGCTGGGCAAACTTTCCAACCTCAGTTTCATGGACGCGTCCTTGAACAAGCTCACTGGTGTCCTGCCGGCCTCTTTCGCCGGGATGCGCAAGATGCGGGAGTTCGGCCTATCGTCGAACAGACTCAACGGTCAGATTCCGCCGGCTTGTTCACGAGCTGGCCAGAGCTCATTTCTTTCCAAGCGCAGAACAACTCGTTCGTCGGCAGGATGCCGCCGGAGCTCGGCAAGGCGACCAAGCTGAATTACTTGTATCTCTTCAACAACAACCTTACGGACTCTATCCCCGCAGAGCTCGGCGAGCTGGTGAACCTGTTTGAGCTGGATTTGTCGGTGAACTTCTCTCGGGAAGATACCCAGCTCGTTCGGGAAACTCACGAACCTCACGAGGCTGGCGCTTTTCTTCAACGGGCTCACCGGCACGATCCCGCCGGAGATCGGCAACATGACGACTTTGCAAGTCTTGGACGTCAACACCAACCAGTTGGAAGGCGAGCTGCCGCCACCATCACATCGCTCAAGAATCTCTATTACCTCGCTCTGTTCGACAACAACTTCAGCGGCACCGTACCACCGGACCTCGGCAAGGGGCTGTTGTTGACCGACGCGAGCTTCGCGAACAACAGCTTCTCCGGCGAACTGCCGCAGAGCTTGTGCGACGGCCTCGCCTGCAGAACTTCACGGCGAACCACAACAACTTCAGCGGCACGCTGCCGCCGTGCCTCAAGAACTGCACGGGGCTGTACCGGGTGCGGTTGGAAGGGAACCACTTCACGGGTGATATCTCGGAGGTGTTCGGTGTCCACCCCAGCTTGGACTACCTGGACATATCCGGGAACGAACTGACCGGCCGGCTGTCGTCGGACTGGGGGAAATGCACCAATGTCACGCGCCTGCACATGGATGGCAATCGCTTATCGGCAGCATTCCGGCGGCATTTGGGAGCATGACGAACTTACAGGACCTCAGCTTGGCTGAGAATAATCTCACAGGAGGTGTTCCATCTGAGCTGGGCCGTCTCGGCCTCTTGTTCAGTCTCAATCTTAGCCATAACGCCATCTCGGGGTCAATTCCAGCAAGTTTGGGCAACAATTCCAAGCTACAACAGTCGATTTGTCCGGGAACTTGCTTAGGGGACGATACCTGTTGGTATTGGCCAGCTTGTTCTCTAACGTTTCTTGATATGAGCAAGAATAAGTTGTCAGGGAGATACCAAGTGAGCTCGGCAATCTGGTTCAGCTGCAGATCCTTCTTGATTGAGCAGTAACTCATTGTCGGGTGCGATCCCCTCGAATCTTGAGAAGCTGACTACTTTGCAGAAACTGAACCTGTCACACAATGATCTCAGTGGTTCAATACCAGCAGGGTTTTCTGGCCTGTCAAGCCTTGAAACAGTTGATTTCTCTTACAATCGACTCACTGGTGAGATACCAAATATCCGACATCAGCTGATGCCTACATTGGAAATTTGGGGCTCTGTGGTAATGTGCAAGGCATAACTTCTTGTGACCACAGTTCTAGCAGTGCATCTTCAGGGCATCATAAGAGAATAGTCATCGCAGCAGTTGTATCAGTTGTTGGGGTTGTGTTACTTGCAGCCATTGCTGCTTGTATCGTCCTGATATGCAGAAGGAGGCCTTGTGAGCAGAAAGTTCTGGAGGCTAACAGCACTGATGCTTTTGAGTCCATGATCTGGGAAAAGGAGGGAAAGTTCACATTCCTTGACATCGTGAACGCCACAGATAGCTTCAACGAAATCTTCTGCATTGGTAAAGGGGATTTGGGACCGTGTACAGGCCGAGCTTGCAAGTGGGCAGGTTGTGGCAGTGAAGCGGTTCCATGTGCTGACACAGGAGACATATCGGACGTGAACAAAAAGAGCTTTGAGAATGAGATTAAGGCACTGACAGAGGTTCGCCACCGGAATATCGTCAAGCTCATGGCTTCTGCACTAGTGGTGACTACATGTATCTGGTGTACGAGTACCTGGAAAGGGGCAGCCTGGCGAAGACATTGTACGGGGAGGAAGGGAAGAAGAAGCTGGACTGGGACCTGAGGATGAAGGTGATCCAGGGGGTTGCTCATGCCCTGGCCTACTTGCATCATGACTGCAACCCACCCATCGTTCATCGAGACATCACTTTGAATAATATCCTGCTTGAATCTGACTTTGAGCCACGTTTGTGTGATTTTGGCACCGCAAAGTTACTCGGGTCTGCTTCGACAAACTGGACTTCTGTGGCAGGATCGTACGGCTACATGGCTCCAGGTACACATTTAGCCTACACTATATGTTATTTTGATTCTAATTTCAGACACTGATTAGCAGTACATATTGGAGCAGCACACTAACATATGTTAGCTCTGGTGTTTTCTTGCAGAGTTTGCATACACAATGAGGGTAACTGAGAAGTGCGATGTTTATAGCTTCGGTGTTGTTGCACTGGAGGTCTTGATGGGGAAGCACCCTGGTGACTTGCTAACCTCTCTGCCAGCCATCTCCTCATCTCAAGAAGATGATTTACTCCTCAAGGACATACTGGACCAGAGGTTGGATCCTCCAACAGAACAACTTGCAGAAGAAGTTGTGTTCATCGTCAGGATAGCACTTGCTTGCACGAGGGTAAATCCTGAATCCAGGCCTTCAATGCGATCTGTAGCGCAAGAGATATCAGCACATACCCAGGCCTACCTCCCGAAGCATTCAGACTCATTACCATAAGCAAGCTAACAGAATACCAGAAGTGATGTACCTCTGTGCAGAGATTTTGAACCTACAGACACAGGTGAAAATTGCACAGTTATTAACTCCATAAAATGCAGTTTTAGATCCTCATTTTTACTGCCAAAGACCAGCATTAGGAGAGAATATTGCAATAACCGGTTGATAAAATAGATAACAGCCAAATTATCCTGAAGATTTTCAATTGTGAAATCAGCGACGTTTGTAAACTTTGTATGTAGTATTTTCTTTGTACTACTTATGCTACTATACTTTATTTTCTTTTTTTTCCTGTGAAGGGCTAGACAGTAAGGATGTAACATGTAACTAGATAGACAATAAAAGGCAACAAGTTTTCTGTCTGTGGTTGTGGAGTGTCAAAGTGCGTATAGCGGAACCAATAGCCCTCGTTGGAGGGATCGGGGTACGTGTTATAGAGGGTAGGAAAAACCCCTACCGTGGTGTACATGCTATACGTATACGAGGTGGTATACTATACCATACTCGTATACGTATCCCTATTACATATTCCAACACCCTCCCTTAATCTAAACTTGGGAAAGATTTAGATTACGCCTAAACTCATAAAGATTCTTTATTGGAAGAGCCTTAGTAAACACATCTGCAACCTGATCTTTACTGGAAATGAACCTGATATCCAATTGCTTACTCACCACTCGTTCTCTAACAAAGTGGAAATCAATCTCAATATGCTTTGTACGTGCATGGAAAACTGGATTTGCTGACAGATATGTTGCACCAATATTGTCACACCATAAACAGGGCCTCTCTTTTAACTTGACTCCCAGTTCACTAAGGAGTGCTTCAACCCATATCAATTCTGCTGTGGCATTAGCTAACGCTTTGTACTCAGATTCTGTACTTGACCGAGAGACTGTGGCTTGTTTTCTAGCACTCCAAGAAACCAAGTTTGGTCCTACAAATATTGCAAAACCTCCAGTGGAGCGCCTATCATCAAGACAACCAGCCCAATCTGCATCTGAAAAAGCACTCAAAAATGTAGACGAGGATGGCTGAAATGTAATACCAAGTTTGGTTGTACCCTTGACATATCTCAAAATTCGTTTCACGGACGCCCAATGAACGGATGTAGGAGCATGTAGATACTGACAAACCTTATTAACAGAATAAGACAAGTCTGGCCGTGTAAGAGTAAGATATTGTAGAGCACCAACAATACTACGATACCTTGTACTATCTTCTGGGTCTAGAGGATCCCCTGCTGCAAGAGAGAGAGAGGATCGGTTGAAGATAGTGGTGTACTTTCCGGCTTGCTTTGGTGCATACCTGTCTTTTCAAGCAAATCTGAAGCATACTTCTCTTGTGTCAATATTATTCCATCTTGCGTTTTCTTCACCTCAATACCCAGGAAGAAATGTAACTCTCCAAGATCTTTGATAGCAAAGTGTTCATTGAGATCTTTAAGAAGTGTAGGAATGGCATGATCTGAAGAACTTGTGACAATTATGTCATCAACATAAATCAGCATAAATATAGTGATATCAGACTTTTGGTAAAGAAACATGGAAGTGTCAGCCTTGGAAGCAGTAAAACCAAGATCTCATAACTTTGAACTGAGTCTAGAATACCATGCCCGAGGAGCTTGCTTTAACCCATAGAGAGCCTTATCCAGCTTACAAATATAATGCGGCATATTTGGGTCTTCAAATCCTGGTGGCTGTTTCATGTAAACTTCCTCTTCCAAAATACCATGTAAGAAAGCATTTTTCACATCAAGTTGTCGTAATTTCCATCCTCTAGAAACTGCTATGGACAATACTGTTCTAATAGTAGCTGCCTTGACAACAGGACTAAAAGTATCTTCATAATCAATGCCATACCTTTGCTTGAAACCTTTTGCAACCAGACGGGCTTTGTACCTATCTATTGTACCATCTGCACGCTTCTTGACACGGTACACCCATTTGCATTCAATCAGGTTTAGATTTTTGCTTGAGCTAGGTGGAACCAAGTGACATGTTTTGTTCTGGAGCAATGCATCATATTCTTCCCCCCATTGCTTTGCGCCATTTCGGATCCTCAAGAGCATCAGTGAGAGAGCGGGGTTCATCTGTGGAGGCAAGCATACCAAAACGAACACAATTATTTTTATAAATTTCTGCTTGTTTTCCATACCTGACTGTACCATCTTTGAATTGACGTGGTTGAACAATTCCTTGCTGTAACCGTGTACGCGCTCCTGGTGCAGAAGGATCAACAGCAGGATTAGGCACAGAAGATCCAAAGGAATCAGGGGACCCAGCAGGTTCTGTCGACGAGGGATCAGACTGGATAGTCTCGTCCGTGTGCATGTGAGCGACAGGCAAGTCCATGGGCATCGGCGACGTGGCGTTCGGCGAGTGGGGCGCAGATTCAATCGGAGCATCATCCGACAAAGCAGGAGATAGTGAGTGGGACTGCCGTGGCGTGGCAGCAGGTGACTGGCTCGGAGACGAGGGTGCTGCGGAACCTTCCGACGCGGCAGGCGAGGCCGCAGGCGTCATGTCAGGGGTCGGATTCTCCGACATATCTGCCTCGGGATCAGACGACGGGTGATCCGAGACTGAATCTTCATCGGATCGGCCACCAGAGTTGGCATCTTGTGCTGAATTTTGTTCTTCATGGTTTGAGTCCATTTCTTCACCATTTTCACTAGAATTTGAACTGGTAGGCTCGGCTGTGGCAGCACTATCATCTGAGTCATCTGAATCATGAGTTTCAACATGTTCCTGTTCATGGTTAGCAACAACGGGTATGATAGGTACAGGCATATGGTCATCATGTTGTATATCCCCATTAGTAGAAGAAGATAATTGTGTGGGCAGCAAAAGAATTTCATTACGAAGACGTCTACCCGCATTAGGATGTAACTCAGCAAAAGGAAACACATTTTCATCAAACACCACATCGCGGGAAATATAGACTCGACCGGTGGAGACATCTAGGCACTTAACACCTTTGTGGCGAGGGCTATAGCCCAAGAACACACATCGTGTGGAGCGAAAAGCCAACTTTCTTTTGTTATATGGACGGAGATTTGGCCAACAAGCACAGCCAAAAATACGAAGGGAATCATAGTTCGGCTTTGTGTGGAGGAGTCGTTCTACAGGAGTTTCAAAACCAATTACCTTGCTAGGAAGTAAATTGATTAGAAAAGTGGCTGTGAGAAAAGCTTCATCCCAAAATTTTAATGGCATGGAGGCATGTGCAAGCAAGGCAAGGCCAACCTCTACAATATGGCGGTGTTTACGCTCAGCGGAACCGTTCTGTTGATGTGCATGGGGGCAAGAAACATGATGGGTGATGCCAATTTTCTGAAAGAAGCCATTGAGTTTTTCATACTCACCTCCCCAATCAGTTTGCATAGTAATAATTTTCCTATCAAACTTACACTCAACAAAGGCTTGGAAATTAAGAAAGACTTGATAAACATCAGAATGGTTCTTGAGCAAATAAATCCATGTAAATTTACTGAAATCATCAATGAAGCTTACATAATATAGGTGTTTTCCTACAGAAGCAGGTGCAGGACCCCATACATCAGAGAATACTTGTTCCAAAGGAACAGTAGACACACTAGATGAAACAGGATATGGTAGCTGATGACTTTTGGCTAACTGGCAGGAATCACAAATGTAAGGGTTTATTTCTGGAGTAAACGAATCTGATTTTTCCTAAGAACTTGCTGCACCACGAATGAGGAGGGATGTCCTAAACGGCGATGCCATGTCGATGACGACGACTTTATTGTGACGAAAGCTTGCTTGGAAGACCCGGTAGAATAAGGCACTAGCGGGTAGAGACCACCATGACACGGCCCCTTAAACATGATTCTTCTTGTGGCCTGGTCCTTGATAAAAAAGAAGTGTGGATGAAATTCAATAAACACATCATTATCAAGTGTAAGTTTATGAACAGAAACAAGATTCTTAGCGGCACTAGGAACATGAAGGACATTGTTTAGATGTAAATTACTATGGGGAGTATGCAACATGGAATAACCAATATGACTTATAGACATACCATTGCCATCGGCCGTGTGCACGCGATCATGTCCCTTGTACTTATCATATGTTGTCAGCTTTTGTAGTGCTCCTGTGATATGGTCAGTAGCACCACTATCAGGATACCAATTTGTATCAACTCCATAAGATGCTATGTTTGCAGTTTTCTGGTCATCTCCACAGTCATCATCAGAAGAATCATCCTTGTCATCATCCTTGTAACGCCACCAACAATCAGAACCTGGGTGACCGTGTATCTTACAGATTTGACATGTTGTATTGACATAAGGAGTAGGAGCACGACCATGCCCACGACGGCGTCCCTTGCCTCCATCACGTCGGTTATCTCGACGTCCTCTGTCATCACGGCGGCCACGATCATCACGATCAACAGACTGACCACGCTCATTGCGATCTCGGCGGCGATCAACACGATCATCTTCATAGCGACCACGGTCACCATGGTCATTGCGACCTCGGCGGCGATCAACACGATCATCTTCATAGCGACCACGGTCACGGTCATCCTCATAGCGACCACGATCAACACGGTCAGAGCGATCACGGTCACCACCAGAGCGCCCATCACGTCTACGGGCAGCAGCATTGGCCGAGGACATGAAGTTGTTGTTCTGTCCTGAGTTAGCAAGCATATCTCGACGCGTATCATGAGCACAGACTTGAGCATAGAGATCATCAAGAGTGACTAGACTATTTCCATTAACAGCAGCTGCTACAGAATCATAAGAAGTATCTAAACCATTGACAATGTAACCTATCATCTCATCTTCCTCGACTGGCTTACCCATAGCAGCAAGTTCAGAGGAGAAACCTTTCATCTTGGCGAAGTATGCTGCAGCCGTGAGATCTTCTTTCTTGGTGCTGTTGAGTTCTCCTCGCAGCTGATTGATTCTGGACCGAGAAGGGGCAGTGAACATCTTCGTGAGGACAGACCAAACAGCAGCAAATGAGTCGATGTCAACCACGTGGGCAAGGATTTCCGGGGAGAGCGAATTAACAATCCAACTCAACACCGTCTGATCCCGAACCAACCATGCGCTATAGTCAGGGTTCAGGACTTGGATCTTCTTCTTCTCCGAGTCTTCCACCTCCATGAACTTGGCCGGAGCAGTCTCAAGGCCATTGAGAAGGTCAAGCACTTGAGCACCACGCAGGCCGGGGTAGACAAGGGTCTTCTAGAAAAGAAAGTTGGACCTCGTCAGTTTCTGCGACGGAGGAGACCCCAGGGCGCTGATCAGGCTAGGTAGCGCGGAGGAGGAGGAGGAGGCCATGGCTTTTCCGATCAAGGATCGTGAGATGCTTCCGATCAAGCGATTGTGGGTTGTGGTTTCCGATCAAACGATCGTGGGTTGTAGTTTCCGATCTAAGATCGTATGTGAGGTGAGTGTTGGCTTCCGATCAAGGAGATCGTGAGTGGTTTGTTGTAGACTTTGGCTTCCGATCAGCAAGGATCATGGAGGGGCTTGTAGGCGGCGGCGGCTGGTTCTCCAGCGGCGGCGGCGGCGGCTAGGTCTCAGGAGCTCTATGCTCTGATACCATGTCAAAGTGCGTATAGCGGAACCGATAGCCCTCGTTGGAGGGATCGGGGTACGTGTTATAGAGGGTAGGAAAAACCCCTACCGTGGTGTACATGCTATACGTATACGAGGTGGTATACTATACCATACTCGTATACGTATCCCTATTACATATTCCAACATGGAGAAGATCTTGTCCAGATGGACGATGTCTATATTTATGTGATAAGTTTTTATGTTTCCTAAGAAAACATAGAATCATCGAATGAGTTGTAAAAAATTCCACTGAAAATAGCAAGAGTTTTGCTGGCCGAAGACACCAGGCTGGTGCAACCACATAATTGTACTGAATGAATAAAGAGTAGTACTCTTTATTTTGGGTAGTGCTGGGCATCAGCCAGCTGATCCTCTCCCCCAGATTATTCCTCATTCGTCGATTCCTTTTAGTGAAGAAAGCTGGGGCATCTGATCGATGCAACACAAAAACACGAGCCTAATATTTTTGTGTGTGCATGTAACATCGTGTGTAGCTATTTTTTCGTGCCGAGTAAAATTTGCTAAAAAATATTAGTATAACATTTTGGACACAAAAGGCGAACGACGTATGCAACAAATCCCCAAGTTAATTGTAGCAAAATGTAAAAAGTGTTCGTCGTTTGCAACAAAGATAACAAACACATCCAACATATATGCTCGATGCATCTAACTTTACAGAAACATGTATGCGACATTTGGAGAATATACTTGAAGCATTTTAGGTGCGCGGTTCGTGCTCTTTGGCCATGAAAACGCCACGAGGCTCGTCGGAGCTAGATCGAGTGACTCCTGAACCAATCCGCTCACGGACTTCGTCTTCTCCGGCTCGGCAGCCTGTTGTGGCTTGCAGCTTACTCCCTTCTGAGCTCTGCTATGGCAGCCATGGCGAGCTCACCATCGACCTTCACCCCGGAGAGACAGAGAGGGGTGGAAGGGGAGAGGTGGCTCTACTGTTGCGCCCTCGCCCTGTCCTGGTGTCAGAGAGTGTCAGAGTGGTGGGCTGCCGTTGCCCCCTTGTCGTCGGCCTAGTAAGCGAGGGAAGAGGGGCTTTATGTGCACGCTAAGCAACCATGCAACTCTTTCTCGTCTGCACAAATTGCTTTCACATTGGACATCGGCGATGATGTAGGTCAAGTACAACGGTTTTTTATGTCAGAACGGTTCTTCCGTTTCCTATAAAAATTCTTGCGTAAATACTATTTTATCTTTCTTTCTTTGTCTGCGCCATAGAATGGAAATAAATCGATAAAAAAGAAGAGAAGATCACTAGGACCAGCTAATGTTCTGACAAAGGTAAAAGGCAGCATTGACAAACATGCTTCTTAAATAACAAGGTCTGGAACAATCTGTCAGAAGAACATACTGAACAACCTCTCTTTTGGTGGTCACTAGCTGTCGGGAATGCTCTGTTGGTGTGAAAAAGTCAGAAACATATCTACAAATATTTATCGGTGTTCCTTTTCGAAAGAAACTGATCAATATGCGACATCTTCTGCATGATCTTACACTGCATGCCATCAACAGAAAATAGAACAGCAGATCTCCAGGTCTCAACTGTAAAGAGCATCCCAAACCATAGCCAGATTCCGAAAACTACCCCAGCAATCACAGAGTAGCAAAGCCACTGGTCCACCCCTTCACCATTTCTCTCGTCGGATGATGCAAGCGAAGTATTTGCACACGGGTTTAGAGGAAACCCACAAAGCCCATAGTTGTTGCTGTAGATCGAAGGATCGTTCAGGGTCTGAATCTGGCTCCCAGATGGTATCCTGCCTGCCAAATGATTATTGGAGATGTTCAAGGTGCTGAGCGTCGACAGGGTCGAAATGCTCTGTGGAATGGCTCCTGAAAGTTCATTAAATGATAGATCAAGAGACTCGAGAAAAATCAAGCTACCAATGTCACTAGGGATGCCGCATGACAGATTGTTTCTTGAAAGGTTCAGAAACCGGAGGCCCTTCAGGGAGGTCAACTCTTCAGGGATGCACTTGGACAGAAAATTTCCTGACAAATCGATGCCGGTTAATAGCCGGATCGTTCTTTGGAAAATCAGCTCCTGGCCCTTCCAAATTATGTCGATTCTATCTTGATAATTTGACCCGTCTAGCGAACCAACGAGGCTCGAATTAATCTCTGGATGCCTCATGGAGGTCAGGTTGCCGAAGGCTACTGGGATCGGTCCAGTGAAACTGTTATTGGCCATGTCGAGCAGCTGGAGCTGCGAAAGGCGTGACAGTTCCGGAGGGATTTCTCCGGTGAAACTGTTTGACCTGAAGCTTAGTATTCTTAGTGACGGGACCTGCCTACCGATCCATGGAGGGATGCCACCAAAGAACCTGTTGTTCCCCAAGTCCAGGGTGGCGAGCGAGTCGCAGCCCTTCAAGACCGGCGGGAAGATGCCGGTGAAGCTGTTGCCGGCGAGATGGAGCGACTCGAGAGAGCAGTTGTGGGTCGGCTCGGCCGTCGGGATTTCGCCCGAGAAGGAGTTGCTGGAGAGGTCCATGAACTGCAGGGCCTGCAGGTTCCACCAGCAGTCCGGGAGCTCTCCGGTGAAGTGGTTGTTGGACAGGTCCAGGATCTGGAGCGAGAGGAGCCTGCAGAAGGCCGCGCCGGCGCCCGAGCTGTTGGAGGAGTTGCTGCTCCGCACGCTGAGGCTCTCAGGCATGGAGCCGCCGGAGAGCGTCCTCCGTGCCTGGCCGCCGGAGAAGGTGCCGCGGTCGTCGTCGTCGTTGTCGGTGTCGAGGTACATGCTCGTCGCCCGTCTGGGAGAGGATAGCAGCAGGAGGAAGCAGAGGAGGTGGCACATGGGAGGTGTTCTGAAGTTTTGTGCGTGTTCTGCCATGGCTGAATTCGGGTGGAGAGCTGTGGCAGCGAGCTCTTGGTTTGAATGGCTCCCACTTGTATGTCTTTGCATGACCGGCGGCGAAACGTCGACGACAGCAACTGATGAGCGACATGGACGCTGTGGAATTCTGGAGCACCGCGTGCACGTTCCACACGGCATACCGGTTGACTGACCGACCGGCCAAAGACTAGGGATAGTGAGAGCAGCTAGCGACGAAGAGACCTTGAGTGAGCCCCCATCCTCATCGCCTCATCGATGCGCCCGGCGATCAGCTCGCCGTTGCTCCGCAACAAGAAGTAACAGACTCGACGAATCACAAGTGGTCTCCGCCGCCGGCAAACATGGTGATGGTTAATTCAGATGCTGCGATCTTCTCCTCTTCTAACAGCATGGGTTTTGGGACTGTTATCCGAGATCACACTGGTGCATGTCTGGCTGCTTGCGGCGAGCATGTCGAAGGGGTAACGTCTCCTGAGTTGGCTGAAGCCCTGGCGTTGAGGCGAGCTATTTCCTTTGCTGTTGAAGAGGGCTACGATCACATGGTGTTGGCTTACTCAGATCCGAAGTGGACAGGTCGGCTCTGGGTGCTGTCACGGAGGATGTCAAACGTCTAGCTCGCTCGATCCCTACTTGCTCTTTCATTCATGTTTATCAGGGAGCTAATGTTTCTGCTCATTATCTAGCTAGATCGTGTGAATTTTCTGGTGTTGCGTCTCGTGGTGTTGCTCCTGATTGCATTCGGATGCACATTTGTAATGACATTATGGTTATGTGATCAATAAAGTTTATGAGTTTCAAAAAAAAAAAAGTAACAGACAACCGCGCAGTCCGAATTTGCAGTAAGATTGCCAGGAGGTGCAATTTCGGCCCGCAGTTGTGGTCGGGTCTGCCGAATCAGGTTTTTTTTTCTTTGCCCATCTCATCTTTCATTATTCTCTCATCTCGGCCCAAAATCGGCGTTGGGTTTCGATTCGCCGAGGGCGCCCAGCTCCGTACAATCGTTTTCTCGATCGCACGAGATGCTTGGCGCGACACCAGACACACGACCACCCCAAAGCACAGCAAGATGCTCTTCTAACACCAGGTCCAACGGATGTGCTAAATAACGTGGGCGCAGGATAAACCGTCAATTTAGCGCGCCGCGAAGCTTCACGCGCTATCCATCAGACACGGGAAAAAGTTTTTTTTACAAGAACACGCGCGAGAATCACGTGTTTTTTATTAAGATAGAGAATCAAATGTACAAGAATTGAGCATAGGACCCAGCCACAAACGACTTCTCCCTCTGCGATGATTTGGTAGTATTGGATCTCTCGCCTATCTCCGCCTAAACCCACCCTCATCCATTGCTCGAACTCACGCATGATGCTACTACACACCCTCTGAGCTGACGAAACTACACGATCAAACAACCTACTATTCCGCTCAAGCCAGATGCATCTTGCAGTGACGATGATGAGTCTGTTGATCCGCTTCCTGTCCTTCTTAGGCACGGTGGCCGCCAGGACGAACCACCGATCAGCTGTGGTCGATCAAGCCGCCGGCGTGAACCTGTGCATGCCAAACTGCAGCAGGATGGTGAACCAGAAACCTCACGTGCAAAGACGCATTGAACCATCAGGTGTTCTCCATTCTCCGGTTCTTGATTGCAAAGAGGGCAGACTAGGGGATGTTGCAAGCCTCTCTTCGCCAATCTGTCCGCCGTCCAGAGTCTATGCTTCAGCGCCAACCACATGTGTATCTTATGCATAAGGGAAAAAAGTGCGAGCGGTAAAAGTTTTCCCGCGCGCTGGGAAAAGCGGCACCGCACGCGCATTTAATCCGTGCCGCTTCCAGCGCGCTAGATAAACTCGCGCCTCTGCCACGCGCCCAACCTCTGCTCTTCCCCTCCCGCGCGTGCAGTGAATCATCTTTTCCCACCACGCCGCCGACCGATTTCGCCTCCTGCGTGATGCCTCCGCGTCGCTGGAGCAACTCCGGCTACCGTGGCGTGCGCGCGCCCCTCCGGCTCCTTCCACGCCGAGATCCGCTCCGGCGACACCTGGCCGTCGCTCGGGACCTTTGAGACGGCGCACGAGGCGGCGTGCGCCTACGACGCGGCGGCTCGGCCGTCCGCGCCGCGACATGAACTTCCAAGACGTGTGGACCTCGGCGCAGAACCTTGCCCCTCCCCCGCGCCTCATCACCGCCACCGCCAAAGAGGGAGCCGCCTCCTTGTCACCGAGGCGGACGAGCGCGCTATGGCCGAGTGGCGCGCCCGCTACCCGCAGGACGTCGCCGACGAGAACGCGTTCTGGGCCACGATAGCGGCCAAGCGCGTGGAGAGGAGGGCCGAGCGGGCGGAGCTCCGAGCGAAGAAGGGGGCGCGCAAGGCCGCCGCTGAAGCAGAGCTCGCCGCCCCGAGCACCACCTGGGCCAAAGAAGACCCGAGGTGGGACAACCTGTGGCTCACCTCGGACTACACCACCTCGGAGCCGGAGGAGGAGGAGTAGAATAGATTTGTAGGTGTTTTAGCTATATTTGTCAGATGAATTGAATAAAAGCTATTTTCTATCTATTTGTTTTGGAGTGTTTGATCTTATTTTTCTTTGTAAACTTGCGAAAACGTGTTTGCGGCGCGCTAAATTAGCGTGCCTGGAGAAACTGCACCTTCGCGCGCTAAACTTTAGTGCGTCTGATAAACTCATTTATCTGTTCCGCACGCTAAAGTGCTAATTTGGTGTTGTAAAAAAAATTAGCGCACGGAGGTATCGCGCGCCTGTTGGATTTGCCCTATGCACAGGATCAGGTTTAGTCATTCTTTGGCTCTTTCCTCGGGATGATGTCGTTTTCATCTAGAAAAATTGTTTTTTGTTTTCTATGAAGCACATTGAGCTTTTATATCATCATCAAGAGGGAACAGGCCAACGAAAATGCTTGTAAAAAAGAAAACAGAAAATGTCATTAGCCTAGAGCTAAAAGCTACGCAGGTTTTATAAAAAAGAAAGATAAAGAAGCCTCAAAGCAGCGGAAACCCAAAACGTAGGCCGAGCTATATGGCTGCCGCTTTTTAAATTTTTTGAAATCTGTACTTTTGAGCTTTCAAAAAATCGAAACAAAAAATTTGAGTGGAGATAATGTTGAGATCTATAGTTGTGCAAAATCTCAACAAAAAATTCGTAATATTTTGACCTGGGCAAAAAAGACAAATCTAGCAAGTTTTCAAATTTTTGAATCTCAGCACTGTTCACTATATAGAACTGCGGATTTGTCTTTTTTGCCCAGACCAAAATATTATGAATTCTTCACTGACATTTTACACAACTATAGATCTCAACATTATCTTCACACAAAATCTATTTTACGAATTTTTGGATAAACAAAAGTGCAGATTTCAAAAAAATTAAAAAACGAGAGCCATATAGCTCGGCCTTCATATCGCTGCACTCAGAGCAGCTGCTACATACAATTCCACATGTTTTAGCGAAGGACCATGGGCGCACCAGGCAGACAGGGTCTTCGATATCAGCCGGCAGCCGTACGTGTAGGCGGCCGCCTCGCCAAATAGATCCACGTGAGGACGTGCCCAAGCCCAAACCACCCCATTCACCGTCCATAATGCGATGTAGGCTGTAGCACCTGATTCCTGTTGTCGTTGCAACGAACACTACTGGTTGATCGGTGTCTTTTTTTCTACACCATCCGTCCAACTTTTTTGTTTTTGTTTTTCTACTAGACCATCCGTCCAACTGGAGTAGTATATACAAAACAAGAGAAGAAAATGATGCCGATTGGGTTTGTCAGAATGAAACGATGATGCCGTTTATTGTTTCGCTCTCAACATCCATCCATGTCAGAATGAATCGATGAGATTAGTGGAAAGAAAGATTATGCGGTCGGCCGGCGACCCGTTTGACTTGGTGCATCATGCCATATGTGATGTATTGCACACAATCACCTTTTTTCTAAACTGGGCTAACTTTTTCCGTTAATCGTTTAACGAAAACAGATTTCGTCACGAAGCAATTCAAGGAAACAAGAAAGAAAGGGAAACTGATTTGGGGCAGTAGCAGAATACTCGTTGCGAGTGTTCGTCATAAAACCTGCTACCACCGAGACAACTCTTAGTAGTAGATAAAGTATACAACTTATTTCCGCCTAGCCCTCCCAGAGGACCGCTTACCCCTGAAAAGATAAATCGTTCACGCCATCGCGGTCTTTGTGGGTGTCATCCTTCAGTAACATTTTGGTTGGTGCATAATTACATATGTGTGATGCCAATAACTGTGGGATGCTCTCGACTCTAAGTTTGGCACAAGTCATGTTGGTGGTGGACGATGTGTCATGTGCTGAGAATCTTCATTGGATCTCTTGATGTTGAACAAAAAGAGAGGGAAAACGACACACAAACTATGGATCTAATTAAGATACGATCTGATGTAGAAGAATGGCCACAAGTTCAAACAAAGAACATGGTCTCCTGAAACATCAAATTGAAGAAGAAGGGGTAGAACAAGGAGAAGGAGTATTACTGGGTGTCTGTGTTGGACCTTCTCATTTGCCCATGGCTGCAAACAGTTCTTGTAGAAACTTTGCAAATTATTTAAAACATGACGTATGTGCTAAGAATATCATTGGATCTCTTGATGTTGAAGATAAAGGTAGGGCAAAGGCACCCAAACTAAGGATCCGAAGGACTGTGGTGCAGAAGAATGCCCACAAGTTCAAACGAAGAACATACTCTCCCAACTCATCAACTTGTATAAAAAAGGGCAGAACAGGGAGAAGTGATGGACCCATGGGTGAGTTTTACCCTCATCATTTACCCTCGTCTAAACCAGGTTTTCTAGGATTCTTATGGGATTTACTTCAACCTACGTACCATCACTAATAAATGCAAAGATATGCAAATAACATGGACACGGTGTTTCGGCTCACGGGAGCATCTAGTCCCATTATGGAAAATATATTTTAAAATGTCAGAAAAATTGAAATAAAATTTCATGTGTACACTCGAATATTTTATTTTGACACACAAAGTTTCTCGAAAAAATATATATTTTACGTGTCCGGTGTAAAAAAGATAAATTCGGTGCTTCAAAATGACTTTTAAAAAACACTTTTTTGCCTTTTTTTACATAGGGCATTTTGGCAAAATCTTTGTGTGTCAACATAAAATATTCGGATGTACACCCCAATTTTTGGGACCTTTTTGACATTTTAAAATATGTTTTTTTTCAATAATAGGAGCATCTAGTCGTGCTAACCAGGATTTCTGAAATATCCTTGGTTATTTTATTCCTTGCATAAATGGACATAATTATACACACTTGTGACGCCGCCTTCCTGACATCATCCTGATAACTTTCGCTGATGGGCCTGAGGAAAATTTGTAACATAGTTCCCTTGAAACTCTAGTCTGGTCCACTCCACCATACAGTTAGTCGGGGCAAACACCGTAGAGAAAGCACCCATTCATACATCGGATCGAAGGGTTGCTACCATAGCCGCCTCCATATCCATCTCCAATAGTCATACTACTACTTGTAATCTTGATTCCATCACGATTTTTGACATTGTAAGACTATAAAACATTCATTTCCAGTTACTCTATACAATTACAATGTTTTATTGATGTGATCTATCACGTTGGGTGAATAATCACCTTGGGCTGAAGGTCGAGGCATAGCTTCGCAGCACCATTTGCGCATGAAGGTGGGATTACCAGTATAATTGATCTCTATATATTTGTGCAACTTCTTTTTCTATTGTCTCTTTCTTGTTCCTAGGACTCGAGGTACATGATGCACCGAAAATCAATAAAGGGAGAGGCACGATACACACATATAGAGGTTGACGACCACTGCAATCACTTTGCTTTGGTCCGAAAAACGGGAACAAAACGCCCTGAAAGAGACCTAAAGAAATCACCCTTCCAAAGCATAATTATTTCCAGGATTTGATACTTCCGTGTGTATAGGGAATAAGAGATATTAATACATCCGAAACCGGATCAAAAGTAATCACAAGGAACATCGCTAGGTATGTGGTGTAACTGGTCATTGGCCCAAGGCTGCAAATAGCTCATGGAGAAACTTTGTGACTCAAACCGAAATGAACCATATTCGAATTTTTAGCCTCATCTGAACTTTTTCAGAACCGTCGTTTAACTCTGTGTAGTACCGTCAGGGTCAATGGCGTTGCTATTCTGGTCCATGGTTGCCTCCGCGGTTGACTGCGTTGGCACCCAAGGTCTGGTTTAGAACTGCCACTATGTCGGGGGGCTACCCCGAGGTAGGGTCATGTTAAGGTGTAAGCAATGTCCAAGAGTGGACCGAGGTATAGAAAAACCGAGATAGCCAGGCCCAGAAGGGGCCGGGATATGATAACCGAGATATGCTGACCGACATATGAATGTCGGTATCTTCCTGTCTTCTCTCTTGTGCAGGGAAGAATCCGACATGCCCGAGCCGAGTTAAAGAGAAGAGGCGCAAAGTCAATGCCTCTGTCACATCCCGCCTGGCATGGGAGCGTGGCAGAGGATAAGGTGCAGAGGCGAAGTGACCGGCATGCTTATCTCTGACGCCAGGGGAGCAGATAACGAGGCAATGCTGGGCTCGAGGCAGCGCAGGGCCCGTCCTGTCCTGACAGAAGCCACAATGATGACCAAGAAGCTGACTTATGTGTGTGTGTGCGTGGCAGAGGCGATCATCATGAGCATGCGGCTGACTCGGATGTGACAGCTACAGTGCCGAGTTTGGACTGTAGCTGTTGGACCGTAGTTGGTGCACTGTAACTCGGTTTAGCCTATAAATAGGCCCTCACCCCCTCCTGCGTGAGGGGAGACGAACCCCTGAGATACTTTTCACCCCATAGTTCCATCTTCTAGCTAGTGCTTATCCTCCATTGTTGGATCATACAGCTCGAGGAGCACTTGTGTATTTCGGTACCCAGTGATATATCCGAGACAGGCAGGCAGGAGTAGGGGCTTTACCTCCTCACGAGGGCCCTGAACCTGGGTAGATCTTGTGTGTGCTTTTCCATCTTCGTGTGCGCTCCTTAGCGCGCTAGCCCTCCCCGGTATCACCAGCGTCCATCGGCCCCAACATAAGCCATCCTATGGCATCTGCCGTGATTACTCCACGACAGTTGGCGCCCACCATGGGGCGGACAGCGGTGCTGGCTGGTGTGTTTATTTGGACGGGCTCCATCATCGCCTCGGGCGAGCGCGTGGTCTGTGGCCTTGTCCACAGACTCGGCTCGCTGAACTTCATCAGCGACAACGCGGGCTACTTCGGCAGCAGGCCGCTCCCGAGGAACGGCTGCCTCGTCAACTTCAGGGCGTTCGAGGTCTACGTCGCCACCGAGTTTGTCTGCAAGTACCCCGAGCAGGTGCTTGTAGCGGAAGATCCTCCTGCTGTCTGTGCAGCTCGTGGCCGGCATACCGCCAGCCTCGGGAGCTGCGCAGAGGTCATGATGACAGGGCCTGTGGGTGGTGCTGGCAGAGGCAATCTCGGCGAGCCTGCCACCAGAACTGCTCGAACGGCGAAACCTCCGCTGTAAGGAGATGAGCACCTTCAGGCTGGTGCATCCAATGTGCCGGTCAGGCCTGCTCCCCTCGAGGATTTGATCGAGAAGTTGGATGTGCCGGTGGTTACCGGGGCAGATGCTGCAGCAGCCGAGTTAGAGGTGCAGCGTCAGAAGCTGCATCAGGAGGCCATTGAGGTGGCCGAGATAAGGAGGGAGTTCGGGATAACCCTCCGTGAGTATAACCAAGCTCATGGTTTTACTCCAATAGCAACTCATCCTAAGCGCTTAGATGAAGTGCGTAGAAGGGGCAAAGGCCTCAATGCCGAGATTGATAGAGATGGTAGATCGAGTTCTAGCAAGACTCCTAGCCTTATGTCGGCTGAGAAGCCCATATACAGTTCCCCTGCTAAAACCCTTAGAGCTGCCGAGGCAGCAAGAGCCGAGTTATCTGGTTTATCCGGAGAAGCTCGCCGTAAGCAACAAGACCGAGTTAACGAGTTAGTAGGTGTTGCTGTGCGGCAGAATGAAGTCTATCTTAAGGGAAACACAGCTGCAAGTGGGTTCGAGATAGTTCACTCGGCTAGGGGAGCCAGTGAAGGATCAAAGGGGCAAGCTTCATCACCGCATGTCGGTGGAAGTCGTGACCGGAGTGTAAACTCTGGAAGAAACAAGCAGATGCAGACGTATGATCCGGCGTGTGCCGGAAAGCAATTAGTTGTGCAGGGTAATGTTGGCCGGGGTAAGAGCAATCCCGGTCCGGGCAATCCGGATGCCGGAAGAAGTAACTCGGCTGGTCGAGGTTATCCACCTCGGTATCCAATGCAGAGCCAGCCTCGGCAGCAGCAGAGTGTCGGGCATTTGCAGCAGCCACAAGGTGTTGGCCATGCGGCCAACCAATATGATGATGGTTACTCGGCTATGGAGAGAGCCGGGTATCAGAGATATGAGAGTGCACTTGGGTCTCGGTTGGGACCTCGCCAGCTGTCAGCGAATGATGCGCGCTACAAGTTGGACAGAATTAATATGTCCTAGATGCTGGAAGAACAAGGTCCACCTGGCCCTGCGTGCTTTGGACCTCGGATCATGAAGGAGCCGCCGGTGCACCACTTTCAGTTGAACCGGGGCGCAAAGAAGTATGACGGCAGCACTAAGCTGGAAGATTGGCTGACAGATTATCTGTCGGCAGTACATATCACGGGAGTAAATCGCCGTTGGGCGGTGAGGTACATTCCGCAAATGTTGGAAGGGCCAGCTCGGATTTGGCTGAACAAATTGCGAGAGAACAGCATTGATTGCTGGCTCGACTTCGAAGAAGCCTTTGTTAGTAACTTCTCCAGCACATACAAAAGGCCGAATCGTCCTTAGCAGCTTGCCATGTGCAAGCAAAGGAATGATGAGAATGACCGAGACTACCTGACTCGGTGGAGTACTATTCGCAATTCCTGTGAAGGAGTTGTTGAAGCGCAGGCCATTTCGTGGTTTGCACAAGGGTGCCGACAAGGCTCTATGCTCTGGCAGAAGCTGCAGAGGGAAATGCCAGCCACCTTGGCTGAGACAATCCAAATTGCTGATAGTTATGCATTGGGAGATCCGATGCAGCCCATGCTGAACTCGGTAGAACCGAGTAGAAGATACCCCGGCAACAATGGACCCGGACCACCTAGGCGAGGTGACCACCAGGATTTCGGGAACAAGAGAAGAGAGGACAGGCCGGATCACCGGTACGGTTCGAATCAAGTTGCTGCTGTCAATCAAGAGCAGCTAGATGCCGGCAGTAGCCAGCGTCAGAAGAACAATGGACCTGCATGGGGCCAAAATCAGGATGGGAGGAAACAGTTTGGTGACCAAAGAAAGCCTTGGGAAGAAAGACCGAGGCTAACTTATGAGGCAATGCTGGATGGGCCTTGCAGCTATCACACGAATGACCCTCGCAGGCCAGCTAACCATTCAACTCGGCAGTGCAGCAGGTATCAGCGCACGTTGAAGGAAGGGGGAGGATCCGGAGTAAATCAGCAAATGGGAGCACCTCAGAGACCTCCTGTATGGAGGCCTGTACCGCTCACCGGGGCAAACACTATTCCTGTGAATGCGCCTACTCCGAGGCCAGCAGCTCCGAGACCTGTCAACCAAGTGAATGTCGGAGGCAACAGTGGTAATGCTGGTCCCAGTCGCCCAGCAGAGTATCGCCCGGGTGAGTATAGAGAGGCTCATCAGAGCTATGTGGTCTTTGTGACCGAGCCAACTGATAAGCAGAGCTTGCATCGGCGTGCAATGGAGGTAAACGCTGTTATGCCGGCTGTGCCGAAATACATGAACTGGGCTGATCAGAAGATCAGTTGGAGCATAGATGATCATCCTCGAATCATGCCAAGCCCGGGATGTTACGCTCTAGTTGTGGATCCGACATTCATCGGGCCCACCATCAATATCAGGTTCACCTGAGTTCTCGTTGACAACGGGAGCAGTATTAACATCATGTATCGAGACACCATGGTGAAGATGGGCATCTCGGCAAACATGTTGCAGCCGAGTCATACGACCTTTCCTGGCATAGTGCCAGGTGTCTCGTGCGCACCTATGTGCAAAATTTGGGTTGATGTGTTGTTCGGCACCAAGGATAACTGCAGAACTGAGAGCATCCAGTTCAAGGTGGTGGACCTCGAGAGTCCATACCATGCTTTGCTCGGTAGGCCAGCCCTGGCCAAGTTCATGATATCCACCCATGTGGGTTACCTCAAGATGAAGCTGCCGGGTCCTAATGGCATTATCACCATCTCGGGGAACTATAAGCGCTCCATGGAGTGTGCCTCGGCTGGTTCGTGTTTGGCCGAGTCATTGATCATAGCTGCTGAGAAGAAGAGGATTCATGAAGTGGTGGCGCTGGCTCAGTCAGCGCAGCTCAGTATGCCGGGTATGGCTAACCCGGAGCATAATGCGGCATTCCAGGTACCAAAAGAGACAAAGAAGATCAATGTTGACCCGGCGTTCCCAGAACACATGTAACATCCCAAGTTTTTCAAAAAGTTGAAAAATCAGAAAAATTTAAAACTTTCGAAAACTATTATGTATTTTGCTTTGAAAAGAAAATTCATGCATACATTCATCATCATATAGCATTGTTTGCATTTGGTTATTTCAAAAGTGGGAAATAAATTTCCACTTGAAAACATATTGAAGAAAATATATTAGTAGAGCAATTATGCTCCAATTTTCTTTTGACTTTTATATATTGTTCTTTTAATGTTTGCTTGTGATTGTTTGTATTTGTTGAAATATATTTTTGCAAAATGTTTACCTTGTGGTATTTAAGTTTTATTCAAGTCACATTTGATTTGTTTTAAACCTATTTTATTTTGACATCAAGTGTCATATTGTTTATTAAAAACATAGTTTGGAAATCAAAATGATTTCTATTTGAAAAAGGGTGTTTGGTTGTGAATTGTTTGTTTGTATGGAGAATTATTCTATTACTTACCTATTCTATACTTTCAAGTTTTATAGTTTTGTTTTGAAAGTAAATATTTATTTGGATTTTAATTTGAGTTTTGAATTCATTTTGAATTATCGAATTCTTTTATAAACAAAATGACTTTG
The DNA here is from genome assembly GCA_947311845.1 of Poa pratensis. Taxonomy (NCBI): domain Eukaryota; kingdom Viridiplantae; phylum Streptophyta; class Magnoliopsida; order Poales; family Poaceae; genus Poa; species Poa pratensis. The sequence continues at coordinate 4,671,226 of CAMZMU010000060.1, read as the reverse complement.
TGAAAAATTATCTTGGAGGGATATGGAATCTTATTACTCATATTTTGTTCTAGATTTTAAATATAAAGTTCAAAAGGAATTTATACAATCCTACTTATAAAATTTAGCATAAAGGTCTAATTAAACCTTTATACATTATTTGAAATTCGAATTTTCAAATGTATTGGAAAAGTGTATTTGAAAGTTCTAACAGACATGTTTTGTTTTTACAAACTTTTAGAAATTGGTTTGGGGTCATTTGGAGTTTTAAAACAAAAGTTATAAATGTTTTCAGAAAATAGAAAAGGAAGAAAGAACAAAAAAAAAAAGGGAACCTAGCTACCTGGGCCGAGCCCATAACCACTCTCTCGCGCGCGCAGCCAATAGAAGGCCGAAGCCCAATTACTAACTACCGCACGGCGCAGCGCACCCCAGCCAAACTGGCAGCCCAGGCCCAACTTCCCTCTCCCCTCTCACCGACATGCGGGCCCCGCGTGTCATCCCCTTCCCCTTAACCGTGTCGAGCACGAAGTCCTCGCAAACCCTAGCCAAATCCGCAACGAATTCGTTGAGATTCGCTGCACGATTCGCACGGAATCCTGCCCCATATAAACCCCCATAATATCCGCACCAAAAGCCCCCAAAAACCCTAGCACCTACGCCCCCAGGCTGCTCACAATCATCCGCCGCCGTCCGCCACTGCCGCCGGCGAGTTCTGCAAGCTCCGGTCGCCCACCGTCGACCCCTTGCCTCCCTATTCCTTCTATCCTTCATCTTTGCCTCGTGCGCATCTAATAGACATGGTCCCTTCTTGTTTCGTGCACCAGATCGACGCATCTATCCTCGACCCGACGCCGCCGTCCGCATCTCCGACTTCGGCGAGCAATACAGGGAGGAAAAGAGCACCGCGACGCCGTCCACCCCGCCAACAACATCGCCTCCGCTTTCTGCATTCCGTGGTATGAACCCCGCCTCCCCTCTCTCTCTGCTTCATTCTCCGGCGAAAGTCCGGCAATGAAACCACCGCACCGGAGTTCCTCCGGCGACTTAGCGCCGCTCGTTTCTGGCCAGTTAGATCTAGACCGTCCGATCTCGTACGGATGGCCAGGATTAGATCCTTTAGGCGAAGGGGTACCAGCCAACCGCAACGCGCCACGTCGTCAACTTTTCCACTTGTGCCCGCATCTGCCCGTCCGCGCCCGCAACCCGTCCGCCCGTACCCGCATCTGCCCGCGAAGAAGACCGCTCCAATCGAAAGACGACACGTCGCCCAGGGACTCCAGCGCGAGGATCTTTTTCAGTTTTCTTCACCGTTTAGCCCCTGCGTATCACGAATAGGTCCCTGCAAATTAGATTCATTATTTATTTTTACTCGTTTATCCAAATCTTATGAAAAATATATTTTTGGAAAGCTTATGACTTGTAAAATCTTTTGGTATACTTATTTTGAGGTTTTGTCGAAATTAAATTTGTTAATTTTTAAAAATAGTTTAAATAGTATTTTGACTATAATTTGAGTCTAAAAATAGATTTTTGAGCAAACTCTTTTGCTATAGTTTTGTATTCCCAAGTATTGGCCGTAGGAATACTCTATTATTTTTAATGATTTTTTGATAAAATATTGATTAAATGCTTTTTATGTGTTACTTTAATAAATAAAATGTATTAAAAATTATTTTCTCCTTATATTCGAGTTATAAAATAACTTAGAAGTATTTTTGAAGACTTTAGTACTAAAAGTACTTAGAAATATTTTGCCTCTCAAAACAAAACTATTATCTTCCTTAGAAAATATTTGACAAGTGTTTTGACCCCACTTTTCCTTAGAAAATTCTAGCACCTCTCATTTAGTTTACTTTTCCTTAGGATTATTTTGACTTGATGTCTTAACCTTTATTTCCATAGTGGAAATTTCGAACCATGCGTTGTGACCTTGGTCCTTAGCTATATTTTGACCAATCTTTCTTGTTGGCATTCCTTAGAGCATTTTCATAAGCATAGCATGCATATTAAAAGTCCTTAGTGTTATTTTGTACTTCTTACATGGATTTCATCCTTAGAAATTTTGAGGATGCATGTTAGCTCTTTTGACTCTCCTAGTCAAAAACCACTAAGTTAGAATTAGTGGAAACCAGTGAAGGACTTAGCCAAGAAGACAAGACTCAGTAGTATCTCCAAGAAGAAAGGACTTAGAAGAAATCAAGAGGAAGTTCATGAAGACCAACCAGCTACATTTTTTAAGTCTTCCCTCCATTCCTCTCTTTTCTTCCTTCTTCTCTTAAATTTCTTGGTGAATATTCTACAATCAAGACCAACCTTGATGCTGCCAACAATCAAGTCTTCAGAATCATCAAGTCTACAATTTTTCAATGAAATCAACACAAAGGAGAAAGCTACAAGGAAGCAAGGAGAAGATTCTTAGAAGACCAACTACTCCATGCTGTCTATCTTTTCTACTTTCTATTTTGTCCCACTTTGGACATAGACTAAGTCCTTGGTGTTTAAGACTAAGTTTCTAGAGTGCTAATTGAAGACCATTGAAGATCAATGAAGCTACAAAGGAGTTGAAGATTATTTGAAGACCAAAGTTGTGAAAAATTAGAATAACCTTACAACTTTTCAAGTTGTTTTATCAAGTTTACTTTAGGCTCAACCTTGACCTTGCCTTAGCCAATGGGATTAAGTTTTCCTTATTTTGTTTTGCATGTCTTTCATATCATAATTCCTTGTATCATTTTCGCATCTCATGCAAATCATATTTTCAAAGTGTTGCATTTATGATTGTATGTTTATTTGTGATTTTGTTTGACTTGCTAGAAATTTCGGAGAGAGACGAAGGTGGTTGCAACTGCTACCACTGCACTCCTGTTTGCCAAGGCAAGTGGCACACCCTCATGAACTTCCTAAGTATTTTTATATGCATTATTTAGTGTAATTATTTATATGCATGTGTAGGATAGTATTGCTATGCTAAAACTACTATCTCCTTTTTACTAGTTGTGTCTAGAATCCTATTGATAACTTAGTAGAAATATTGATGCTATGCAAAAGTGTTTTATTGAAAAGCTTAATTCTACTAAGTTAATTTACCACCTGGGTGGACTTGGTTATGAAAAGATGATGGAAAGGTTGAGTGTCATCTCTTAGGGGTGACCTCGAAGGGATGGTCACTTGTGGTTGCCACCCAGGGTATTAAGGGGCCAATGTTTTCTCTAAGTGAAGATTGCTTACCGTGCAACCATTAGTCATATGGGCTCTGACTTGATGGATTAAGTTGCGTGGACTCGTCCCGTCTTGACAGGTGGTGGTAGATGGTTAGAATGGGAACGGGTCAAGGCGGCATGGGATGAGGAAATGCTTCTGAAAAGTCTCGTCTCAACTCTCTCCTTTTCCTTAGCACAAATTGAGTGCTTGAGGATAGTTTGGGTTTGTTGGGTCTAATGGTGAAAGTGCACAACCTCTGCAGAGTTAAAAACTAAGTACTTAGCCGTGTCCCCGGTTACGGACAATTTGAGCAGCTGATCAAGGATGGCAACGGAGGCTCCCAACATCTCAATTTCTTAAGTAAAATTTTGATGGGTGAACAAGGGTAGACGAGACTATGGATTTCATGCCATATTGTCTCAAACATTTGAAGAAAATGTTTTACAAAGTGTTAGGAAAAATTGGCTTTTATGCAAAATAGCCTTGAACTCCACCAGCCAAATATGCATATAGGTTATAGAGTTATTCCATTAAGTGTCCACATAGTGTCACTTGCCAGATCCATTTTTAATGGTATCTGACCCACTCTGTTGCAAATTTTATTTGTTGCAGATTGTTCTGACGACGAGTGAGTTTCGTTAAGGGTTTCGAGTCTGCAACCAACATGTTTTCGCCTGTGGCACATGGTGATGATGTGGACTCCATGAAGAATAATTTTCCGCTGCTTTACTCTTTCAAAGCTAGCTTGTGCTATGCAATTTGTAAAGGATATTTTAAGTACTGGATCTCGTGTAATAATGATACAATGTTGTGATATTTCATCTTAGACTGTGTGTGCAAATGAATCGATCCAGGGTTTGCACTATACACAGGTACCTTGCCAATTTCTAAGTGCAGGTACGCTACAGATGGTATCAGAGCACTGTGTTGCCTGTAGGTTCGAAACCCTAAGTCTGGTTAGAAATAAGAAAGCCATAGGACAAAATTTATTTGACTTCATCTAAAAACTTTAGACATCATTCTTGTAACTTCTTAACTATTCACTTACCAAATGTCTTATCTTATTTATAGATGTCCCTCCTCATTGAATCCATCAAGAAAGGACCAGTGATGACCATGACTCTAGAATGTGAGACTGAATTTCCAAAAGCCTTGAAGAACCTCATGTTGAGGATAGGATTTGAAGGAGCAGCAGTCTACAAAGGATTTCCTTTCATGAATGAAGGTCAAGAGTACTGGTGGGTGCAACTCCATATGTACAAGGGCAAAGATGATGACCACAAGACCAAAGGTTGCTGCATGATCACCAATACAACACTTCACACATCCTTCTTCGATTCCGCAAGAAGTGCAGCATTGGAAGCCATCAAGTACCTTGGGGAAAGACTTCGATTTAGACTTCACAACACCCAGAAGTACCTCGATGAACTCAAGGAAATAGATGAAGAATTCAATACACTCAAGAAGGAGATAGACTAGACCCCCTTATGTATTAGAATAACGAAAGCTTGATTGATGTATTGATCTACCAATTTGTGGTATGGCAGTACTTAGGTTAAATTTCGAGAAACATCCGTGTGTTCGTATTTCATTCGACTAGACCGTGTTAAGTGTTAAAAGTTAAAGTTAATCTTTGGTGTGATTGTTGTGTTATTTGTGAAATGCTTGTATGGGTAGAAATAATTCTCATAGACTGTCTATCTTCTACTCATCTATGCTAAAACCACAGATGCCTCCCCGTCGTGCACCTGAAGACAACAACAACAACAACAACAACGAAGCTATGATGCAACAGATGATGGCGGCCCAGACTCAGCTGATGACCATGATGGCTCAATTCATGGCAAATCAACATGGACCTCCACCACCACCACCTCCTCCCCAAGTGGACAGACTTGCCAGGTTCCTTAGGCTTAGGCCAAACAAGTTCTCAACTACAACTGACCCAATTGTGGCTGATGACTGGCTGCGTTCTGTGCAAAAAGATCTGGTCACAGCTGAATGTGAAGATGCTGAGAAAATTAGGTTCACCGCACATCTGCTTGAAGGACCTGCAGCCCAATGGTGGGAAACTTATCAGATTACTCACCCATTGGACACTTTGACTTGGGAGGATTTCAAGGAAGGATTCCGTAATGCTCATATCTCCACAGGCGTTATGAATCTGAAACAGGAAGAGTTCCGCAATCTGCGTCAGGGGAACATAAGTCTTAAGGAGTACATGGATGACTTTCATGCCTTGTCTCGATATGCTCCTGAGGACATTGACACAGATGCAAAGAGGAAGGCTAAATTCCTCAAGGGACTAAGTGATGAGCTGAAGATACCTTTGACTGTGGCTTATGCTCCAACCTATCAGACACTTCTTGATCAAGCAATCACCCTCGATGATAGCTTGAAGAAAGCTGAAAACAGGAAGAGGAAGCTAGGAATCAACAAACATCATGCTGAATCCTCATTCAAGAAACATTCTTCTCATGATTCTCATCAACATAATGGTCACCACAAGCATCATGATCACAACGGTGGACTCAAAGGAAGCAATGGAGACCACAAGGGAAATGGACATGCTGGTAACAATAACAATGGACAACACCGCCCAAATCCTGAACCCAAGAAAGATATCAGCCACATCACCTGTTACAAGTGCAGGAATAAGGGACATTACTCAAATGAATGCCCTGAGAAGAAGGCAGAAGAAGCCACCAAGTCAAATCCTTTTGACAAAGGATATGTGAACCACATCAACGTGGAAGAAGTAAATGGTACGTTCTGAAAGTTTTCCCTACCCACAAAAATACTTTTAAGGGTGGTAGCCATACCGTCACAACCTTTTGCTAGCCTTCGAATCTCGGGACGAGATTCCTTTTAAGGGTGGTAGTATGTAACATCCCAAGTTTTTCAAAAATTGAAAAATCAGAAAAATTTAAAACTTTCGAAAACTATTATGTATTTTGCTTTGAAAAGAAAATTCATGCATACATTCTTCATCATATAGCTTTGTTTGCATTTGGTTATTTCAAAAGTGGGAAATAAATTTCCACTTGAAAACATATTTAAGAAAATATATTAGTAGAGCAATTATGCTCCAATTTTCTTTTGACTTTTATATATTGTTCTTTTAATGTTTGCTTGTGATTGTTTGTATTTGTTGAAATATATTTTTGCAAAATGTTTACCTTGTGGTATTTAAGTTTTATTCAAGTCACATTTGATTTGTTTTAAACCTATTTTATTTTGACATCAAGTGTCATATTGTTTATTAAAAACATAGTTTGGAAATCAAAATGATTTCTATTTGAAAAAGGGTGTTTGGTTGTGAATTGTTTGTTTGTATGGAGAATTATTCTATTACTTACCTATTCTATACTTTCAAGTTTTATAGTTTTGTTTTGAAAGAAAATATTTATTTGGATTTTAATTTGAGTTTTGAATTCATTTTGAATTATCGAATTCTTTTATAAACAAAATGACTTTGTGAAAAATTATCTTGGAGGGATATGGAATCTTATTACTCATATTTTGTTTTAGATTTTAAATATAAAGTTCAAAAGGAATTTATACAATCCTACTTATAAAATTTAGCATAAAGGTCTAATTAAACCTTTATACATTATTTGAAATTCGAATTTTCAAATGTATTGGAAAAGTGTATTTGAAAGTTCTAACAGACATGTTTTGTTTTTACAAACTTTTAGAAATTGGTTTCGGGTCATTTGGAGTTTTAAAACAAAAGTTATAAATGTTTTCAGAAAATAGAAAAGGAAGAAAGAACAAAAAAAAAAAAGGGAACCTAGCTACCTGGGCCGAGCCCATAACCACTCTCTCGCGCGCGCAGCCAATAGAAGGCCGAAGCCCAATTACTAACTACCGCACGGCGCAGCGCACTCCAGCCAAACTGGCAGCCCAGGCCCAACTTCCCTCTCCCCTCTCACCGACATGCGGGCCCCGCGTGTCATCCCCTTCCCCTTAACCGTGTCGAGCACGAAGTCCTCGCAAACCCTAGCCAAATCCGCAACGAATTCGTTGAGATTCGCTGCACGATTCGCACGGAATCCTGCCCCATATAAACCACCATAATCTCCGCACCAAAAGCCCCCAAAAACCCTAGCACCTACGCCCCCAGGCTGCTCACATTCATCCGCCGCCGTCCGCCACTGCCGCCGGCGAGTTCTGCAAGCTCCGGTCGCCCACCGTCGACCCCGTGCCTCCCTATTCCTTCTATCCTTCATCTTTGCCTCGTGCGCATCTAATAGACATGGTCCCTTCTTGTTTCGTGCACCAGATCGACGCATCTATCCTCGACCCGACGCCGCCGTCCGCATCTCCGACTTCGGCGAGCAATACAGGGAGGAAAAGAGCACCGCGACGCCGTCCACCCCGCCAACAACATCGCCTCCGCTTTCTGCATTCCGTGGTAGGAACCCCGCCTCCCCTCTCTCTCTGCTTCATTCTCCGGCGAAAGTCCGGCAATGAAACCACCGCACCGGAGTTCCTCCGGCGACTTAGCGCCGCTCGTTTCTGGCCAGTTAGATCTAGACCGTCCGATCTCGTACGGATGGCCAGGATTAGATCCTTTAGGCGAAGGGGTACCAGCCAACCGCAACGCGCCACGTCGTCAACTTTTTCCACTTGTGCCCGCATCTGCCCGTCCGCGCCCGCAACCCGTCCGCCCGTACCCGCATCTGCCCGCGAAGAAGACCGCTCCAATCGGAAGACGACACGTCGCCCAGGGACTCCAGCGCGAGGATCTTTTTCAGTTTTCTTCACCGTTTAGCCCCTGCGTATCACGAATAGGTCCCTGCAAATTAGATTCATTATTAATTTTTACTCATTTATCCAAATCTTATGAAAAATATATTTTTGGAAAGCTTATGACTTGTAAAATCTTTTGGTATACTTATTTTGAGGTTTTGTCGAAATTAAATTAGTTAATTTTTAAAAATGGTTTAAATAGTATTTTGACTATAATTTGAGTCTAAAAATAGATTTTTGAGCAAACTCTTTTGCTATAGTTTTGTATGCCCAAGTATTGGCCGTAGGAATACTCTATTATTTTTGTAAAATTATTTTTAATGATTTTTTGATAAAATATTGATTAAATGCTTTTTATGTGTTACTTTAATAAATAAAATGTATTAAAAATTATTTTCTCCTTATATTCGAGTTATAAAATAACTTAGAAGTATTTTTGAAGACTTTAGTACTAAAAGTACTTAGAAATATTTTGCCTCTCAAAACAAAACTATTATCTTCCTTAGAAAATATTTGACAAGTGTTTTGACCCCACTTTTCCTTAGAAAATTCTAGCACCTCTCATTTAGTTTACTTTTCCTTAGGATTATTTTGACTTGATGTCTTAACCTTTATTTCCATAGTGGAAATTTCGAACCATGCTTTGTGACCTTGGTCCTTAGCTATATTTTGACCAATCTTTCTTGTTGGCATTCCTTAGAGCATTTTCATAAGCATAGCATGCATATTAAAAGTCCTTAGTGTTATTTTGTACTTCTTACATGGATTTCATCCTTAGAAATTTTGAGGATGCATGTTAGCTCTTTTGACTCTCCTAGTCAAAAACCACTAAGTTAGAATTAGTGGAAACCAGTGAAGGACTTAGCCAAGAAGACAAGACTCAGTAGTATCTCCAAGAAGAAAGGACTTAGAAGAAATCAAGAGGAAGTTTATGAAGACCAACCAGCTACATTTTTTAAGTCTTCCCTCCATTCCTCTCTTTTCTTCCTTCTTCTCTTAAATTTCTTGGTGAATATTCTACAATCAAGACCAACCTTGATGCTGCCAACAATCAAGTCTTCAGAATCATCAAGTCTACAATTTTTCAATGAAATCAACACAAAGGAGAAAGCTACAAGGAAGCAAGGAGAAGATTCTTAGAAGACCAACTACTCCATGCTGTCTATCTTTTCTACTTTCTATTTTGTCCCACTTTGGACATAGACTAAGTCCTTGGTGTTTAAGACTAAGTTTCTAGAGTGCTAATTGAAGACCATTGAAGATCAATGAAGCTACAAAGGAGTTGAAGATTATTTGAAGACCAAAGTTGTGAAAAATTAGAATAACCTTACAACTTTTCAAGTTGTTTTATCAAGTTTACTTTAGGCTCAACCTTGACCTTGCCTTAGCCAATGGGATTAAGTTTTCCTTATTTTGTTTTGCATGTCTTTCATAAGATAATTCCTTGTATCATTTTCGCATCTCATGCAAATCATATTTTCAAAGTGTTGCATTTATGATTGTATGTTTATTTGTGATTTTGTTTGACTTGTTAGAAATTTCGGAGAGAGACGAAGGTGGTTGCAACTGCTACCACTGCACTCCTGTTTGCCAAGGCAAGTGGCACACCCTCATGAACTTCCTAAGTATTTTTATATGCATTATTTAGTGTAATTCTTTATATGCATGTGTAGGATAGTATTGCTATGCTAAAACTACTATCTCCTTTTTACTAGTTGTGTCTAGAATCCTATTGATAACTTAGTAGAAATATTGATGCTATGCAAAAGTGTTTTATTGAAAAGCTTAATTCTACTAAGTTAATTTACCACCTGGGTGGACTTGGTTATGAAAAGATGATGGAAAGGTTGAGTGTCATCTCTTAGGGGTGACCTCTAAGGGATGGTCACTTGTGGTTGCCACCCAGGGTATTAAGGGGTCAATGTTTTCTCTAAGTGAAGATTGCTTACCGTGCAACCATTAGTCATATGGGCTCTGACTTGATGGATTAAGTTGCGTGGACTCGTCCCGTCTTGACAGGTGGTGGTAGATGGTTAGAATGGGAACGGGTCAAGGCGGCATGGGATGAGGAAATGCTTCTGAAAAGTCTCGTCTCAACTCTCTCCTTTTCCTTAGCACAAATTGAGTGCTTGAGGATAGTTTGGGTTTGTTGGGTCTAATGGTGAAAGTGCACAACCTCTGCAGAGTTAAAAACTAAGTACTTAGCCGTGTCCCCGGTTACGGACAATTTGAGCAGCTGATCAAGGATGGCAACGGAGGCTCCCAACATCTCAATTTCTTTAAGTAAAATTTTGATGGGTGAACAAGGGTAGACGAGACTATGGATTTCATGCCATATTGTCTCAAACATTTGAAGAAAATGTTTTACAAAGTGTTAGGCAAAAATTGGCTTTTATGCAAAATAGCCTTGAACTCCACCAGCCAAATATGCATATAGGTTATTAGAGTTATTCCACTAAGTGTCCACATAGTGTCACTTGCCAGATCCATTTTTAATGGTATCTGACCCACTCTGTTGCAAATTTTTATTTGTTGCAGATTGTTCTGACGACGAGTGAGTTTCGTTAATGGTTTCGAGTCTGCAACCAACATGTTTTCGCCTGTGGCACATGGTGATGATGGGGACTCCATGAAGAATAATTTTCCGCTGCTTTACTCTTTCAAAGCTAGCTTCGTGCTATGCAATTTGTAAAGGATATTTCCTAAGTACTGGATCTGCGTGTAATAATTGATACAATGTTGTGATATTTCATCTTAGACTGTGTGTGCAAATGAATCGATCCAGGGGTTTGCACTATACACAGGTACCTTGCCAAATTTCTTAGTGCAGGTACGCCACAACACAATGTCATTATTGGAACCGGGTTAACCGAGAAATAGGAAGGCGAGCTCAGTCACTTCCTCCGTGAGAATCGGGATATCTTTGCATGGTCAAATCATGACTTGCCAGGTGTTCCGAGGGAGTTGGCTGAGCACTCTTTGTTCGTCAGACCGGATATGAAACCGGTGAAGCAACCAATGCGGCGTCTCTCGGATGAGAGGAGAAAAGTGATAGGAGATGAGCTGGCCAAGTTGCTTGCCTCTGGCTTCATCATGGAAGTGTTGCACCCGGACTGGTTGTCTAACCCGGTCTTGGTGGAAAAGAAAAAGGAGGAAAACCCGAATGTGGCCATAGTGTGGCGCATGTGTATAGATTTCACGAACTTGAACAAGGCATGTCCTAAGGATCCATTCCCGCTGCCTCGGATTGATCAAGTGATCGATTCCACAGCCGGGTGTGAGCTTTTATCCTTTGTGGATGCATATTTGGTTTTCACCAGATACCACTGAACCCCGCTGATCAAATAAAAACTACTTTTATTACCCCGTACAGGGCTTATTGCTTTCGTGTTATGACATTTGGTTTGAGAAATGCCGGTGCTACTTACCAGCGATGTATGCAAAAATGCTTGCATGATCAAATAGGCAAAAATGCGCAGGTGTATGTCGATGATATCGTCATCAAAACTAAATAAAAAGCCACGCTAGTTGATGATCTTAGCAAAACATTTGCGAACCTGAGGAAATTCCGGTTGAAACTTAACCCGGGCAAGTGCACCTTTGGTGTACCGACAGGCAAATTACCCGATTTCCTCGTGTCAAGCCGAGGTATCGAGGTAAATCCGACAAAGATCCGTGCTATTGAAAGCATGAGATTACCAAGATGTCTCAAAGATGTGCAAAAGTTCACAGGTTGCTTGGCTTCCTTAAGTCGATTTGTTAGCAGGCTGGGAGAAAAGGCATTGCCTTTATACCAGCTAATGAAGAAAAGTGATAGTTTCATGTGGACCTCGCAAGCGGATGCGGCGTTCACCGAGTTAAAAAAGATGTTAGCAACTGCACCGATACTGGCCTCACCATTGCCCAAGAGCCAATGTTGCTCTACATTGCAGCCACAAACCGAGTTATTAGTGCAGTAGTGGTGGTGGAGAGAGAAGAGAATGGCAAAACCGTGCAGAGGCCGGTATATTATCTGAGTGAGGTGATCTCGCTGTCCAAGCAAAATTATCCTCACTACCAGAAAATGACGTATGGTGTCTATATGGCAGCCAAGAAGTTGAAGCATTACTTCCAGGTGCATTCAATCACAGCGGTACGTGAGGCTCCTATCTCGGAGATCATCAATTGCAAAGATGCAAGTGGCCGAGTAGCCAAGTGGGCCATAGAGGTGTCCCCTTACACACCACATTATGAGAGAAGAGATACCATCAAATCTCAGGCGCTGCCGGATTTCTTGGTAGATTGGGCCGAGATGCAATATGAACCACCGCTGCCTGACTCCAATTACTGGAGAATGCATTTTGATGGCTCCAAGACAAAAATTGGTCTGGGTGCCGAGGTAGTTCTTACCTCGCCAAAGCGGATCAGCTGAGATATGTGTTGCAAATTTATTTTGCGGCATCTAACAATGTGGCCGAGTATGAGGCACTTGTTCATGGGCTAAATGTGGCCAAGGAAATTGGTATTCACCGAATTGAATGTTTCGGAGACTCGGATCTGGTGGTGCAGCAAGCCTCGGGAAACTGGGATGCTTTGGACGCTAATATGGCGTTATATCGGTTTCATGTGCAGAAGATCTCGGGATTCTTTGAAGGTTGCGAGTTCAAGCATGTACCTCGGACAGAAAATGAAGCTGCTGACATACTGTCCAAGCTAGGTTCACCTCGGGATCCAATTCCACCCAAGAATTTCCTTGGAGCATCTCAGGAAGCCATCAATCAAACCCTCGCTAGAGTCCGAGTCAATCTTTATCCCGGCAAAACCGGAATCTGGAGCAGTTCCCATGGACATTGATGTCGGGTGCATCTGGGAAAACCCGGGGACTGATTGGCAGATCTCGGGGACTGGCTGCATAATGTCGGAGGAGGCAGTGTCGGTTTATCTCATGGATGTGGTGATCCGTTATTTCCTGTGCATCCTGTGCCGGAATGGGCACAACCTATAATGGTATATATGATGGATGGAGTTTGCCAAGTAATGAGGTTGAGGCCAGGCAAGTGCAAAGAAGATCCAAGGCATACACCATCATTAACCAGGAGTTATACAAGAGAAGTGTGACCGGGGTGTTACAGCGCTGTGTTGAGCTGCAGGAAGGGCAAGAAATGCTCCTGGAAATTCATCAAGGAGAATGTGGTCATCATGCTTCATCAAGAGCCTTGGTGGCTAAAGTATTCAGGCATGGGTTTTATTGGCCCAATGCTTTGAATCAAGCAGAAGATATTGTCCGAAAATGTGAGGGATGTCAGAGGTTTGCTAAGAAGATCCACCTGCCAGCTTTGGCACTCAAGACAATCCCAATTACTTGGCCCTTTGCAGTTTGGTGCCTAGATATGGTGTGGGAATTCAGGCCAGCCCGAGGTAACATGACTCATATGCTGGTGATGGTGGACAAGTTCACCAAGTGGATCGAGGTAAAGCCAATAGGAAATGTGATGGCCACACATCTGTGACCTTTTTGAAGGACATCATTTTGAGATATGGTTACCCCCATAGTATTATCTCAGATAATGGCACAAAGTTTGCTGTGGGCGAGTTTGCTCGGTTCTGTGCTGATAAGGGAATCCGGTTGGACATTGCCTCGGTGGCGCACCCAGAGGCAAATGGGCAAGTGGAGAGAGCAAATGCATTGGTGCTGGCCGGCATAAAAGCTCGGTTAATTGAACCACTATTGCGAACTCCGGGATGCTGGATAGAGGAGATACCAGCAGTATTGTGGGGTCTAAGAACCACACCGAATCGTTCAACTGGCTATACGCCATTCTTTCTGGTATATGGAGCAGAAGCGGTCTTGCCGACCGACATAGAATATGACGCGCCGAGAGTTGCGTTGTACACTGAGGCCGAGGCAAAAGAAGCTCGGGAAAATAGTGTTGATTTGCTCGACGAAGCAAGAGAGCTGACCTTATCTCGGTCCGCAATATATCAGCAAAATCTCCGGCGCAATCATAGCCGGAAGATTAGCCCTCGGGTGTTCCAAGAAGGAGACATGGTGCTTAGGCTGGTGCAGCGTTCTGCAGGCCGACATAAATTGTCACCTCCATGGGAGGGACCGTTGATTGTGAGCAAGGCTCTACACAATGATTCATACTATCTTATAGATGCGCAGAAACCCATGAAGCACAGGATGGACAAATCCGGAGAGGAAACCAAACGTCCCTGGAATGTAGCTCTACTCCGACCCTTTTACTCATAAGGGCGCAATGTATGTATCTTGGTTTCCTTTGAATAAAATGTTGGCACTCCGAAACGTAACTCGGGGACTGCCTCTTGTCTATATGCTTGTGTTTTATCTCAGTTTTGTCTGTATTGTTTTTATGTCGGATGGTTTTTTGACCCCGTTTCAAAGTTCAAGTAATGTATGCTATATTGTTATGATCTTGTGACTCGACTGACGAACGCCAAAATGGCAGTCAAGAGCAGAGGTTATGGTATTGGTAAACATGAAAACGAACTCGGGGACTTGGTTTAAAGATGATCCGACGTATGTTGTTTACTAACCTAGTTTTTTCATCAATTTATCCTTGTGTCGGATGACTCTGAATCTTACCTCAAAATTTACAAGTACTGTGTGCTATAATTTTAATCTTGTGACTCGACTGTCGAACGCCAAAATGGTAGACAAGAGCAAAGATTACTAAGTATAGTAAACGAGAAAGTAAACTCGGGGACTTGATGAAAAGTGATCCGGCATTAAGCCGTTTTCAATAAGAGTAGCGAGATAAAAGTAGCACTGCGAAACACTTAAAGTATATTTACATCTACACCCGGCGTTCCGGGGATTTAATGTTTCAAATTATGATGAGCTCAAGCAGCCGCATGGGAGGAACTCGGATCAGTAGAAGCGGCGCGAGTTGCAGGAGCAGTCTAGGCTGTTGGCTGCACGGAAGTGTCGGCTGCGGCATCGGTGGCAGTGGGGCGTGCTTCAGTCTCGGCCTCCTCATCAGATTCCGTTGCTTCGTCATCATCCTCATCATCTTCACCATCGGAGTAGACGGGGCCAGCAATGAAGTACTGGGTCTGAGCGTAGCTGGCCATGAAGGAGGCTGTGTCCTTGCGCCTCTGGATCAATGCTGAGTCCGACGTCCATTTTGAGTCGGAGCGCAGGGATCGCAGTGCATTGAGGTCAATGGCCTCGTACCAAGAGAGCACAAATGTCAGAGCTTGATCTGCTCCGGCGCGAGCTGAGGATGATCTCCATTCTCGGAGCCTTGCCTCGGCTGTCAGCAGGCACTTGGACAACTCGGCAACGGAGGCTGGAGCCACGGACTCTGGCCATAGAGTGTCCTACTCGGCAAAGACCATTTTATTCATTTTTGTTATTCTTTGCCGAGTGTCCTACTCGGCAAAGACTATTTTATTCATTTTTTTTTGTTATTATCATGTAATATGGTATATAATATAACTTTAAAAAATGCGGAAGCACTAACTAAATTATCCTATTCTAGCACATCCTATTTTATTCATTTTTTGTTATTTCTTTGCCGAGTGTCCTACTCGGCAAAGACTATTTTATTCATTTTTTTGTTATTATCATATAATATGGTATATAATATAACTTTAAAAAAATGCGGAAGCACTACCTAAATTATCCTATTATTGGTTGTGTTCGGATGGGTCATAGGAGCATTTGGAACCCACCTCGGAGTATCATGTGGGATAAGTGTGGTTTGTGAAGTCGGCCACACCTCAGAGTATCATGTTGGCTCTTGAAGCCTCCCACCACACTCTAACACATATGATATGGCACCACCTAGGTTTTGGTGTGGTTCCGACGCTCCGCGGCCCCCGGTTCCGTCGAACCCCCCCACAGTTGACCGGAAGTCAACCGTGTCGTCTACCCCTTCCACGGGCGTCGAAAGGGGGTAGCTCCAAGGACTTCTCTCCTTGGTTGTGTTTGGATGGGTCATAGGAGCATTTGGAACCCATTTTGGCCCCATGTTTTCACATGGTTCCACCCGTTGCACCCGAAATGGGAGTTTCCACCTAGAAGAGCAAAACCTTCGTGCGGGATCACTAGTACAGAACGATACATCGGATACCCCTCTATGGCAACGGCAGGAGTTAGGCGACGGTAAATCAAGACTCCCCCGCGTGCCCGCACTGGGCCGTAAAGCAGGCCCACAACAAAGGCAACGGGTGAATAGTGGAATATATGTTGGCAACGGAGTTTGGTTTAACTCCGTTACCGATGTGTGCTCATCGCACACGGACAGTTTCGTAATCTCCGTTGCCATTAGAAGCAGCCCGACAGCCGGCCTATAAGAACCTACTATGCCCTTCACTCTCTCTCACTGTCTCACTTCCAACCCTAGCCGCCGCACAGTCTCCTCTCTCTCCACTCTCTCGCATGGATTCCACCGTCGGCGCTGGTAGATCCGGCCATCGCGGCCGTGGCCGCCCCACCCTCCGGGCCTTCAGGCAGCAGCAGCGTCAGCTGGTGTTGCGGGACGACCTTGCGGAACAGGCCGCCACCGATCCGGCCCCCGCCGGCCGGTCCCGCAGCCTTGGCGCTCGTCCGCACGGCGAAGGCTCCGGCCGCACCCGCTCATTTGGCCACCATTGCAGCTACCGCGAGATCCGCCAGGCGATGTACCCCGGCCGCCATCCGTCGGCCTCCTCCTCCTCGTCCTCCGACGAGGAGGAAGAGGAAGAGGAAGAGGAAGAGGAAGAGGAAGAGGAGGAGGATCGTGATCTGGAGATCGCTTGCCAACTCTCCCGCGCCGATTTCGAGCACGAGGACGCCAAGCGTCGTCAGGGCGAGGCCGATCTGGTGGCGGCGGTCCTCCTCTCCGAGGCCTCGACCCAGGTCGAACGCGCCGAGGAGGCGGTCTACCAGTCTGACCTCCAGGCCGCCATAGCCCTCTCTTTGGTCCACGGTGAGGGCAAGGCGCCGCCAGGGGAGGCCGGCGCTAGCTCCGTCGCCGGCGGCGACGCTAAGCGAGCCCGCCTCGCCTAATGTAAGACCCCAGCTAAGTAACGAGTTATATTGCGTTTTTATAGAACATGTGAGTTTTCTAGTTGTAAGTAGCTAATTGTTTATCCATAGATTTGCTCTGTTTTTAGTAGGCATTGTTTACACATAGATTTTAGCTGTTTTCTAGTTGTAAGTAGCTAATTGTTTATCCATAGATTTGCTCTGTTTTTAGTAGGCATTGTTTACACATAGATTTTAGCTGTTTTCTAGTTGTAAGTAGCTAATTGTTTATCCATAGATTTGCTCTGTTTTTAGTAGGCATTGTTTACACATAGATTTTAGTTGTTTTCTAGTTGTAAGTAGCTAATTGTTTATCCATAGATTTGCTCTGTTTTTAGTAGGCATTGTTTACACATAGATTTTAGCTGTTTTCTAGTTGTAAGTAGCTAATTGTTTATCCATAGGTTTGCTCTGTTTTTAGTAGGCATTGTTTACACATAGATTTTAGCTGTTTTCTAGTTGTAAGTAGCTAATTGTTTATCCATATGTTTGCTCTGTTTTTAGTAGTCATTGTTTACACATAGATTTTTGCTGTTTTCTAGTTGTAAGTAGCTAATTGTTTATCCATAGGTTTGCTCTGTTTTTAGTAGGCATTGTTTACACATAGATTTTAGTTGTTTTCTAGTTGTAAGTAGCTAATTGTTTATCCACGGATTTGCTCTGTTTTTAGTAGGCATTTGCTCTGATTTTAGCTTTGTTTCTGTTATATGCACAAATACACATCGATCTTGTGCATCCTACTTGGCTCGCTTGCTCCATCCCTGGAATTTGTGTGTCCAATCTACCTATATATGAGGCATTGTTTAGGCTATGTTCTAGTTGTAATTAGTTCTATAAATTTTCTGTAATGCCGATGAAGAAGCATATGTCTTGTGTCTAGAGATGAAGGAGCTTACCTGGAGATTTTTTTCATCTCCTTTAGGGCGAGGAGGAAACCTGGAGACTATGCGGCGGCCGTGAAGACGTAGGAGCGGGGCTCCGTCCACACGGTCCACTGAAGCCGGCGCCTCCAGGAGCAAGACTTTTGTGCAGTACTAAATAGGTAGAAGAAGACCACGCAATGAAGCTGGGCGAAGAGGAAGGTGAAGAACCGGCGGCCGTCAAGCAGGAACCACAGGGCTCCGTCGACGGTGCAGCAGGCGTCACCGGATTTTTTTTGTTTCCTTTAGCCCTCATTACAAACGGTCAAAAACTAATCTCCGTATCTGATGTAAAGATAAAAGGCAACGGTTATATATTACGCCCGTTGCTAAACTTATTGCAAACGATAAAAATCTCCCTTGCCATTGTGAGGCTTCACATCAGTGACAGAGGCGGGGACACGGACCCTTTCTCCGTTGCCGAAGGGGTATTTGGCCCGTTTCCGATGTGTCGTTCTGTACTAGTGGATAAGTGTGGTTTGTGAAGCCGGCCACACCTCGGAGTATCATGTTGGCTCTTGAAGCCTCCCACCACACTCTAACACATATGATATGGCACCACCTAGGTTTTGGTGTGCTTCCGACGCTCCGCGGCCCCCGGTTCCATCGAAACCCCCCACAGTTGACCGGAAGTCAACCGTGTCGTCTACCCCTTCCACGAGCGTCGAAAGTGGGTAGCTCCAAGGACTTTTCTCCATGGTTGTGTTTGGATGGGTCATAGGAGCATTTGGAACCCAGTTTGGCACCATGTTTTCACATGGTTCCACCCGTTGCACCCGAAATGGGAGTTTCCACCTAGAAGAGCAGAACCTTCGTGCGGGATAAGTGTGGTTTGTGAAGCCGGCCACACCTCGGAGTATCATGTTGGCTCTTGAAGCATCCCACCACACTCTAACACATATGATATGGCCACACCTAGGTTTTGGTGTGGTTCCGACGCTCCGCGGCCCCCGGTTCCGTCGAAACCCCCCCCCCCCCCCCACAGTTGACCGGAAGTCAACCGTGTCGTCTACCCCTTCCACGGGCGTCGAAAGGGGGTAGCTCCAAGGACTTCTCTCCTTGGTTGTGTTTGGATGGGTCATAGGAGCATTTGGAACCCAGTTTGGCCCCATGTTTTCACATGGTTCCTCCCGTTGCACCCGAAATGGGAGTTTCCACCTAGAAGAGCAGAACCTTCGTGCGGGATAAGTGTGGTTTGTGAAGCCAGCCACACCTCGGAGTATCATGTTGGCTCTTGAAGCCTCCCACCACACTCTAACACATATGATATGGCCACACCTAGGTTTTGGTGTGGTTCCGACGCTCCGTGGCCCCCGGTTCCGTCGAAACCCCCCACAGTTGACCGGAAGTCAACCGTGTCGTCTACCCCTTCCACGGGCGTCGAAAGGGGGTAGCTCCAAGGACTTCTCTCCTTGGTTGTGTTTGGATGGGTCATAGGAGCATTTGGAACCCAGTTTGGCCCCATGTTTTCACATGGTTCCACCCGTTGCACCCGAAATGGGAGTTTCCACCTAGAAGAGCAGAACCTTCGTGCGGGATAAGTGTGGTTTGTGAAGCCGGCCACACCTTGGAGTATCATGTGGGCTCTTGAAGCCTCCCACCACACTCTAACACATATGATATGGCCACACCTAGGTTTTGGTGTGGTTCCGACGCTCCGCGGCCCCCGGTTCCGTCGAAACCCCCCCACAGTTGACCGGAAGTCAACCGTGTCGTCTACCCTTCCACGGGCGTCGAAATGGGGTAGCTCCAAGGACTTATCTCCTTGGTTGTGTTTGGATGGGTCATAGGAGCATTTGGAACCCAGTTTGGCCCCATGTTTTCACATGGTTCCACCCGTTGCACCCGAAATGGGAGTTTCCACCTAGAAGAGCAGAACCTTCGTGCGGGATAAGTGTGGTTTGTGAAGCCAGCCACACCTCGGAGTATCATGTTGGCTCTTGAAGCCTCCCACCACACTCTAACACATATGATATGGCCACACCTAGGTTTTGGTGTGGTTCCGACGCTCCGCGGCCCCCGGTTCCGTCGAACCCCCCCCCCCCCCCCATAGTCGACCAGAAGTCAACCGTGTCGACTACCCCTTCCACGGGCGTTGAAAGGTGGTAGCTCCAAGGATTTCTCTCCTTGGTTGTGTTTGGATGGGTCATAGGAGCATTTGGAACCCAGTTTGGCCCCATGTTTTCACATGGTTCCACCCGTTGCACCCGAAATGGGAGTTTCCACGTAGAAGAGCAGAACCTTCGTGCGGGATAAGTGTGGGACTGCGCTCGGGAATCAATAGTACATATACAAGAACATGGGTAAAAGGATAAAAAGAAGATTATACCAAATACATCCTTCCGGTGGCTGCGATATAACATGCGATCTCTGATGATCTACAATCGTCCGACAAAACGTCTCTGATGATCTACAACCGTCCGGCAAGACATCTCTGATGATCTGCAACCGTTTGGAACGGTCGCAGATCATCAGAGACGTCTTGCCGCTGGTTGCCCAAAGATGCCTCTCCGAGTGACACTGGAATGTTTTGTGTGAGTGAGTAACCTGTCTGAGGAGTGGCCAATTTATAGGCGTCGTTATATTTGCCGAGCGGGACACTCGGCGAAATGCACCACTCGGCGAAGGTTTGGCGCGGAACGAAATTATTTTCCCTGCCCACCATCTTTGCCGAGCGGGACACTCGGCGCAACTCAACACCAGGCGACGAAGTGGCGCGTAACGAAATTATTTTTCCCGCCCACCATCTTTGCCGAGGGAGACACTCGGCGAAGGCGACCACCCGGCGGCGAAATGGCGCGGAGCGTAATTTCGTTTCCCGCCCTATTCTTTGCCGAGTGCTGGCCACCGACAAACTCGGCAATGGGGCTCCAATTTGCGCGGCAAATATAAAAACTTTCGCGCACTTTCTTCGTCGAGCGAGACACTCGGCAAAGAAATGTCCAATTATTTTATTATTTTCGGTTACCTCTTCGCCGAGAGAGATGCTCGGCGAAGGTCAGCTCCCGTCATGGCGCCCATGGGTCCGACTATCAGGTGCCACGTGGCCGTTCTTTTCGCCGAGACCTGAGCCTTGCCGAGTGGCTTTTTTGGTCGTTGCCGAGGAAGGGGTCTTCACCGAGTGCTGGCCTCGTATAGTCGCGGCGAAGTGAGTTGTTGCCGAGTGGTCTCCGCTTCGCAGAGTTTGGTTTGTCCTGCGTCGGTGTAGGCGTCTTCGCCGAGTTGCCCCCACGTTTTCGCACTCGGCGACGCCTAAACCACTCGGCGGAGAGTCATTTTCTAGTAGTGAATTCAAGTATTCAACAGGGAACTTGGGAATCCCATGAATTTACCGCACAAATTAAGTAAATTTGTTGTGGTCACGAATGCAGTTTCTCATACTTCAATTACTGAAACAAACGCAGGGCATGATACTGCTGACGTTGTCGGTCACCGTGCCGGCACTGAAACCGCCGCCCTGCTACGGCACCGTCTGCCCGCCCCCCTCCGCCCTGCAACTGGGCGTCTACTTCGGCGGGCTGTACACCATCGCGCTGGGTCACGGCGGCACGAAGCCCAACATCTCCACCATGGGCGCCGACCAGTTCGACGACTTCGACCCGGTGGAGAAGCTGCACAGGCTCTCCTTCTTCAACTAGTGGATGTTCACCATCTTCCTTGGCATCCTCTTCTCCACCACCGTCCTCGTCTACCTCCAGGACAACGTCAGCTGGTCAGTAGGCTACGGCGTGCCCACAATGGGGCTTCTGGCAGCCGTCATCGTCTTCCTCGTCGGCACGCCGCTGTACTGCCACAAGGCGCCGCAGGGTAGCCCTCTGACGAGCATGGGGAAGGTGGTCGCGGCGGCCGTGTGGAAGCGCAGCGTCGAGGTGCCCACGGATGCCAAGCAGCTGCACGAGCTGGAGCTGGAGAACTACACGAGCAAAAAGAGGTTCCGCGTGGACGCCACGGACTCCATGAGATTCCTGAACAACGCGGCCGTCAAGGTTAATCCCGTGAACGACGACGTGGACGGCGGCGAGTCGCGGCGGCTTCCACCGTGGACGCTGTGCACGGTGACGCAGGTGGAGGAGACGAAGCAGATGGCCAAGCTTTTGCCTCTGCTGCTCACCATGTTCGTGTCGTGCACGCTGTTCGCGCAAGCGGGCACGCTGTTCGTGTAGCAGGGCGCAACACTGGTCCGGCGCCTCGGCGGGTTCCTTGTGCCCCCCGCTAGCCTCGGCGCGTTCGTCGTGCTGAGCATGCTCGTCTGCGTCGCGCTCTACGACCGCGTCTTCGTCCCCGCCGCACGGAGGCGCACCAGGAACCCGAGGGGGATCACGCTGCTGCAGCGGCTTGGCACGGGGATGCTGCTCCAGGTCACGACCATGGCGTTCACGGCAGCGATCGAGAGCCGGAGGCTGGGCTTCGCGAGGAGCCACGCTCCAGACGCCGCCGGCATGCTACCCCTGACCATCTTCGTGCTGCTGCCGCAGTTCGTGCTCATGGGCGCGTCCGATGCGCTCCTGATCGTGGGCCAGATCGAGTTCTTCTACGACCAGGCGCCGGAGAGCATGAAGAGCCTCGGCACGGCGCTGTCCTTGACGGCGTACGGCGCGGGCAACATCCTCAGCAGCGCCATCCTCTCACTGGTGGAGCGTGTGACCAGGGAGAGGGGGACCCCGTGGGTGATCAATGACCTCAACGCTTCGCGCCTCGACTACTACTACGCGCTCCTCACCATGCTCGCCGCGGTGAACCTTTCGGTTTTCCTCGCGCTCAGCGCAAGGTACACGTACCGAGCGGAGTCGACGGAGATGATCGACGTCGCCATGGACGTGCAGGGCGGCCCGGCAAGGGTTCATTCAGAGCCGGCACCAGTGGCATGAAAAAGACGGGATGTTTTCGCCTGCCATTATTAGCTATAGATATAGATACTAGATATAAAAGATGGACAAAACGGCTGCCTCTCAGGGCCCTTGCGACTGTTCACCCGCAGGACGATTCCTGGCCGTCCGATCGCGGATCAACGGCCCACGATTCTTACGAAACAGCGAACAGTGTTCTGATCGATGAACAGTATCCGCGCACAGTGCAATGCATAGTACGACCACGGTGAACAGTGCCGGGTCATCGGTGGACCGGTCATCTGTGACTTTTTTAGGCAGCCCGGTTACCACTCCCAGCGGCCGGTCGCTGTGGCGGGAGGTAACCTGCGCGACGCACTGTAGCAGCTACAGTGACTTAAAAAAACTGCTTTCTCCAAAAATTATATACACGAAAAGTATGCGCAACGACGAGTAGATTTCATTCCCGTGATCGGTTTTGAATTTGGTCAAATCTAACTCCTTAATTTTGATACAAATTCATAGCAGCAACAGTGAGTTAAAAAAAGAACCGCTTTCTCCAAAAATTATATACACGAAAAGTATGCGCAGCGACGAGTAGATTCCATTCCCGTGATCGGTTTTGAATTTGGTCAACTCTAACTCCTTAATTTTGGATACAAATTCATAAAAAATTTGACGAATTTTGTCAAATTCGTCGCACTCAGTCATCCATTTGAATTTTCCTTTCACGACCACATGGATATCACCCTTCCAAACAACTTTCATGTTTTAACCTTTTTATTTTGATAGACATATATATATATTTCTCTCCAGTCTTCAAATTCGTTGTATTTTAGACCGCTACTTATGGCGCAAAAAAAGAAAACTATATCAAAATGATAAAAAAAGGATACTAGCTAATTATGGCATAATGCAAACAAATTTGGAGATTTAAAATCGGTGAATATTTGGGGAAAACTCAGATTTATTTCCAAAAATTATGGATTGAATTTAACACATCCTCAGATAATATGATACATCTGATTATGGATTAAAATTAAAATTTTAAGACAAATTAAAAACTTCAAAAAAATATGACGCTGTTGACTGGAGATGTTGCCGATGTCTTGCTGTAGACGTTGCCCTTGATGTCGATGTCGAGATAGCCGGTCATGATGTAGCCGGGGTCGATGTTGTCTTAGTCGTGGTTTTTGCCGATAGCGCCGGAGGCGCAAAAAAAATTGCGCGGTTTTGGTCGTAGTGTCTTAGGTTTTGTGCGGCGGTGGCGGCAGGATCTGCGGCGGCGGCGGGTTTTTGTGTCATTGTGCGGCGGCGGCGGCGGCAGGGATCTGCGGCGGCGGGTTTTTTGTGTAATTTTGCGGCGGCGGCGGCAGGGATCTGCGGCGACGGCAGCGGGTTTTGTGTCATTGTGTGGCGGCGGCGGCAGGGATCTGCGGCGGCGGCGGCGGGTTTTGTCATTGTGCGGCGGCGGCAAGGATTTGCGGCGGCGGCGTGTTTTTTAGCGGCGTCGGTAAAAGATCACGTGGATGTAGACCTTGGCGATGATTGTGTTGGCGATGTAGAACTCGATGAAGATCTTGATGTCGATGTTTGGCTCGGTGTAGTTCGGCGATGCAGTGTAGATGTCGGTGTGTTGGAGCGCGGGAGGTCGATGGAGCCGATGTTGGGCTGCAGCCGTGTGTTGTGCTCGTCGACGAGGTCGAAGAAGTTACGCGGGCGGCCGTCCGCCCATGGACTGCCGCTGATTCAGTGCACCGTGATCCAAGCTGATCTGCTGCATGTTAATTAAGTTGCTGCATGTCAATTAAGCACTAGGTATACATGCATGTATGCACATGCAACGCATGTATGCATGTGGACTTCGGTGCTGGTGTAGATTGGCTCGACTGGCTGCTGTAGATCGATCTTGATTTGATTCGCGTTTTGATCGCCGTGTGCGTGACGAAGTCTTCCACGCGAGCGTCTGCTGTTGCTGCATCTCGTCGTCGTGTGGCCGCTGCGGGTCCGTGATGCGGTACCGGCGATCACGGCAGATGGCGATCCTGACGCCAAGTGAAGCATCGATCTGTACTTGTTTTCACCGGAGGACGAGGGGATCAAGATGATTTAGAGATTTATTTGGCTACTTCGGATCTAATCTAAGAATTGGGAATTTCGGAAATTTAGCCTAATCTATGAATTCGAAATTGAATCTAAGAACCGATCCGATCGCTGATCGAAACCGGGTGCTGCGCCCCCGAGGGGAGGAGATTGATCTCCCCGGGGGCGGCGCGCGATGTGGAAGTGGTGGGAAGTCCTAAGATCGGCGTTGTGAGACTAACCGCTCTGATACCATATGGAAAGTTGTGAAACCCTAAAATTGTGTGTTGTATTGATCTGACCCCCTCGTAGGGGTATATAAGGAGTACAAGACTTGGGAGGCAAGTTGCCTATGACTTGGAGTACAAGATGATATGTAGAATCCTTGTCCTATACATATTCTAACAGCCTGCACTTCTGGTAAGACTGAGGATGCCTTTTCTTTGAGTTGTCTGTTTCATTGAAAACGTCACTGGTCTACTAAGACTGAGGAGTACAAATTTAGCAGGATTCCATGATGCTCCTTTATTCGTTGAAGGCAGCTGAGGTAAGGCAGCTGAATGACCTCAGCCCGGGGTTACAGTCTTACACACATAACTAATTCCCCGCACAAACAAGAAGAATCATCTAATTAACGTGTGAGTCAAAATATCGAGGTTTAATTAGTATCCCGTAGTATTTTAGGTGGCGGCTATCTTTGGATTCTGAAGCAGGTCCTGCTTGTTGTCTGCTTATGTGAAGAGCTCAAGACCAACAAGGCAAAAAACAATACAGAATATCGGAAGTACTGTGCGTACGACATTTACTTGTACGATTTCCATACGATGCAGTATCCGGCGGGCTGACTTGATCTGGCCTCATACATCGATGGCCCATAAGCATCGTCGTACAGAAATCGTACGAAATATGTCGTACGCATAGCAGCGCTCACAGAATATAGTACTCCATGGCTCAACTAGTCCACATAGATAAGTGTTAACCGCCGTAAATTACTACAAACTATCTACTCCCACATTTTAAACTAATGCCCTACTCGGAAAGAATGCGACTTCGTCTGGTATACCAACTCTAATCAGATGCGAAAGTTCGGAATGACTACACTGGTTCCGAGCGGGTTTTTTTTCCGTTGGATCCTTTTTGTCCTCGTTAAGTGGATCAGATTCTTGTGATCTGTAATCCATGGAGGTTGACGGTTTGACCCGGCAAATCACGGTTATACCCGTGCGTCCAGAAGTCGTAGTTCGTGCATCATCCTACCAATTGGAGGCTGGGCTGCAAACAAGTGGACTCCTTTACTCCAAGCTCGCATAGGGTCCAATCGCAAGAGTCGACTAAAAGAAGATCACGCTTGACTGTAGGGCTCTTCCCATGGACCAAATATACTTTTCTTTACAAAAAGAAGACCAAATATACTCTTAGTGAGCTACTCTGAATGAAGCCTAACTTTACGTGAGCTTTGATTTGTTCTTTGCTTTTTGATCTGTAACTCTCTCAGTCTCAGATATTTAGCTCATTGCAATTTTTTATTTTGAGGGGAGATACGCTAGTACAACTTTTCCTCACAAGAAAAGAAAAGTAGAGAAAGAAACCAGGGATACAACGTTTTTGAGGAAGGCTAAGTAGACAACGATTTTCGAGTTCCAAGAAATTTCAAGGTATTCTCGCCTAAATGTCACATTTGTAGTGATGACTCCATAAACATCACATTCGAGGTTCTCTAGAATCCTAATGCTATGTTGATCGCTGACGAACAAATATTTTTTTCAGATCCGCAATTTCGCCGCATGGTTCCATTGTTCGACGCGACGTATCCATATGATGATATGGACGTTGATGGGACGGATCCCTATGTGAGAGAAGGCGGCTTCTGAAGAAGACTATGGTTTTATACTATAAAGATACAAAGTATTATGCACCGGCCTCTCAATAGGTACGATGCACACAACAAAAACCAAACCAACAAACATAGAAGGTATAAAAGAGATACAAGAATCATCGAGAGCTCGTAGAACGCCTAAATAGCTAGAGGGCCAATCTGATAAAACTCTGTAAATAGGTGTAGAAACACCCTCGTGGGATAAAAAAATATCTCACACCGTAATCTCTAACCGTGTAGACACCTCCGTAATCAGGTGTCGAAACTCCACGCACTGTAGAGGTGACAATTAACAAAGCATATATGTGTGCACCAGTAAATGAACTGCGTAAGAGAGAAATTTTTATCATTAAAATCTTGTTATTTCTACAACGTCAAAGCGACCATATATTATATGGCTAGCGCATCGAATCCCCAAAAAAAAACTCTATACTTAAGATAATACAAAATAGCCAGTTGTCGAAAAACATTAATCAATAATGCGTGGTGGATACAAGTACTCGAAAAATAAGTGTTTAATTGTTTCATCGTGACCACAAAAGGCAATAAATATGATTAACAAGGTTGCCCTTAAATAAGGATTACCCCTTTCCAAAGTTACCATGTAGCATTGTCCAATACATGGAATTCACTGAGAACTTTCCATTCTTACGTAGGCATCAAACTCTGGAGACAGCTGAGATCAATGCCAATCGCCCCATTAGGGCATTCACGCCGAAGTGTCAGACCAATTAAATTCAGCTTGAAGGTCACATTTGGTGGAGGTGGCTCCATAACCGTAATGATTATTTTTCGGAGGGTGATCAATGTTGTATAGAACTGGATACTAATTTTGTGGAGTGTGGTTTCACAATCATTTATCCTCTCGTAACATAATTGTTGATCCAGGATTAATATTAACGGAAAATCTAAATAGCAGGCGCCTGCTATCTGGCGTATCTGTACGCTCCTTTCCTGACTGTCTAGATGCCGACCGTTGGGATGTAAGGGGTGGCCGCAGGCATTGTCCTCTCGATCCCCTTCTCTGTCGCTGCCATCGCCGGCCGATTCTGGCCAGCTCCGGCGCCCCCCGTCGTCGCTGCTCACCGGCACGGCTCCCACTCGCCGCCCCCCTCCGATTCCCGGCATCGCCAGCCATTCCCGCCGCCCCGGCGAGCTCCTCCGACGCCGCCGCCCACGCATCTCGTCCCGGCCATGGCGGACATGGCGACGTCATGTGCGCAGGTCCTCTGCATCCTCTTCATGGCGACCCGCGTCGGGGGAGGCGGCCGTGGAGCTAGGCCGCGAGCATGATTCCGTCGATCTCACTCGGATCGAGCATGGCGGCGCATCGATCTGGGAGGTTTGGGCAGGAACAGAGAGAGAAGCATGCAGGATCGCCGGCGGCACGGGCTGCTGCGGCTGTCTCATCCTCCTCGGCACGCCTCCTCCAATCCCCATCCCCTGCTCGCCTCTTCCAATCCCCATGGCGTGTCTGCCGTGCTGCCGCTCCGCCGGCCTGCTCCTCCGACTCGCAGACAGGCAGTCAAGCCGGTGTCAATCTGGCCACGCGCGGCGCCTTCCCTGTACGAACGACATACACTACATCGATGGAAGTAGTACTAGTACAGTACATGCACAGCTCATTCATTGATGGATCTCTGCCTAGCTAGCTCTCAATTCGATACTAGATTTTTGCGTAGATAATTGTTGTATCAAAATGTGCTAAAATGTAATGGGATTTTTAGCTCTGTGTAATGGGATTTTCCCCTAACTCAAACTTTCGTACATAACACTCTTTTCTATCTACGGAAGACAGAACGACTACCATGTTCCTCTAAAATGTGCTAAAATTGGCGACAAATATCCGAATTTGGCCGCATCTGGTGGCTCCCTCCGGCGATTTTGGCCGTTCCTCGCCTCTCGCCGTCTTTTCTTGGCCTTCGGCGACCTCCGTCGACCGAAATCATGCTCGGTGTCCGGCGACCGTCAGATGCGTCTCCCCCTTTACAAACCGTCGGATTCTTATGTTGGTGCCCTATTTAAGGCAGCTATTACGGCAGCCGTTCTTGTGGTGCCCTAAAATAGGGCATCTGAAACGGACGAGAACATTTCCGTGCCCTAAAATGCCCAAAACACGGAAATATGTTGCCCTAAGACCGCCATTTAGTGTCTCCTATTTTAGAGCATCTGCTAGATATCTTAGCGCATGGTTACTGTGTTGTTTCACCGTGCATGTGTTCTGTAGTATGGATATTGTAGCGCAAGATCTCATATGCTAATTTTCGATCCAGAATTGAAATTGTTACTACAGTTATGCTAGTTGATCTTGCAAGTGGGAATAATTAGTCATCTAGAATACATAATCATGCAATAGGTTTGCTGCAATCACCCTTTTCTATCGGTAATAGTTACACACACAGTACTAATTGAGTTACCCACCTAATAGTTACCTATGTTTTCATGTTTTCATGATACAGTTATCCACCATGAAATTAATTTAACCCTACTCTCTCGGTAATCTCTCGGTAATAGTTATTCACCCAATACTGATGGAGTTACCCACCAAGTACTGATGGAGTTACCCACCCAGTACTCATGAAGTTACCCACTCAGTATAGATGAAGTTACCCATGTGTTCATGATATAGTTATTTAACATGAAATCGATGTCCTTACCCTACTCTATCGGCAATAGTTACCCACCCAGTACTAATGGAGTTACCCACTCAGTACTGATGAAGTTACCCATATGTTCGTGATACAGTTATCCACCATGAAATCGATATAATTACACTACTTGCTGGGTAAAAGTTATCCACCCAACACTGATGAAGTTACCCATGTGTTCATGATGCAGTTATCCAACACGAAATCGATTTAGTTACCCTACTCTATCGGCAATAGTTATCCACCGAGTACTGATGGAGTTACCCGAAGTGTGTTCATGATGAAGTTATACACCATGAAATCAATGTAGTTACCCTACTTTCCCGGTAATAGTTACCTACCCATTACTGATGAAGTTGCCTGCCCATTATTGTTGAAGTTACCCATGTATTTGCGAATTATGTGTTCTAGCGAATGTAAGCGTTCACAGTAATATGCACTTAGGTGGTCTTTTCAACTCATGGTTTGATAGTGCTCCATGGATCGCTGGCTATGACCTAGACTAGTCCGATTTGCCGTTATAGCTTGTTGCGTCCTCATTAGATGAGAGATTAGAGGTACCCTAGTCTTTCGGCAATAATTACCACCCGGTTGTGATATAGTTACGTGCCCAGTACTGATGGAGTTACCATGTGTTTATAGTTAGCCACCATGAAATTCATATGGTTACCATACTCTATCAGTAATAATTATAGTTACCCACCATATACTGATAAAGTTACCCATGTGTTCATGATAAAATTACCAACCTGTTACTGATAAAATTACCCATCTATTACGGATGGAGTTACCCACCCAGTACCCATGGAGTTTACCCACCTAGTACTGATAAAGTTACCCATGTGTTTATGATATAGTTACCCACCCCGTACTGATAGAGTTATCCACCATGTACCGATGAAGTTACCCACCATGTACTGATGGGGTTACCCATGTGTTCATGATATACACAACGAAATCGATATATTTACCCATGTTTACCATACTCTATCGGTAATAGTTGCCACCCAATACTGATGGAGTTACCCACGCAGTACTGATAAAGTCACCCATATGTTTTCATGGTGTAGTTATCCACCACAAAATCAATGTAGTTACATTATTCTCTCGGTAATAGTTACCACCCCAATACTGATAAAGTTACCACCCAGTACTGATAAAATTACCCATGTTTATCATGCTCTCTCGGCAATAGTTACCACCCAGTACTGCTGTAGTTACCCACCCAGTACTGATGAAGTTATCCATATGTTCATGATGCAGTTATCCACCACGAAATCAATATAGTTACACTACTCCCTCGGTAAGAGTTACCCACCCAGTACTGATTAGGTTACCCATGTGTTCATGATGCAGTTATCCAGCACGAAAACTCAGTACTGCTGGAGTTAACCATGTGTTCATGATATAGTTATCCACGACAAAATTGATGTTGTTACCCGTAATCTATCGGTAATACTTACCCACCTAGTACTGATAAAGTTATCCAGCACGAAATCAATATAGTTACATATTCTCTTGGTAATAGTTACCCACCCAATAGTAATGGAGTTACCCACTCAGTACTTATGAAGTTATCCATTTATTCATGATGTAGTTATCCACCAGTTGTCAGTATGAACTCGATAGTCTTCATCCTAATACTTATGCACGACAAATTTACCATCTCAAATTGATATTCAGTTATGAAAACTAGGTGTGGTAAATTCAAAACTCGTAATAATCTAAAAGAACAACAAAAGAAAGTTCTATTTCAACCCGAAAAATAATCGTTAATATGGTGGGTAACTTACGTATTCGAGCCCGGGTAACTTATATGTTACGGGGTGGGTAACTTTTGAGTAAAAAAAAAAGTCTTCGAAACATATCGACATGGGATCTAGTTTCGAAAATCTCGTCGCGACTAGTCAAACGGTGAAAACGAATTTTAAATCGGATAAACGGTTTGGGCTACAAAACTTTTTGAATTTTCGAGTTTCGCATTTAATGCGGGATGACGTCAGCTTTTTTGGATTTTTGTGCATGCATGCAAAGGAGGGATATTCTATCCCTCATCCCGTGCGTAACCGACCTGCACGCATGCGCATGCGCATGCATGCATGAGTTCGGTGATTAACAAAAATTATCCTAACGACTTACGGTTATGCCAAATATAAGGCACCTTACACATAGTCATTCCCTAATATTAAATGATCCAAAATGAATGAAATGTTTCTTCTTCGCCATCGGACCGGTCCAAAATTGTGAATACTAGGTTTTCAGTAAATCTGTGACAAAGCATTCGAATCGATGTATTTTACTTTTAGAAGAGTTTGCCATGGAGCTTAAAAAGTCATTTCCCGGAGAGAGCTGTGATTTTAACTTGAGGGTCATGAATACACAGTTCTACCTGGTCCTTAGAAGACAAGCGACATCTCATCGAGCCAGTCAATATTTATTTTTTCCACTATCCCCTTGCCAAAAAATCCAATTTATGAAAGACCCCTTCGCGTGCTAGGAATCGCTGAATTTGGCAATACCTATAGATATGGCATCTGATCAAGCACACGCAACTGACAGGGGAACCTGATCAGCAGATTTGGAGGTGGGCATCCAACGGAACTTAGTCCACGAAATCCTGCTATGCCGCGACCTTCCACGCCTCGATTACCTACCCCTCCTGGAAGCTGATAAGGAAAAACTGGGCACCACCACGCGTGAAGTTCTTTCACTGGCTCGCCAACCAGGATCGATGCTGGACCGCGGACAGACTAGCTCGCCGCGGCTTGCAGCACCCTGCACGCTGTCCACTATGCGACCAGGTGATGCATGTAAAATGCATACATGAACTTTGCATTATATTATTTATATTTTAATCATATTGGCATCCTATAAGGGTTATATCATTGATTTATATTGATTTTGGGAATATTTCATTGTTTTCCTATTTTTCTGGAATTAACCCTGCACTGGTAGAAAACCCAAACGACATCCAAATGACCTGAAAATTTACGAGCATCAGTTTTTGGAAGGAACAAAGCATGGGAGCGAAGGAAGCGAACAAACGGATGCCTGAGGGCCAGAAGAGGGTGGCCCACGCGGCCAGATTCCTTGGTCACGTGGGACCCAACATCTGGGGCCTCGAGGCTCCGTTGCCGTCGATCTTTTCTCCAGAACCTTCGTCTTGACCTAAAACCGACTATAAAAATAGTCCCCAACGCCCTCCGG
The DNA here is from genome assembly GCA_947311845.1 of Poa pratensis. NCBI lineage: Eukaryota > Viridiplantae > Streptophyta > Magnoliopsida > Poales > Poaceae > Poa > Poa pratensis. The sequence continues at coordinate 4,638,716 of CAMZMU010000060.1, read as the reverse complement.
AAAGGAGCGCCGCAGAAACACAGAAACCACGAAACAGAGACCTGGAGTTGCAGATTGGAGGGGGAATACTTCGGCGAGGCGTTGCCGGCGTGGTCTCCATCTTCTCCAACGACTTCTCCACTGTCTCCATGATGAAGAGGGAGTAGTCCACCCCTGGACTATGGATTTGTGGAAGTAACTTATGTATCTCTCCTCTCTTGAGCTTCACTAATTAGTACCGTATGAGCTGCTGAACATGATTACGGTCATCTATGTAATACCTTTGTGGTGGATCTTTTTATGAGTTAATATATGTTTGAGATTGCAATAGTTTTGTTTCAGTTATTAAAGTAGATGCATATTATGTACCCCGTTCTTGTTTACTTGTTTTGATCAAGCATGTGTATGAGAACGTGTGAGGGGGAACGTGTGCATTAGATGGAGTAACGGGGGGTGGCTAGTACGGTGAACGTGAGAGAAAGTTCCGCGATCCACTTGGGTGTTTACCTTACTTTGTTGTCTCACTAGGGATAAAGAAAAATACCTTGCTACCGGAGATGTGGGTGTGACCATTGCCACTACTCCATGACTAGATCTAGCATGTTCTTATTTTAACTTCATGTCATGAAACTTAATGCTATGCTCTGATTTATCTTAATTACTAAGGTGTTATGATTTAGTTCACATCTTGGTGGAGTATAAGAGAGATTAATAAACAAAAGATCTCTATGTTAGGACGTGATGCCCATATAATTAGTAACTTGTCATGAAACCTTTGTTGCAATCTCATATGTCAATCCTAGTGTTCCATTGTCTACCACTTTATTAAAAAGAGTGCATTTGTGAAACCATGAACCCCGGTCCATTTTTAATCATAAGAAACACCTTTCCAACAACTTCTATCCACTTTACATTTTCTGCCATTTAAAAATCCGAAAATACAAAAATATTTTTACATCTTGCATTCACAATACAAAACCCAAAAATATCATCCATCATTGTTTACACCATCATTGCATATTTATTTACTGTTTTGCATTCATTTTATTTTCATATCATTCTCACACCTTGTGCTTGACAACCACTTGGTGAGGTTGAGGGCACAAACAATTTACTTTGTTTTGTAGGTTTTCAAGAGAAGGATAAGAAGATAAATCTTTCACTACTGATTCCCCGAGAGTTCGATATTAAACCCTCGAGTCACCCCTCGTGGGGAAAACCGTCTTTCCTATACGATACACTCTGCACTTGGAGTCTCAACCTAACCCATATTCTTTTGACGCATGTAACTACGTCAAGGGCCATCACTAGGCACCAGAGACGTTACACCATCTGCTCCTAGAGTGCCCCTTTGCTCGTCAGACTTGGCACGAGATCTTAGCCTGGCTGAGGTTCACCGTCCCTGCGTCCAATCAGGAAAACTCGACCATGGATTGGTGGCTGAACGCAAAGCAGAGGACGCCGAAGCAGATTCGCAACGGCCTCGGCTCAATCACCTTGTTGACGCCGTGGATGATTTGGAAGCACCGCAACGACTGCGTGTTCGAGAATGCCAAGCCATCGGTTCGTGTCATCATCGACAAAATCAAGGAGGAAGCTAGGCTGTGGGCTAGGGAGGAGCACATGGCCTTCGGGTGATCCTGCCACCCAGCTGGGATGTACACTGAATGTAACTTAGATGTCTGTCTCTTTCCCTCCTAGGAGGTTGTAACTACAACTCTATCTTTTCAATGAAATGAAACGCAAAAGTTCGTGTTTTCGCGAAAAAAAACTAACGAAAATGGATCTCCCACTTACGGTTAGCAGCTTTCCTTTCCAAATAGTGAATTTATGCACGCCTAGCTGAAGACTCTCATGAACATGCAAGTGAGTGGACTGTTTTGCTCTGTCAAAGTGGGATGGTTTGTGCGTGCTGAAATTTAAAACAACATAAATGGAATAAATGGATGAATAGATAGACGGCTATGGTAACTTGATGATGTGAACATGTGAAGGCAGACTATAATAAATGAATTTTACTAGGATTTTGTTTTATAACCGAAACTCTAATGGATCATGCAAAATGCACGAGACCGCGGATACACATTCATTTTATGTTTTCGGCAGAAAAACGACTCTAGCATATCGCGTAAAATGGTTTGTACCGCAAATTTACGGTAAACCTTAAAACAGCCCTCTATGCTGCAAATTTGGAGTATCGGGGTGTGTTTTTGGGTAAACTAAGATTCCGGCCCAACTGCCGTCGGACCAAGGCAAATAAACCAACTTTTTTGCAGGTCCCAAGTGAAAAAATTATTTTGCAGTACGAGTTTTGCGGAATCTGTTCTGTTGGTAGACTTGCCATACCTTAAAAGTGGTTTACTGTATACTGGTTATAACTTATAAGGTACGATTTTTTTGCGGGATCTAATAAGTAGATATCTTGTACTAGTACATTGCAGACAGAAGTACAGAACACAATACGGTACTGCGTCCTTGGCGTATCAATCCGCCAAACCGCCGGGTTTGTTTTCAGTTTCTTGTTGCGTTGCTCAAAAACCCGCAGTCCAAGCACCTTGGTAGTCTCCATCAGTCCAGCCTCACCACTTGCCAAGTTGCTGGCCGCGATCGAGGACCTGGCTTATATAAATGGACAACTAGAGAAGCTCATGCAGCCGGCCTGATCAACTTGCAGTGCCCTTCACACACACCCATCTCTCCCTCCCTCTCTTCCTCCCATACACAGACAGAGCTTCAAGGGGAGCTCGGAGAGGGCCGGCGTCCATGGCGGGGACGACGACGCAGCTGGAGGCTGGCAGCGGTGGCGACGGCGAGTACACGCAGGACGGCACCACGGACCTCCACGGCAACCCCATCCTCCGGTCCAAGCGAGGAGGGTGGAGAGCCTGCTCCTTCATCGTAGGTACGTAAGCATGCACGTCTGGATCGACTTAAGCAAGAATCTTGTGTAATTACTCGCAGTATTTTTGTAGCTCTAGAGCGAAATCCTTTGCTTCTCAGGTTCTGTTCATGCGCTGTCCAGCTCCGGCCTCGTAGCCATGGTTTCTCGATAATTTCGAAAGAAGAAAAAGCAATAAAAATACTGAAACGAAACAGCGAGGGCAGAGAGTCGACATGTCAGTTGTTGAGCACCACGAGCTTGTTTTCCTATCCATTTTTTTCTCTGCTGGCCACGTGCATATATATATAATTGTGGCATGGTCAAGAATATCAGGAATCGTTCGGTAGGGATTGGATTGGATCGGGTGGGTGATAGCTCAAGTTGGTTTAGCCGCACCTGGAAAGATCTCCAAAATCACCGGTTACAGATACGTGATGTGCGCACGTACATGCCCCTCGACTCGCAACCATCCTTCTTCTCCGAGACTCTTATTAGCCCATGCGGTGCCCTAAAGCCAAACAACGTGTGTATGCAAGAGGGGTCGTGCAAGTGTAGGTACCCAAGGACATTCAACGAGACAACCATGCAGGGTAAGGACGGACATTCCGCGAAGGTCCGCGGTGCAACGCTCGACAATAGATGGGTTGTGCCTTACAACCCTCACCTCTTGCAGATGTTCAACTGCCACATCAACGTGGAGGTGTGCTCCAGCATAAAGGCAGTCAAGTACCTATATAAGTACATATACAAGGGACACGATCAGACTTCATTCAACATCGACACCCCCGATGCCCATGGTAACATAGATGAGATCAAGAGATACGTTGACGCAAGGTGGATTACTCCACCTGAAGCCATGTGGAGGATATTCGGCTTCAAACTCTCTTAGATCCACCCGTCTGTACTACAGTTGCCGCTTCATCTCCCAGATATGCAAAGAGTCATGTTCAAAGAGGGGGACAACCTAAACGACGTCGTTGCCCAGGAGAACGCATCCATGCTGACAGAGTATTTTGTGGCTAACCAGAAGCATGAGTGGGCTCGAGATATTCTCTACAGGGATTTTCCAGGATGGTTCACATGGCAACCAGGAAAGTACTGGCAGAAAAGAAAAAGAGATCTCCACCAAGTAGGCCAAATCGCGACAGTCAATCCAGCCGAGGGGGAGCGATACTTTCTTAGGGTGCTTCTAAACCACGTACCAGGCTCGACATCCTTCGAAGACCTGAAAACGGTTGATGGTGTGCTATGTGATACCTTTCGTGAGGCCGCGGAGAAGAAGGGTCTAATCGAGGCCGACAACACGCTTGATGAGTGTCTTACTGAGTCGGAGCAGTTCGCCATGCCAGCCACACTCAGGAGGCTCTTTGCAACGATCTTGGTATTCTGTGAGCCTGGCGATGTGCACGGTCTTTGGGATCGACACCTTGAGGCGATGTCAGACGACTACCGGCGGCAACACACGTGTCCAAAAGCGGTGGAGCAAATGGTGTTGCTTGATATAAGGGGCATGCTACAATCCATGGGCAAAGACATAAAATCGTTCCCTCTTCCGGACATTGATGAGACATATGACAACACTGGGGGCGAGGCCAGGGAGGTAATCGAGGAAACCAACATCAAGGTTGACGAGGAAGACGCTTCCCTGGCAGCCTTAGTAAACACCGAGCAAAGGCTTGCGTACGACGAGATACTACAGGCAGTTGATGGAAACGATGGCGCCGTATTCTTCGTCGATGGTCCGGGAGGTACTGGGAAGACATACCTTTACAGGGCACTACTCACCAGGGTTCGTGGACAGGGAAATATTGCTCTGGCCACAGCGACGTCCGGTGTCGCCGCTTCAATCATGCCTGGAGGTAGGACAGCCCACTCGAGGTTCAAGATCCCACTAAACCTTGAAGAAGGGGCATCATGCAGCTTCACCAAGCAGAGTGGCACAGCCAAGCTCCTGAGGATGGCTAAACTCATACTATGGGACGAGCCCACCATGACAAAACGACAGGCAATTGAAGCATTGGACAGAAGCATGCACGACATCATGGGCTGCCCCGACCGACCTTTTGGAGGCAAGACTATCGTGTTCGGTGGGGACTTCAGGCAAGTGCTTCCGGTAGTGAGGAAAGGGTCACGGGGTCAGATAATAGATGCCAGCCTGCGGAGTTCGAACTTATGGAAGGGCATGCGCCTGCTAAGACTCGTAAAGAACACGAGGGCACAAAACGACCAGTGGTTCGCGGATTACTTGCTGAGAATAGGTAACGGCACCGAGGAAACTGACACAGAAGGAAATATCCACCTACCGGAAGTTATCTGTATCACATCTACGGGCGACGCAACTGACATAGAGAAGCTGATCGACCATGTGTTTCCTGCCCTAGACCAAAACATGGAAAATCCAGATTATATGACTTGTCAAGCGATCCTCTCCACAAAGAACGACAACGTCGATGGAATAAACATGCGCATGATTGAGCGTTTTCAAGGCGAGGAGATTATCTACCATAGCTTCGATACTGCGGAGGATGACCCGCATGGCTTCTATGCTCAAGAGTTTCTTAACTCGCTGACTCATGGCCGAGTTCATCAAAGAGATAGCCCTCGCCATCCGCATCGCCAAGAACGACATCGCCACCCAGTTGGTGAATGACAAGCATGGGGCGAGCAAATTCACGGCGTCTCTGGTGATGGCGGCGTTCATGGAGGCCAACCCGTCAGCGACCATGCCTGACCAGGCCAGCGCATCCCCGTCTCCACGCTCCCTTGAAGCAGTGAAGGCTTACGCGGATGTGATCGTGTCGAAAGAGTTCCGCTACATTCAGGCTCCCTGCAAACCATCCGGGCAGCCTGCGCCCCAAAAGTAATAAACCGTGTGTTAGTTCTCGTGCTACAATTTGGACTTTATTGTAATAGCCTAGAACTTTTAACTTGCTGCTTTGCTCTACAAGTGCTGTTTACTTGTCTTAGCATATTTTTACTTTTCTCCACGTCCTTGAGGGACCTTCCGGGTTGTAAGCTTACTCATGAGGCCCTGACTAGATCAGGAATGCTCTCACAAGCCCTACCGATACCCAGGAGGCCGCTCACTCTGATGGCACACACGTCCCAGGTTGTATTAGGTCTTTCGCACCGCTTTTTACCCCCGGGAGAGTCGACACCCCGGGAGTGCTCGCACGACGGTCGAGCCTTGCTTTTACCAGAAACTAGCATGCTTTTATACCGGGTTATCCGCAGAAAGACATGATTCACATGACATCAATGAGCTTTCAGAATAACTTATCTTTTATTCATCATAGAAGTTCTTGGAAGATAACTTGATACTCCAGGGTACATCTCGCGGCAACAGGATTCTTTTCGTACACGACTCTGCTTGCTTCAGAGGACCTCACGGGGTGGGAGGATGAAAGCCTCCTCAGCCCGAGAGCACCGGTCCGCTATCGTCCATAGGTCTTCCAGGGTTGCCACTCCTTTGGTGCTCAACTTTTCACGCATCTTCAGGTCGCGCACGTTCATGTGGAATATGAGTACGATGCGGTCTTTCTGGAGGTCTTTTGACGGTATCCTGTGCATGACTCCTCGGAACCTCCAGATGAAGCGGCGCAGCGTCTCCCCCTCCTTTTGCACCAAGCGGTGAAGATCAAAGATCGATGCTGGGAACAGGGTGCAACAGGTCATGAGATGCTGGCTGGTCTGGCCTTCCATGTCCTCCCGGGAGCGATTGATGGCTCCCAAGTGCAGGAGATCAATTGTAGTACTTTTCAATTAGAAAAGGTTGTCAAACCCACGAGGAGCTGAAGGTATTGGTTAGCAAGATTGATAAATAAAACAATAAAAGATGCAAGTGTTTTTGGTATTTTTGGTTGTATGGATGCAATGCTGAAAATAAATAGTAGCAAGTGACAGCTCTCAAAGAAAGAAAGCCCAATCCTCTATGTAGCAAGAGGACAAGCTCAAGTGATGTGTTACTTATATGTGGAGAACGTTCCGAGGGCGGCATGGATATTACTAGGCATAGAGATTTATTAAACAACACGTTGAATATCTTGTCAAGTTTTAATCTTCTTTGGACGGAGCCGTTGTTAGGTAAAGCTAAATAAATAAACTAAACCCCTTATGATGGATCATGTGGCTAAGTAAATGACTGCACAAGAATTATTAAGACATAAAGTCCCACCATAGCATTACACTCTAAGGTCCCCGATACTAATATCCTCATATTGCGACTTCATTACACTACGGTGTTCTCCTATGAGCCCATAAAGGTGAAGTGTTGTGCAGTCGACGTTCGCACAACACCATCATAGAATCACATAAAAGATAAACACTTGACAAAATACCAACACATGTCATATATAAATCATTGCCAATTCATCCTAGGTCCTCAGGAACATACGGGAACTACTCACAACATGCAAACATGATGATATTCAGTGGTATAAGTGGTACAACACAATTTGAAAATATAACTTCACCTCCAAATAATGACAAGTACTCAATCACAAACATGAATAGGAGCACAAGTCAAGTATCTAGGGTATAGCAACCCTCAAACTACGAGGGGAACGGAGTGGATCACGGAGATGATGATGGAGATGGTGCTGGTCTTGGTGATGGTGATGATGTAGAGGCCTCCTCCCACGCCAAGGAGGAGAGGTGATGATGATGACGATGATTTCCCCCTCCTCCAGAGCTCCGGAGCAGCAGGGTCTGACCCTCCCTCGGAGGGAATCAGGAGTTTCGCCGCCGCCACGGGCTCGGATGGACTTGGAAAAATTAGGGCGTAACTTTTCGGGGGGGACGAAGACGTGCTAAAAAGCCCCAGGCGAGGAAGTGCTCGAGGCTCCGTTTGGTGGGTCCCACGCGGCCTAGGGTTTTGGCCACGTGGGCCCACCCCTTTTGGGCCTCGTGGCTCTCCTCTCTTTGGTCTTCTTCCTTCTGCCTTTCTCTCGACGAAAAAATAGCTGTGTAATTTTCCTTTTATTATTTGGATACCTGTAGCTCCTGAAACATTAAAAACAAGAAAAAGGAGGTTTTCTGCCTCCCAGAAATTAAATACCAAAAATAGGGACTTTGTAAGAAAGTCCCATAAATCATCTAAAACATGTAAAAATAATGATATTACAATGCAAATAACATTCTAATATGATACTAAAAGTTGTATAAATGATGATATAAAATGCACATATCAACTCCCCCAAACTTAAACCTTACTTGTCCTCGAGTAAGCAAGGACATAGATCATTACATGCATCAATGGACTTGTGGTTGATAAATAAATACGAGCATTGCATCATCATATTCAGTTGCAATGTAAGATTAATGAACTAAAACTCATATACATGAGGGCAACATAAGTAGAAGCTCTAGCAATCACCCCTTACTTTTGAAAGCAAATAACCATGTATGTTGGACAATTGAATCATACTCCTTTTCTCATGCTTCTGCTCTTTATGGCAAGCATTATAATATTTTATACTTTGCTGAAATTTAAAGACAAGATAAACTCTCATTGGATAACAAGTTTAAAGAAGACAAATGAAAAGATAGATATAAAATTGTTTACAATCTTGCTTCACTAGTAACTAGTGCAAACCTTAGTCATGGATATTTCAATCAAGTTCTTAAACTCAACACAACCTTTATCTTACACTTTCCATGGCTAACCGAATCCTCGGGTGCCTTCCTTTTCATTCACTTTCCAAGAGTATAAGTATTGAAATATCCATGATTCATTAATCTATTATATATTAAAAGTGCATTATGGGCTAACCAGAAATTAGAGAATTAACTAGAAAATCCCACGATAATCAGAAACATCTGGCCATTAATTTAAGTTGCTAGCCAACAACAACCGATGGATCTTAAAATTAATCTTTTGACATTAAAATATAGAAATATTTACCCACCAATGCCACACATAACTTTTTGGTACCCGTTCGATATTAGATCTATCTTGGTTTAACTAAAAAGCATATAGCTTACCTAGGGTCTTCATGCACGCCGCCACTACTGCCGTCGGCCGGCCGGCCTACCAAATCCATGCACATCAGGAGCTACGATCAAAGAGCTCTTGTACCGAGAGCTATAGCTTGGTACGTACGTACTATGATTTTTACATATGTTTTTCTTTGATAGATTTGCCCTAGCTGTTGAATTGATTCCCATAATCTTCCTGGCACGAGGAGCTTCAAAAAACAAATCTACGTGATGTCCATCTGGATGCCGCCGTCATGGCCTCGCAGGCCTCTAGGTGATCTCGGCACGGTCCTTCCGCTTGATCTTAGGTGCTGGTATGCCTCTCAATTGTCTGATCGTCTCCCAGTTTATTTGGTCTCCACATGCTGCCCTGGATATGTTGCTGTACCGCCGCCGGCAGGCCGGCCGGATCAGATTGCTCTCAATAGCGTGCGCTTTGCCAGCGACCGTCATGAGCCGGATCAGATTGGTCTCCATACCCCGCACTTTGCCGGCGGCCGGCCGGGCCGTATGTCGCGCAACAGGTCAGATCGCTCTGCCTAGCACCGGCAGCACCGGCAGAGATCATGGACTAGGACAAGGGCGCGCTCTCTGCTTTAACAGAGATACATAATGTTTATTGCACGCATCACCAAGCCTACCGGCCCTATCAAGTACTAGACATATGTTTCCTTCACCGTGCTCGAGCAGCTGGATGGATGCATGCATTTGTTAGCGAGCTGAATCAATGGGACTCAAGAAGCAAACACACTTGAGGCCATGTACGGAACTCACCAATGACAGCAAAACAAATGGTACGTACGATCAGAGATATACATGAAACACACTCCTATTTATGCTGGGACGGCACTATCTGATGCTCTTCCATGTAAGGGCATGGGTCGTATTCTCCATGCAGGAATATTCTAATCTATACGGTGCTCAGGTCTCAGATCAGCTTTGTGACCTTTGAAGATGGCAGATGGTATTTCTGCATTTTTTAATAGGTCCCAACGACATAAGCATGGGATGCATCAAATCGCTGAGATGCAGACATGCATTAATCCTATTTTATCAACATGGTCGAAAGTCTAAAGGTAAACTTCTGTGATTATGTTCATGCAGGACTATATCAAGAAATCTAGCATCCACTAGCTGACATGCATTTTTTCTGGTGTATGCATCTATTCAATCTTGATTCCCCACTCTTAATGCTACTAGATGCAGTATATATCGCTAGCCGGATGACATCAGTGGCGCACGACGTCGTCAGGTTGTAACTTGCCGATCGGACCAAGAAAAATTGCCTCATGCACGAGACGTGTCCGACGCCGGCAAGAAGGCTTGCTCACGCATCACCTACGGCACCGGTACGCACTGACAGTGGTATCACGTGCCTTTTTACTTCTGAGGAAACACAAGAATATCATGTTTGAGTTGCTTCCTGAAGATCTTAGAAAACAAAAGTACCTGCTGGGGTGCCATGCTATAGAATTACACGCACAGATCTTAGAAAAATTAAGATGGATTTACTTATTTGCTTCTTTATTTTGAAGGGAGAATGCTTGACCAGTCTGAAGTTAGTATTAGTATTATTGACAAACCATTTTTTATTTTCCTTTACTGCTCCATATAGTCAATATTATCATATCACCGGATACTCTCGGGCACTCATGGGCAATTGTGCATGTTGGGACCTATACACATCAAAATATTTTCTTACTGCTCCATATAACTATTACCATATCATCGGGCAATTCAGAACACTAACAGAGAATTTTGCATGTGAGAACTTATACACATCAGCACATTTTGCCTTCGTCCAGAAGAGAAGGAATTCACTGGTTAGATCGGTAATAACATTTCTTAAACTTAGTTCTTATGTTGCATATCCTATTGAGGTAACGTGGATTAGAAAAATATACTACCTTATGTATGACTATGAAAAATTTCTACGCTTGGTGATTTGAGGATATAATAGTCTTTGTTCATTGGTTGTACGAAAGTTGTCCTATTAATTATATTTATTCCATTGAAATCTGATCTCACTTTCCCTCTACAACAGTTTTGAGAAAAAAAGTATGTATGAGGGAAATATGTTTTGACTCATAGGTGAAGATGCACCCATTGCCCAAAAATCGTATTTAAAATGTCAAAAATATCAAACAATAAATTCGGATATACATCCGGACATTTAATATTCGTACACAAAGTTTCGCAAAAAAAGTAAATTTGTATGGCTTGTGTAAATAGACAAATTTCGGTACTCCAAAATGACCATGTGCGAAACAATTTTTTTGTCTTTTTATACAGCCCATAAAAATGTATTATTTTCGTGAAACTTTTTGTGCGGACATAGAAAGTTTGGATGTACATCCGAAATTTTTGTTTGGAAGTTCTGACATTTTTAAAATGCATTTTCATAACGGGTGCATCTATACCTACGAGTCGAAGCACCATGTCCGTAAGAGATTACATAAAATTGTTGTTTAGGTAATATATCTGAGACTTGTGTCGTATAATAATGTCATCAAGATCTGCATGCATCGTTTCCTTTGCTGCTGTTTTTTCTTTTAATTTTTTTTTCATATGTGCTTACAGAAATTATAATGCAACCATCCACTAACCAAACGTTGGCATTTTAATTAATCACACGTCGATGGTAGGAAATATATGATGGATATATTTATTTGCATCTTTTTTATTTTGGAGGGAGAATACCCAACCGATCTGAAGTTTCTGAACATGAAGCTGCTAAACTTAGTATTTTATATTACAGATGAGCCATTTTTTCTGTTCCTTTATTGCTGCATTTAACTATACATTTGATCAATATTATTAGATCACCTATGTCTCATGATCAAGTTTACCATCTCCTTGGTCCTTCCGTCCGACCACATCTCTATACATTGCTGTGGCGTCTTAACGGAGTTTTGTTCTGCATCTATAATGCAAGAGCACCAGGAGCAAGCAGTTCGGTAACGTCGGCATGTCGAGAACTGTCATCATATATATTTCAGTGTAAATTTAATCCAACGTTTGGTTTCATTAATGTGATTGATTTTGCATGCATGTCGTCGGTGATCTACACAGGGAATAGTCAAATCAGGCCTGCTCAACGCAGCATGCTACAAGTATCATGTACTGTGTAGATATGAATATCTTGGTGAAATTATTCATTATACAATTTAAGTATGTACATTTACAATATTGAATAACGTGATTATTGCATACATTATTACAATATTGCCAGATTTTTCTGTGTGCTATTTGAATATACATACATTTCACAAATAATTATTCTCCAATTTATATATTGGAATATTATATAAGCCTAAGTATGAAATTTGACATGAGGCATGAGAATCAGAATATAAAAATTAAGTAAATCGTGAAGTTACTTACACTATATATATGTACAGAATCATATGATAACATTAATTTAAGTGTCAAAAGATTTCGATAGTGTTTAGGCTTCACATGGGTAGATTAGAACCCTAACCTTTACTTAAAAATTTGCGCAGTTGGTTAACTTTTGTAGTATATCAGATTGTATTGTTTTAAGTTAAGTTAATTGCACGTTAATTACGGCATACTAAGGCAATTTAGTAACCATGAAAAAGTACGTCAAGTTGTTTATCCCATATCAGTCAGTATTTTCTGATTACTATTATTCATATTCCAATAAATAAGTAGAAAATTAGCTTACTCGGGAATATTACATAGTGTGTATGCCTAAGGATATTTCTATAACACATAAAATATGTAATTTAAAAACAACTAAGATGTTGCCCGCGCATGGCGCGGGCCACCTTGCTAGTTTGCTCAAAAGATACTAGATTCTAACAAGAGTGTTTCATATCCTTTTCATTAACCTTTCCTAACTTTTTATCCTACAAGAATATATCTCAACCTTAAACTATTAGTTTTCAAGTCATATTGACTTATTCTCTTTACTTATTTTATAATGGGATAATTCTACAATTCTCCAACACACCCAAGTTAATTAAGTTCAACGCAAGATGTGATTGAAACCTCTAAATATGCCACGCTCATTTGCATGAGTGTTACCCATAAATCTCCAAACAAGAGAATCATGGATGACACCATACTTTATATTCATTGATAAACCACAAGATAGGGATACATGATAATGCTCCATGAGCTCACACAAGCCTAAAAGAGATTGATAACTAAACGATAAAAGCAAACTACACCATGACTAGATAGATATGATAAACTAGTAAAGATAAAGACTAGGTTGAACTCCCCCAAGCTTGACGTTTTGCTAGAGCCTCCGCTGCTGCAGCCTCTTCTTTCTCATATTTCTCCTCCCATTCAGCCATCTTCTAGGGAAAGGCCTTCCATCACGGAAAGATGTAGGTGGATTGTTATACCTGAGGGTAGCAGCTTCTGCAATCTTCTTGAAGCGTTCTTCATACTCGTAGTTCTGGTTCTCTACATCCCACATAAAGCCCTGGATCCTGTCCAACTTCTCGATGACGTCCTTGTATCTTTCTTCCAGATCTTCGATCCTCTCCTTGTACTCTTCAACCTTCTTCTCTAGCTCCAGGTTCATGAAGTGATGAGCATCAAGGCTGCGTTCAACAACCGTGCCATCCCTGAAGGTCTTGTCCTCCAGATCATCCAACTTTTCCTCCATCGTACTGGTGGTCTTGGGAGCCTTCACCTCTTCCACGAGTAGCACTCCCTCCTTGAAGGATAGGGTCTTTGGCGGTGCCGTCACGGAGTTGAGGTAGTGGTTCACAACACCTCCCTTGGGGAGGCTCCCCCTTCATGGTTGGATTCAGAGCTAGACATGGCTAAAATCTGACAGACAGAAACAGCAAAAACAAAGGTCGCTCGAGAACTCTCGGTGCGAGATTAGATCAACGAAAAGGGGTATATATTGACGGTTTTTAGGTCAAGACGAAGCGTCGGAGACGAAAATGAGACGAAACAGGACTCCGAGGGGCAAAAGGAGTGGGCCCACGCGGCCAAAGAATCTAGCCGCGTGGGACCCCCTCTTTTCCGCCTCGGGGCTCCGTTCCTTCCAAGTATCTTGTCCCACACGTTAATTTCCATAAAAAATGACTCCCGTAAAATTTTACGCAATTCCAAGAAACTTTCCAATACAAAAGTTACCTATTATTGATTTTGGGTTTCTGAAACTGCAGAATTCTTCGCAATTAACTCCTTCGGTGTCTGTAAATTCAACTCCTCCACCTTTCCGATGAAGCTCTTTCCTGCAATATAATGTTTAAGGCATTGTCCATTGACTACATGAGGTTTACCTTTCATATCACCGTGAAGACGGATAGCTCCTGAACGGTACACCTCCTGTATCACTAATGGTCCCTTCCACTTTGAAGCCAACTTCCCTGCAGAAAACTTGAAACGAGAGTTGTATAATAAACTTGATCACCTACTTTAATTCTTTCCTTTTAATTTTCTTATCATGCCACATCTTAACTTTCTCTTTAACAATTTGGCACTTTCATAAGCTTCATTTCTCCATTCATCAAGTAGGTTTAAATCAAGAATTTTCTTCTCTCCCGCAGTTTTAAAATCAAAGTTCAATTGTTTAACAGCCATCTAGCTTTGTGTTCTAATTCCACAGGTAAATGACAAGCTTTTCCATAAACCATTTTATAAGGAGACATTCCCATAGGATTTTTAAAAGCAGTTCTATAAGCCCACAAAGCATCATTAATTTTAAGTGGCCAGTCAGACCTAGACTTATTCACTGTCTTTTCCAAAATGAGTTTAATTTCCCTATTACTTAATTCAACTTGTCCACTTGTTTGAGGATGATAAGGAGATGCAACTCTATGGTTAACATTATATTTTGCCAAAGTTTTCCTAAGAATACCATGTAAGAAATGAGAACCACCATCAGTAATTAAAAACCTAGGAACACCAAACCTGGGGAAAATGATGTCCTTGAGCATCTTCATTGTTGTGGCATGATCTGCACTCTTGGTTGGAATTGCTTCCACCCACTTTGTAACATAATCCACTGCAACCAAAATATGAGTATGCTTTGTCTTTGATGCTGGAAAGGTCCCATAAAGTCAAAACCCCACACATCACATGGTTCAAGTGGTAAAGAGTAATTCATAGGCATTTCATTTCTCCTACCAATATTTCCTACTCTTTGACATTTATCACAAGATTTAACATATTCAGCACAATCCTTAAATAAAGTAGGCCAATAAAAACCAGATTGGAATACCTTTGCACCTACGATCTCCTGCATGATGCCCTCCATAGGGACTGTCATGGCAATCTCTTATAATAGCCTGTTGTTCATGCTCAGGTACACAACGTCTAATAATACCATCCACACTTTTCTTATAAAGGAAAGGATCATCCCAAAAATAATGTCTAAGATCATAAAAGAATTTCTTTCTTTGTTGAAAAGTGAAGTGTGGTGGTAGAACTTACCAACAATAAAATTTGCATAATTGGCAAACCATGGAGATGCAACTTTAGCACTAGAAACATTAACATTTGCAAGTTGTTCATTAGCAAAGCTATCATTAATAGGAATAGGATCATCAGGTGTATTTTCCATTCTAGAAAGATGATCAGCTACTTGATTATCTTCCCCTTTCCTATCAACAATGTGTAAATCAAATTCTTGCAGTAAAAGAACCCATCTTATTAATCTAGGCTTAGCATCTTTCTTATTCATCAAATATTTAATAGCAGAATGATCAGTATGTATTGTGACTTTGGAATCAGTAATATAAGGTCTAAACTTGTCACAAGCAAACAACACTGCTAAAAATTCTTTTTCAGTTGTTGCATAATTCGTTTGAGCAGCATCAAGTGTTCTACTAGCATAATAAATAACATTCAGCTTCTTATCAACACGTTGGCCCAAAACAGCCCAACTGCATAATCACTAGCATCACACATAATTTCAAAAGGCAAATTCCAATCAGGAGGTTGAATAATAGGGCACTTATTAAAGCATTCTTCAAAATATTAAAGGATTCAATACAATCATCATTAAAAGAGAAAGGAACATCCTTTTGCAAAAGATTGGTTAGAGGTTTTGATATTTTGGAGAAATCTTTAATAAACCTACGGTAAAAACCTGCATGCCCAAGAAACTTCTTATACCTTTGATGTCCCTTGGGTATGGCAGCTTTTCAATAGCTTCTATCTTTGCTGGGTCAACTTCTATTCCTCTTCCAGAAATCCGATGCCCAAGGACAATACCTTCTGCAACCATGAAGTGACACTTCTCCCAATTAAGAACTAAATGTTGGTCTTCACATCTCTGCAAAACTTTGGTAAGGTTGACAAGCAATTATCGAAGGAAGTACCATACATAGAAAAATTATCCATAAAAACTTCCATTATCTTTTCAATATATTCTGCAAATATAGCATTCATGCATCTTTGAAAAGTAGTAGGAGCGTTGCACAAACCGAATGGCATTCTCCTATAAGCAATTGTACCATATGGGCAAGTAAAAGTGGTCTTTTCTTGATCATCCTTATGGACAGGAATTTGTGAGAAACCTGAATAACCATCTAAATAGCAAAAATGAGAGTGTTTAGATAACCTTTCTAACATTTGATCAATAAATGGCAATGTGTAATGATCTTTACGAGTTGCTTTATTTAACTTCCTGAAATCAATACACATCCACTACAACATACTAGGCACGTAGAGACGCTAAATTTAAGGCTAGAGACGTGATATTTCATCACTAGAGGACTGTACAGCCGCTTCCGTAAAGCGTCGTTAAAACGTCTCCTTATCCACCGTCTCAAACGATATAAAGACGTTTGCTAAGCGTGTCTACATATGTAAAGACGCTTCAACGAGACGCTTGAAAGCATGTCAACACACGTAAAGACGGCTTAATAGCTACGCGTTTGTAACGTCTCTACTAATATAGACACGCCATATTTGCGTCGTAACCAAAGGTTAGAGATGTTTTTTTTTTGTGTACATATTCTAGTACTATATACATGAGTTCATATGTATCCCGTATACATACCATATATCTTCCTTATCTGCATTATGTATATACGTATTAATTTAGTTGTCCTTTTGATAAAGCGTCTCAAGACGTACACATGCTGGTATAGGGGAAACATATTTTTATATATATAGTTAGGTTCATGCACCGTACAAGGCAGGACCATTATAAGAAGCGAACACTAAAAATTGTAGAGCTGACAGATATAATTGCAGCAATAGCTAAGTAAAATTGAAACTGAATCATATATTATATTAATAATTTCCAGATGCACTGGAAGGATCGTAAACAAAAAAAATTCATAAATATCTTATACATCCATTATCTTTTTAAACTGATAGTAAAGCCCTCCATAGTTTTGTCGAGGCAAAAAAATTAATGCTTCATCCCCTCCATCTTCATTCATTATAATGTCGTTTAGCTCCACATTTAACCTGAAAAAGGAAGTCACAGCGAAGGTGAGAAATTTCCTGGAATAATCAAGTAGAGGGACAGATGACAAGTTCATTTGATAAAATATAAAATGGATCTAAGACTATCCGGCATGACAAAGATCTACTATCCCTAGCCACGACATGCAACCTTTTGCCTATGACCGGCACAAAACATAATACACATTTAAATGTTGAATCAAAGCACAACCATATCAAATACTCTATGTACTTGTGTAGGAGGCATATGTAAGAAACCTAGAACCCCACAAAGAACACCGACACAGGCTGTCCTAAACTGAATGGTCACATTTCCCTAGTCTTCCACTTAAGAAGAAAAATCAGAAGAATGTAACATACCAGTTTGTTATTTGTCTGGTTTAAGCTAAATTTCTTCTTTTTGACCGACAAAGCAAAAAGTTTATAAAAAAGTAATCAAGCATCAAAACTGACAAGGGGATGCAATGTGTGTACATATGAAAATGTACTTACGATGAACTTAGGTCACACGACAACATGACCAAAAGCGTCTTTGACAGTTTCAATATCTTTATATGGTCTAGGCAATTTTTCATCTGAAATCTCTGTAAGACCTTTAATAACAGCTCCATAGTATTGATCTCCAAACATGTTTCCTCCAACCACATATGTTTTGTCTTGACTCATCAAAGTTCCTATCCCTATAACTTTATTTTTGTTTCTTGGTTTGACGAAAACAAATAAACTTCAGAATCCTGTAACTTGAAGAAATACAACATATAAAAAATGGCACTCTTACTTGTATGAAACAACAAATCCATGTTGGTTTAGATAGGTTAGTTGTATGTACCTTGTTAGTAGGTTGCTTATATAGCAAAGATGATACAGCACAACCGTCATCAGCTTCAGTGGAGTTTCCATTGTTTGCTTTCTGCAGCCAAAGATCATATAAGCTTTGGATCTGGTCTGATGATTGAGTGAAAATTCTTTTGCACATAGCAATTATGCTTCGACGTCCTAAAGATGAATTGGCATAACTCTCTTTGCCATAATTTTCAGGACATGGTTGCTGCAATTATGAATGAATATACATAATCAATAATATTACATGCATGTAGTAAACAATATAACCGCTAAGAATGGAGCCTGACCTTTCAGTTGGAACTCCATTTCAATCTATCCCTACAATAATCTTTCCTCCTTTTAAAGTCACAACAATATTTACTTCGAAAAACCCGCACTATCTGTCGCATGTCCCCATTGGGCCCTGCATGTAGGAATGTCACAATGATGCATATAATGGTGGAAAAAGACAATCATATTTACGATGGAAAAAATATAGCAAAACTTACAAATTATCTTAATTGGGCTAGTACATTGATGAGGCATCACTGGTAATATATTATCGATCTCTGGAGAACCTTCTAAACCATCTTCATGGAGCTCTACATTTTCTGTGTCGTGTTCAGAAAAATTGATCTTTCGCAGTCGTCGAGGTTTACTCGGTATAATATCTGCCATAAGGAATGCAAAATGAGCCAACCTTTCTTTAGTGCAAAAACTGAATTAAGAAGTTTGTGGTTATGAAACTGCAGAGATAGGAACACTTTAATTTGGTTATGTTACGCATTACATGTCACATGCCAAAATCTTCATTAAAAATCTAACAAAGGGCATAGATGATCTGATGGATGGCTGGATGCCATCGCCCTCATCCATGAGGTGTGAAACAGTAATGCTAGTTCATAGCATGCATCATAAAAAAGGATAGGGCAAGCACCGGTGGATGACGACAGTGATTAAGAATTTTTTTTACGACAGGATCAAACTGGGATTGGGAAGGTTTTATTTAAAAAACTAGACAATCTAAGTGCAGAACGGTGAAAGAGATTTAAAAAATTGCCTGGTTAACATGCACATGACTGAATTACAGATGATCATATGCAGTACTAGTAGCTAGCTGCTCATGCAATTCTGGTACAACTAGTAGGTGCTAGTGTGTAGAGTCTGTGATTTAAGAACACGCAATAACTAATATGCGTCGCCTCTAATCAATTTCCTTGAATTTCCCATCGACCCTGCTCTACAAATAGGATAGGGGTAGAAAAGAAGAGCAGCAGATTCTGAACAAAGCAGTGGCACCAGCAATTATGCAGGGATATTGTAGAATATGGATTGAAGATTCAACAATACACCCCTCGGGCCAATTGACGCAGAAATTTCATACGGATCGTAGATATCCCAATGATGCAGGCTTCACAACACTTGCCACTTACATTTCAGAGTATATACAGAGTCGGACAGGAAACTGAAACGGCGGATTTGGCGACGAGCGGGAGGCTGCCGGCCCTGTGCACGAGATGGATCCACGGGACCCCCTGCACCTAGTACCCCATCCATCGCACACGCGCACACTCACCGCATCACCCGCACGCCGCAGAACCCCTACCTCTTCGCCGTCGTCCGCGAAGGCACCGGCGGCGCCGCCTTCACTGGTCGACCATAGATTGACTTAATAGTAGAAACTATAATCTAAATGAGACGGATCCAAGGGAGCACAAACCTGGGCGGAGGCACACGAGTCACGACAGCGGATCCGATCTTTGATGATCAGCTCATGTGGCGGCTGGAGATGCATTGCCAGGGTTCCCTTCGTCTTAGATGGGGACGAGAATAAAACATAAGCTCCGCGATAATATATATTACCGGTATTTTTCTAGAAAAATAAGCGGGCATATTTTGTTTAGCGGTGACACTACCAAAGTTAGCACCAAACCAAAAATAATTCGCAAAAAAAGCGCCAACTCAAAAAAATAAGTGGGAATATTCACCAGGCGTTTTTTTCTTCCTCAGTTGGGTATGTATTTCACGGGCGTATCAAGATTTGTACCGACTTTTGACCCCATAAAAATTAATTTTTCCAGACCAAAATGAGAAGTGTACAGACGCATTACAAAACGTCGTAAGATTCGTCTCTACGTACTCACAAATTATAAATTTTATTTATTTGACCAGCTTAAAAATATTATTGTGAGACGTTACGTGGAACGTCTAAAGAAACGTCCTTACGTTGGGCTGCTCCATCACCCTAGAGTCGAAAACAAATGCGTCCCATATATAGCGTCCCTATGTGATGGTTTTGTTGTAGTGATCCTATAACCAACAACAGTACGTTGAGCCACAAGTTCATCCTCATCATTTGGAACAACAGTCATTCCACCCTTTTTAGGAACACAGTGAACAGGACTAACCCACTTACTATCAGCTATGGGATAAATGATACCAGCTTCAATAAGTCTTATTCCCTCTTTCCTTACCACTTCTTTCATTTTTGGATGGAGACGGCGTTGATAATCAACCACAGGTTTTGCATCCTCCTCCAAATTAATTGTATGCATACATTGAGCTGGGCTTATACCTTTAAGATCATCAAGAGAGTATCCAATGGCTGGTCGGTGAGCTTTAAGCACATCAAGTAATTTTTCTTCCTCTTGAGCTGAAAGGTTAGCACTAATAATGACAGAATATATGCTCTTCTCATCCAAGTACGCATATTTAAGATTTTCAGGCAAAGGTTTTAATCAAAAACTAGGATCCCCTTTAGGTGGTGGTAGCACTCCTAAATTATCAGGTGGGATATGCAATTGTAATTGTGGTGGTTGTTGCCATAATATTTGTTCTAAAGCATCTTTTTCCTCATCATTAAATGGTTCATCTTGATTAAGCATATAACGTTCTACAACATCTGTTGAAGCTACAGCTATATGTGCAAGAGTTCCAATTATATCTTCAGAAATTGGCTCTTTCACAACATGCTTATCAGCAAATTTGGAAAAATTGAACTCAAGTTTTTCGCCAGCACATTTAATAAACACTTTCTCTTTAGGCAAATCAATTTCAGCACCAACAGTGTTTAAGAAAGGTCTACCAAAAATGATAGGACAAAAAGAATCTTGAGGACAACCAAGCACAATAAAATCAGCAGGGTATTTAATTTTGCCAACCAATACTTCAACATCTCTAACAATCCCAAATGGACTAATATACTCTTTATTAGCAAGTTGAATTGTCATACCTGTCTCTTCCATAATGAGAGGATCAATATCAGACTTGATTTCAAGATAAAGAGAATATGGAATGACACTAATACTTGCTCCAATATCACTTAGACCATGATAACTTGAAGTCCCAATAGAGCATGATATAACAGGCTTACCAACCTTAGCCGAATTACCTTTAATAACTTTAGTAGCATCTTCACATAAATAAACATCAACAGGGTCTTCTTCATTTAATTGTTTGATAATTGAAATTTGACTGTTGACTTCCACCTGTTCATAAGGCTGAGAACGTCTTCTTTTACTCTTGTTAGTAATGGCAATAAGTAAATTCTCCTTAACTTGATTTGGATATGGAAGTGGTTAAACATACTCCTCAATTTTCACAGATGACAATGGTTCTACCAGTTTAATGACTTTAGGAACAACAACAGATTGTTTAACAGGTTCAACATAAACTTCAAAACCACTTTGAGGGACACAAATATGCTTAGCAAAACCTTTAGCTATCTCAATCATAACATAAGGATCAAGATTAAAAGTATCACTCATATTTTTAAATAACAAAGAAGTAGAGAAGTTCTCTGCACATGAATATCCATAATCAAAATAGGGCTCATTACCTTTATCAAGATCCCAATTACTAGTATTTTCTTGTAAGATCATGACAAGGATTCTTGCGAAGGAGTTCCTTTAACCTCCCCCAAGCTTGAGTAATACTCTCTCCCAGATGTGGCCAGAAATTAAATATATAACAACGTTTCTCATAGGCTTCTTTAGGAGTAAAATATTTAACAAAGAAAACCTTCCTCCAGATATTCCATTTAATAACAACCTCTTCAATAAGTGACCTGCACCAATCACGAGCATTACCAGATAAAGACAGATATAATAACTTTCTTTTTACCTCATCTTCAGAAATACCAGGAAGTCTAAATAAACCACATATGTCTTCAATTAACTCCATATGTTCTCGTGCAGACTTAGTTCCATCACCTGTAAATGGATTTTTCATAACTCTTTTAACATGACCAACGGGAATTTTAAATCCCACTTTAGGTACCTCAGACACAGTAGTTTCAACCACTTTAGGAGCAGTGGCATAAGCACTTTCATATAAAGCAAGATGCAGTGAGGCACGATTCATAAATGCCATAGTAACAATGAGATAAAACAGCTTTCAAGTTTCCTTACCAAACTTCTTACCAATAGCGCTACGCTCCCCGGCAACGGCGCCAGAAAAGTGTCTTGATGGCTCCCAAGTGCAGGAGATCAATTGTAGTACTTTTCAATTAGAAAAGGTTGTCGAACCTACGAGGAGCTGAAGGTATTGGTTAGCAAGATTGATAAATAGAACAATAAAAGATGCAAGTGTTTTTGGTATTTTTGGTTGTATGGATGCAATGCTGAAAATAAATAGTAGCAAGTGACAGCTCTCAAAGAGAGAAAGCCCAATCCTCTATGTAGCAAGAGGACAAGCTCAAGTGATGTGTTACTTATATGTGGAGAACGTTCCCGAGGGCGGCATGGATATTGTTAGGCATAGAGATTTATTAAACAACACGTTGAATATCTTGTCAAGTTTTAATCTTCTTTGGATGGAGCCGTTGTTAGGTAAAGCTAAATAAATAAACTAAACCCCTTATGATGGATCATGTGGCCAAGTAAATGACTGCACAAGAATTATTAAGACATAAAGTCCCACCATAGCATTACACTCTAAAGTCCCCGATACTAATATCCTCATATTGCAACTTCATGACTCGGTCAAGGGTTTACGTGTCCTCCCAAGTCTGCCTCAATTTATTACACTACGGTGTTCTCCTATGAGCCCATAAAGGTGAAGTGTTGTGCAGTCGACGTTCGCACAACACCATCATAGAATCACATAAAAGATAAACACTTGACAAAATACCAACACATGTCATATATAAATCATTGCCAATTCATCCTATGCCCTCAGGAACATACGGGAACTACTCACAACGTGCAAACATGATGATATTCAGTGGTATAAGTGGTACAACACAATCTGAAAATATAACTTCACCTCCAAATAATGACAAGTACTCAATCACAAACATGAATAGGAGCACAAGTCAAGTATCTAGGGTATAGCAACTCTCAAACTACGGAGTGGATCACGGAGATGATGATGGAGATGGTGCTGGTCTTGGTGATGATGTAGAGGCCTCCTCCCACGCCAAGGAGGAGAGGTGATGACGATGACGATGATTTCCCCCTCCTCCGGAGCTCTGGAGCAGCAGGGTCTGACCCTCCCTCGGAGGGAATCAGGAGTTTCGCCGCCGCCACGGCCTCGGATGGACTTGGAAAAATTAGGGCGTAACTTTTCGGGGAGGACGAAGACGTGCTAAAAATCCCCAGGCGAGGAAGTGCCCGAGGCTCCGTTTGGTGGGTCCCACGCGGCCTAGGGTTTTGGCCACGTGGGCCCACCCCTTTTGGGCCTCGTGGCTCTCCTCTCTTCAGTCTTCTTGCTTCTGCCTTTCTCTCGACGAAAAAATAGCTGTGTAATTTTCCTTTTATTATTTGGATACCTGTAGCTCCTGAAACATTAAAAACAAGAAAAAGGAGGTTTTCTGCCTCCCAGAAATTAAATACCAAAAATAGGGACTTTGTAAGAAAGTCCCATAAATCATCTAAAACATGTAAAAATAATGATATTACAATGGAAATAACATTCTAATATGATACTAAAAGTTGTATAAATGATGATATAAAATGCACGTATCAGCGATGACTGAGGATGGAGCTTTGGCCAGCATCCTCCTCAGGCTGCTCCATTGCTGCTTCCCGTGAAGCTCTTCAGGTTGTTCTTCCTCTGGGAGCACTGGCTCGGGTTCGGCAATGTTGACCTCGGGCTCAGCGATGCCGACGTGGACCGTTGAGGCAGAGCTTGCGGGATTGTGACACTTGAGGGCGAAGTTCAGCAGGTTCTCCAGACTGGTGATCCACGCTTTCGCGCGGGGGTCTTCCTTGCACTGATCTGGGGGGAAAGAGAGGAGCGCCTGGGCAGCCCCCAGAGCCTCCTTCAGCCCCCAGCCTCGCTGAGTCGGTTGCCGGGCTTGCTCTCCATTACAAGCCCGGAAACCAGTTGGCCATCATGATCTCGTCAGCCCCGGCGACCATTGCAGCAAGAGAGTAGATCTGCAGAAAGTCCCGCGGGTTGGTGGTGCCGTCGTAGCGAAGGACGTCAATATTGAACTTCTTGGGCCAGTCGAAGCGGCGAATCTCGGGGGTGAGGGCGTTGCAGCCCTCGGCGAGGTCGTCGTCCCGATCTTCCTGGCGGTGACGTTCCCAACGACGCTCGATGCGGGTGCGCATATCCTTGCGCTGGCGATTGTTGAGGTCATCATGAAGATCTTGTTCACCCGAGGTTGAAGACCCAACAGAGATGGCCTTGCCCCGGTCCTGATGTGGCCGGTTGGCCATCGGCGGAGCAGCTCGCGGAGGCTCCATCTCAGCTTGGTATCCTCCACGGGGCTGGGCCCGTGGTTCACCAATCTTGTCTTGTGCGGCTCCAGGGTTGTCGACGGTGGGAGCCTGAGTGACTTCGGGCGTCGGTCCGCCGTCGGCGTAGTCGATGAGCTTCTCCATGCGAGCCCTCCACGCCTTGTACACCTTGGGATCGCCGGTGCTCGGAGGGAACGGCATCACAGCCTTGGCGGCTGATACTACTGTGATAACACACGTTCGCTGGGAGACCCCAAGAGGAAGGTATGAAGCAGTGCAGCAGCAAGTTTTCCCTCAGTATGAAACCAAGGTTATCGAACCAGTAGGATTAGAAGCACTTCTGAAGGTTATCAACGCGCCAGAAATATGCTGTTGCAGGGAGTTCGGCTGTTAACGTGGAACCTGCACACAACACAATCAAACTACTTTGTCACAACGAAACAGTGAGGTTTTCAGTCTCACCGGCTTGCTGAAAACAAAGGATTAAACGTATGGTATGGTAAACAATGTTTAATTGCATAGGATGAAAAGGAACAATGATTGCAGTTGGTTGTATTATCAGTGTAAAAGAATGGACCGGGGTCCACAGTTCACTAGTGGTGTCTCTCCATAAACATAACTAACATGCTGGGTAAACAAATTACAGCTGGGCAATTGACTAAATATTGAACGCATGACAATGCATATATATGACATGATGATTACTATGATATTCATGTGGGCATTATGACAAAATACATAGAACGTTATCCAACAGCATCTATGACTAATAATCCACCTTCAGGTTGTCATCCGAGTTCCCCGTTGGTATTAAGTTGCAAGCAACGGATAATTGCATTAAGCAATGTGCGTAAAGTAAACAAATGCATTAGACTTAACGGACGTACCCTCAAGCTAAGCATCGTTATTTTATCCCTAGTGGCAACACCACATCCACAATCTTAGAAGTTGCTGTCACTCTTCCAGATTACCGGAGGCATGAACCCACTATCTAGCATAAATACTAACTCTTGGAGTTACAAGCATCTACTAGTAACGGAAAGCATGCAAGATCATAAATAACATATAAGATAGATTGATAATCAACTTGACATAGTATTCAATATTCATCGGATCCCAACAAACACAACATGTAGCATTACAATAAGATGATCTTGATCATGATAGGCAGCTCACATGATCTAAACATGATAGCATAAAGTGGAGAGACAACCATCTAGCAACTGCTATGGACCCATAGTCCAAGGATGAACTACTCACGCATCACTCCGGAGGCGGGCATGGTGATGTAGAGCCCTCCGGTCATGATTCCCCTCTCCGGCAGGTTGCCGGAAAGAGCTTCAGAATCCTCCCGAGATAGGGTTGACGACGGTGGCGGCTCTGGAACTTTTCGTGGATGGAGGCTCAGGTATTTAGGGTTTTCCCCTCGGGAGGAATAAATAGGCGAAAGGGCGGGGGCTGGAGGCGCCCGTGGGGCCCACACCACCCCACGGCGCTGCAGGAGGGGGAGCCGCGCCGCCACATGGTGTGGCTGGCTCGTGGCCTTCCTCCGTCTCTCCTTTGGACTCCATGTACGTGTTGGAAAAATAGGAGGTCCTGTCCAAGTTTCGTCCAATTCCGAGAATATTTCCAGAACAGCTTTTCTGAAATACAAAAACAGCAGAAAACAGGAACTGGCACTGTGACATCTTGTTAATAGGTTATTCCCAAAAAATGCATAAAAATGCTATGAAGTGTATATAAAACATGTAGCAATTAGTATAATATCAACATGGAACATCAGAAATTATAGATACGTTTGAGACGTATCAAGCATCCCCAAGCTTAGTTCTACTCGTCCTCAAGTAGGTAAAACGATAAAAACAAAATAATTTCTGAGGTGACATGCTACCATCATAATCTTGATCAAATAGTATTGTAAAGCACATGTTATGAATGAAGTGATCCTGGTCAATGGTCTATAGTTTGCTAGCAAGTAGATAATGAGCAAACAACTGAATCATATAAGCAAAAACTTTTCATGAATAGTACTTTCGAGACAAGCATCAAAGAGTTTTGCATAAGAGTTAACTCATAAAGCAATAGATTCTAAGTAAAAGGTATTTAACCAACACAAAGGAAGATTTAAGCTTCAGCAATTGCTTTCAACTTTCAACATGTATATCTCATAGATATTTGTCAACACAAAGCAATATAATAAGTATAATATACAAGCATATAAAAATTGTTGCACCAAAGTTGACACTAGTGTTTGCTTCTGAGATAGAAAGAAGTTGGAAGACTGACTCAACATAAAAGTAAAAGAAAGACCCTTCGCAGAGGGAAGCAGGGATTAAATCATGTGCTAGAGCTTTTTAAGTTTTTGAAATCATATAGAAGGTAAAAATAAGTTTTTGAGTGGTGTATGTTGTTGTCAACGAATGGCAGTGGGTGAAAACAATATCTCTCTTGTCAACCAGACTTTCAAGAGCGGCTCCCATGAAGGACGTTATTTCTACCAGCAAGGCAGATCATCCCTCTTTTTCTCTTTTGTTTACACATGCAGATATTTCACTGGTATCATTGCTTGTCTGATAAATCTGGGCAAAAATGTGAAGAGAATTAAGTGGTTAAAGTTGTAATTAATTGGTACTGGGCATCCCATTTGCCAGCTCTTTTTGCAAAATTAGCAGATAAGCGGATGTATATGCCACTAATCTGATGGTGAAAGTCTGTCTGACAAGCTAAATAAAGAATAACCCACATACTTCCTCATGAGCTAATAAACAGTGACACAAATAAGGAGTAATAGTTTTTGAATAGTTTAAAGGTAGCACATGAAAAATTTACTTGGAGTGGCAAGGAAATACAACATAATAGGTAGTTATGGTGGACACAAATGACATGAATTTTGGCTCAAGGATTTGGTTGCACGAGAAGCATTCCCTCTCAGTACAGATTTAGGCTAGCAAGGTTATTGGAAGTAAACACAGGATATCAACTGACACAACAAGACTTATATGAAAACATATTGCAAGCATTATAAGACTCTACACTGTCTTCCTTGTTAACCAAACCCTTTTACTAGAAAATATCTAGACCTTAGAGATACCAATCATGCAAACCAAAATTCAACAAGCTTTACGGTATTTCTTCACTAATGGGTTTTAACTTACATGATACAAAAGCTTAAACATGAACTAATTGATAGCTCAAAACAATTGACAAGTATCAAATTATCCAAGACAGTGATCTAAAAGAATATGTAAGTCTTTTCCATTATACCATCTACCACATGCAACATTTTCAATCAACTTATTTCAACACAAACTCTCCAAATAATTATAAATGAAACAAGAGAGTACTCTATCTAAACGAACTAACAGCTCTGAATAAGTGATGCATGAAAAACAGGAGCTAAAAAGGATAGCAGTAGCTAGACAAGAATACTCAACAAGTATAAGTGAAGAATAGGAGTATTCAAATGAAAAAGCGGAGCGTGTCTCTCTCCCAATCAAGAATGCTAGGATCCAACCAAGTTGATCATAAGAAAAATAAAGAAAACATACTGAAAATAAAAGCACACAGACGCTCCAAGTAAAGCACTTATGATGTGAAAGAATAAAAATATAGTTTCACTAGAGATGACCTGATAAGTTGGTGATGAAGAAGGGGATGCCTTGGGCATCCCCAAGCTTAGACGCTTGAGTCTTCTTGAAATTTGCTGGGGTGATCCATGGGAGCATCCCCAGGCTTAAGCTCTTCACTCTTCTTGATCGCATTATATCATCCTTCTCTCTTGACTCTTGAAAACTTCCACCACACCAAACTCAGAGTAATTCTCATTAGAGCGTTAATGCACAATCAAAAACTCACATGTTCTGTATAGATATAAAATATGACCATTACTTTAAACATTAGCTATAGCCACTGATGTTATGTGAAGCTCTTCACCCTAAAAAAGAATTCCACTCAACACTAGTAAAAGGGAGAATGCAAAATAAGAGATATAATCTGTCTAAAACAGAATAGTCCGTAAAGACGAATTTTTTCGAGGCACTTACGTTGCCCAGATCGAAAAACTCAAAACCAACGAATGATGCGTACATATCTGAGGTTCACGCACAAAATTTTCAGATTTAAATAATTTTTCTGTGATTTTACAGAAGCAAAACGGCGAACAGCAGAAATCTGTTCCTGCGCAGAAATCCAAATCTAGCATCATCTTTATATTAGAGGCTCTACTTGGCACAACAATGCAAGAAAATAAAGATACAAAGGCATTGCTACAGAAGTAAACAGCACCTTGACTAATACTGGAAACAAAAGATAATGGGTTGGCTCCCAAAAGCGCTTTTTTTAATGCCTTTTAGCTTGGCTTGAAGATTTTAATGATGCTCTCATAAGGATAAGAGTTGAAAAACAAAATAGAGCATCAAGAGGCAAATATCAAACACATTTAAGTCTAACCCACTTTCTATGCAAAGTAATCTTGTAACAAAATAAATTATTGAAACATAAAGCAACTAGCATAGAGAGATGAAACAAGTACAACTTCAAAACTGTCGGCCCAGTGAGAACCAGGGTGTGCTGGGCCTCTCCTCCGTAGCCCTCGCCACTCGGTGGCTAATTTTCGCTAAGAACCAGGCTTACAGCCTGAAGAGACCCGCGAGGCAGAATCGCCTCGCGGAGGCCCGAGGAGGCAGCAGGGGCCTGCGGAGCCCCTTCACCGCTGCCCCCTCTCCAAGGATATCTTCCCTGGAGGGAAGTCAACACCGAATCCTCCACAGGGCATCCCGAGACCTCGAGAGGGTTCCTTCGCTGTGAAGCAACCTTTGCAGAGCGCACATGGGCTCTGCAGCGGCCGCAGAGTGACTCGGGCCTCTGCACGGGGTGACGACGACGCCGCAGTTGCCGTTTTGGTGATTAAAGGGGTCAACAAAGCTGCGCCATGCACAACGGACTACAAGAACTTCCTCTTTGGTGATAAGGGGACCGGCCGGCGCTACGCTCCAAGGCCGACGTCACCGTGGGCGCCCCCACGTTCCTCTGCAGCCGCGGCAGGCCGTCCTGGATGGACGGTGGTCTCCCTGCCACCGGCCTCAGCTTTTGCTCCCATGGACCGCGTCCATGGGCAGCTGGGCTGCCGTGCACCGTGCTCTTCTTGTTGTCGCCATGTGGTAGCCCTTCCGCTGCACAAGGACAGTGAAGAGGCCCGGGGCGTCTATAAAAGGAGGCGGTGCTCCACCATAGAAGGGGATCGCACTTTCATTCTAACCTAGCTACCCACACGCAAAGAAGAAGAAGACCACTGTCTCTCCTTCCTTGTACACACCATTGCCATAAGAGAGCCCTCGGCAAGCTCGTTGTACTGTGATCTCCACAAGCAGCAATACAGACAAGCAAGAGTAGCGGTTTACCTCCACACGAGGGCCGTGAACCTGGGTACGGGCTGGTGTCCATCTCTGCTCATGCTCGACGAGCACCGTCGCCGTGCAGGTTGAGGGTTGTTTGACTAACGTGTTCAGCCCCTTACACGAACTCTCTTCGTGAGTGTGACTACCCCTGTTTCGTGGGAGTCATCCGACAATTGGCGCGCCAGGTAGGGGGCTGAGGCGCGTCTTCACCATGGTGGACACTCTTCAACCTTCATCGATCTCTGCACCATGGTGGACACTCGCGCAGCTCGCGCTAACCGGTGCGCGTCAGGCAGAGCTGAGACCGAGCCCGCCGTCAACGCCACCAGGCCCCGAGGCCGTCCACGCGCCAGCCGCGCTTCGGGGCGCAACACCGTGGAGCCACGTGTGGAGCACCCCGAGGACGACGACGGCCACCACGACGACCGCTACGACGAAGACATCGGCCACGGGCACAGCGAGGACGCTGAGTCCTCGCATCCGTCCCGGCACCAAAGCGCCTCCACTCATAGGCGTCCGGCGGCCAGCCCAAACACCGCGCTGCTCATGGCCGCGGAGCTCTTCCGCTACCGCCCCAGCACCGAGGCGCACGACAACAGGCTCGGCGGCCTCCAGGACCTCGTCGACATCGCGGCTGCACCACGCGCGGCTCCAGCGGCGTCTCGCTCCCTGGTGCACCACAACTCCGGGCGCACAGGCACCGCCGCTCATGGCGCGCCACCGCCGCCGCCTCCGCCGGGGCCACCTCGAGCTGTGGCACACAAGGCTGCCTCCCACGCGTCTTCACCGCGTGATTGTCAAATCGTGCAGCGGACCCCGCCGGACGCGCGGGTGGAGATGGAGCACCAGAAGGACCTCCAGAAGCACATCGTCGAGGAAATCGGCCAGGCCAGGCGCCAGAACCGCAGAGCTCTTCAGGGCGGCGTTGCCACGTATGCCACAGGATGCGCGGCCTTCACCCGCAGCCTGCGTCGCGTCGTCTGGCCACAGAAGTTCAGGCCTGACCTGCCCAAGGGCTACGACGGCACAAACAACCCCATCGAGTTCCTGCAGCTCTACACAACCTCCATCCAGGCTGCGAGGGAGACGACAAGGTCATGGCCAACTGGTTCTCCCATGCCCTCAAGGACTCTACCTTGTCGTGGCTCCTGAACCTCCCCGAGGATTCCATCGACTCGTGGGAGGACCTCTGTAGGCAGTTCGTCGCAAACTTCAAGGGCACGTACGAGCGCGCCCTCACCTACAACGACCTGCGCGCTGTACGCCAGAAGCCTGGCGAGACCCTCCGCAAGTACATCCAGCGCTTCAGCCAAGTCCGCAACAAGATCCCCAACATCCCGGACTCGCACGTCATCGCTGCCTTCAGAGAGGGCGTCACCAACCGCAGGATGCTCGAGAAACTCGGCATCCACGACACCCTCTCCTCTGTCATGAAGCTTTTCGACATCGCAGACAAGTGCGCCAAGGCTGAAGAGGGCCTCCTCTTCACCAAGGTGGGCTCGGCGGACGACCCTCCTGAGGGATCCAAGGCCCAGAAGAAGTGTGAGGAGACAAAGCGCAAGCCTACCGCTGTTCTAGCGGCCGAGCCTGACGCCAAGCACGCTCGCGAGGACTCTCCCGAGGCAGGCAAGAAAAAGGTGGACAACCGCCCATTCTGCATCTACCACAACAGGCGTGGCCATGCGACAGAGAACTGCTACGACCTCAAGCAGCTGAGCAAGAAGCGTGAGCAAGAAGAAGGCAGCGGTGGCTGCGGCAGAGGCCGTAGCTAGCGCAAGGGCGGACGTAAAGGCAACAACCAGAGGCCTCAGGGGACCCAGGCGAACGCCGCCGAGAAAAACAACAACCTCCCCGACGAAGAGCCAGGGGTTACCAAGCCCCTAAGGGTGCAATGGCATGCATCCTCGGCGGATCCCAAGCGCCCAAGTCCAACAACCAGTTCAAGCAGTTCGCTCGCGAGCTCAACGCAGCGCTTCCCGGGATCGAGACGTCCCGGCCCCTCAAGTGGTCCCAGTACACCATCGCCTTTGATGCCAAGGACCACCCCAAGTCGACCAAGACTGTTGGCACCCTCCCGCTGGTGTGCACCCCCACCATCAACAATATCGCCGTCGGCAAGACGCTCATTGATGGGGTGCAGGCCTGAACGTCATCTCTGTCGAGACCTTCGAGACGCTTCAAGTGCCCTACGAGTGGCTTATGCCCTCCAGGCCCTTCACGGGGGTCACCATGGCTCAATCTCGCCTCTGGGGCAAGTGAGGCTCGCGGTCACTTTCGGCACGCAGCAGAACTACCGCACCGAGCTAATTGACTTCGACGTCACGCACATCAGCCTGCCCTACAACGCCATCCTCGGCTACCCCGCCCTCGCGAAGTTCATGGCCGTCACGCACCACGCCTACAACATGGTCAAGATCCCTGCAGCGGTGGCACCATCACCATCCATGGTCACGTACAGGACGCCACGCGCGCTGTCGAGATCGCCTACAAGGCCGCTGCCATGGCATTCCCCGCTGACGAGGACATGGAGCCTCTCGAGAGGCCCAAGAAGAAGAAGCGTCCACAAAGAAGGTGTCGCTGAGCACCAGTGGCTCGGGGGCTGAGGGCTCGGGGGCTAGCGTCACCATAGGCGCTGGCTTGCCTCCCAAATAGGAAAGCGCGCTCGTCGCCTTCCTTCGGGCAAACTCTGACATGTTCGCATGGACTCCGTCAGAAATGTCCGGTGTACCAAGGGAGGTGATCGAGCACCACTTAGCCGTGTGTCCAACGCACGCCCTGTAAAGCAGAAAGCGCGGAAACAAGCCCCCGAGAAGCAAGCGTTCATCATCAAAGAAGTAGAGAAGCTAAAGCAGCAGACATCATTCGAGAAGTTGCCCACCCCACTTGGCTCTCCAACGGCGTGGTTGTCCCAAAACCCAATGGAGGAGGCCGGCTCTGCATCGACTACACAGACGTAAACAAGGCCTGCCCCAAGGATCCATACCCCATGCCAAGGATAGACCAGATTGTGGACTCCACCGCCGGCTGTGATCTCCTCTGTTTTCTGGATGCCTTCTCAGGCTACCACCAGATCAAAATGGCCAAGGAAGACGAGGAGAAAACAGCATTTCTCACCCCTTGTGGTGTATTGCTACACTTGCATGCCCTTCCTGAAGAATGCCGGCGCCACCTTCCAGAGGCTCATGAGGATCGCCTTGGGGGCTCAGATGGGAAGAAATGCAGAAGCTTATGTCGACGACATCGTGGTCAAGTCTCGCGAGGGAGACACTCTCTTGAAGGATCTCGAGGAAACCTTCGCCAGCCTGCGCAAGGTGAACATCAAGTTAAACCCCGCCAAGTGCGTCTTCGGGGTGCCTTCAGGCAAGCTCCTCGGTTCCTCGTGTCCCACCGTGGCATAGAAGCAAACCCTGACAAGATCAAGGCCATAGAAGACATGCAGCCACCTCGCCGCCTCAAGGACATGCAGCGCCTAGCAGGATGCATGGCCAGCTTAGGCCGCTTCATCTCCAAGTTCGGCGAGAGAGCTGCCATTTTTCAAGATCATGAAGAAATCCGGCACCTTCAAGTGGACTCCAGAAGCAGACAAGCATTTGAGGACCTGAAGAAATACTTGGCTAGCTCACCAGTCATGGTAGCCCCCAGGGCAGGCGAGCATCTGAAGCTGTACCTAGCAGCCACTCCACAAACTGCAAGCGCCGTCCTGGTGGAAAGAGAAGAGCCAGTCCTCCCCAAGAAAAGCACTGCCACACCAAGTCCAGAGCCTCCCGACAAGGAAGTAGTCTCTCCAGACCCAGTGCCAGACCCACAGCCTCAAGTCGAGACTACCACAAGCACCCCTGCCGACACTCCTCCACAGCAAACCTCGCCAAAGGTCCTGAGGAGTCTCTCGAGGGAGCCGACGCTGCAGCACCACGACACCTCGTCGAGCATCCTGTCTACTTCGTCAGTACTGTACTGCGAGATGCTCGCGAGCGTTACCCAGTGCAGCAAAGCTCCTCCTCGCGCTCCTCATCGCCTCCAGGAAGCTACGCCACTACTTCCAGGGCCACCCCATCACGGTGGTCACGTCATTCCCCTGGAGCAAATCCTGCGCAACCCCAATGCCACCGATCGCGTCGCAGGATGGAACATCGAGCTGCAACCATTCAACTTGCGCTTCGACACCACAAGAGTCATAAAAGGAAGAGCGCTGGCGGATTTCGTCGCCGAGTGGACAGACCCAACCCTGAAGAGCCTCGTGAAGAAGAAACCGCGCCTCAGGAGATACAATGCCAAGCCACTGGACCATGCACTTCGACGGAGCTTTTGCCTGCCGCAATGGGGGGTGGCGTTGTCCTGACCTCACCAAAAGGCGACAAGCTCTACTACGCCGTCCAGTTGTGCTTCACAATAGACAAGATCTCCAACAACATCGCCGAGTATGAAGGCCTCCTCGCCGGGCTCAGAGCTGCAATTGCCCTCGGCGTCAAACTTACTCATAAAGGGTGATTCCCAGCTCCTGGTTAACTTCTCCAACAAGAGCTACACGCCTAAAGACGACCACATGGCCGCCTACCTTGAAGAGGTCCGCAAGCTCGAGAAGCACTTCAGAGGCATGGAACTCATGCACATCCCGCGAAAGGAGAACCAGGAGGCAGATGACATCGCCAAGCGAGCATCACGAAGGCAGGCCCAGCCGGCCGGTGTTTTGAGGAGAGGCTCTCCAAGGCGTCCATAAAGCAGCCACAAGAAGCAGCAGCCACAAGCGCACACGAAGTACTCCCACCACCTCCTGTAGGTGGAGCACCCAACTGCGGTCCATCCTCAGGGGAGCGTCTGCTGCTGGCTATGGTGCATCAAGAGACAGGCTGGGTCGACGAACTCAAGGACTACCTGCAGAAGGGAGTCCTCCCCGAGGAAGATGCGGAGGCGGAACGAGTCGCTCGACAAGCCAAGTCATACTACATCCTCGAGGGAGACCTGTACCGCAAGCGCCCAAATGGAATTGCACTCAAGTGCGTCCCCCCGAGGAAGGTCGCATGCTGATCAGAGACATTCACAGTGGAGAGTGTGGCCACCATTCCTCTGCACGCACCCTGGCCGGCAAGGTCTTCAGGAGCGGTTCTACTGGCCCCAAGTGCTTCAAGATGCTACCACCATCGTCCAGTCTTGCGATGCGTGCCAGTTCCACGCCAAGCAAGTCCATCAGCCTGCACTGGGACTCCAAACCATCCCGCTCTCCTGGCCTTTCGCGGTCTGGGGGCTAGACATCTTGGGCCCTTCCCGAGATCGCAAGGGGGCTACCGTTTCCTCTTCGTGGCCGTCGACAAGTTCACCAAGTGCTCAGAGGTTGAAGCGGTGCGCAGCATACCGGCCAGAGCAGCAGTAAAATTCATCAGAGGCCTGGTCTGCCGTTTGGTGTGCCAAATCGCATCATCACCGACAATGGCTCACAGTTCACCAGCGGCATCTTCAGGGCCTACTGCGAGAGCCTTGGCACCAAGCTCTGCTTTGCCTCGGTGGCTCACCCACAGAGCAACGGTCAAGCCGAGCGAGCAAATGCTGAGTCCTCAAGGGCCTCAAGACAAGAAGCTTCACCGCTCAAGGGCTATGGCAAGGGCTGGATAGACGAGCTCCCGTCCGTGCTCTGGTCCATCCGCACGAACCCCACGAAGCCCACTGGTGAGACGCCATTTGCCCTCGTGTATGGAGCTGAAGCAGTCCTCCCCACGAGATCAAGCATGGATCCGCACGGGTCCTTGCCTTCAATGAGATAATCAGGAAGACCTCCACAACGACGACCTGCTGCTCCTCGACGGACTACGCCGCCGTGCCGCCCTCAGGGCAGCAAAGTACCAGCAAGACCTGCGACGCTACCACAGCCGCCACATACGCCGCACCCTCGAGACAGGCGACCTCGTCCTCAGGAGAATCCTCTCCAGGGAAGGTCTCCACAAGCTCTCGCCCATGTGGGAAGGCCCCTACAGGGTCGCCCACATCGCCAGGCCCGGCGCGGTACGCCTGGAAACGAGGACGGCATCCCGGTCAAGAATCCATGGAACATCGCGCATCTACGCAAGTTCTACCCGTGATCAAGTCACGCCAGACATTTTTTGTCTCTAGAGGGAAGCACACAACTTCACCTCCAAGCTTCACAAAAGCTTCTCTCCCCGAGGGCCAGCCCCTCTGAGCTCTCCCCGTAACGTGCCGCCGCAGGCCGTGAAGAGTCTCAGCCACTGAATGTGGTCCCCATGCCTCGACATGGAAAACTTTATCTTGGCAAGACCAAGTGTAATGAATCAATTCGTTTCTCAATGAAACATTGCGCTGAGGCGCCGCTATGTAATATTTTGGGGTGAGTTTTAATTTTCATCATTATGGTTCATTCGCGCTCATATTTTTCCCCTGCGCACCTCGCGAGCGGGGGCTGAGTACGGTGACTGTGCCTCGGAGCATCCCAGCAGCACCGCAAAATCCAAAGGATCCGAGCTCTAACACTTGAGCATGCTCTCACGCCTGTTACCTCACCAAAGAGCTCTGGCCCAAGGGCTTGCTCCCAAACACGCCACCTCACCTAAGGACCTTGGTACTTACTCTCCTCACGAGGTACCCATGAGGAGACCTATAAGCGCGCATGAGTTTTACTACCATGTTTTCGCTTTGGGCTTGCCTCTCTAACCTGTACAGGGAACAAGAGTCCCCCCAAACTCGCGAAGCCACGCTCCGGCCTCAAGAGGAAAGCACACCATCAGGGAAACCAGTGCCCTCTACGAGGCAAAGACCTCGCAAAGCTAAGTCCAGCGCTTACGCCTCAGGAGTTTTCTCCTCTCCTTCACGAGTATTCGTCGTCCCTCGAGCGGGTTTTTTCTCCCTCACATTACATGGACTGCTTGTGCGTCAAAGGGGGGCCCTCGAGCACCGCGACTCGGGAGCCCTTACCTCTCTAAGCCTTAAACACCCCTCGGCCTTACTGAGTCATAGCTCCGGCATACCGTAGTGGCGGAGTCATAGCGCAAAGAGATGGGTCCTGACGACGTAGAGCGAACAAAGGCATGGAACAGGGATAAAAGGCCCATCAAGGGGCACACGTTAAAGTGTCTTACAAACCATCTTAAAAACAAGACAAGTCTTAAAACAAAGATAACTGCGCCTCAGGCACATCTTGTTGCAGGAGCAGCCTAGGCAGAGGCACCATCACCATCCTTCTCCTCTGCAGCTTCTTCGTCGATGTCTTCCTCCTCCTCAGGGGCCTGATCCGCCTCGGCCCTCTTGAAGCGGTCGACGTAGTCGTTGATTTCATCACGAACCGAGTTGGAGAGCTCCAAGGCTTGGTCTTCCTCGACAGGCTCGGTCACGGACTCGAAGTCGAAACCAAGATGGAGACGCCGGAGGTTGGAGAAGACGCGTTCGATTGCCACCGTCAAGAGCTTGCGGCACTCCTCGTCGACAACGTCGTCGAGTTCCGCCACAGGGCCCTCAAGCGCGGTGAAGAGCTGGTCGAAGTAGGCAAGATACATGGTGGCGTCGGCGTTCTCGTGGACGGGAACCACAGGGGGGTCCATTCCCAGCTTCCTCGCGAGGGCGTTCCCACGAGTCACCAGGGATTGGAACATGCATTCCCGTTGCTGTGACAAGACCCGTGCCGCCCACATGCTCTGCTCAACCTCCTCCGCGCGCTCCACGACAGGGCCCACCTGCGCGTTCAACTCCTGCATGTCAGCCGTCAGGGAGGCAAGGTCATGCTCGACACGTTCGCGAGCCTCTTCCGCGCGGCGACGACCATCCCTGGCATGCCTCGCCTGGGAGTTCAGGTTGGCATTCAGTTCTTCCAGTTGACGGATGCGGGCGTCGTCCTCTCGGCGTTTCTTCTTGAAGCGGTCCTCCTGCTTCTTGAACTTCCTGGCGTATTCCTGGGCAATGGCAGCACGGTACTCTTTTTGCTTGGCGAGAGCTTCCTGCTCGGCCTCTTCTTTCTTCTTGGCGAGTTTCTGGTTGGTTTTCTCCACCAGTTCCTTGTACCGGGCCACCTCCTCGTCGTGCTTGCCCATAGCCTCAGCCAGGTTGCCCTCGCGTGCCTCGAGGTCCGCGCGCTCCGTGGTCAGCTCCTTATCAACTTGCTCCAGCTGTTCCTCGCGCTTGAGCACCTCTGCCTCGTGCGCAGCCAGCGCTTGCTCGCGACCCTCCAAGGACATGCGGTGTTGGTCCAAGGACTTTCGCACGACCTCAGAATCAGCAATTATCTTCTTCTCGCGGTCAGCAAGCTCCTTGCGCTGATTGGCTAGCGAGGTCTCGAGGGCCGTGTGGTCCAAGGCTGCGGCCTGGCGTTCCGCAGCGGCCGCCTCACGATCTTCAGCCGCAGCCTTGCGCTCTGCCTGGACCGGCCCTAGGGTCTCTTGAGCCTCGCGCTCCGCGTTCTCGCGGAACTCCTTGGCGAAGCGCAGCGCTTCGTCACGCTGGGCCTAAAGAGTTTCGTCGCCTTGGCGGCAGCGCTCCCTTACCTCAAAGAAGCGGGCCCAGTCCCTCACCAGCTCGTCGTGTTTCCTGTCACGTTCGGCCTCCTCAAGGGCGAGATGGGCCTCCAGCCCGTCTAGCGTGCCCCTCGCCAGGCGGAAGGCGGAGCGGCGGCGAGCGTCGCTCCGGCTCCTACCGCTCAGGACCAGGGCCCACGACCCACGAGGCGTGGCGGCTTCCACACCTGCACCAGCCTCAGGGGCAAGG
The DNA here is from genome assembly GCA_947311845.1 of Poa pratensis. Taxonomy (NCBI): domain Eukaryota; kingdom Viridiplantae; phylum Streptophyta; class Magnoliopsida; order Poales; family Poaceae; genus Poa; species Poa pratensis. The sequence continues at coordinate 4,599,867 of CAMZMU010000060.1, read as the reverse complement.
AGCACTGTGCTTGGGCCAGGGTCAGCTCTGGCACGGGGGCTCTGGAGCGAGCCCTCTCCACCCTGAGCACCGCCACTTTCCAGTAGCGCCTCCTCACGGGCTTCGGGGGCTGAAGAAGGTGGCCCAGCCATCGTTGGCTCTGCCGCAGCTGCGCTCGCTGCGGCCTCAGAAGAAGCTGCCACCCCCTCAAGTTCTGCGTTTGGTGTGGGCGGCGGAGGAACCTGCTCCTCCATTTCGATGTCGACGTCTCCCGGCGCCGGCGTGCTGCTCCCCAAAGTCTCCACGACGGTTTTCTCCTGCTGCTCCAGTGGAACAGCGGGGCGCGGCGGCGACGGTGTCCACTCCACCGTCTCCCCCTCAAGGCGCTTCTCCGCAGGAGGAGACGAGGCAGTCGCCTCAGCCAGAGGCGCAATCTCCATAGGCCTCGCGGCCTCATCCGCTGCCGGCTCTGTGGTGTCCGTCACCACAGGCCTGGCAGCCTCTTCAGCTGAGGGCGCCGCAGGCCCCTCAACGGTTGTCGTGGCGGTGCTCCGCACATCCACAGCCTTGCGGAGCCTGCGACGCTTCGCCGCCACCAAATCTCTGGCAAACAAGAAAATAAGACCTTCGAGAGAGAAGCTAGGGTTTTTTCACAAGTAAAAGCAAATAAAGAGATCAACTCTTACCCAGATGTCTTGGCGCGGGAATCAACCCACACCGTGTTAGCCGAGCGCCGCAGCCCCGATAACGCGGCCCCGGCACTAGGCTCCTCAAGGACAGCCTCGGCTTTCCTCTTGAGAGGAGTGCCCTCCATGCTCTTGGCGGCCCTGTCGTGGCTAGCCTTGGAGCGGGGCTCGCATTTCCCCGCCGCGGCCTCAGGGCCGCTGTCTTCGAGGAGCTCTTCCTCGGGAGGCGCCGGCTTCGAGGAGCTCGCCTCTCCTGACGAGGGATTCGCCCCAGCAGGAGCAGCGCCGAGGTCAGCGTCCGATGCGGCGGTGATACCCACAAGTATAGGGGATCGTTGAAATCTTCAATGTGTAAGTATTAGTATCGATCCCACGAGGAGTAGAAGGTATAAGTTTTTATCCTCTCAAATAAGAGTGTCACTTCTCTTATTATCTATGCACTAGACAAAGTAAAATGATGCAAATGTTTTTGGTTTTTTTGGTTGTATAGATGCAAAGCTGAAAATAAAATATGATGAGTGAAAGCTCTCAAAGAGAGAGAAAGCCAATCCTCTATGCAGCAGGAGGACAAGCTTGAGTGGTGTGTTTCTTATGAGTGGAGAACGTTCCCAAGGGCTACCTGGATTTCATGGCATAGATATTTCTAGAACAACAAGGCAGCATTTTGTCAAGTTTTAATCTTCTTTGGACGGAGCCATAATTAGGTGTAGCTAAATAAATAATCTAAACCCCTTATGATGGATCTCATGGCCAAGTAAATGACTGCACAAGAGTTATTAAGACATAAAGTCCCACCATAGCATTACACTCTAAGGTCCCCGATATAAATCCCCTCCTAATGTAACTTCATGACTCGGTCAAGGGTTTACGTGTCCTCCCAAGTCTCCCTCAATTCATTACACTAGTGTGTTCTCCTATGAGCCCATAAAGGTGAAGTGAGGTGCAGTCGACGTTCGCACAACACCATCATAGAATTGCATCAAAGATAAAAACTAGACAAAATACCAACACATGTCATATATAAATCATTGCCAATTCATCCTATGCCCTCAGGAACATACGGGAACTACTCACAACGCCAAGACATGATATGATTCAATGGTATAAGTGGTACAACACAATCTGAAAATATAACTTCACCACCAAATAATTGCAAGTACTCAATCACAAACATGAATAGTAGCACAAGACAAGTATCTAGGGTATAGCAACTGTCAAACTACGAGGGGATGAAGTGGATCACGAAGATGGTGATGGAGATGGTGCTGGTCTTGACGGTGGTGTTGATGGAGACTCTGGAGGGGGATGGAGGAGCCTTCCGGAGGTGGTTCTAGTGGCGTTTTCCCCCCCCCTCCGATCTTCTCCGGCGGCAGCCTTCTGTCTCTGTTTCTTGGTTTTGTGTTTCTCCGCCGCCTCCCCATGAAACTCCTCGGTGGACTATTTTTATAGACGTTTTTAGGTCAAGACGAAGCCACGGAGACGAAAACGGACGGCATCGGAGGCACGAGGATTAAAAGAGGTGGTCCCACACGGCCATTGTACCTGGCCGCGTGGGCCTATCCCTTTTCCTCCTCGGACTTCCTTTTTCACGGATTCTTGGCTGGTACGTCTTTTATTTTCAAATATTGGGCCCCGTAAAATCCTAGGTCATTTGGACGTCGTTTGGTCCCTGAAAGTCAAAAACATGGAAAAAGGGGTTTTCTGGTTCTGCAGGGTTAATTCCTAATAAATGGGAAAACTATGAAATATTCCCAAAATCATTATAAAACATTGATATAACCCTTATATGATGCAAATATGATTGAAATATATGTAAAATAATGCAAAGTTCATGTATGCATTTTACATGCATCAGCATCCCTAAACTTAACCCATGCTCGTCCTCGAGTATGAAGGTGATAAAACTAACATGGACTTTGCATTTCAATATTATCAATGGATATCAAATATGATTACTATTGCTACATAGAGCCAAATGGTTCATTCTTAATAAGATGTAACAATATGTAAGATAGTTTATGAAGCGATATCAAATATTCAATGTAAGAATGTTCAATGATAATTCACAAAGTGTAACATAAATGAAAAAGTACTATGGACTTCAAGTATGCATAATGATAAGTAAGAACATCCTATAATGGTCATAGAGTGTAGATGGAAATCTGAATATATAAGGTGGACACTTTGGAAAGATATTTGAGCAGAGGTAAAGCATGCAATAAGTTCATCTAACTTCCAAATGTTTCTACTTAAGTTAATGATTGTAATGTGGTATTCCTTGGTGTCAAGCTCTCATTGCCCCTATCATAGCATCTTGAATGATTAAGTTTAAAGTGAAAGCAAATACGAGTAATGTGCTTGACAAAGTATGGGTTGAAAATCTCATGCCCCTTGAATACGAGTACCTACACCATGTGCTACTCAACTCGGGAAACAAAGCAAGTTCAATTTAAATATCATTGTAAGTAAAATAGTATCATCAAGAGCGTCAACTGGGGTACCACTTGTCCCAGGATATGGAACAAGCCCATATCAAAATGACAAGACAAACAAACATAATGAACAATCTCAACACCCTTTTTTATTTACCATTGGATAGCTTTTTATTGTAAGGTGTATCACAGACGGTTCACCATAGCATGTAAGTAAATTTCCACCATGAATGATGCATGGCTCAGATTAGCGGCCCAGGCGTCTCTCTAACCATTATACAAACTCATTTAAACCTACTCCATTTCCACTTTTATTTCACCATGATAAGCATCCATAAACAAAAGTGCATGACATCAACTAGATATAATGAAGTGCAATGTTGAAAGCGTTCCATGTGACAGCACATTTCTGCTAACTCTCAACCAAAGACATTTGTCAAGCTCATAACATCATAATTTTAATCACAATGGGTCATGTTCATTAAGTGCAATAAAAGTAAAGTGTGCATCAAGTTCGTGAGAGCTATATAACCAACTTTTCCCATAACAATCAACAACATAAGCATTTTAATTCAGAGGTATAAATGATACAAAATAACATGGTAAACATACTCGGAATAGCATAAAGCTAATAGGTAGATATGGTGGACTCACTGGAAAAACTTTGGTTGAAGGTGTTGGAAACAAGTTTTTACTTGTTGGAATTTTTGGGCTAGCAAGAGGGAGAAAGTTGACCATCTAAAAGCATGCATGAGCGTCCATAGAACTAACTAATTCATGTTAAACAAAGTAAAGTAACATTCAGCATCAAAACATGAATAAAAGATAGCTCTTGATAAAACACTTGCAGGTTATTACTCATTAACAAGCTCATGAATCATGCAACTATAAGTATCTTTTAAAATCAACTCAAACATCCCTTTTCCCAATCTTATAATGGAATCCAACATATTTCAACCCATATTTCCAGTAGCTCTCTCATATATAAATGATAAAAAGACGCTCCAAGTTTATACGATAAATTGCATTGATCGAAAAACAGAAGTTAGACGTGTGCAAACCGAGAGTGTGTTGGTCCAGTGGGTTGTCTTCACATCCCCAAGCTTATGGTTTTCACCATTCTTAGATGACTCTTGGTGCATCTCCTCTAATCCCTGTGAAAAAACTTCAAAACACCGTTTCTCCCATTTCTTTTCTGTGGGGTGACATTAGTAGTGATAAACAAATAGGTTTCTTGCTGCATATAATCCTTAAACAAAAATTATATGAATGTCCAGTAAGTGTATTATGTTGTATGCCTACTCATAAACTCATTTGGATCTGAAAGATTCAAGCTAAAAGTTCTAAGCATGCATCAAACAAAATGGGACAGAATCTGTCCAGAAAAATAGTAACAACAAAACGTATTTTTCCACCCTACTTCAATTTGTCTAAAAATTCTGAAAAAATTCATGCATATAGAGGATGAAAAGTTTCTTCTACAGTTTAAATATCAGCTCATTCGGAGTTACAGAATAGGAATTAAAAATCAAACCGTGCACAGACTCGTGCTGGAATAATATCTCCGAATGCTATAAGCAACTTTTTCAAACCAAAATGGGTAAAACTTGGCACTTTATTAAAAATTACAGAAACAAAACTATAAACAAAGTCTCTTGTGACAGCAAGAGGACACAAAGAAAATCAAAAATAAAAACTACCGGGTTGCCTCCCGTAAAGCGCTTTCTTTATAGCCATATAAATAGGCTTACTTACCTAGTATCAAGATGGTTGGAGTGAGGTGGCTTGGCATCCCCAAGCTTAAATTCTTGTACTTATCTGATATATGTAGATTGAGCCTAGGGGTAACATCCCCAAGCTTGAGTGTTTGTCCCTCTTGATCATTGTTCATCACCCTCAACTCTTCCACTTGAAAATTTCTTTACACAAAACTCATCATAAAACTTGATTAGAGGGGTTAGTGTCTCCATAAATTAAATCCACATAGGTACAGCAAAGACATATCATGAGTTGATTCTAAACATTAACTACTGTTACTATGGTTGTGTATTGCTCTTTGATCAAAAGAACTACACAAAACACAAGTAATGAGAGTAATGCAAAATAAAGACAGAATCTGTCAAAAACTGGACAGCCCGTAAAGAGTGAATTTTCAGAGGCACTTACGTTGCTCAAATCAGAAGATTTTGAACTAATGAAATGTGTATTAATAACTGAAGATTGCTGCCGTAAAATTTCAGGTCGAAATTCCTTTTTCGTGATTTTATACATTTTTCGCAGTGAAGCTTAGGAGTCTGTTTTCTGGACAGCAAATCACTATTGTTTAATCCTACCTCTCAAAAGTGGTTATTCTTGCCATAAATACTCTTTTTATTTGGTTTTAGCTTTGGAAAAAGTTTTAATGATAGAGACTTTGCAACGGTTCCATTGGCATGAACAACAATGTTCAAGGTCGACCCCAACTTCTCCATTACTCATCCTTCTCATTTACTTTCCCAAATTTTTATATAAAATGAAAATCTTAAACTAGCAATTAGAAAACAATAAGTAAAGTTATTTTACATGTTGTAAAGATATAAAGGTGTGCTCAAACCGAATAGGAAATTGAAGCATAAGGAACACACCACATAATATTAAACAATTTACTTTTAAGTCTAACTCTCTTCCTATGCATTGGAATCTTGTAAGAAAATAAATCATTGAAACAAAAAGTAAGTAGCATAGGAAGATAAAACAAGAGCAATTTCAAGACCTTGAACTTAAAGAGAGGAAACGTAATAATATTGAAATGTCTAGAACCATATTTTCCCCTCTCATAATAGTTACAAGTAGTGGAAACAAATTTGACAAAGGAACTTTTAGGTTGGTGCAACTTTGCAAACATAGGAACATATAGAGGATTATTAAAACTATCATGTAAGATATTAGCATGTTTTCCTCTCTCAAAATAATTGCAAGAAGCACCATAGACATGATGGTCATGGGTGAAATGGTTATTAGTGTAAGATAATTTCAGCCCACATAAGTACTTTTTAACATATAAAAGCTTCTCCTCTATGGTGTGAATAGGAGAATTCAGAAATAAAGTAGGACTCTCATAAGTAAGAGTATTTTTGTGGGGACCCCGGACTAGCTGTCCGAAATACCCGATTATGCTTAACACAACGATCCCGTGATCAGTCTGTCGTTGCACATAATCCGAATTGGATACCAAAGTTTACATCCATTTCAATACCGAATTAAAAGTCTTACATAAATGGTCATTTAGACCAAGTCTTACATAGGTGCCTTCATGGGCCAAACCAAAATATCAGCGGAAGCTACGGCGTAGTAGACATCATACTGTAACGATGACAACCCGACAGGCAGCTGACTTGTGGAGATCCTTAGTTGGCGTAGAAGTCGCCATACTCCTGCTCGGCGTAGTGCTCCTCCTCGTAGTCTGGCTAGGACAATAGCCAGGGACGAAACCAATATGAGTACATTTGAATGTACTCGAAAACTACCCCAACATGAGTATGCAGTAGTTTTAACTTAATGGACAGCTTTTATTTATTTTAAACATCTCTATATCTTTATTGAAAAAGGTAAGAAGAGTTTTATAACCACTTTTAAAGAAACCATCATTTTATCTGTTTCTCCAAAACTCCTCCTTTTCTCGACCACAGCCCGTCATGGTCCACTTCCTCCATCCACCTCATACCGATCCGTTGGTATAGGTGTAAGGAACATTCTCCACTTCATTTTCTTTTTAAAACTCAAAGTCTTTCAAAAACTTGCACATGGTCAAAGTAGGGCCTCCCAACTGTCCATATCCGAGGACTCGGCTATTCGAATAGTTTTAACACTCTGCAGAGGTAGCACGCTTTTAGCCCACATCCATCCGGCAACTCATCGTGTCTGCCACGTCTCGCCATACCAGGTGTATGCGAAGTAAGCCGCCGGCCATAGCCTCTTATTTGCTCATGCTAGTATAGGATCCTTCCCATATGACACTTTCCATCGACACCTAGTCCAGTTTCCCGTCAGAAACCCTAAGTGTGAGGACTCATAGTTTTGTCCGGCGGTTTATGGTGGAACCTTCTATCCTCCCCACCAACTTGTGTGAGGACCCGGGTCAGGGGTAGGTCCTCGGACCATCCCCTCATGCATAACGGAGTCATCTCCGTCGATGAGGTATCCCATACTAATAAGAGCAAACTACATGACTACGCCTTTTCCCATATGTGGTAGATGTGGTCGCACAGGGTATCGGATGGTTGACGTAAGTACAAGGACACACTGTGCATTTTTCATAAACATCACCATTTTTCCACTTCTCCATTCCAACACCGACATCTCGGCATTTCATAATCTCACAAGTAATTGCAAAGGAGTTTTGAATAAAACATATTTGTTTTTCCCATCCTATAATTTGATATAACTATCTTATATTTCTACATAGGTGGCAAAATAATTTCCATATACTTTTGAAATGGGTTTTATAAATCTTGCCTTGAGAGTAAAACATGTTATGAAAGTAGATGCATATGTTTGTAGTGCAAGCTCAGAGAATAGCTTGCCTTGCTCGGCAAAGTGACCTTGCTCTTGTTCTTCAATTTCTGCAAACTCTCCTTCTTCGGTATATCCGACAACGTTCTCGTCTAATTAATAAACAAACAATGCAAACAATCACTAAGCTATACAAGCAATCATCTCAACATAACAACCATAAACATCACAAATAGCTACTGCACACATCAAACCACACAATTTGGTTTCAAAATAATTGAATTAAACATCATTTATTTATGTTAAAAAATTATGGCAGAAACTTGTGGAACATGTTTAATTCAATAACTTGAGTTCTGTTGGTCACAAAAATACAAACTAAAATTCTATGGAAAGCTACTGATGTGTAGAAGACAACACAATTTTATTTGGTTCAATTGGAGTTACTAAACTCCCTACACATTTGTTTGAATCCAGAATCTTAATAACCAAGTTTTGGCTACCATTTAAATTCTATGGCTTTAAAAATTAAATCCTTTTAGGGGTGACTAAACATGACTAAATGTGACCTAATAAAATTGGTCCTAATTCATTTGGGTTAACCAATTAACATATTTAAATGTTTGAGTGCAGAAGGGTGTTTAAACTTCTACTTTAAACTAAACAAATCCTACTGCACAAATAATTCTACCAAAATTAGGGAAGCTAATACTAGGCATTACTAAGCTAACAATATTGGTTTGGAATTATTTGGACTAACAGAGTATCAGAAACAAACAAGTTTATATTTTAAACCTTCTGTAGTATTTTAAATAATACTTTTTAACTATTTAATTAAATGACATGAGACCAATTGGGTTGGTTAACCAATTTCATAAGATTTCCAAAACAATTGAGTTTGATTTATTTGGATTCCTAAATCTTGAGATATTGAATTTTGAAGTTAGGTCCAGTACTGTTTTTCAGTATTTCGATTTAATAACAGAATTTCGAGTTATGGATAATGTTCAGATTTCTGACCAGTGGGACCTACACGTCAGCGACACAGTGCGCGCGTGGCAATTAATAAAACGCTGATGGGTGGGGCCAGCGTGTCAGCCTAACATCTAAACGAAGGGGTACGCTGCCGTTGGATCAAGATCCAACGGCCCACGTTCGAGTCCATCGGCGACGACCATTTCTGGGCGGCGCCGTGGCTCCGGCGACGGTGAGGTGGATGGTTGGCTCACCTAGAGGGCTCGGGAGGTCGCGGTGATGATGCAGATCGACGGCGGCAGCTTGGGGAAGCTCGTGGTGCGAGTTGCACTTGCTGGGGAGGCTGGTTCGTCGGCGGCGAGGTGCCGATCTTCCACGGCCACGGACAGCAACTCCGGCGAGCTCCTGCGGGCGCGTCTGTGCACGAAACAGAGGGGAAAATGGCTCGGGTGAGTGCGGTGTTCATAAGGAAGAGAGTAGGGGCCAGAGATGAGAGAATGGGAGGGTGTGGCGTCGCGGCCATGTCCGACCTCGACGACGGCAGTGGCGGCAGCGAGGACGCCCTCCTGGCGGTGCCCTGGTGAAATTGGAGAGAGGGAGAGGTCGAGAGAGTGGCGTGGGGTTTCCAGAGAGGCTCGGGGTGGTTTAAATAGCGCGGGGGCGGCGTATCGTGGACGGAGTGCAGCGGCGACGTCCACGGCACACGGCGGAGATATTTCTCCTCCAATCCGACGCGGCGGTACGAGGGACGTGGAGACTAGGCGTTCACCGGGGTCCGGACACGTTCTAGAAGCTTTGGCTCGAGCGGTGCGTGTCGAGGTGCAGTGAGCTGTGCTAATTTGGGTCGGCGAAGGCGAGCTCGCCACGGCGACGCTGGGGTGGATTCGAGGCGAGGGAGGGCGTAAGTGCTCTCCTCTGCGGCGCCGCGGCTCCAGAGGCACGGGAACTAGGGAGAGCGCGGCCAGGGGGGCCTGGGGAGCGCGGAAACGGCGGGGAACGGTCACGGCGACACGGCGACGCGTCGGGGCGAGGGAGAGAGGTGGACGACGACGTTCTTGCAGAACGCCCCTGGATACTTTTCTCTATTCACAACTAGGTCCTTCTCTGTTTCTTTTTCTTCTTTTCAATTCCAGCAGCATTTCTGGAATTTATTTGAGGTACTTAAACATTTTAGAAAAATTCACAAATATTTGTGAGGCTTCCAGATAGCATGTAGTAGCTCCACAAAATTTGGCATTTCAAAATAAAATGTTTTGAATCATTTTCTTTCATAGGGTTTTAATTATTGCATTTTGTTTTATTTTAATTGTTTTTACTTTTGAATTTTAAAATAGGTGTAAAATATTATTTGGAAGAGATAAGTGATAAGGATGTAAATGAGAGGTTTCATATACCATTCCTCTGAATTTTGTTTGGAACATTATTGAGTTTCTTATTTGTCACTTTTATCATTTCTTGCTTTACTTGTTATTTTATTTCTTTTCTTTTCTTCCTATTTTTTTTTGAGCAAGCAACACAATTAGCAAGAAGAAATAACACAAGCAACAAGAATTAATTACCACAAGCCAATTGACAAACAACACATAAAATCAACAAAAGTTTTTGTTGGCTCTCATTTTTGGAATAATAATACTGATAATATTTTTGGGATGTTACAATCCTTCCCCCCTTAAATAAATCTCGTCCCGAGATTTGCTAGGCTTGGTACTAAAGAGGTCTGGAATTCGCTTCGAAGATAATCTTCGCGTTCCCAAGTTGCTTCTTCTTCAGAGTGGTTAGTCCACTGGACTTTGTAAAACTTGATCGCACGTCTTCGGGTAACACGAACATCTTCTTCGAGAATTTTGAGGGGTCTCTCACGATAAGTCAGGTCTTGGTTCAGGTCGATGGAGAGGTGGTCGATGTTTTTGAAAACATCAGGCTGGTCAGGAACTTCAAGACACTTCCGGAGCAAGGAAATGTGGAAGACATCATGATAATCTCCTAACTCCTGGGGCAATTCCAGCTGATAGGATACTTCTCCTCGACGAGCAATGACCTTGAAGGGTCCAATATACCTTGGCGCTAATTTTCCTTTGACATGGAAACGCTGCATTCCCTTGAGGGGTGTCACTCGGAGATAAACATAATCTCCGACACTGAAAGTGAGATCACGGCGCTTGGTGTCAGCGTAACTCTTCTGACGGGATTGGGCAGTTTTGAGGCGTTCACGAATAAGCTGAACTTGCTCTTCAGCTTCACGGAGGGTATCTGGTCCGAACAATTTGCTTTCTCCGGTATCGGACCAATTCAGGGGTGTACGACACTTCTTGCCGTAAAGGGCTTCAAAAGGGGCCATTTGCAGACTGACTGATAACTGTTGTTGTACGAGAACTCTGCAAACGGAAGACAATCTTCCCACTTGGAACCATAGGATAGAACACATGCGCGAAGCATGTCCTCCAATATCTGGTTCACTCGCTCAGTTTGGCCATCGGTCTGGGGATGATAAGCTGTGCTAAATGCTAACTTGGTTCCGAGGGCTTCATGAAGGGATTTCCAGAATCTTGAGGTGAATTGCGTGCCTCTATCAGATACAATCTTCTTAGGCACACCATGCAGGCTCACTATTCTGGAAATATACAGTCTGCTAACTGAGCTCCGATAGTGGTCTTGACAGGAACAAATGGGCAACCTTGGTCAGTCGATCAACGATGACCCAGATTGAATCATGGCCTCGGTTGGATCTTGGAAGTCCGGTAATAAAATCCATTCCAATCTCATCCCACTTCCACTCGGGAATTTTCAAAGGTTGAAGCAATCCAGCGGGTCGCTGATGTTCAGCCTTAACTCGCTGGCAGATGTCACACTTGGCTACGAAGAACCAATCTCTCGCTTCATTCCATGCCACCAAAATCTTTCTCGAAGGTCTTGGTACATTTTGGTTCCGCCGGGGTGGATTGAATAAGGGGTCTCATGGGCCTCCTTCAGGATTAACTCCTTAAGTTCCGTGACATTGGGCACACAGATACGGTCATTGAATTTCAGCACTCCTTCAGCATCTTCGGTAAAACCGGGTGCTTTGCCGAGGGAAATCTTCTTCCTAATTCCCTATGCTTTCATGACCTTTTGGGCTTCTTTGATTTGATCCATCAGGGTTGGGGTTAACTCTAAATTGGCGAGATAACCATGGCTAACAAGCTCTAGTCCAAAATCTTGGAACTCTTTGAACAAGGCTGGCTGTTCGGCTTGGATCAGGGCATTCAGGGTGCAAGGTTTGCGACTAAGGGCATCGGCAACTACATTAGCCTTTCCAGGGTGATAATGGATTCCAATATCATAATCCTTGATTAATTCCATCCATCTCCTCTGTCGCAGGTTCAGATCTTTCTGGGTGAAAATATACTTCAAGCTTTTGTGATCTGTATAGACCTCGCAGCGATGTCCCGCAAGATAGGGACGCCACGTTTTGAGAGCAAGAACAACAGCAGCTAACTCCAAGTCATGGGTTGGGTAATTCTCTTCATGCGGTCGCAACTGCCGGGACAGATACGACACAACTTTGCCTTCTTGCATCAGAACGCAACCAAGTCCGAGGCGTGATGCATCGCAATACACGTCGAAACTCTGGGTGACGTCTGGCATGATCAGGATTGGGGCTGAGGTTAGTCTCTTCTTCAGTTCTTGGAAACTATCCTCACACTTCTGAGTCCATTCAAATTTCTTGTCCTTCTTCAACAGTTGGGTCATAGGTTTGGCTATACTGGAAAATCCTTCAACGAACTTGCGGTAATAACCGGCAAGTCCGAGAAAGCTTCGGATTTCAAAAACATTGGTTGGGGATAACCAGTCGAAATGGCTTGATCTTCTCGGGTCAACAGAAATTCCTCCGGCAGATACAACATGTCCGAGAAATGCCACTTCACTGAGCCAAAACTCACACTTGCTAAGCTTGGCATACAGCTGGTGCTCTCGGAGGTCTCCAAAACTAGACGCAGGTGTTCAGCATGCTCTTCTTCGGTCTTGGAATAAATAAGGATGTCATCAAGGAAAACTACCACGAACTTGTCGAGGTACTCCATGAAAATCTTGTTCATGAGATTCATGAAATAGGCTGGGGCATTGGTCAGACCAAAAGACATCACGGTGTATTCAAACAAACCGTAACGAGTGGTGAAGGCGGTCTTGGGAATATCTGTCTCTCGGATCTTCAACTGATGGTATCCTGTCCGAAGATCGATCTTGAAAAGACTCGGGCTCCGTTCATTTGATCGAACAGATCCTCGATCTTGGGAAGAGGGTACTTATTTTTAATGGTCACGTCATTCAGCTTGCGATAATCCACACACAGGCGTGTGGTACCGTCTCTCTTGTCCACAAAATAATGGGTGATCCCCAAGGTGAAGCGCTTGGGCGAACAAGTCCTTTGCTGAGCATATCTGCCAATTGCTTCTTCAACTCAACCAGCTCTTCCGGATTCATCCGATAAGGTCTTTGGGATATAGGGGCGGTTCCTGGGATAAGCTCAATTATGAACTCAATTTCCCGGTCTGGCGGCATACCAGGCAATTCTTCTGGGAAAACATCCTTGAACAGGTGAACAACACGGATCTCATCTAGGGCAGGTCGAGCTATGCTCTCATGGCAGCCTGGGTGAGATTGACTAGTTTCAGACACATACTCCACTTCTACTTCTTTGTCGGTGGTGATGGATACAGCTCTTCTGGCACAGTCAATTCGACCATGGTACTTGGCTAACCAATTCATACCGAGTATAACATCGATGCCTTGGGTTCCCAGAACAATTAAGTTAACTGGAAACTTTTCTCCTTTGATCTCAAGGGGTACATCGGAGCAAAACATCTTGGTCTCTACGGTGGATTCTGGGATTTGGATGACCATGGGTTTGGGTAAGAGGCTCTCAACTAAACCTCCCTTAGCAACAAATTCTTGGGTAACAAATGAATGGGTAGCACCAGAATCAAACAGAACAGTTGCAGGTACTGAGTTGACAAGGAACGTACCCAGCACAACATCCGGAGCATCCTGAGCTTCTTCAGCATTGATGTGGTGCAGACGACCCTTGGCAACAGCAGCATTTCCGCGGGTGCGGCATTCTTGCCATTTCCATTTCCATTGCGGCCTTGACCATTGTTCTGTGCCGGCGCATTGGGGCGCTGGACATTCCTCTTGGGATTGGGACATTCTTTGGAGTAGTGACCCTTGTTGCCGCATTCAAAGCAGATCACATTGGGATTGCGGGTGAAGTTGTTGAAGTTTCCTCCGGGACGGTTATTGTCATTGGGGCGGTTGAAGTTGTTTGGGCGGTTAGGGTAATTGGGGCGTGGAGCTTGGGGTGGACGATAGGCAGGCCTGGTGTTCTGCTGAAAGATACGAGGTTTCTGGCTGCTCGAACCTTCCTGAGCATTCATCCTCCTCTTGCGACCTTCATACATAGACTTGCGCTTGGTCTCCAGCTGGATGGCTTTGTCCACAAGTGACTCCAGATCACGGAAGTCATGGATAACCAAGCACACTGCAGTTCATCATGAAGTCCACTCATGAAACGCTCCATCTTCTTCTCTTCTTTGTCGGTGTCATCAGGAGCATACCGAGATAAGTCGGTAAACTCATCCAGATAACCGACCACATCTTACTTCCCTGCCTCAGCTTGCGGAACTCATCCTTCTTCCTCTCAATAAGTCCACTGGGAATATGCTTCTTGCGGAACTTCTCCTGGAACTCAGCCCAGTTGATGACATGACCAGCTTGCTGGAGAGCCTTGGTAGTTTCCCACCAAGCTCTTGCAGGTCCAGCGAGATAGTGGGTTGCATACAACACTTTCTCATTTTCTCCCACAGCAGCAACTTCAGATTGTCGATGGTGCGAAGCCAATCATCGGCTTCTAGTGGGTGAAGTCCCTTGGAGTAGGTGGGTGGGTTGGTCTTCTGAAAATCGCCTAAGGTAGATCGCTGGTTTCCATCGCCATTGCCATTACCACCATTGTTGTTGTTGTTGTTATTGTTGTTGTTGTTATAGCGGCTGCGAGTTGTTGCAGGGCGAGATGAGCTGGCGCTCTGCCGGGCATTTCACGTTCCTCCATGATAAGCGCGAGAAGTTGGGCGGGGGTTGGGTCCGGTGGTGGTGGTGCTGATCCTGATCCTCCCATTGTGCGACGGGGCGGCATCCTGAAGCACACCGGGTATAAGAGGCAAGGCAAGAAAAGTTCGACTAAGGGAAAAGACGATCTCTCAAGTGGTTGATTAATTAAGGTTATATGAAAATATTTCACACAGATTTAAACAAGACAAACATACTTATATTACCAACATCACATCAAGGAGTTCACATCAACATCAAGCTTACAACTCAAGCTTACAACATCACTTACATCTAGATACATAACATCTGGTTTCCAAAAGAACCACTACTACGACTCGACTAGCGATAGGGGGTCAACCTAATCCTGCGGTAGTGATCAAGTCACTCGCCTACTGAGGTGGAACCTCCAGCTCTAACACGTCAGCATCTGACTGGTAGGTGGCTCCTCGGGATCCTCCTCCTCGTCCTCGAGAACTGCTCGAGTGGCTCCTCCTCCTCGTCAACTAACTCCTCCTCATCATCCTCCTCCTCACAGTCCATCTCCTCCACGAAGTCATCATCGTCACTGAGGAAAGCGTTGTTCTCCTTGCGGAGATCCTCGCCCTCCTCCTCCATCTCGTCAGTATGGTGCTCTAGATCCTCAATCAGCCCGTCCTGCTCTGCCACCTTCGTGCGGAGCTTCACGATAGTCTTCCTCAGCTGGGCCCTCTTCCTGAGAAGAGCGACCTTCTCCTCCATCAGCTTCACCTCGTTCTCGCGAAGCTCAACGAGCGACTCGCGGTCAAAGTGGAGCTGAATCCTAGTGCGCAACAGATCATCCTGAGTGCACTGAAGTAAGATCTCCATGTCCATGATGTAGCTCCCAAACATCGGGTGGTAAGGTGAAGGAGTAGGGTGTCCATCGCAGTTGCGCCTCCCGTAGAACCGGAAACGGGAGTCTACTAACTCCGCCTTGTGCTCCTCACAAAGTCGGGCTAGCATCCTCTGTGTAGCAGTACAGAGACCGTCAACCCAGGTGGCCTCCTTGGTGGTGAAGATGAGCGTCCTGGAACTGGGAGACTTGATGTTCCTGCGAACTGACGACCTGATGAGCCAGCTCAGCCTTCCGACACCGTGAACATCAATCTGAGCTCCCTCAAACTCTGGAGCGGGGCGACCTAACAGCTTGGTCAACTCGAACAAGTCCCTCTCAAACGTCAGCTTGCTGTCCTTCTCAGCTGAACGAACTCGGTCCAATGGAGTGCCATCTACAATTTTTAACAAAATTTTAAGTTAGTTAGGTGACAAGTGTATCAAAATTTTAATATAGTAGGGCAACAAGTGAGTCAAATTTTAAGCTTAATGAGAGGTGTGCAAAATTTTAGGGATACTAAGGAAAATGTAATATTTAATGAGAGTAAAATTTTGCATAAGTAAGAGGATTGGAGATAAGCAGTTTTCAAAATACTTCATTCCTTTCTTTTTAGAAATTCATCTTTTTGTAACATTTGACAAACGACCATGCTAACTAAGGTTTCCTAAAGTCAGGATGGCTCTGATACCAAGTCTGTGGGGACCCCGGACTAGCTGTCCGAAATACCCGATTATGCTTAACACAACGATCCCGTGATCAGTCTGTCGTTGCACATAATCCGAATTGGATACCAAAGTTTACATCCATTACAATACCGAATAAAAGTCTTACATAAATGGTCATTTAGACCAAGTCTTACATAGGTGCCTTCATGGGCCAAACCAAAATATCAGCGGAAGCTACGGCGTAGTAGACATCATATTCTAACGATGACAACCCGACAGGCAGCTGACTTGTGGAGATCCTTAGTTGGCGTAGAAGTCGCCATACTCCTGCTCGGCGTAGTGCTCCTCCTCGTAGTCTGGCTAGGACAATAGCCAGGGACGAAACCAATATGAGTACATTTGAATGTACTCGCAAACTACCCCAACATGAGTATGCACTAGTTTTATTTTAGTTGACAACTTTTATTTATTTAAAACATCTCTATATCTTTATTGAAAAAGGTAAGAAGAGTTTTATAACTACTTTAAAGAAACCATTTTATCTGTTTCTCCAAAACTCCTCCTTTTTCCGACCATAGCCCGTCATGGTCCACTTCTCCATCCACCTCATACCGATCCGTTGGTATAGGTGTAGGAAACATTCTCCACTTCATTTTCTTTTTAAAACTCAAAGTCTTTTAAAAACTTGCACATGGTCAAAGTCTCCCAATTGTCCATATCCGAGGACTCGGCTATTCGAATAGTTTTAACACTCTGCAGAGGTAGCACGCTTTTAGCCCACATCCATCCGGCAACTCATCGTGTCTGCCACGTCTCGCCATACCAGGTGTATGCGAAGTAAGCCGCCGGCCATAGCCTCTTATTTGCTCATGCTAGTATAGGATCCTTCCCATATGACACTTTCCATCGACACCCAGTCCAGTTTCCCGTCAGAAACCCTAAGTGTGAGGACTCATAGTTTTGTCCGGCGGTTTATGGTGGAACCTTCTATCCTCCCCACCAACTTGTGTGAGGACCCGGGTCAGGGGGTAGGTCCTCGGACCATCCCCTCATGCATAACGGAGTCATCTCCGTCGATGAGGTATCCCATACTAATAAGAGCAAACTACATGACTAAGCCTTTTCCCATATGTGGTAAATGTGGTCGCACAGGGTAGGATTGGTTGATAGTACTAGGACACTGTGCATTTTTCATAAACATCACCATTTTTCCACTTCTCCATTCCAACACCGACATCTCGGCATTTCATAATCTCACAAGTAATTTCAAAGGAGTTTTGAATAAACCATATTTGTTTTTCCCATCCTATAATTTGATATAACTATCTTATATTTCTACATAGGTGGCAAAATAATTCCATATACTTTTGAAATGGGTTTTATAAATCTTGCTTGAGAGTAAAACATGTTATGAAAGTAGATGCATATGTTTGTAGTGCAAGCTCAGAGAATAGCTTGCCTTGCTTGGCAAAGTGATCTTGCTCTTGTTCTTCAATTTCAGCAAACTCTCCTTCCTCGATATATCCGACAACGTTCTCGTCTAATTAATAAACAAACAATCACTAATATACAAGCAATCATCTCAACATAACAACCATAACATCACAATAGCTACTGCACACATCAAACCACACAATTTGGTTTCAAAATAATTGAATTAAACATCATTTTATGTTAAATTATGGCAGAAACTTGTGAACATGTTTAATTCAATAACTTGAGTTCTGTTGGTCACAAAAATACAAACTAAAATTCTATGGAAAGCTACTGATGTGTAGAAGACAACACAATTTGATTTGGTTCAATTGGAGTTACTAAACTCCCTACACATTTGTTTGAATCCAGAAGCTTAATAACCAAGTTTTGGCTACCATTTAAATTCTATGCTTAAAAATTAAATCCTTTTAGGGGTGACTAAACATGACTAAATGTGACCTAAAAAATTGGTCCTAATTCATTTGGGTTAACCATTAACATATTTAAATGTTTGAGTGCAGAAGGGTGTTTAAACTTCAACTTTAAACTAAACAAATCTACTGCACAAATAATTCTACCAAAATTAGGGAAGCTAATACAGGCAGTACTAAGCTAAAAAATTGGTTTGGAATTATTTGGACTAACAGAGTATCAGAAACAAACAAGTTTAGATTTAAACCTTCTGTAGTATTTTTAATAATACTTTTTAACTATTTAATTAAATGACTGAGACCAATTGGGTTGGTTAAACAATTTCATAAGCTTTCCAGAACAATTGAGTTTGATTTATTTGGATTCCTAAATCTCGAGATATTGAATTTTGAAGTTAGGTCCAGTACTGTTTTTCAGTATTTCGATTTAATAACAGAATTTCGAGTTATGGATAATGTTCAGATTTCTGACTAGTGGGACCTACACGTCAGCGACACAGTGCGCGCGTGGAAATTAATAAAACGCTGACGGGTGGGGCCAGCGTGTCAGCCTAACATCTAAACGAAGGGGTACGCTGCCGTTGGATCAAGATCCAACGGCCCACGTTCGAGTCCATCGGCGACGACCATTTCTGGGCGGCGCCGTGGCTCCGGCGACGGCGAGGTGGATGGTTGGCTCACCTAGAGGGCTCGGGAGGTCGCGGTGATGATGCAGATCGACGGCGGCGGCTTGGGGAAGCTCGTGGTGCGAGTTGCACTTGCTGGGGAGGGCTGGTTCGTCGGCGGCGAGGTGTCGATCTTCCACGGCCACGGACAGCAACTCCGGTGAGCTCCTGCGGGCGCGTCTGTGCACGAAACAAAGGGGAAAAGGGCTCGGGTGAGTGCGGTGTTCATAAGGAAGAGAGTAGGGGCCAGAGATGGAGAATGGGAGGGTGTGGCGTCACGGCCATGTCCGACCTCGACGACGGCAGTGGCGGCAGCGAGCACGCCCTCCTGGCGGTGCCCTGGTGAAATTGGAGCGAGGGAGAGGTCGAGAGAGTGGCGTGGGGTTTCCAGAGAGGCTCGGGGTGGTTTAAATAGCGCGGGGGCGGCGTATCGTGGACGGAGTGCAGCGGCGACGTCCACGGCGCACGGCGGAGATATTTCTCCTCCAATCCGACGCGGCGGTGCGAGGGACGTGGAGACTAGGCGTTCACCGGGTCCGGACACGTTCTAGAAGCTCTGGCTCGAGCGGTGCGTGTTGAGGTGCAGTGAGCTGCGCTATTTTGGGTCGGCGAAGGCGAGCTCGCCACGGTGACGCTGGGGTGGATTCGAGGCGAGGGAGGGCATAAGTGCTCTCCTCTGCGGCGCCGCGGCTGCAGAGGCACGGGAGCGAGGGAGAGCGCGGCCAGGGGGGGCCTGGGGAGCGCGGAAACGGCGGGGAACGGTCACGGCGACACGGCGACGCGTCGGGGCGAGGGAGAGAGGTGGACGACGACGTTCTTGCAGAACGCCCCCTGGATACTTTTCTCTATTCACAACTAGGTCCTTCTCTGTTTCTTTTTCTTCTTTTCAATTCCAGCAGCATTTCTGGAATTTATTTGAGGTACTTAAACATTTTAGAAAAATTCACAAATATTTGTGAGGCTTCCACATAGCATGTAGTAGCTCCACAAAATTTGGCATTTCAAAATAAAATGTTTTGAATCATTTTCTTTCATAGGGTTTTAATTATTGCATTTTGTTTTATTTTAATTGTTTTTACTTTTGAATTTTAAAATAGGTGTAAAATATTATTTGGAAGAGATAAGTGATAAGGATGTAAATGAGAGGTTTCATATACCATTCCTCTGAATTTTGTTTGGAACATTATTGAGTTTCTTATTTGTCACTTTTATCATTTCTTGCTTTACTTGTTATTTTATTTCTTTTCTTTTCTTCGTATTTTTGTTTAGAGCAAGCAACACAATTAGCAAGGAAGAAATAACACAAGCAACAAGAATTGATTACCACTAGCCATAATTGACAAACAACACATAAAATCAACAAAAGTTTTTGTTGGCTCTCATTTTTGGAATAATAATACTGCTAAATATTTTTGGGATGTTACAATTTTCACGAACAGCAAGTATGTCATTTTTATCCTCACATGAAGTAGTAACAAGTTAAACATGGAGAATTATCAATAGGCATAGGACCATCATCTAAAGCATTATCATATAGCATGTCTAAACCATACTCCTCATCATTTTTAAAATTATTATCAATAATGTTCTCATTAGGCATAGGTTGATAGTCCTCCTCATCATCAGAATCATAAAAGCAAAGTTTATCATCAACAAGATTTTGAGTGTTACCCTCATCCATAGGTGGTGAAGGTGGAAGTTTCCTCTCTTCATTCTCTAGTTGTTCATCATCTTCATCATCTTGGGGTTGCATGGGCATCCCCATGCTTAGGTCTTTATCCTCTTCTTCACATACTTCCTCTTCCAAGCTTATGTTTTGATCATCTTCTTCCTGCAAAACATCAGTGCTCTCTTTGGGAGTCTTATTATATTCAACAACATAAATATTTTGAGAGAAGTTGTCCATGCAATATTCAAGAATAAAATCTATCTCTCTTCCAAATTTATTAGCTATAGGGCAAGTTTCATGTTCCTTAGCAAAGGTGTGCAATTCACTAGATGCATAATAAGTAACAAATTCCTCTACTTATTCCATTCCTAAATAAGCATAATCACCAGTATGGTAAGATGCAATAGCACATTCTTCATGGAACCTACATTGAAATTCAAAATGTTTATCTTTTTGTTCAGAGCAAAAAATACAAGTTACATCATGGTGTAAAAGCAACTCCTCAGCAATATAATTTAATTCCATCATGAAACCTTTTAGTATTTTCCCTTTCTTTGATTCTCTATATTCCATGGCAATCTTAGCAGCATTCAAGTGTCTAAACAAAGCATCTTTTATATCCATACTTATGCCCATAGCACGAGTTTTTTTGGTATTTTCCATTTTCTAATTTTTTGTGTTTTTGATATATGGATGTATGCAAAACTAAACTAAATGCAAAACTGAAAATAAATATCTAGTGCAAACAAGAATAAAAACTTAAGCCACTCCCCGGCAACGGTGCCAGAAAATGTCTTGATACCCACAAGTATAGGGGATCGTTGAAATCTTCAATGTGTAAGTATTAGTATCGATCCCACGAGGAGTAGAAGGTATATGTTTTTATCCTCTCAAATAAGAGTGTCACTTCTTTTATTATCTATGCACTAGACAAAGTAAAATGATGCAAATGTTTTTGGTTTTTTTGGTTGTATAGATGCAAAGCTGAAAATAAAATATGATGAGTGAAAGCTCTCAAAGAGAGAGAAAGCACAATCCTCTATGCAGCAAGAGGACAAGCTTGAGTGGTGTGTTTCTTATGAGTGGAGAACATTCCCAAGGGCTACATGGATTTCATGGCATAGATATTTCTAGAACAACAAGGTAGCATTTTGTCAAGTTTTAATCTTCTTTGGACGGAGCCATAATTAGGTGTAGCTAAATAAATAAACTAAACCCCTTATGATGGATCTCATGGCCAAGTAAATGACTGCACAAGAGTTATTAAGACATAAAGTCCCACCATAGCATTACACTCTAAGGTCCCCGATATAAATCCCCTCCTAATGTAACTTCATGACTCGGTCAAGGGTTTACGTGTCCTCCCAAGTCTCCCTCAATTCATTACACTAGTGTGTTCTCCTATGAGCCCATAAAGGTGAAGTGAGGTGCGGTCGACGTTCGCACAACACCATCATAGAATTGCATCAAAGATAAAAACTAGACAAAATACCAACACATGTCATATATAAATCATTGCCAATTCATCCTATGCCCTCAGGAACATACGGGAACTACTCACAACGCCAAGACATGATATGATTCAATGGTATAGTGGTACAACACAATCTAAAAATATAACTTCACCACCAAATAATTGCAAGTACTCAATCACAAACATGAATAGTAGCACAAGACAAGTATCTAGGGTATAGCAACTCTCAAACTACGAGGGGGATGAAGTGGATCACGAAGATGGTGATGGAGATGGTGCTGGTCTTGACGGTGGTGTTGATGGAGACTCCGGAGGGGGGATGGAGGAGCCTTCCGGAGGTGGTTCCGATGGCGTTTCCCCCCCCCTCCGATCTTCTCCGGCGGCAGCCTTCTGTCTCTGTTTCTTCGTTTTGTGTTTCTCCGCCGCCTCCCCATGAAACTCCTCGGGGGACTATTTTTATAGACGTTTTTAGGTCAAGACGAAGCCACGGAGACGAAAACGGACGACATCGGAGCCACGAGGATTAAAAGAGGTGGTCCCACACGACCATTGTACCTGGCCGCGTGGGCCTATCCCTTTTCCTCCTCGGACTTCCTTTTTCACGAATTCTTGGCTGGTACGTCTTCTTATTTTCAAATATTGGGCCCCGTAAAATCCTTGGTCATTTGGACGTCGTTTGGTCCCTGAAAGTCAAAAACATGGAAAAAGGGGTTTTCTGGTTCTGCAGGGTTAATTCCTAATAAATGGGAAAACTATGAAATATTCCCAAAATCATTATAAAACATTGATATAACCCTTATATGATGCAAATATGATTGGAATATAGGTAAAATAATGCAAAGTTCATTTATGCATTTTACATGCATCAGGCGGGAGAGTCCACGAGCCAGTCCTCTTCCACCATGGGCGCCGCGGCCTCCTTCACCTCCTCCCCCTCCAGGCCTTGAGGGGTGAACTCCGGCATCAGCTCCAAGATCGCGAGGCACTTCTTCGGAGTGAGCTGGTGGATGGGCCTCAAGTGTTCATTGCCCGGTACAGGGACGTCCGGGGCGATAAAGAGGATTCCCATGATGGAGGCAATGACGTCGGGGGTGTGGGAGCCACAGTGCAGCCGCATCGGGTCCGCCGGACCAGAGTACATCCACATCGGCTTCGTGTGCTTCTGGAGAGGAGCGATGCGGCGCCTCACGAAGTCCTCGGCGACCATATGCCCCGTGAGGCCGGCTTCGCGGACGAGCTTCATGCGTGCGACCAGGTCAGCAATCTTCGGGCTGCGGAGGGTCTCGCTTGATCAGTTCGAGTTCTTCAGCGGCGGCGCTCAGGGACGTCGAAGAAGGAGCTCCGCGTCTTGGTGTCCACAAGGAACTAGCGCTGGTGGAAGTCGTCCACCTTCTTCGTCACCCGCATGACGGGCTTGTCGCCGTCCCAGGACATGGGGATGTAGACGCCGCCCATCCCATCCGCGATGCGGAAGGACATGCACCCGGACCGCTCGCCGGGCGCCGTGTTGCGGAGCGTGTAGAAGCTCCGGAAAAAGCCACAGACGGCCTCACACCCAAATACGCCTCGCAGAGATAGGCGAAAATGGCGAGAATCAGGATGGAGTTGGGGTGGAGATGCAAGAGCTGGATTTGATAGAAGGTCAAGACCTCCTCAAGGAAGGGGGAAAATGGCGGCACCAGGCCGACGAACAAGGTCTGAAGGAAAATGGGGTACAGCCCCGCAGCGAGCTTGTCGAAGCGTGCCGCCTTGAGGATGCTGGCGCCGTGCTCGTTGTTCTTGCCGGCGGCCATCGGCCGGAGCTTGTCCAGCGCCTCCACCGTGGAAATGCGGGTGCCCACGAGCGCCGGCGCGAACTCGTCCTCCTGCTGCACCCCAGCAGGGTCTTCCACCATCGCCGCCTTGCCCTTTTTGGGACCCATAGTTGCTGGAGGAAGGGTGGCGGAGAAGCTCAGAGAAAGAAGGAGAGCGCCGGAGCAGATGAGCGCAGGAGCCAAGAGCAAGGAGACACAGGCGAAAATGAAGCAGTGACTGCAGCCCGAGCCGGCGCTGCAGGCTTTATATCACCTCAGGGCAGTTACCAAGGCGTGGTGGGTCCCGCCATGACGCCCATCATCTCCGGAGAAAATGAGAGCCGTAACTGCCTGGCACGTGTCTCGGGCCGACCGGACACTTTGGGCCATGACGATTCGCCTGCGTCCGCTGGACTGCGTCGTGCCCATCATGGGCCCGGGGGCTACTGTCAGCCCAGTGAGAACCAGGGTGTGCTGGGCTGTCCTCCGTAGCCCTCGCCACTCGGTGGCTAATTTTCACTAAGGACCAGGCTTACAGCCTGAAGAGACCCGCGAGGCAGAATCGCCTCGCGGAGGCCTGAGGAGGCAGCAGGGGCCTGCGGAGCCCCTTCACCGCTACCCCCTCTCCAAGGATATCTTCCCTGGAGGGAAGTCAACACCGAATACTCCACAGGGCGTCCCGAGCCCTCGAGAGGGTTCCTTCGCTATGAAGCAGCCTTTGCAGAGCGCACATGGGCTCTGCAGCGGCCACATAGTGACTCGCGCCACTACACGGGGTGACGACGACGCCGCAGTTGCCGTTTTGGTGATTAAAGGGGTCAGCAAAGCTGCGCCATGCACAACGAACTACAAGAACTTCCTCTTTGGTGATAAGGGGACGGCCGGCGCTACGCTCCAAGGCCGACGTCACCGTGGGCGCCCCCACGTTCCTCTGCAGCCGCGGCAGGCCATCCTGGATGGACAATGGTCTCCCTGCCACCGGCCTCAGCTTTTGCGCCCATGGACCGCGTCCATGGGCAGCCGGGCTGCCGTGCACCGTGCTCCTCTTGTTGTCGCCATGTGGTAGCCCTTCCGCTGCACAAGGACAGGGAAGAGGCCCGGGGCGTCTATAAAAGGAGGCGGTGCTCCACCATAGAAGGGGATCGCACTTTCATTCTAACCTAGCTACCCACGCGCAAGGAAGAAGAAGAACACTGTCTCTCCTTCCTTGTACACACCATTGCCATAAGAGAGCCCTCGGCAAGCTCGCTGTACTATGATCTCCACAAGCAGCAATACAGACAAGCAGGAGTAGCGGTTTTACCTCCACACGAGGGCCGTGAACCTGGGTATGGGCTGGTGTCCATCTCTGCGGATGTCCCTCCTCATGCTCGACGAGCACCGTCGCCATGCAGGTTGAGGGTTGTTTGACTAACGTGTTCAGCCCCTTACACGAACTCTCTTCGTGAGTGTGACTACCCTGTTTCGTGGGAGTCATTCTCCGACAAAAACTTTCAACATAAAGCACTAGTACAGAACGACACATCGGAAACGGGCCAGAAACCCCTTCGGAAACGGAAAAAGGGTCCGTGTCCCCGACCCTGTCACTGATGTGAAGGCCTTCATCGGTAACGGAGGCAAAAAACCGTTTCCGATGAGGTCTCCATTTGGCAACGGTTGTGCGCAGACCTCCGTTGCTTTAGTTTTCCTACATCAGATACGGAGTTTTCCATCTACCCGTTTGCACTGAGCTTTTCTCATATTTCGGTTATATGCCATAATACATGAAAGGCTGATTGCACAATGCAATAAAACGTTATTCAATTCATAACATAGAACAAATGCATCATTACATTGGTATACAATAATATCACCGTTTTTTGCAATTTAACTACAATCATATCCATCGCACATTGGCATAATATAATATCACCTATTACACTTTGACTACAATCATGAACTCTAAACCTATAAGCAACTAACCTAACAAGATGGAAGGCTGGCTTAATTAAGCCAGCCTTCCATCTTTGACTTGGAGCTCACCTTCTATGAGCTCTCGGTTGTCGTTGTACCCACTCCAAGACCAGTATCCACGAAATTTCCTTGCCTTAAGGTTTCTGGTTCTCGGAATGATACATTGGTACTTTTATGCAGTGTTGCCGAAATAAACTCCTGCGTGAAAGAAAAAACTATTAGCGAAATGTACAAAATACATCTGGATATTAAAAAAATCGGTGGCTATTTTCCAGCAACTGCTTTGTTCGGTTGCCATTTTAGAGAAACTGCTAAGATCAACGGCAAATATCTAGGAACTGCTCTGTTTGGTGGCAGACAGTTCGCATTCCTTCCTTCTCTTCTTCCTCGTTCCACCCCAATCCCCCACCCGCCATGGACGACTGCAACAGAATAACAGAGACAACTACTGTCCGTACCCACGGCACAGTTCTGGAGGTGGTGTACATGAACGAGGAGCATACCGTGGAGCGGATCCTCGGCCTTGACATCGAGTATACCCGTGATCGTCGGCACATGGCTATCCTGCAACTCGCCATGCGCCAGCATGTCCTCGTGTTCCACTGGTGCAAGTCCAAGAAGAATTGTCCAGAGTTGGGCAAATTCTTTGAACGCAAGAATATCACCTTCGCAAGCATGGACATCACCAACGACAGCAAGGTGCTTTCTTCTGTCGGCTTCCACATTCCACCGGAGTACTACGTGGACATCCAACTCATATACAAAATCAAGGGTGGAGATGAGAGGGACGGAATGGGTGATCTAGCGGCAGACCTCATCGACAAATCATACGCCAACATGAAGGAGTTCCCATCCAACCAGCACAATTTTTTGGAGTGGATGCCGCTGCACAAAGTTAACCTCGACTACGCCGCAATAGATGGGTACGTGACCTGTGAGTTGTATCGCATGATCCTAACCTTGAAGGACAGGCTACGTCCAACATGGCAGGAAATGCTCTGCCTATGAGCAAGAATGCCCTAGGTGAATTGCAATAGGCTTTGGATGTCGGTGTTTAACTAGTTTGTACAGTTGGTGCTTTAACAATAAGTGTTTGTAATTATCAGAACATGTATGTGTGAATTTGCACTAGGAATTTGTTTATGTGATGAAATGCTCATACGTAGAACCTAGTTCATCGGCATCACAGCTGGTCACAGAAAGATTTATACCTTTCACCCGGCGGGAGAGGAGGTGCAGGCCTCTGCCAGATGCGCTGAGATGCTACCTGTCGGGGGAATACTCTCTGGATTAACCCGCGGCCCAGTGCGACTTAACTTACTCGCACGGATGAAGGCCCACTTGGGAACAAGCCCAATATTGAACCGCCATAAGGAGAAAGATCTAGAAGATAAATCCCGGAGGACGTGAAGACCAAGTAGTCTCCGAGTAGGCCTCTGTGGATGTATTCCTTATGGGGAAGTTTCCTTTTGTAACCTAGCGAGCCTCTGTGATATAAAGAGGACTCGCAGGACTTAGAGCGGGTCAAGCTATCAAGCCCCAAACCCTAGCTCATACGGCGAGTACCAGATCGGATCGCCTCCATTGTAACACCTCGATTATCATATCAATACCAATCTAGGGTAGGCAGGAAGTAGGTCTTTTACCTCACATTGAGGGGGCCGAACCTGGGTAAATCTGTGTTGATCTTTGTTCCTGCGATCCCAAGCTCGGAGATGCTTGACTCGCGTAATCCCACACCTACGAAGTCATCTATGACACCTGACGTGACAAACCCACGACAGTTGGCGCCCACCGTGGGGCCTGCGGTCAAAAGCGTCACGTTCCGCGCAGGATCGAAATCAGGCTTCAAGGACATCGCCATGGCCAAGTTGAAGACATCAATGGGGTCCCCTTCATCGACGACTCAGAGTGGGGACCCGAGGCAGATCGCATCGAGTTCGGATACATCGTTCCCATCGGATCAGTAAAAGTTTTCGTCGGATCCGTCAGTCGCAGATCTATGGACGCGACTCAAGGAAGCGAATCGGTGAAGGAGCTGCGGCCGGTCAGGGTCCGCGTGTTGGAGGAGCTACAACAAGCTACGGCAAGATTGCCCATCCCCGTCCCATCAAGACCTGTTTGGGGATCTCTACCAAATCAGGAAGGAGACCTCAAGATTGAAGAGATTGAAGCTATCAGGACGGAGCTCTGTGAAGAGGCACAAAGACTCGCGGCTGAGCGCGAAAAACTCCAAGAAGAAGGCCGACGACTCCGCCACTGCCAGCCGAAGCACCAGGCGGTGCGAACCAAGATGACATCTGAGCGCAAGAAACTCCAAGAAGAAGAGTGGCGACTCCGTCGTTGGCAGCAAAAACATCAGATCAAGATGGACAGAGGAAGAGATAAATCACAGTTCCACGGCGACCCAGAGAGCAACGTGCACGCCGCGATAGGGATATTGTCAAAGATAGCACCGGTTGGAGACACGCGAGCTGATAAGGAAGCTCGCCATGCGATCGACCTACTACAAACTGCTGCTTTACAACAAGCAAATATGTATGGAGTCACGCCCAATGAGCCGCAAAACGAGGTATCATGGGGGAGGAGTACAGCATCGAAGAAGTGGTCAACCAGTTAGCAGGTTTGCAGGTATCATTGGAAAAAGAAAAGAAGATAGAAGGCGAGTCGCGACGTCCGGAGCGACTCAGCCATCCCAGATTGAAACTGATTCAGATTCAGCGCCAGTAAACTCCTATTCATTATTGAAAGGACCAGCATGTTTTGGAGAGAAATACGGCTCACTCGTTTCCCCCCGAACTTCGACGAGTCGCAGCGAGTCACCACCTATCGCAGTGACCAAGACCCTGCCTTATGGATAGAAGACTACGAGGCAAGCATGACAGGGGCTGATGTGACTCAAGAAATACGTGCAAAATACTTCCACTTGGCAATACAGGGAGAAGCTAGGGATTGGCTATTAAGGCTGCCATCAAAATCAATAAACACATGGGAAGACTTGAAGGACAAGTTCATTCGCAGATTCCAAACAGAAGATATGAAAAACCTTAGACAATGCATTCAAAAAGAGGACGAATCAAGCGGCGACTGGATCAAGAGAGTCGCGGAGATCCTTGGCTCCGCCAAAAACTTAACAGTACAAGCTGCAATACAAGCTATGAGAAGAACTGTAGATTTGAGCCGCTGGTGCACAAATTAAGTCGCGCTGAGCACAAGATTGATAGTTTCGACCAGCTTTTGGCAACGGCTGACAAGTATGCAAAGACAGATAGGGGACAGGCGGCTTATCACAGAACCCAACGGGAAACTGCCAGTCGCGAAGACAGAACGTCGCGCACACCAGATGCAAGAGCAAGGGAGTGATAAGGCCTTACCCCTAATAACTGCAAGGGGATCTTCGACGTGCCTTGCGACTTACATCGCAGGAGAGATGGCAGGCCAGCGGGTCACACAAAGGCGCAATGTCATTATTACCGGAGGTGGAAAGAAGGCGACACGCCAGATACAGCTCAGCAGATCGATGCACCACAAGAATAAATCTAGCTCTCATCAAGAGCCTGACGTTTTACCTAGAAGAAACATAGGACAGTTTCATACAGTGGAGGTACAAACGACGGATGGAAGCCGGAAGAGCAGTCAGATTTCAACGCCAGAAAGGTATCGTCGCTGGACAGAGCAATCGGTTATTTGGAGTCGCGGCGATCACCCCCAGAAGTAAGAGATCCAGGACAGCCAGCTCTGGTGGTCACGCCAGAAGTCGCGGGATACAAGTTAAGTAAGGTCCTAATGGACGGAGGAGGAAGAGTAAACATCCTATATCAAGACACGCTCCGAAGAATGAATATACCCGAGACAAGGCTGCGACCATCCAGGAAAGAAATTCAAGGAATAATCCCAGGAGCTGTTACGCGACCAATCGGAAAGATAACACTTGAAGTTAGCTTTGGAACAGAGCGGAACTTCCGCACAGAGCTCCTAGACTTTGAGGTTGTAGCAGTCAAAAGCTCATATCATGCAATCTTTGGAAGAGAAGCCTATGTCAAATTTACCGCTCGCCCCTGCTACGTCTACCTACAGTTAAAGATACCAGGACCAAACGGTGTTATTACAATATATGGAGACAGACAGAGAGCATTAGAATGCGAGAACGCAGGCTCAGTACTCGCAGAAGAAGCTTGTATCGCCAACTCTTCACATGGTATCAGTCGCAGATCGGTGATCGCAGCTCAAAACGAGTCGCGTTGGAGGTACCGCGGAAGCGGCCAACAGGATGCAGCCACCGGATGGTAAATACCCACCGAGAAGTCGCGCATCAGCAAGATAATGCCCCAGAGGTCGCCTTGATACAAAAAGAAGACAAGAGATGGCGCATGTGCATAGACCCAGCCTCGATCAACAACCCCAGCCAAAGGGGCTCAGTTATCGTGAGACCTTACAAAGCAAACTCAATCAACATAAGTCGCAGCTCAGTGCGGCTGATCGCTAACAAAGTTGCTCTCTGCTTCAACATGAGATATACATCGGAGCTATCATGCTCGACCCGAGTCGCTTTTAGCGACTCAAAATTGAACCAATCAGGTGTTCAACCCACTCCGTTAGGAGTATTAATTCGCAACTAAGTGCGATGAGTATCAAGTATGCATGGCCTGCGGGGAATAGAAAACCCGCATTAAAGGGCCTGCATCATCATGTAACACCCTGTAAAACATCGAGTGATTATGAAATAAAGCCGGCACCCTTGACATTCAAGGGTTTGTCGTTTCGCCTCAACTATCATTGAGTCGCTGAGTCTTTTGAATTTCATATATCACTGACCCTTGAGGGCTCCTTACGAGCATCGCGAGTACCAATCGCACCTCAAATTTTGCCAAACTAGTGGCAATCCTTAAGCTAGAAGCGTCTTGCATTATGCGACCAAAGTACTGGGGTGTGGCGTCAATCGAGCTTGATTGCCTATCATGGCCGCTCTCGACCCTGAACACACATGTTCCTAGGAAATACTGAGCCGCGCGAGCGTCTACTTAATGGAATTATC
Source organism: Poa pratensis (assembly GCA_947311845.1). Taxonomy (NCBI): domain Eukaryota; kingdom Viridiplantae; phylum Streptophyta; class Magnoliopsida; order Poales; family Poaceae; genus Poa; species Poa pratensis. The sequence continues at coordinate 4,569,209 of CAMZMU010000060.1, read as the reverse complement.
AAGAAAAGAACCTGCTTATAGGTCACAAAAATACAGTTTATGATACATGAATATCTTACAGACTAACGGGCATGTCCCACATTATTTATTTTTCCTCTTCCGAGCAACAGGAGTGGGAATTGGCGCGGCTTGTCTCGCAGTTGCAGTCGCAGGTGTCCTAATAATCAGGGCGCCGCCAGACGAAGCAGAAGGGCCACCAGATACTGTTGCTGGAGCGGCAGCCCGAGATGACTCAGCTCCTGAGGACTTTTCCTTCGACACCTTGCTCCCATCAAGATTGAATTTATCAAGATAAGTGCCCAAGTCTAAGTTATCAACAAATTTTGTGGCATACCCGCGCATCCCTTTCCAGATATCGAAGTACTCGCTTATTGGCAGTTCAGTATCATCTGCGCTCATCGCCAGGCCGTGGCGAGCAACCTTGCCAACATCTATCTCTGGATAATATGCTCGAAGCAATGTCAAGACATGCGCGGCTCCGGCGCGAGCAGAGGATCGTTTCCAATCAGAGACATAATGTGGAGCCTTGAGCAGTTTATTAATCCAATACTCGCAAGATGTTGGGCCATCAGTCGCAGGAGTGATTACCGTCATAACTTCCTTGGTAACCTTTAAGAAGCGCTGGCTGAGGTCAGACAGATATACCAGTTGATCCTTCAAATTGGAGCGGGACACTGGGGCCTCAGGTCCTATGTCAAAGAAAGAAAAGGCAAGAAACAAGTCAGAGACTAACGAGTGGTTACCCAAAATATGTATGATTAAAGGAATACAAGACCAACCAGCAAGCTGCAGGACGGCTGATTTGACCATGGAGCCAAAACCCTCAAAGGCGAGTTATATTTTTCATCTCGCGCGGCGAGTTCCTTTGCGTGGTCCCCTTCAGGCGATCAATCAATTCAGTTTTAAGAGCCAGTCCTTCTCGCAAAGATTAATGACCTCGTCTTTCTCCATGAGTCGTTGCTGCATATCAGCTTCAAGTTCTTTAAATTGCTCTTCGCAGGAGTCGAGTTGACCTTTGAGAGATTTTATTTCCTGATCTTGGTCCCTAATGACCTCATTATGCTGCTCCAGGCGAGACTGCATCATTTCAGGATGGTCTATGGAAATGCCTTTACCCTTTATTGAGCCAGAAGCATCAAGCAAGGACAGTTCACGCTGAAAACAAACAGAGCAAAACGAACAAGGTAAATTATCCAGGAATTTGGGGGCTCGAGATTTGAAGCAGGAAAAGAATCAACACCCCGTGCGATGACACAAGGTTTTGATCCTTGGGGGCTACGGTATATACCTGGCGACTTGAAGAAAATTGCTCAACTAAGCCGCGCAGCAGAGCAGCATGCTTGTCTCCAGCAGAAATTATGGCATCTGCGATTGACTTAGAACTATTTCCTGGAGCTGGAATTCTATTTTCAGTAGATATCCTACCAGCAGCAGGAGTTGTGGATGGAGCTGCGGCTGGAGTCGCGGCAGGAGCCGCGTCTGCAATACCTTCCTCCAGGGAGGGCCTTGGTTGAGTCGCACCATTACTGTTTCCCATTTTCATCAGCAGCATCATCCTCGCTCATAGCTGCTGAGAAGAAGTGGGATGGGAATTAGACTTGGGAGCCTCTTCAGACATAGCCCTGCAAAACATTGATGGGTTAATAAGCTGACCTAGCAGAGCCGCAACATTAAAAGGAAGGCGAACCATACCCAGAGGCGACACGGATACTCTTCATCAGGCAACCAGAAGAAGGAGAAGATAAACCTTGCAAATCTGAACCTACAGAGTATGAAAAGAAGTAGTGGTCAGCAATTCCTTGCCAGAAATACAAAGGAGAAGAGTCGCAAACAATTACCCGAGCTTATTGAGAAGCAATCCTCTGCAGCAGTTTCGGAAGAAAAAGTAGCCTTGTTGGGATCAGCAAGTTTTAAAGATTTGGCAGCTCTTGTTTCTGCCAGTAATGCCAAGGCTTTGCGACGTTTCTCAGGCTGCGTGGGGTCTTCTGAGCTCTGGCATAAAATACGTTTCGAGGACCTGCGAGGCACCTCAGGAAGTTCCAGGAAAGGTGTATTTGGAGTCGAAGACAAAAGAGCGTCGGCCATTTGTTGTTCCTCTTCAGAAGCACTACCCTCGTGCATAACTGTATCTTCGTCAAAGGCTGCGGCTTGCCTTGACGACTCAGCCACGGATCCTTGGTTCAAGTCGACGTCCTCTGAAGGAAGAACCCAGAAATAGGGATCGATCTGAAAAGGAGCTCAGGTCAGAAATAATCAATTTTTGGGAAAGGAATTTTCGAGGAAACAAGTGACAAGTAAACATTACCACAAAAGGCTTGTGCTCAGCCCAGAAGGGAGCAAGTCCGACGTTGTCATACGAGTCAATATCCTCGTCCGTCACTCGGCGAATGAAATTTATCCACTCCCCTTTGTCCCAATCTTCAGGGCAAGTGCGATCGACGTCATTTGCATGACAAGTGAAATCCATCATAAGCCGCGAGCGGCGACTCACAGGCTGAATTCGCCATTTAGTCCAGCAAGATATGAGATCTAATCCAGTGAGACCATGGAGTGTCAGCGCTCTCACCTTGTCTAGAAGGGATTCGACAAAGGGTAACGAAGAAGGATCAGGTTTGGAAAACAAAGCATCGGTAGCCTCGAAGGGAAGAGGAGACCAAAGAGGGAGAGGAATTTCACCCTCAGGAGAAGTGTTTTTACAATAGAAGAATGTCCTTTGCCACTCCTTGATTTTCTTGGCAAGAGTTAGTTTTGGGAAGATACTACCCCTACGGCGTTGGAAGGAAATGGCGCCGCATTGGAGAAAAGGACCATCTGTGGTTTCCCTTTGACTATTGCAATTGAAAAGAGCAAGCCAGAAATCTATTGAAGGCGGGATCCCAGATAATCTTCGCAGAGGACGTGGAAGTTGCTCACTTGCAACATCGAATTAGGGCCAATATCATGGAAGCGGAGACCTAACCGCTGCATCAAGGAGCGGAAGAAGAGAGAGCCTGGGGGTTTGAACCCGCGCTCAACATGCTCCGCAAAAATCACTATTTCTCCTGGTTGAGGATTGGGGATTACCTCCTCGCCAGCCGCCCGCCATTCGCATTGATCTTTTGGCGGAAGAAGGCCCCGTGCAGATAGGGATTCCAGGAAATCTTCGTCGACCCACGAGCCTTCCCAGTTGCACTTGCGGCGAGACATTTTTCTCGATCAACGGAGATATCCACCGAAGGATTGTGAGTACGAGAAGCGAGATTGGAGGCGGCGGAAAGGAGTAGCGGATGCGTAATACAGGACTTGATGCAGAACGCTGGGGAAAACGATGAGTCAAGATAAATAACCCAGACGTGGAAGACGTTTAGATCTGAAAGTCAACCGTCAAGAAAGGATAAGTCGCGTTCTGAGTCGCCAAGAAGAGTTATAAGCCGCAGATTGGAAACAAGGAAAAGCACGGCCTAAGCATTCAAGATCAAGAAGTACTATGAAGTTCAGGCCATGCTTGGGGGCTAATGTCGGGGGAATACTTCTGGATTAACCCGCGGCCCAGTGCGACTTAACTTACTCGCACGGATGAAGGCCCACTTGGGAACAAGCCCAATATTGAACCGCCATAAGGAGAAAGATCTAGAAGAAAATCCCGGAGGACGTGAAGACCAAGTAGTCTCCGAGTAGGCCTCTGTGGATGTATTCCTTATGGGGAAGTTTCCTTTTGTAACCTAGCGAGCCTCTGTGATATAAAGAGGACTCGCAGGACTTAGAGCGGGTCAAGCTATCAAGCCCCAAACCCTAGCTCATACGGCGAGTACCAGATCGGATCGCCTCCATTGTAACACCTCGATTATCATATCAATACCAATCTAGGGTAGGCAGGAAGTAGGTCTTTTACCTCACATTGAGGGGGCCGAACCTGGGTAAATCTGTGTTGATCTTTGTTCCTGCGATCCCAAGCTCGGAGATGCTTGACTCGCGTAATCCCACACCTACGAAGTCATCTATGACACCTGACGTGACAAACCCACGACACTACCATCGCGCTGCGACGCAATCACCTCCTCCTCCTTCTCCTTCGTCGACATACACCACCTCCTCCTTCTCCAGATCAGATACCACCAAAAAATCCTCCACCACCTCTAGATCGGCCACTTCCTCCTCCAGATCGGCCACTTCCTCCTCCAGATGGGTTTCTACTGGTAGATCCGCCGGAGGTGCTGCACCACCACCTCATGAATGACCTCCTCCACATCGGCCTGGCTCAGAAGAAGCCGAGCATCACCGGAGGAGGAGGGCGTCAGATGGTGGCACTGCCGCATCATTAGCGGACGCATGGCCGCCTCCAGATCGACCTTCCCCTCACGAAGGGCTGCCGCTAGAACGGTGCTGCTGCGGCGGCTAGAGCCGCGGCCGCGATGGCCGGATCTAGAAGCGCCGACAGAGGAAGCCATTAGAGAGAGTGAGGAGAGTTGAAAGCCACAGTGTGCCGCGGCTAGGGTTGGAAGAGAGACAGTGATAGAGTGATAATGAGACCGATAATTTGCCAGAGCCGGCAGTATATATTAGCACCACATTGGCAACGGACATTTTATATAACCGTTTCCATTACTTTTACACCAGCGAGAGAGTATACTTACTAACAGGTACTCTAAATTACATATGAACGCAGAGACCACTTAGGAAACGGTAATGAACCACATAGGATACATATATTAATAATAAAGATGACTAAACTACATACGGACTTGATAATGAAGTAAACTATTACATATATGCTACTACTAGCTAATGCTACTACTAGCAGCTGTTGTTGAAGACTCGGCTCGTCGTCGCTGTACACGAGTGCGTCCCTCCGACATAAGGTACCGTCGAAGATCTTGATGAAGAACCCGTTGTCGCCGTCGAACTCGAAGCACAAAAAGTGCCCCTGCTCAAGCTTGTACGCTTGGGCGAATGACTTCCATCCCTGGCCGAGGTACAAATTCCCCCCGGCACTCACGGCCATCTTCACCGCCCAGCTGCCGTTCTCGCAGTCCTCCATCTTCAGATGCATGGTACCTGCCACCATGCCTTGGAGCTTCTGTGCGAACGCCCTCGGGAGCCTCAGGCGGCTCTCGATGCCCTTGTACAGGATAACCAAGAACTCGAAGCCGCGCAGCTCCGGGGACATGTCTTCAGAGGACGGTGAGGGCGACACCGACGGCGTGGCATTACGGCTGCGCCCCCTACCACGGCCGCGCCCTCGTCCACGGCCGCGACCGCTGATGGTACCTCTCGCCGGGGACATGTCTTCAGAGGACGCTGAGGGCAACACCGACGGCATGGCATTGCCGCTGCGCCCCCTACCACGGCCTCGCCCTCGTCCACGGCCGCGACCGCTGCTGGTACCTCTCGCCATGGATTTGGACGGAGGGGATCTGGTGAAGTTTGAATAACTGGAGGCGATGGGGACTGGGGCTTCAAAGAGACCGCTGCTGGTACCTCTCGCCATTTATACTCGCGGGTCTGCTCCGCCCACCTCCCCATCTGCCCATTCGTAGCCTCCACGTATCAACATTTTCAACGGTTGGAAAATTCTATCTGTTACCATAGAGGCAAATATTGGAAACGGACAATTTTATTAACCATTGCCAATATAATAGTGACGGAGATTGGTAAGGGTCCGTTGCCAATGTAGGCGGGCCAGGTCAGGTTTGTACGCACCGGCCGCGTGGAAAGCGCAATTCTCCGTCGCCTAACGCCTGCCGTTTCCATAGAGGGGTATCCGATATGTCGTTCTGTACTAGTGAAGAGAGGTGTTTTAGTGACTTGAAAACATTTACAACCATATTTTCCTCTCTCATAATAACTTTCAGTAGCATCATGAACAAACTCAACAATATAACTATCACGTAAAGCATGCTTTTCATGATCTACAAATACATAATTTTTATTAAGCTAAAAAACAGTGGGGTTATTAAACCCACTTTTGACAATAGTAGTATAATTAATATCATTAAGCAACATAGGGACCATCATCAAGAGAATTATCATATATAAGATTAGGGAGCACATTTTTACTTTCTGCAATTTCCTCTTTTACTTGAGTCAGGTGTTGTTTACTTTAAATTTATCAAAAGTAAATATTTCAATAGAATCATGACATTCAACAATATGGCATTCTTCCTCCTTAGGTAGGCATGGAGGGTAATTATATAATGTAAGAGTTAAAGAGTTACTATCATTAGAAGGTAGATCCTCCTTTTGTTCATCACTCTCTTCCTCTTTTTCATCCAATGAGTTTTCAGCTTCAGCAATTTCTTCTTCCACAGGTTCCTGCAAGGCATAAGTTTCATCTTTTGGAGGAAACATCCTCTCAAGATGTTCAGTTATATAAGAATTATTATCCTTGTACGTATCATAACAATATTTAAGTATGCCAAAACTTTCAGATTTATAAGGGCATCAATTTTATGCTCAAGATAAGAACTAATTTCAAGGGCACCTTAAAAAACAATAAATTCTTCAATTCTTTCCACCTCATACCCATTATAGTAACCTTTAACATAAGAAGCTAAGGTTTCATTATCATTACAAGCATATTGGAAAGAAAAAATTTTAGACTTCCTATAACATCAGATTCATTAAACAAAAAGATTTGCCAAATATAAAGCATAAATTTCTAGCATATTCCTCTAGTTGATTTAAGATTTTCCATAAGTACATCCCTTTTTGTGACAAGCAGTATTCCTATAATATCTTCGTTCATCCTCTGTGGACCCACCTTCCAACAAGATCTAGTTTCATAGAGAAAAGCCATTGATAGCAAATAAACAAGTAGACATAATAACAAACCGAAATAAACTAGAGGCAAGTAACTATATTTTTTTTGTGTTTTTGATAAATAGAGCAAACAAGACAAGATAAAAATAAACTAAGCAAGACAATAACAAAGTAAAGAGATTGGAAGCGAGAGACTCCCCTTGCAGAAGACTGCTACTCCCCGGCAACGGCGCCAGAAAATATTGTACTACTGTGATAACACACGTTCGTTGGGAGACCCCAAGAGGAAGGTATGAAGCAGTGCAGCAGCAAGTTTTCCTCAGTACGAAACCAAGGTTATCGAACCAATAGGAGTAGAAGCACTTTGAAGGTTATCAACACGCCAAAAATATGCTGTTGCAGGGAGTTAGGCCATTGACGTGGAACCTGCACACAACACAATCAAACTACTTTGTCCAACGAAACAGTGAGGTTGTCAATCTTACCGGCTTGCTGAAAACAAAGGATTAAAGTATGGTGTGGAAAACAATGTTTAATTCAAGAGAATGAAAAGGAACAATGATTGCAGTTGGTTGTATTATCAGTGTAAAAGAATGGACCGGGGTCCACAGTTTACTAGTGGTGTCTCTCTATAAAGATAAACTAACATGCTGGGTAACAAATTACAGCTGGGCAATTGACAAAATATTGAGCGCATGACAATGCATATATATGACATGATGATTACTATGATATTCATGTGGGCATTACGACAAAATACATAGACCATTATACAACAGCATCTATGACTAATAATCCACCTTCAGGTTGTCATCCGAGTTCTCCGTTGGTATTAAGTTGAAGCAATGGATAATTGCATTACGTAATGTGCGTAAAGTAAACAAATGCATTAGATTTAATGGACGTACCCTCAAGCTAAGCATCGGTTATTTTATCCCTAGTGGCAACAGCACATCCACAATCTTAGAAGTTGTTGTCACTCTCCAGATTACCGGAGGCATGAACCCACTATTTGGCATAAATACTAACTCTTGGAGTTACAAGCATTACTCGGCCAAAACATCTACTAGTAACGGAAAGCATGCAAGATCATAAATAACATATAAGCTAGATTGATATCAACTTGACATAGTATTCAATATTCATCGGATCCCAGCAAACACAACATGTAGCATTACAATAAGATGATCTTGATCATGATAGGCAGCTCACAAGATCTAAACATGATAGCATAAACTGGAGAGACAACCATCTAGTTATTGCTATGGACCCGTAGTCCAAGGATGAACAATTCACGCATCACTCCGGAGGCGTGCATGGTGATGTAGAGCCCTCGGTGATGATTTCCCTCTCTCGGCAGGGTGCCAGGAAGAGCTTCAGAACCCTCCGAGATAGGGATGACGACGGCGGCGGCTCTGGAACTTCTCATGGATCGAGGCTCGGGTATTTAGGGTTTTCCCCTCAGGAGGAATAAATAAGCGAAAGGGCGGCAGCTGGAGGCACCCGTGGGGCCCACACCACCCCACGGCGTGGCAAGAGGGGGAGCCACGCCGCCACATGGTGTGGCTGGCTCGTGGCCCTCCTCCGTCTCTCCTTTGGACTCGTGTACGTGTTGGAAAAATAGGAGGTTCTGTCCAAGTTTCGTCCAATTCCAAGAATATTTCCAGAACAGCTTTTCTGAAATACAAAAACAGCAGAAAACAGGAACTGGCACTGTGGCATCTTGTTAATAGGTTAGTCCCAGAAAATGCATAAAAATGCTATGAAGTGTATATAAAACATGTAGCAATTGGTATAATATCAACATGGAACATCAGAATTTATATATACGTTTGAGACGTATCAGCGGCACCAAAGCGTCATGGCGAGCTTGGGCGTGTGGAGGCGTGTGCGTGGAGGACTTGTTCTTGGACGACGAGGGCCTCCAGCGGTGGGCTCTTAGTGGCACCATTCCCGACGCTCTTCTCTCCGGAGGGAGGGGGAGTGCGGTGACCCAGCACACCACTGCATGTTGTAGTGTACAAGTCGTGATGTAACATGCATGGAAGGACCTCTCCGCAAATATTACATCCCTCAGACTAGTACAACATAACATAGCCGGTCCAAGGTAATGTGGCACCGATCCAGATGATCGAGCTACCCCATGTACCAGTCCCAGAAACACTGGATATACGACAGCTTGGTAAACAAAGACAAAACCAAATATATTCATAAGGCTTCGAGTTCGAACTGATACAATATTACATCACGGGGTGAGGCTCCAGCTTGGGCGCAACAGGCGCACACAACAGTATGTACATTATTTTTCTAACATCGAGCCTCTAGCGGAAGTCGTAGCGGAAGCGAAGATAGTAGCGTAGCGATAGCGTCCTTATTCCACAGGGTCCTGCCTGGGACACGGGTTCCTAATTCTCATAGAGCGGGTACTCGGCGATTGGTTCAGCAGGGTCTGGCCACATGAAAAGCCAGGTAAGTACTTGAAGCACTCGCAAGACATCAGCCCAAAAACAAGCAAGGTCTATCTATATGACATGGCATGGTTCAGAAAGTAACATGGCATGAGGTCGGTTGCGAGGATGAGTCCAAGCTTAACGGTTGGACATAACTTACCTACTTACCTTAGTAGGGGTGTTTTCTCGATATCAAGTGAGATCACGTTTCTCACTTGACAACTCATAATCACAACTAGGCATTCAAGCCTCTAGCCAACTCTGGCTTAATTCACAACTATCCGAGTCCTTAGCCAACTCTGGCTTGACTCCCAAAATCTCCTGTATTCGTTGGTCTCAACTTAGTTATTTCTCCAAGTTCGACTGGACTGACTCATAGTGTGACTTGACCCAAACATCGTCCCGTAACCTAGGGACAAGGCTAGAATCTAGATTTACACTCTCGAGAGGTTGCAACATTTATCCACACGCTGAGGTCTAGGCTTGTACCGCCGGTACCGAAGTACTAGAACCGATCATGGCGGCAGCACAAACCCACACTTCCACAACCGTTTATCCTACCCGGACACTCCCTGTATAGCCACCGACATAACTCTACGCCTTATGAAGAAGTGAATCCGGCACGTCCCCAACAGATGAGCGACGCCTAGCTCCGGAACCTTCACAAGACTAGCCCCGACCACAAAGGTAACCGACTAGACTTGCCAAAAGGGTGGCGTCAAAGGAGGCCTGATAAAATACTCAGTTATGGTCGCCCATGTGAACGACGCATGGTTGTGCTGGGTGTTTGGTGAGTGGCACTAAGTGACTCAATCTAGTCGAGGGAGGTGATTATCTTCTTAGTCATTTTGTTTGATTACAGACATCAACATTAACAAAGTAACACAAGGTAACCTCATAATAATAACACAGAATATATCACTTGCATGCATAGATAACAACATAACAATAATAATAATACCCGGGTGACTGTGGCGGGAGACCCGGCCGGTGTCACTCGGGGGTTAGTGTTCACAGAATAATAGCATAATGTTTCAAACGGATGACGGTGGCGGGAGACCCGGCCGGTGTCACCGTAAAAGAATGAACCGAAAAGCACTCATAAAAATGAGAGGGCATCCATTCCACTCGGGGTTACCCCGACGTGGTGTCAGCAATCTCGGCAATAAGAACCAAATGGAAAGTCAGCTCCCAAGCGTCGCAGTCCGGGTGGTCTATGCCAACCATATTTGACGGAGGGACAAGGCAAATAACTCTTTTGGCGAATGCCCCAACTCCGAGGATCATAAGACGACATTCGTCCGCTCCTCACCTCGGCGAAGAAGAAAGAAGCAAACAAAGCCCCGCAAGCGCGAGACGCACAGTTGTAATAATTTCCCCCATTCCTTGACTGAGGCGGTATCACCGGCCATTGTCTAGGGAACGTGAGTGTTGCACGGATAAGCAATACAAAGGAGTGCAATAATTAAAAATGCAATATGACATGTGAGGTGCAACAGATATTAATTCAGCAGTCAAAATATTTCCTAAGTTCGACCAAGTTTGAAATTGGGTTGGTGGCTTGCCTTCGGGTTCAGAGGTAACTCCTAATCCGTCGGAGAGGTTCGAATCTAAAAGAACAAGACAAAAATGCATCAAAAATTACTCCTAGGGTATTTAAATAAATGCCAAAAAAATAAATTCCAAATAATTCTTTTCTGGTTCCATTTGAAAGAGAAAATTCAAACTAAGCCAACAAAATTGGTTTCATATTTTTCTGACCATTTTTCAGAGAGAAATGGCATTTCAAAGTTTGGTTTAATTTCTGCCAATTTCCAGTAGAAAAATAAAACAGAAAATCCAAACAGAAAAACGATTCGGAAATGTTTAAAAACCTGACAGTGGGTCCCACTGTCAGTGACTCATAGATCCCGAACCGTTTTCTTCTCACGCGCGGAAAAATAAAAGAAATCCGGCGATGCTCCGGCGAACTCACCGGCGTCGAATCGCGGCGGCTAGGGCGAGGCAGAGGGGTGGGGAAGGAAGCAGAGCGGCTCAGGGAGAGGTTGCGCAGCTCGTCGGTGCACTCGAGCTTGATGGGGAGCTCGGGCGGCACCAGTGCGTCTTCTCCGGCGGCGGGAGCTTGCGGTCGATGATGGACACGGCGTCTCCGGCCACCATTCACCCTGGCGAGCACGGCATCGTCACCGCCATGACCTGGGAGGCTGGGTGGAAGGAATCGATCGGGGGAGGCTAGGGTGAGCGAATGGTGCGGTGGGCAGTGCGGCTCGGGAGGGCTCGATCCGGCGAGGGCTAGCTCCTCTGGGCTCGTGGCTGGGGTGGAGGGCGACTGAGGGAGTGGGAGAGGTGGTGTGGTGAAGGAATGGTGCGGGGGTGGCCGTTTTATACGGTTCCCGTGCAGCGGCGGGAGTAATGGCGCGGCGAGGTGTCGCGCACGGCGTGGAGGCGACGGTGGACGGTGTGTCGCGAAACCGGTGGCACAGAAGGCGCACGCGGCACAGGAGGGAGCGAGTGGATGAGCTCGGGGCGGCTGGGTCGCTGACGAGCGGGGCCCCGGCGGCGCTGTGCTGGACGGCGCGTCGGCTAGCGGTCCGGGCGCGTGCGGGATTCTCCTCCGGCGACGCGTGGTGGCTGAGAGGTTCAGGGAGAGGAGGGGAACACGCTGGGCTTGGTTAGGGTCGCGGGGAAGCTGAACGCGACGACCATAACACGGCGGCGCCGTCGGCACGGACTCGCCGGCGGTGATCACCGTTTTGTCCACGCCAGAAGCGACATCGACACGTTTCTCTCAGCTCCGTGCTCCAAATGAGGTGTGGTTTTCACCACTGTGTGCCAAATTCAAAATCCTCTAACTTTGCTGACTAAAGTTTCTTCAAATTTGAAAGTTGGTCCGACTAGTTTTTGTGAAAAACAATACTGGTCAAAAAGGTTTTAAAGTTTTGGAGGGGTAGATGGTGTTAGATGGATATGCCCTTTTGTCTGAGGTAGGAGGGATCAAGGGGAGTCTATCTATGCCCTGGATTCATCCAGGAAAAATAATTTGGATAGGTTTAAAAATGTTTTGAGAAAACAGGCAGAAAGGAAAAAGAATTATGGAGGGAAATTTTCCTAAGTCATGGCCCCATATTTTTTTATAAAAGTGACCCACATCAACTAGGGAAGGTTCCCTAATTTTTGCAGAATTTTTGGAGACATAAAAATAGGGGTTCCTTTGTAAGGTCAATAAAAAGGGTAATTTTTAAAAAGGAAAAAGAATTTCCCAATTAAATATTTATCCAGAGATAAAATCACAAATGCAAGTACCAAGTGGGAGGAAAATGGAAAGCACAAGATCCCACTTGATTTATCATGTTTGCAAAGGTTCAAGATTTTAAAAGAATTTCCTGGAGGTTTAAACCCAAATGCACATGAAATAATGCATTTTGGGAAAAATTGCAAAAAGGCCAAAATTCGGGGTGTTACAGACCTTCCCCCCTTAAGATGAATCTCGTCCTCGAGATTCCGGTTGCTCGTTGAACAGATACGGATATTCTGCCTTCAGCAAATCTTCTCGTTCCCAGGTTGCTTCTTCCTCTGTGTGCTTGTCCCACTGAACCTTGTAGAACTTGGTGACCTTGCTGCGAGTGCGGCGTTCTGACTCATCCAAGATTCTGACGGGGTGTTCCTCGTAAGTCAGTTCGCTGCTCAACTCCAGTTCCTTAAAGTCAGCCTGCTTGGTTGGGGGTGAGATGCACTTCCTTAGCTGGGATACGTGGAAGACGTCATGTACTCCAGCCAATTCCTCTGGCAGTTCCAGCTGGTAGGCTACTGATCCTTTCTTGCCACAATCTTGAAAGGTCCAATGAATCTTGGGGCAAGCTTTCCTTTCATGTGGAATCTTTTCAGTCCCTTGAGAGGTGTTACTCGAAGATAGACATAGTCGTTTTCCTCGAAGTGAATCTGACGATGTCGCCGGTCGTAATAGCTTTTCTGGCGGGATTGCGCTGCCTTGAGCCGGTCCCGAATCAGACGTACTTGCTTTTCTGCCCTCATCAAATCATCGGGCTTAAAGATCTTGCGGTCTCCAACCTCGGACCAGTTTAGTGGGGTCCGGCATTTTCTCCCATACAGGGCTTCAAAGGGTGACATCTTCAGGCTGCCTTGGTAGCTGTTGTTGTATGAGAACTCTGCATAGGGTAAACTATCTTCCCATCCTGCCCATAGGCGAGTACACACGAGCGGAGCATATCCTCCAGGATTTGATTAACCCGCTCGGTTTGACCGTCGGTCTGCGGATGATAGGCTGTGCTGAAGGATAACTTTGTTCCCATGGCATGATGTAGGCTTGTCCAAAATTTGGAGGTAAATTGTGTACCTCTATCCGACACAATGGTCTTCGGGACTCCGTGGAGTTTGACAATCTTGTTCACATAGAGTTGTGCCAGTTGGTCCGAGCGGTATGTGTCTTGACGGGGATAAAGTGAGATACCTTCGTCAACGGTCAACAATGACCCAGATGGAATCATTTCCTCGGCTGGATTTGGGAAGTCCGACAATGAAATCCATACTTATGTTGTCCCATTTCCACTCGGGTACCTTAAGGGGTTGGAGATATCCGGCGGGTTTCTGATGCTCGGCCTTCACCAGGTTGCATACATTGCAGCATGCGACATAGTAAGCGATATCCTTCTTCATACCGGACCACCAGAAGGTTTGCTTCAAGTCTTGGTACATCTTGGTGCTCCCGGGTGAATGGAATAGGCAGACTCGTGGGCTTCCCTGAGGATCTGCTGTATTAGTGTGGTCTTGTAGGGTACACAAAGGCGGGTACCGAAGCGGAGTACTCCTTGGCTGTCCAGGGAAAATTCCTTGGCCTGACCCAGCGGTATCTTGGCCTTGATCTTGCTTAGGCCGGGGTCGTTGGCCTGCTCGGTTTTTATTTCTTCCTCCAGGTCTGGCTTTACTTTAGGGTGCTTAGATAGGCCTGTTTCCCACGCACAAGTTTAGCTTGCGAATTCTTTCTCCAGACTTGGCCGCATCTTAGGGGGCTTCCTGCTCAGAGCATCTGCTACCACGTTGGCCTTCCCGGGATGATAATGAATCCCAAGGTCGTAGTCCTTGATTACTTCCAGCCACCTCCTTTGCCTCAGATTGAGGTCAGGCTGGGTGAAGATATACTTCAAGCTTTTGTGGTCCGTGTAAATCTCGCATCTTCGACCAATAAGGTGGTGTCGCCAAGTCTTCAGGGCGAGTATGACGGCGGCTAATTCCAAGTCGTGGGTGGGATAGTTGAGCTCGTGGGTCTTGAGTTGCCTTGACACATATGCGATGACCTTTCCTTCTTGCATGAGTACGGCTCCTAGCCATTTCTGCAGGCATCACAGTATACGGTGAAATCCTTGGCATCATCAGGCAACACCAGAATTGGGGCGGTGGTTAACCGGGTCTTTAACTCGTTGAAACTTTCCTCGCACTCATCTGTCCAGGCATACTTGCGATTCTTCTTCAATAGATCCGTCATGGGCTTGGCTATCTTGGAAAAGTTTTCGATGAATCTTCGGTAATACCCGGCCAATCCTAGGAAGCTTCGGATTTCTGATACGTTGGTGGGAACTTTCCAGTTTAGCACATCGGAGATCTTGTTGGGGTTTACAGCCACACCGGCTCCAGACAACACATGTCCTAGGAATTCCACTTCCTTTAACCAGAATTGGCATTTGCTGTACTTGGCATAAAGTTGTTGCTCACGCATTCTTCCAAGAACTATTCTGAGGTGTTCGGCGTGCTCCTCCTCATTTTTGGAGTAGATGAGGATGTCGTCGATAAACACCACGACAAACTTGTCGAGATACTCCATGAATACCTTGTTCATCATGCCCATGAAGTAGGCTGGAGCATTTGTTAGGCCGAAGGACATAACTGTGCACTCATACAATCCATATCTGGTGGTGAATGCGGTCTTGGGGATATCACTTTCTCGAATCTTCAGCTGGTAATAACCCGTACGGAGATCAATCTTGGAGAATACTCGGGCACCACGGAGTTGGTCGAATAAATCATTGATTCTCGGGAGTGGGTACTTGTTCTTGATGGTGACATCATTGAGAGCGCGATAGTCGATGCATAATCGGAGGGTACCATCGCTCTTCTTTGCAAACAAAACCGGTGATCCCCAAGGTGAAATGCTTGGGCGGATGAACTTTTTCTGAATCAATTCGTCAAGCTGTTTCTTCAGTTCCACTAGCTCGGGACTTGTCATACGGTAGTGTTTCTTGAATATTGGGTTTGTCCCTGGTACAACTTCAATTGCAAATTCAATATCACGGTCAGGGGGCATTCCGGGTAATTCATCTGGAAAGACATCCGGGTATTCACTGACCACATACACTTCCCCTATCTCCGGGGCTTGAGCAAGAAACATCTTCGCATTTATCTGGTGAGGCTTATTTGGCACATAAGTGGTTCGTATGCCTTCCGGGTTGGTGAGAGTAACTGCCTGGTTGCACAGTCGATCTGAGCTGCATGCTGAACTAACCAATCCATACCCAGGATGGCGTCGAGGCCGGGCACATTGAGGGTGCTAAGCTGAGCGGGAAATTTCACTTGATTGATGCTGATTGTCAGGTCTTGACACATGGTGTTTGTTTTCATCTCCGAGGCGGGGGTTTGTATCACCAAAAGATGGCCCAAAGGGGAAACGGGAAAACGGTGTTTGGCAACAAAATCCTTCGAGATGAAAGAATGGGAAGCTCCAGAATCGAATAAAATCAGCGCGGGTTTAGTGTTGATAGTACACGTACCAAGCACTACGTCTGAAGCTTCATATGCTTCCTCTGCTGACATGTGGTGGACGCGGGCAACTTGAGGTGGCTTGATCGCCCCAGCAGGGTGGTTGTTGCCGGAGTTGTTATTGTTGCCGTTGCCGTTACTGAGGGGGCAATCCTTGATGTAGTGTCCTGTCTTGCCGCACTTGAAGCAGGAGTTCTCCCTCTTACAATCATCCACGAGTGGGCGCTTGTGGTAGAATCCTTCCCGGGGGTATCCATCCTTCCTGGGTTGATTCCAAGAGTTCTGAGGTGTGAGATCGGTTGTTGGGTTGCCATGGGCGTGGCTTGAGAACCTTCATGCTGGTTCTTGCGTGGCTCGAACTTCCGCTTGTGGGAGTCATAGATGGTGCGGTGCTCCTTTTCTGAGATTAGCGCAGTGTTGATCATGGCCTGAAAATCTGGAAACTGCAGAACACTGAGCTGAGTTTTTATGGCCTGATGCATTCCATGAAGGAACCTGTCTTTCTTCTTTTCCTCAGTGTTGATGTCCTCAGGTGCATAGCGAGCAAGGTTGTTGAACTTGGTCAGATATTCGCTGATGGACTTGCTGCCTTGAGTAAGTGCCAAAAATTCCTGCTGTTTCATCTTTATGAGGCTTGAGGGAATGTGGGCCCTGCGGAATGCTTCCTGAAATTCTGCCCAAGTGACAGGGGGTCCATCGCCTCTGGCGTCCTTTTGGTTGTCCCACCAAATGCTGGCGGGCCCTCAAGGTAGTGGGTAGCGAAGGGCACTTGGTCTGCTCGTCACGCGAGCGAGCTCCAGTTTCTTTCCCATAGCGGAGCCAATCATCAGCCTCAAGTGGGTCATCAGCATATGCGAACTTGGGCGGTTGTGTGCGCTGGAAGTCTTGCAGCTTTGAGCGGCCTGGGGGTGGAACATTACGGGCTTGCATGTACGTGCCAAACTCTCTCATGATCTGTGTCAGATGCTGGTTGTGGCGTTCATCCATCATCATCATAAACTGACTTGGGCTTGGTTCCTGATTTGGTGGAGGAGGAGGTGGTTGCGGAGGCTCGGGATCCTCGCCAGCTTGTCGTGCGGAACGACGAACCGGGGTTCCTTGGCTGCTACTCGCACCGCTATTGGGCCTCATCCTGAACTGCTGAGTGTAATGGCGCGTATCATGAGCATCCATATGGGGAGGTGTAACATCCACGGAAAAACCAAATGGAAACACAGTTTGCAAAAGAAACACAAGCATGATGTTATACAATGGATGATGGGGTTACAAGATTCAAGCACTCGCTATTTTACAACAGATGCAAGGTAAAGATACAAGCTACTCGTACAGGATACATGGTACAAGATACAAGACGCAAAGCACTCGGTACCAGATGCAGGATACAACTCTACCACTACATTATTCAAGCACGCGATACATCGGAAAGTAGTACACTAAGCGATGCGTCTCCGAGCGTCTAGAACTCCATCTCGAGGGGTGTCGCTGGCGTGGCGGTGTCGAGGGGCTCCTCCGCGGGGCTGTAGTCGGGTGAAGCGCGGTCGTCGCGGGAGTCTCCGGAGTAACTCTGTGGCTCGGCCGCCTGGACGCGACGACGCTGAGACCGAACGGGAGTGAAGCGCGTAGTAGTGAGCAGCGCTGCTACGAGTGCGGGAAGGTGGCCGGAGCGGTAGACGAGGAGTAGCGGGCAAGCCCCCTCCTGATCTGCTCGAGGGAACTGAGCCTAAAGGTGGGGAGACGAGGTGGGCGACTAGAAGTGCCGGAACCAGAAGCTCGCGTCATCTCGGCCAAGGCACGTTGGCGCGAAGGGAGGCAAACTGGAGAAGGGTGGTGTGGAGGTACTGGTGGAGATAGGTGGTGTACTGAATAAGGGGGAGAGAGGTGAGCTAGGGTCACCTGGGTTGGGGAAAAGGGTGTCCCCGTTGTCTAAAGCCAACCTCGGGAAGTAGGCGTAACGGGTGCACTGCTTCATGACGGGGTCGACGGTGCGAAGGAACAGGATGGCATCTCCTGCAGCCTCCTGTATGGCTCGAGACGCCTGTGTACAGACACCGGAAGTGAGGCCGTGCTCGATCCCTGCGGACACGGGCTGCGGACGCAGGCGGACGGTGGCGGTGAACTCCGAGGTGACCTGTCGAGACGGTTGTGGTACACGTGGTAAGTCGGGGGAGGTGCGCCTGGGTAGAGGTGGTCCCAGATCTCCCGAAGAAACTGCGGAAAAACCGGGAACGTGCACGGCGGTAGTCTCGGCGAGCAACTCTGCCATCTGTGACAGAGACAGAATTCAAATAAAGTGAGCGTTAAGTTTTAAAGCACAAACAGACAGAGAAACATTGGAAAAAGTTGTCAACACAACAAGTTCTATTCTACGTCGTCCAAGAACTAGGGCATCCTACAGGCAGTTAGGCTCTGATACCAAGCTCTGTGGCACCCCGATCCAGATGATCGAGTCACCCCATATACCAGTCCAGAAACACTGGATATATGACAGCTTGTAAACAAAGAAAACCAAATATATTCATAAGGCTTCGAGTTGAACAAATACAAATTACAACACGGGTGAGGCTCCAGCTTGCGCAACAGGCGCACACAACAGTATGTACATTATTTTTCTAACATCGAGCCTCTAGCGGAAGTCGTAGCGGAAGCGAAGATAGTAGCGTGGCGATAGCGGCCTTATTCCACAGGGTCCTGCCTGGGACACGGGTTCCTAGTTCTCATAGAGCGGGTACTCGGCGACTGGTTCAGCAGGGTCTGGCCACATGAAAAGCCAGGTAAGTACTTGAAGTACTCGCAAGACATCAGCCCAAAAACAAGCAAGGTCTATCTATATGCATGGCATGGTTCAGAAAGTAACATGGCATGAGGTCGGTTGCGAGGATGAGTCCAAGCTTAACGGTTGGACATAACTTACCTACTTACCTTAGTAGGGGTGTTTTCTCGATATCAAGTGAGATCACGTTTCTCACTTGACAACTCATAATCACAACTAGGCATTCAAGCCTCTAGCCAACTCTGGCTTAATTCACAACTATCCGAGTCCTTAGCCAACTCTGGCTTGACTCCCAAATCTCCGTGTTCGTTCGCTCAACTTATTATTTCTCCAAGTTCGACTGGACTGACCATAGTGTGACTTGACCCAAACATCGTCCCGTAACCTGGGGACAAGGCTAGAATCTAGATTTACACTCTTTGTAACAGCCCCAAATTTGAGTACCAAATTTTCACTTTTGTGTCCTCTTTTGCATCATGGCATGCATGCATCATTTGCATCCATTCTAAAATTGCTAAACCACACATTAACTTGGTTTGGCAACATTGGAAACTAGAATGCCAAACTTGCTCCAACAATTTACAAAGCAATGAAAGCATTCAAGCTTGCAAACAAAATACTTCGACATCGCATATTTGTCGAGGAAGTTCCAAAAGTTCCAAAGTTAAATTTGGGCAAACTATTTTGACTGGTAAATAAAATAAAAGGAGAGCAACTCAAAATTGCCTGTGGGCAATTTCTATTTTATTTCCTACCAAATGATTTTCAAATAATCTGTAAAATTAGGGGAACTTCATATTAATATAATGACACTCACCAAAATTGGCATAATTTTTGGAAGTGTTTAAGTGGCCCAAATAATTCAGAATCTGTGCAACCAGTGCTGGCAGGGACCACTCTGTGATTTTTTAAAAGTTCCAGGGGGTATTGGCAAAACGTGCAACTCTTCTCTCTCCTCCCGCCAGAGACGCGCGCGGCCATGCCGCCGTGGCGTGCTCCGCATGCCCGGCCCCCCCTCTGCCCTTCCCGTTGCAAGGAAGAGAAGCCAAACTGGGCCCCCACCTGCCCTGCTCCTCCTCCCCACTCTCCACTTGCCCCTGCTCCCCTCTCTCCTCCTTCCCCACGGGCTCACCATGGCCGCCATGGCACCGAGCATGCCGCCGCCCGTAGCCGACGATTGAAGCGCTCCCGAGTAAATCCAAGAAGCCCACAAGCGCCGCCGCTTCTCCCTCTCCGTCCTCGCCGGAGGAATCGAACCGGGAGGCACGAAATCGACACCGCCGTCCGAATCCCCGCCGACCACCGCCGCCGCTCGCCGGACGATTTCCCGTCGCCGTGGTCCGTCCCAACCTCGCCGCCTTCTCAAACAAGATCAGGGTGAGCTACTGGTCATCCCCTTGCCTCCCTTCCCTTCGCTCGCGAACCGTAGCTCAAGTTCGTTGAGCTCACCGTCGCCGTGCGTGTGCCGTCTCCGTCGGATATTCCGGGTCGGGATCGATCGGATAGTCCGGCTGGGTCCAGCACCGTTTTCTTTCAGTCCTTAGCCGAAAATTGGAGACGTTGGTGCAGATCGGATAATCCGGTTAGTAAAAATTCGGATTTTCCGAATTTAACCAGTACACCGAAAAACTCAGTCCTTAGCCAAATTTTTGGACCCTCGTTTCAATCGGATATTCCGATGTTGCAAAAGTCGGATATTCCGATTATGGTCAGTACAAAAATAATTCTCCCGTCTAAAGTTATTCCTTCTTTCTAGTTGGTTACAAATAGTTGGGTTGTGTCGGATGTAAATTGTAACCAGGAGATAATTAAAACAAGGGAAGAAAATATTAAAAGAAATTATTTAATTTAGTAAGTTAGAAAATCTATAACTTCTATCGGTGCATTTTAAGATTGGTGTATGATACCAAATGCTCATAATTTTATGGATTTAACTAGTGACATCATCTCATGCATGTTTACCTCATTTTAAGCACAGGAAAGCATTAAAAACAAGGTAGAGCAATATTTCTCTTTTGGTGAATAAATTTACTCGCTCCCCTTTTAAAATTGGTCGATTTTGCTAGAGAGCTTCTAATAAGTTCAGTACCTTAACTTTGTCATGTCATCATGTTTGCGCATTGCAATTGTGAACGCATGTGTGGTGATTGATTGTTCTCTTCCGATGTTTGTTCTTTTCGTTAGATCAAGCAACCGGGGTTACTCCACAATGCCCCGAGGATCCGTACTACCAGCACGTTGATCAAGGCAAGCGTAATCCCCCCCTCTGAGCATATCTTATCCTAAGTTTCCGCAAATATTTTCTCCACTATAATATTGCATGCGGTTCTAAATGTCAATTTTGATTGGATTAGAGTATCCTATAGTTGCATTAAGTTTCCGATGCCAATACCTGTTTCCCTCCTATTATCCATAGGTTTGTATTGTTGGCCTGAGATACTAAACTATGCTATGTTGATGCTTAGCCATGCTTAGGCAGATGTTATCCGTCCGATGGATATTTCATGTTGGAAACAGGTGTGAAATGTTCAGATGATGTGGAGAAATGTGGTGACCGTGATAAGATGCTAAAAAGGTGGGGATGAGAGGCCACTGTGGTTGTGGTGTTTTGTCTCGTTCTCGCCGCCTAGGTGCGAGTTCTTTACCTCTTGAACCAAGACTGAGCGTGCAACCATGCGTGAGGCCTATGCATTTGCAGGAACCCTCATAGACTAAATAACTCGGGCGGGGCTAGCCAGGGTCCTCTAGTTCGGGCTTCCATTTGCGCGTGCGTGATGATGGTGGTATGAACTGGGATGAGGATGGTGGTGTTAGGAAAATGAGTGGCGTGGGGCGGGGTGTTGTGATCCTGGCTGTCCTACCGCCACTGATGATCCTGGAAAGTCCTTAACGAGGGAGAAGTCGACACCGCTCCCACCCAGCCGGCTTTCCAAGGAAGAGAGCTAATGCGCAGGTAATGGGCCGGACGGTACGCGTGGCAAACATTTGTACACCCCTGCAGGGTTAAATCTTTTCGAAAAGCCGTGTCCGCGGTTATGGACGAACTTGGGAAGTGAAGGTAAGATCATAGAATAACTTTAACGGAATGATTAAAAACTGGGTACTAGAGGTACCACTCAAAATGCAAGGTGAGCTTCCTCGAGGGTGATTCGGGGAGGTGCCTTTGATGAACAGGTACAGTGGTTGATGAGAAAGGTGATGAAAGAAGAGTACTCTTACCTCTTTTGAAAATACTCTGAATAGTCGATGCCTTTGAGTTATGTTTTCATAAATAAAATCAGCTTTATGCAAAACAACCTATAACTTTGAAAGCCTCATCGAGCATATATTAGCTCTTAATCTTGCGAGTTCGTCGAACTCAACGTCGTTTGTTTTGTTTCAGAGGAGGACTTCACCGACCTCGAAGGTGGGTTCTTTGTGGACGTCGACGAGTAGTCTGGGGTTCCAGGTGGCAGCTTGGGACACCTGGAACAGCTGGCGTGTGATGTTTATCTGTAGGCCTCTTAGGCCATATTTGGTTCTTGTTGTTTAGAACAACCTAATTCGCTTCCGCTTGTTGTAATGTTGGGTCTGTGACCTCTGGTTGTCATTTGCTATCTTTCTCTATTATAAGAGTTGAACTATATGATTTGTGTCGTAGAGTCTGTGATGTGCCAGTTGTTCCACAAGTCTTGGTCTCTCTATTATGCATTGAGGGTTGTGCCTGTGTTAAGGCATCAATCGGGGTGTTGCGTTGCCGATGATCCATTCCGAGCAACGCCTGCCAAAGGTTTTGGCCGGGGATTGGTAAACCCGTAACCTCCGGTTGTATCGCTTAACCGGTGACACACAGCATCACTGTATAACAGTCAGGTCGGGCGCCACAAGTTGGTATCAGAGCAGTACTGCCTGTAGGAAACCCTTCTACTGGTCGATGTTGAGTCTAGTGTTTGTGAAAATATTTTAACCTAAAAATGAGTTGTGAAAACCATCTTAGGATTCTTTTTACTCCTTATCTGGTTACCCTCTAATCTCGGAGCAATCTTACCTCGATTTGACTTAAAGGTTTTACTTCTCACCTGTTACTTCAAAATGATTAGAAACGGGGTGGGTTCGACCTTTAGTGTTATGTGTCACGTTGCTCCCGCTGCGTTGTCAATCCCAAATCAACTCAGATGTTTCTACCGAGTTTAATCTTTTGATCCTTTCTTTGGGTTTTAACCCACGGACTTGAACATAAGGTCCCGGATTGTGTCAACTAGAGTGTGTTAAGTTGTGATTTCTTAACTCTCACTAGTAGCACATGATGCTGATCTTTGACCCAAGTTCTATCTTGTTGTTTTCCTTCTCGCAAAGTATTATCGTCCCTAGTCTGTGTACTTGTGTAGACGCTAATGCTATTGTTCGACCATTCGGAGAAAGATACTAACTGTGTCATTGTCAAATCTCCAGAATGGCTCGAGGAGGCGTGGAGGCCGTGGTGGTCGCGGTAACCACAATGATGATGAGGATGATCTGCCGCCACCACCCTCGATGGCTGAGGTCTTGATGGCCATTGAGGAGAACCGTGGGCGCAATGAGCGCTTGCTGGAACAGTTGGTGCAGCAGAATGCACGGAGGAACGAGTGCAACACTCTCACTGAGTTCCTGCGTTCCCAGCCACCCACTTTTGCTGATGCTAAGGAGCCACTGGAAGCTGATGATTGGCTTCGTGCTTGGAGCGCAAGTTCTCCGCTCTCATGTCCCATTGGCTGAGCAAGTCAACTTTGCCACCTACTCTTGGTTGGTGCTGCTGGCTGTTGGTGGGAGAGCCATGTGGCTTTGTTTCCAGCCAACCATGTCTTCACTGGGGATTTCCGCACTGCCTTCCGTGCGGAGTACATTCCCCAGCCGATCATGGACTTGAAGAGGAGGGAGTTCCTGGATTTGCAACAGGGACGGATGGACCTCCGCACTTATGGTCGTGAGTTCAACCATCTCTCGTTACGCCCCAAGGGACGTGACCAATGATGCTGACAAGCAAGAGCTGTTCCGCAAGGGTCTGACTCCGCAGCTCCGCTATGAGTTGTTGCCCTTCAGGTTCCAGACCTATCAGGAGCTGTTCAACCAGGCTTTACTCTTGAGCAAGGAAGAAAGAACTTGAAGCTTCCAAGAGGCCCGCACATGGGGACCACCAGAGTTCCTCGGGTTCTGAGAGCAAGAAGCGCAGGGTCTTTGTTCCCTACAGCGCCGTACCTCGTGCTCCCTTCATGCCGAGGGCAGGGATATAGGCCACCTCCTCCGCGCCCCACTACTTCGACACTTGGGATAGGCGGAAGTGGGTACCGTCCTATGCTACCTGCTCCACCTGGAGTCACTTGCTACACCTGTGGCCAGGCTGGTCACTACTCCAGGGAGTGCCCCCAGAAGGCACCTCTCGCGATAACTCCTGCACGAGCCCCTGCCACTCCAACTGGCAAGGCTGGACCTATGGTGCGTGGTCGCCTGAACCACATCTCTGCTGAAGAAGCTGAAGAGACCCCGGCGTTCTTATGGGTGAGTTACGAATCAACGGCAATACAGCTACAGTTTTGTTTGACTCTGGAGCATCGCATTCATTCATATCCATAGCGTTTGCAAAAGAGCACAAAATACCGTTCGAGAAAATGAGCCGTCCTTGGTGATCGCTACTCCTGGTTCCAAATGGCAAACCGATGGGGTTACTCCTGAGGTCCAGATTAATATAGGTTCCTTGTCTTTTCCTTATGCCTTGGTAGCTCTGAAGTCCAAAGGCATTGATGTCATACTGGGCATGAACTGGCTAGCTAAATACAGGCTAATCTCGACTGTGCTGCCAAGACCATTACGTGACCGCTCCTTCCGGTGACATTGTGAAGTATTGGCCTGCAACATCAATACCTCCGTCCGCCATCGTACCCCGCTCACCTGAGATTCTCCTTTGCTTTATGGAAGGCGAATCCCCTCCTGAAATCCAGGACATACACGTGGTGTGTGACTTCCCGGATGTGTTCCCGGAAGAGTTGCCTGGCATGCCTCCTGACCGAAGTGTGGAGTTTGTCATAGAGCTACTTCCCGGTACCGCTCCAATTTCCAAGAAGCCCTACCGTATGCCGGTGGAAGAGTTGGCTCTGTTGAAAGAGCAAATTGATCAGCTGTTAGCAAAGGAGTTCATCCAGCCTAGCAGTTCACCTTGGGGTTGTCCGGTACTCTTTGTCAAGAAGAGGGATTCTACCGTGCCTCGTCTAGTCTCTGACTATCGACCGTTGAATGCGGTGACAATCAAGAACAAGTATCCTATTCCTCGCATCAATGATCTGTTGGATCAGTTAGCTGGTGCAACGGTATTCTCCAAGATGGATCTGAGGTCAGGCTACCATCAGATAAAAATCAGAAAGGAGGATATTCCAAAGACGGCATTTGTTACTCGTTATGGCTCATATGAGTATACCGTCATGTCCTTTGGTCTCACAAATGCCCAGCTACTTTCATGAGGCTCATGAACTCCATCTTCATGGATTATCTTGATAAGTTTGTCGTCATTTACATTGATGACATCCTCATCTATTCCAAAACCAATGAAGAGCATGAGGAACATCTTCGTTTGGTTCTGACAAGACTTCGAGAACACCGCCTCTATGCCAAGTTCTCCAAGTGTGAGTTTTGGTTGGATAATCTGTCTTCCTTGGTCATGTGATATCCGCAATGGTGTGGCTGTCATTCCGACAAGATTCAGTCCATTCTGGATTGGAAAACTCCAATGTCAGTCAAGGACATTCGTAGCTTTCTCGGATTGGCGGGTTATTACCGCCGATTCATCGAAGGTTTCTCCAAGATAGCCAAGGCTCTGACTGACCTTCTCAAGAAGGAAAAAGTTGTATGGTCGGCCGAAGCTGAAGAGAGTTTCAAACACTGAAAGCCAAGCTCACGTCCGCTCCTGTGCTTGTCCTGCCGGACCAAGCAAGGATTTCGTCGTCTTCTGTGACGCCTCTCTACAAGGCTTGGGCTGTGTGCTAATGCAAGATGGCCATGTGTGGCTATGCTTCTCGCCAATTGAAGCCGCATGAGCTCAATACCCAACTCATGATCTAGACTTGCCGCTGTGGTCTATGCTTTGAAGCAATGGAGACCATACCTGTTTGGTAACCGTTGCGAGATCTTCTCGGATCACAAGAGTCTGAAGTACCTCTTCACCCAGCCGGATTTAAATCTCAGGCAAAGGCGTTGGTTGGAGTTAATCACGGACTATAATGTGAGTCTGAACTATCAACCCGGCAAAGCAAACGTCGTGGCTGACGCGCTAAGTCGGAAGTCCTATTGCAACAATCTGATGATTGAAAGGCCCAACCTGCCCTCTATGAAGAGTTTGCCCGTTTGAACCTGGAAATTGTTCCTTCCGGCTACCTTGCAAATCTGGAGATCAAATCTACTCTTGTGGACCAGATTAAGGATGCTCAAAGCGTGACAAGGGTATTCTGAAAATCAAGGAGAACATTGCTAGCGGGAAGGCCAAATGTTTTCTGTCAATGAATCTGGAGTTGTTTATTTTGGTGACCGCTTGGTGGTGCCAAAGAAACGAAAATTGAGGGAGTTGATCCTCCAAGAAGCTCATGAATCTCCTCTCTCTATTCATCCCGGTAGTACCAAAATGTACCAAGACCTTCGGCCAATTCTGGTGGATATGAAACGGGAAATTGCTAGGTATGTTGCTGAATGCGACACCTGTCGACGGGTAAAGGCTGAACATCAAAGGCCTGCCGGCACTCTTCACCCTATTGCTATCCCGAGTGGAAATGGGATGAAATTGGTATGGATTTCATTACTGGTCTGCCGAAGTCTCCAAAGGGACATGATGCCATCTGGGTCATCATTGATCGACTATCAAAAGTGGCTCACTTCCTCCCAGTTCGTGTTGACATTACAGCTGCCAAGTTGGCAGACCTGTATGCTTCCCGATTGTTGTCCTTCACGGGTTCCCAAGAAGATAATTTCTGATCGTGGAAGCCTATTCACCTCCAAGTTTTGGACTAGTTTCCAAAATGCCATGGGAACCCGTCTTAACTTCAGCACCGCTTTCCATCCCCAAACTGATGGTCAGACCGAGAGAGTGAACCAAGTTTTGGAAGACATGCTTAGGGCATGTGTAATCTCTTTCGGTAAGGATTGGGAAAAGTATCTCCCTTTCGCGGAGTTCTCCTACAACAATAGCTATCAAGCTAGTCTGGGCATGGCTCCATTTGAGGTTCTCTATGGAAGAAAATGCCGCACTCCTCTAAATTGGTCGAGACCGGAGAGAGGGCACTCTTTGGTCCTGATTATCAATGAAGCTGAGGAGAAGGTTAGAATCATAAGAGAGAATCTGAAGATTGCTCAGTCTAGGCAGAAGAGCTACTATGATAAGCATCATCAGGAAATTCATTATGAATTGGTGATAAAGCTTATCTCCGTGTCTCTCCCCTTCGTGGCGTTCGCCGCTTCGGAATCAAAGGAAAATTGGCGCCTCGCTATGTTGGCCCCTTCACCGTTCTGGCCAAGCGAGGAGATCTTTCTTATAAGTTGGAGTTACCGGTCATCTTTCCCAATGTGCATGATGTGTTCCATGTATCTCAACTTCGCCGGTGTTTCAAAGATCCTATCCATGGGGTCAATCATGAGAGCTGGATCTCCAGGAAGATCTTACTTATCGCGAGCATCCTATCCGTATCCTGGATGAAGCCGAAAGAAAGACCCGGAACAAGACTACCAAGTTTCTCAAGATTCAGTGGTCGCACCATTCCGAGGAAGAAGCGACTTGGGAACAAGAGTCTAGTCTTCGTGAGGAGTATCCCGACTTCTTCTCGCAAACTTAGAATCTCCGGACGAGATTCCTATAAGGAGGGTAGAATTATAACAGCCCCAAATTTGAGTACCAAATTTTCACTTTTGTGTCCTCTTTTGCATCCTGGCATGCATGCATCATTTGCATCCATTCTAAAATTGCTAAACCACACATTAACTTGGTTTGGCAACATTGGAAAACTAGAATGCCAAACTTGCTCCAACAATTCTACAAAGCAATGAAAGCATTCAAGCTTGCAAACAAAATACTTCGACATCGCATATTTGTCGAGGAAGTTCCAAAAGTTCCAAAGTTAAATTTGGGCAAACTATTTTGACTGGTAAATAAAATAAAAGGAGAGCAACTCAAAATTGCCTGTGGGCAATTTCTATTTTATTTCCCTACCAAATGATTTTCAAATAATCTGTAAAAATTAGGGAACTTCATATTAATATAATGACACTCACCAAAAATTGGCATAATTTTTGGAAGTGTTTAAGTGGCCCAAATAATTCAGAATCTGTGCAACCAGTGCTGGCAGGGACCACTCTGTGATGTTTTTAAAAGTTCCAGGGGGTATTGGCAAAACGTGCAACTCTTCTCTCTCCTCCCGCCAGAGACGCGCGCGGCCATGCCGCCGTGGCGTGCTCCGCATGCCCGGCCCCCCTCTGCCCTTCCCGTTGCAAGGAAGAGAAGCCAAACCGGGCCCCCACCTTCCCTGCTCCTCCTCCCCACTCTCCCACTTGCCCCTGCTCCCCTCTCTCCTCCTTCCCCACGGGCTCACCATGGCCGCCATGGCACCGAGCTTGCCGCCGCCCGTAGCCGACGATTGAAGCGCTCCCGAGTAAATCCAAGAAGCCCACAAGCTCCGCCGCTTCTCCCTCTCCGTCCTCGCCGGAGGAATCGAACCGGGAGGCACGGAATCGACGCCGCCGTCCGAATCCCCGCCGACCACCGCCGCCGCTCGCCGGACGATTTCCCGTCGCCGTGGTCCGTCCCAACCTCGCCGCCTTCTCAAACAAGATCAGGGTGAGCTGCTGGTCATCCCCTTGCCCTCCTTCCCTTCGCTCGCGAACCGTAGCTCAAGTTCGTTGAGCTCACCGTCGTCGTGCGTGTGCCGTCTCCGTCGGATATTCCGGGTCGGGATCGATCGGATAGTCCGGCTGGGTCCAGCACCGTTTTCTTTCAGTCCTTAGCCGAAAATTGGAGACGTTGGTGCAGATCGGATAATCCGGTTAGTGAAAATTCAGATTTTCCGAATTTAACCAGTACACCGAAAAACTCAGTCCTTAGCCAAATTTTTGGACCCTCGTTTCAATCGGATATTCCGATGTTGCAAAAGTCGGATATTCCGATTATGGTCAGTACAAAAATAATTCTCCCGTCTAAAGTTATTCCTTCTTTCTAGTTGGTTACAAATAGTTGGGTTGTGTCGGATGTAAATTGTAACCAGGAGATAATTAAAACAAGGGAAGAAAATATTAAAAGAAATTATTTAATTTAGTAAGTTAGAAAATCTATAACTTCTATCGGTGCATTTTAAGATTGGTGTATGATACCAAAATGCTCATAATTTTATGGATTTAACTAGTGACATCATCTCATGCATGTTTACCTCATTTTAAGCACAGGAAAGCATTAAAAACAAGGTAGAGCAATATTTCTCTTTTGGTGAATAAATTTACTCGCTCCCCTTTTAAAATTGGTCGATTTTGCTAGAGAGCTTCTAATAAGTTCAGTACCTTAACTTTGTCATGTCATCATGTTTGCGCATTGCAATTGTGAACGCATGTGTGGTGATTGATTGTTCTCTTCCGATGTTTGTTCTTTTCGTTAGATCAAGCAACCGGGGTTACTCCACAATACCCCGAGGATCCGTACTACCAGCACGTTGATCAAGGCAAGCGTAATCCCCCCTCTGAGCATATCTTATCCTAAGTTTCCGCAAATATTTTCTCCACTATAATATTGCATGCGGTTCTAAATGTCAATTTTGATTGGATTAGAGTATCCTATAGTTGCATTAAGTTTCCGATGCCAATACCTGTTTCCCTCCTATTATCCATAGGGTTGTATTGTTGGCCTGAGATACTAAACTATGCTATGTTGATGCTTAGCCATGCTTAGGCAGATGTTATCCGTCCGATGGATATTTCATGTTGGAAACAAGTGTGAAATGTTCAGATGATGTGGAGAAATGTGGTGACCGGTGATAAGATGCTAAAAAGGTGGGGATGAGAGGCCACTGTGGTTGTGGTGTTTTGTCTCGTTCTCGCCGCCTAGGTGCGAGTTCTTTACCTCTTGAACCAAGACTGAGCGTGCAACCATGCGTGAGGCCTATGCATTTGCAGGAACCCTCCTAGACTAAATAACTCGGGCGGGGCTAGCCAGGGTCCTCTAGTTCGGGCTTCCATTTGCGCGTGCGTGATGATGGTGGTATGAACTGGGATGAGGATGGTGGTGTTAGGAAAATGAGTGGCTGTGGGGCGGGGTGTTGTGATCCTGGCTGTCCTACCGCCACTGATGATCCTGGAAAGTCCTTAACGAGGGAGAAGTCGACACCGCTCCCACCCAGCCGGCTTTCCAAGGAAGAGAGCTAATGCGCAGGTAATGGGCCGGACGGTACGCGTGGCAAACATTTGTACACCCCTGCAGGGTTAAATCTTTTCGAAAAGCCGTGTCCGCGGTTATGGACGAACTTGGGAAGTGAAGGTAAGATCATAGAATAATTTTAACGGAATGATTAAAAACTGGGTACTAGAGGTACCACTCATAAATGCAAGGTGAGCTTCCTCGAGGGTGATTCGGGAGGTGCCTTTGATGAACAGGTACAGTGGTTGATGAGAAAGGTGATGAAAGGAAGAGTACTCCTTACCTCTTTTGAAAATACTCTGAATAGTCGATGCCTTTGAGTTATGTTTTCATAAATAAAATCAGCTTTATGCAAAACAACCTTGTAACTTTGAAAGCCCCATCGAGCATATATTAGCTCTTAATCTTGCGAGTTCGTCGAACTCAACGTCGTTTGTTTTGTTTCAGAGGAGGACTTCACCGACCTCGAAGGTGGGTTCTTTGTGGACGTCGACGAGTAGTCTGGGGTTCCCAGGTGGCGGCTTGGGACATCCTGGAACAGCTGGCATTGTGATGTTTATCGGTAGGCCTCTTAGGCCCTATGTTGGTTCTTGTTGTTTAGAACAACCTAATTCGCTTCCGCTTGTTGTAATGTTGGGTCAGTGACCTCTGGTTGTCATTTGCTATCTTTCTCTATTATAAGAGTTGAACTATATGATTTGTGTCGTAGAGTCTGTGATGTGCCAGTTGTTCCACAAGTCTTGGTCTCTCTATTATGCATTGAGGGTTGTGCCTGTGTTAAGGCATCAATCGGGGTGTTGCGTTGCCGATGATCCATTCCGAGCAACGCCTGCCAAAGGTTTTGGCCGGGGATTGGTAAACCCGTAACCTCCGGTTGTATCGCTTAACCGGTGACACACAGCATCACTGTATAACAGTCAGGTCGGGGTGCCACAACTCTCAAGAGGTTGCAACATTTATCCACACGCTGAGGTCTAGGCTTGTACCGCCGGTACCGAAGTACTAGAACCGATCATGGCGGCAGCACAAACCCACACTTCCACAACCGTTTATCCTACCCGGACACTCCCTGTAAAGCCACCGACATAACTCTACGCCTTATGAAGAAGTGAATCCGGCACGTCCCCAACAGATGAGCGACGCCTAGCTCCGGAATCTTCACAAGACTGGCCCCGACCACAAAGGTAACCGACTAGACTTGCCAAAAGGGTGGCGTCAAAGGAGGCCTGATAAAATACTCAGTTATGGTCCACCCATGTGAACGACGCATGGTTGTGCTGGGTGTTTGGTGAGTGGCACTAAGTGACTCAATCTAGTCGAGGGAGGTGATTATCTTCTTAGTCATTTTGTTTGATTACAGACATCAACATTAACAAAGTAACACAAGGTAACCTCATAATAATAACAACACAGAATAAATCACTTGCATGCATAGATAACAACATAACAATAATAATAATACCCGGGTGACTGTGGCGGGAGACCCGGCCAGTGTCACTCGGGGGTTAGTGTTCACAGAATAATAGCATAATGATTCAAACGGATGACGGTGGCGGGAGACCCGGCCGGTGTCACCGTAAAAGAATGAACCGAAAAGCACTCATAAAAATGAGAGGGCATCCATTCCACTCGGGGGTTACCCCGACGTGGTGTCAGCAATCTCGGCAATAAGAACCAAATGGAAAGTCAGCTCCCAAGCGTCGCAGTCCGGGTGGTCTATGCCAACCATATTTGACGGAGGGACAAGGCAAATAACTCTTTTGGCGAATGCCCCAAACTCCGAGGATCATAAGACGACATTCGTCCGCTCCTCACCTCGGCGAAGAAGAAAGAAGCAAACAAAGCCCCGCAAGCGCGAGACGCACAGTTGCAATAATTCCCCCATTCCTTTGACTGAGGCGGTATCACCGGCCATTGTCTAGGGAACGTGAGTGTTGCACGGATAAGCAATGCAAAGGAGTGCAATAATTAAAAATGCAATATGACATGTGAGATGCAACAGATATTAATTCAGCAGTCAAAAATATTTCCTAAGTTCGACCAAGTTTGAAATTGGGTTGGTGGCTTGCCTTCGGGTTCAGAGGTAACTCCTAATCCGTCGGAGAGGTTCGAATCTAAAAGAACAAGACAAAAATGCATCAAAAATTACTCCTAGGGTATTTAAATAAATGCCAGAAAAATAAATTCCAAATAATTCTTTTCTGGTTCCATTTGAAAGAGAAAATTCAAACTAAGCCAACAAAATTGGTTTCATATTTTTCTGACCATTTTTCAGAGAGAAATGGCATTTCAAAGTTTGGTTTAATTTCTGCCAATTTCTAGTAGAAAAATAAAACAGAAAATCCAAACAGAAAAACGATTCAGAAATGTTTAAAAACCTGACAGTGGATCCCACTGTCAGTGACTCATAGATCCCGAACCGTTTTCTTCTCACGCGCGGAAAATAAAAGAAATCCGGCGATGCTCCGGCGAACTCACCGGCGTCGAATCGCGGCGGCTAGGGCGAGGCAGAGGGGTGGGGAAGGAAGCAGAGCGGCTCAGGGAGAGGTTGCGCAGCTCGTCGGTGCACTCGAGCTTGATGGGGAAATCGGGCGGCACCAGTGCGTCTTCTCCGGCGGCGGGAGCTTGCGGTCGATGATGGACACGGCGTCTCCGGCCACCATTCACCCTGGCGAGCACGGCATCGTCACCGCCATGACATGGGGAGGCTACGGGTGGAAGGAATCGATCGGGGGAGGGCTAGGGTGAGCGAATGGTGCGGTGGGCAGTGCGGCTCGGGAGGGCTCGATCCTGGCGAGGGCTAGCTCCTCTGGGCTCGTGGCTGGGGTGGAGGGCGACTGAGGAAGTGGGAGAGGTGGTGTGGTGAAGGAATGGTGCGGGGGTGGCCGTTTTATACGGTTCCCGTGCAGCGGCCGGAGTAATGGCGCGGCGAGGTGTCGCGCACGGCGTGGAGGCGACGGTGGACGGTGTGTCGCGAAACCGGTGGCACAGGAGGCGCACGGGGCACAGGAGGGAGCGAGTGGATGAGCTCGGGGACGGCTGGGTCGCTGACGAGCGGGGCCCCGGCGGCGCTGTGCTGGACGGCGCGTCGGCTAGCGGTCCGGGCGCGTGCGGGACTCTCCTCCGGCGACGCGTGGTGGCTGAGAGGTTCAGGGAAAGGAGGGGAACACGCTGGGCGTGGATTGGGGCGCGGGGAAGCTGAACGTCGACGACCATAACACGGCGGCGCCGTCGTGCACGGACTCGCCGGCGGTGATCACCGTTTTGTCCATGCCAGCAGCGACATTGACACGTTTCTCTCAGCTCCATGCTCCAAATGAGGTGTGGTTTTCACCACTGTGTGCCAAATTCAAAATCCTCTAACTTTTCTGACTAAAGTTTCTTCAAATTTGAAAGTTGGTCCGACTAGTTTTTGTGAAATACAATACTGGTCAAAAAGGGTTTTAATGTTTTGGAGGGGTAGATGGTGTTAGATGGATATGCCCTTTTGTCTTGAGGTAGGAGGGATCAAGGGGAGTCTATCTATGCCCAGGATTCATCCAGGAAAAATAATTTGGACAGGTTTAAAAATGTTTTGAGAAAACAGGCTGAAAGGAAAAAGAATTATGGAGGGAAATTTTCCTAAGTCATGGCCCCATATTTTTTTTTATAAAAGTGACCCACATCAACTAGGGAAGGTTCCCTAATTTTTGCAGAATTTTTGGAGACATAAAAATAGGGGTTCCTTTGTAAGGTCAATAAAAAGGGTAATTTTTTTAAAAAGGAAAAAGAATTTCCCAATTAAATATTTATCCAGAGATAAAATCACAAATGCAAGTACCAAGTGGGAGGAAAATGGAAAGCACAAGATCCCACTTGATTTATCATGTTTGCAATGGTTCAAGATTTAAAAGAATTTCCTGGAGGTTTAAACCCAATTGCACATGAAATAATGAAATAATGCATTTTGGGAAAGATTGCAAAAAGGCCAAAATTCGGGGTGTTACAGGTAACACTATAGGATTACAACACTATTCCATACAAAATCTCGAGACTCTTCTTTTATATGGAAGCAAGCCTCTTGCAAATGAAATACAGAAAAATCCAAATCGTATCACTAAGCTAGATATTAGCTCTAACTCTAGTGCCTAATCCACTACTGCTGTTGTCACAGCCCTACTCTATTCCATTTGGAATATCTTTATCCAGAGTTGTACTCCTCCTTCCAATAGACGTTGTCTTCTCCATAAACAATGTGGTCGTTGTGGACATCTTTGCACTCGCGCCGTTGCTCCTCCATTGGCACTGTTGCCGTTGTTCCTCTCTTGATGAAGTAGTGCTTGGCTCCTTCCGGCATCACCAGGTAAACTTGATTCCTTGTTGAAGGCCTTCTCGACGTCGTGATGAATATCTGTCAACTCCTCTGCTGGCTCCAAAAATCTAAGCAGGGGGTCAATGAGGAAAGGGTAAGCAACTCGAGCGTTACTTAGCAAGTTCAAATAATATAGGAAAGAGTTTTTGTTTTGAATGCACTGGCTACTGCCACGACCAACGGTCATAGGCATAATGCAAGTTTCGGAAAAGATTTCTTCAAAAGGTCAAGTTTTATTTCAGAAAACTATGCTCACAGTCTCCATGGGTTCATAGTCATCACTTGGGATGCCTTTCCCGCTGCGGTCTGTAGTTCCTTCCGGGAACACGGATGTGACAGCCACAATTTCTTGTTGTTGACTCTGTAGAGCTGCGTAACTTTACCCATGAGAGAAACCCAGGTTTGTTGCCTTTCCGAGTTGCAATCCTCGTCCATACTTCCATGGTATGGGGCAAGGTGTGAGTCAAAAGCCAATCACTGCCCCTCTCCGCACAACACATATCCGCCCCTTATGACCCAGCCTGGTACCAAGACCAAAGGCTCGTCACCACTCCGGAGCTCCTATTCCAAATCACCCCGTCGGGTGGGGAAGGTATGCGCTCCCACGCTGTTGGCCACTGCAACGGACTCAACCAGGTAATAGTCTGCCGAGGATATGTGAACGAGAGAAGATAGCAGCTGACTTTACCGTCCCATGCCAGATCTCATGGTAAACGCTTCGATACGGCGCTAGGATCACTGTGACATTGGTAATTAATCCTAGGTATATACATTCCCGTCCAATGGAACCTCAACCACAACATCAAACCATGGTTCCATTGCCAGCCAACATCAATTCACATCATTCGAAAATAGTTTTTCTTTTTCAATGCAATGATAATAATATGTTTTTGAAAATAGTTTTTATAAAACTAGTTCAATAAGGATATGCAAGAATGAACTTGCCTGTGGTAGAAATGGCTGTTCAACCCTTCGGGGTTCTAGGGTTTGCGGTAAAACCCCGAATTCTGAAAAGTAGCAAAGTAATCCTGATAAGGACTACTGAAAAATCTAGCAGCATGCTATTATGCATAATCATGATATGCATCGTCACCCCAAAATACCCCCGGTTGTGGCTTTTAATACTTTTGAGAGTTTTTAATTAAGTAGAGAGTTGACAACGATTTACACGAGGAATCAATTTTAAAGTGATTAAATTTAAATAGTTAAATATAATTGAACTTCAAGACTTTATTTTCCCATATTATTTTCTTTTAGGAAAATAGTTTTGAAAAAGAATTTCAAGTCATTTCCACTTAAGGATCCTTGAATTTTTCATCCATTTAAAACTTGTTAAATTCATTAATAAAACTTACAGAAAAATTCCTCATAATTTATAGAGTGTGTTGAATATTTTTAGCTGATTTTTGTTCCTTTTGTTTGGGATTTAAAATTCATTTAAGTTTGGGTAATTTAATTTGGTGAATTACCAAAATGCCCCTGGGCCTAATGGGTTGGACCAAACCACTTGGGCTGAGCCCAACTTGCTACTGGGTCGCACCCGACCCACTCAACTCTCTCTCTCACATGCTCTCTCTCTCTCGTTACTCTCGTTCCCCTCCTGGCGACGCGTCGCCGCCGCCGCCACGCTCGGCTCCGGCCGTCACCGGCCGTCTCCTACGTCGTTGCTCTCCGACGCCACATCTCCATCGCCTCCCTTTACGATTCCCCTGCTGCTCTTGCCCCCAATCGACCTCACTTGCTCGCCCGCTCGCGAGCCCTAACCCTAAGCGCCATGGCTTGGGTCGCTGGCGCGTTACCGCGCGCTGCTGCGCCTCCTGCCTCGCCTCTCCGTCGACCACAAGCTCTTCCTCGAGCTTCTGCTCGGCTACCTCCACATCCTCGAGCTCTTACTCGGCCTCCTGCTCTACCATGCCGCCGTGAACTCGATTCTCGGGTGGTCAAGGTAGTTGGTGCGGTGGTCTGTTAGCTCTGGACATGGCGGTGTGGTGCGGTGCTACTATTCGTGCTTCTGTCGCCAACGGGACGGCGGTGTTGCCGTCACCGCAACCACGGCGACAACTACTTCGACTACTTCCACTCCGATTTCGGTGGGATGGTGCTCTGGCACAACTCTGGCATCGACATACTCGCCTTTTTCCTCAACTATGCCTACTCCAACCACGCCATACTCTGCTATGACTACAACTGCTCAAGGTGAGCTTCTGCTGTGACCGGCTAGTGAGCCGATGAATTGTGTCCGTGATGAACTACTTGGTATGTGATGATTAGGACAAGCCAACGATTATGGTTGTGATGAACTGAGTACTAGTGGTTATGGTACTGTCCCTTGTAATCTTGCTGATGACAGATGGTCTCGGTGTTGATTTAGGGTTTCTGGACATGTCAATTATCCAATTGGATGTCCTGGATGTGCTTAAGATCATGTGTTTTCTTCCAACTTAAGTTACATGAGCTTTTTAGTGCTTTCCTGTGCTTCTTCAGAGCAAATGCTTGCTCTGCTGTGTTATGTGCTTGTGATGAGCTTCTTAGCTCTAAAGCTAGAGCTTTAAATAGCTTGACTGTAATTTTATCCTACTCTTGTGTGCAATTTAATTGAATTAGGGTATATACTGCTATGTGAAACCTCCTTAGAGTGTACACAAGTAATATAACATCCCTGATACAAACTATTTTGTGGTAAGAGCTGTGATCTATCAAGTCTAGCTGTGTCCAACATTTCTGGTAGCTTTTCTTGGTAAATTTCGATAAGAACAGATATAAAATACACTTGATCTTGTTGTTTAGATACTTTTGTAATTTCTTGGCTGCTACCAATGATGTAAAGGCTGAGGCATATCTTCTTGATAAGAATAGATATTAGTGTGGCTTTTATTCTCTGTGATGATTCAGCATAGCAACTCTATGCAAATCTGAGAGATATACTTCTTTCTATCCTCCTAGTTGAGATCTAGTTGAAGGGTAGTTAGAATGATTTAAAGATGTGTTCTTGGATAGATTTTGATATGCTGCCCTGCTCTCCTCTCTTTCTAGCACTGTCCTGTCATTTACAGGACTTGCTAGCACCTCTCCTCTGCCTCACACACACGCAAAGAATTAACCTGCTGTTGTTGAGCAGCTTGGTCTTCTGGAAATTGATGATAACATGCGTCTTGTGGCTAGCCTGCTCCTCCTCGCTGCTTCAATGTTCCTAGGGTGTATTTATCTAGCTGCAAATTATTTCAGTGGATGTTCTTGTGTTCTAGAATTATAGAGGATCTGATGTGAGCAAAGGATGATGTGTTCTTGCTGTTTTGGTGCTGCAGAAATAGTAGAGTACTAATGGTAGATGATTTTGCTGATACATGGAACATTGTTGAGGCTAAGATGTGTTGGTGTGTTGTAGTTGGCTGCTGGGATGATTATATAGTGATGCCTGATGTTTGTGGTGTTGACACATAAGTAGATGACTCCTCTGCATGGGTGAGTAAGCTACCACTAGTACAGAACGACACATCGGATACCCCTCTATGGCAACGACAGGAGTTAGGCGACGGTAAATCGCGACATCCCCCGCGTGCCCGCACTGGGCCGTAAAGCAGGCCCACAACAAAGGCAACGGGTGAATAGTG
Source organism: Poa pratensis (assembly GCA_947311845.1). NCBI lineage: Eukaryota > Viridiplantae > Streptophyta > Magnoliopsida > Poales > Poaceae > Poa > Poa pratensis. The sequence goes on along the minus strand of CAMZMU010000060.1, from coordinate 4,531,135 downwards.
GAATATATGTTGGCAACGGAGTTTGGTTTAACTCCGTTACCGATGTGTGCTCATCGCACACGGACAGTTTTGTAATCTCCGTTGCCATTAGAAGCAGCCCCACAGCCGGCCTATAAGAAACTACTATGCCCTTCACTCTGACTCTCACTGTCTCACTTCCAACCCTAGCCACCGCACAGTCTCCTCTCTCTCCACTCTCTCGCATGGCTTCCACGTCGGCGCTGGTAGCCGCGGCCGTGGCCGCCCCACCCTCCGGGCCTTCAGGCAGCAGCAGCGTCAGCTGGTGTTGCGGGACGAGCTTGCGGAACAGGCCACCGCCAATCCGGCCCCCGCGGGCCGGTCCCACAGCCTTGGCGCTCGTTCGCACGGCGAAGGCTCTGGCCGCACCCGCTCATTTGGCCACCATTGCAGCTACCGCGAGATCCGCCAGGCGATGTACCCCGGCCGCCATCTGTCTTCCTCCTCCTTCTCGCCCTCGTCCTCTGACGAGGAGGAAGAGGAAGGGGAAGAGGAAGAGGACGAGGATCGTGATCTGGAGATCGCTTGCCAACTCTCCCGCGCCGATTTCGAGCGCGAGGATGCCAAGCGTCGTCAGGGCGAGGCCGATCTGGAGGCGGCGGTTGTAACACCCCGGCCACCCCCGGGCCGAGCCTGTCACCCCTGGCAGCTCGCTAGGATCTCCAGACTGGCCCCACAGATCAACACTAGTCTTTTTTGCGCACTTTGTCCTCACTCGTGCACACCCGGGAACTAGTTCCCGGTCGGTCACCCATCCTTGGAGTGCTCCGGGCCAAGCACGCTTAACCTCGGAGTTCCTTCCAGATGAGCTTCCGGAAAAGAAGTTGCAACTTGTTGATATGAGTATTCTATCAATCCTGTTAAGCCCTGAGTCAGGATCTCACAGCGGTCCTCCTCTCCGAGGCGTCGACCCAGGTCGAACGTGTGATAGCCCTCAAAGGCGTAGGTTGAGACCCCAATAGCAGAGTGTGTAGTACGGGCAAGACAATTTTCCCCACGAAGGTGACTCGAGAGTTTATATTGAACTCTCGGGGAATCAGTAGTGGAAGCTTTACCTCCTTATCCTTCCCTTGGAAACCTGTAAACAAAGATAAATTGTTTTGTGCCCTCAACCTCACCAAGTGGTTGTCAAGCACAAGGTGTGAGTAAGTTATGAATACAAAACAATAAAAAAAAAATGCAATGATGATAAATAAATATGCAAGGATGATGGAAACAATGATAAATGATGTTTTTGGGTTTTATATGATGAATGAAAGATGCAAAAGTATTTTTGTATTTTCGGATTTAATTATGGCTGAAAATGAAAAGTGGATGGGGCTTTCAAGGTTATATGGCTGTTTTGCATAAAGCTGATTTTATTTATGAAAAACATAACTCAAAGGCATCGACTATTCAGAGTATTTTCAAAAAGAGGTAAGAAGTGACTCTTTTCTTTGATCACCTTACTTAACATCAACCACTGTACCTGTTCATCAAAGGCACCTCCCCGAATCACCCTCGAGGAAGCTCACCTTGCATTCTTGAGTGGCACCTTTACTACCCAATTTTTAATCATTCCGTTAGAGTTATTCTATGATCTCTGAATCCGTCACCAAGTCGTCCATAACCGCGGACACGGCTTTTCGAAAAGATTTATCCCTGCAGGGGTGTACAATGTGAAAGTCGCCAGGTTCCCGAGGGACCTCCCAGCTTCTTATCCATGCGTACCGTCTGGCCCATTGCCTAGCTCTTAGCTCTCTTCCGGGGAAAGCCGGCTGGGTGGGAGCGGCTACGACCTTTACCTCGCTTAAGACTAACCCAAGATCATCAGTGGCGGTAGGACAAGAGGTACCTCCAGCACCCTGTCCCGTGGCCACTTATTTTCCTGACAGCACCATCCTCATCTCAGTCTTGACCACCATCTCAACGCACGCGCAAATGGAAAGCCAAACTAGAGGACCCTCAGCTAGTCCGCCACAAGTTAGTCGGTCGACGAGGTTCCATATGCCCACGCATGGTTGCACGCTCATCTTGGCTCGTAGGCGAGAACTCGCATCTAGGCGGCGAGAACGAGACAACCCACCACATCCCATGTGGCCTCTCATCCCCACCTTTAAGCATTTTATTATCCGTCACCACAATTCTCCACCATCATTCTCATCTCATCACCTGTTTCCAACATGAACCATCCATCGTAGCTATGCAATTAACTAAGCATGGCTAAGCATCAACATAGCATAGTAAGTATCTCGGCCAACAATACAATCCTATGGATATTAGGAGGGGAAACAGGTAATTGGCATCGGAATCTTAATGCAACTATAGGATACTCTAATCCAATAAAATTGACATTTGGAACCGCATGCAATATTATAGTGGAGAAAATAGTTGCGGAAACATAGGATAAGATATGCTCAGAGGGGTGATTATGCTTGCCTTGTTGATACGGCTGGTAGTAGGGATCGTCACGATATGGGGGTGGCACTTCAGCTCCTTTATCTACCGATGCACAAACAGCACCGGAAGGGAACAATCAATCACCAAACAGGTTTCACAAATGCAATGCGCAAACACATGATGACATGACATGTTAAATCCCCGGGAGGAGGATGATTCAACTAGTCAAATTAAACAGAGTTCAGATGCTTAGAGGGGCGCATCCCGAATACACCGGGGAGTTAGGTCATGAATCATTTTTACTTGTCGATTAAGGTAGTTGAAACCCTAGGGTTAACTTGTAGATGAAATGCCATGATCAGGAGATGACAAAGCAGGGTTTAGGTGATTAAACATGCATGACAACTATTTTAAAAGTTAGTTCATTATTTCCCGGACATACTGGTATACCAATCACCATTTTCTGATAGACCGAGAAGAAGTTAAAACATTTAGCAATTTCCTCCTTTAATTAAGTCCATTTTCATAAAATTATAAAGGCAACGATTAAATCTAACTAGCAGATTATTTAAAGAGGTGAAACAAGAAAAACTTTGGTACTGCATTGCTTCGGAATATCCGAGTCGAAATAGTCTCGGAATATCCGGGTGGAGGGAAAAATCTGAGGTTTGGAGGTACTGGAGTAGTTCGGAAATTCCGGTTTGGTTTGACTTCGGATTATCCGATGGAGGGCATCGAAGTGGCTCATCGTACTGGACCCAGCCGGAATATCCGGTCGACCCAACTCGGAAAATTCGACGGGGACGCAACCATGGCAGGCGGCGAAGTACGGCGAGAGAGGGAGAGAGAGGAGGTCCAGAGGGACGGCAGGCTCACCCTGAGCTCGTGGATGCGCTCGGGAGGACCGGAGGTGGACGGACGGCGACGAATTCGTCCGTCGAACCTCAGCCGTGGTCGGAGAAGAGCACGAACGGCGATGGCGATTCCGGTCGATTGGCGGGGGTCCCGGCTCAATTCCTGCGGCGAGGTCGAAGAGGAGGACACGGCGAAGCTGGGGGTGGTCTTGGCTTGGCTCGAGGAAGCCCACAGCGGCAGCGAGGCGTCGGCGCATCTAGGTGGCCATGGCGGCTCGGTGGGGAGGAAGAGGAGGAGAGGACCGGGGAGAAGGGTCGGGAATGGGGAGCAGGTGAGGTGGGGGCATCGTGGAGACGTGCTCTCCTTGCAGGGGGAGGGCAGAGGGGGCCCGGCAGCTGGTCCGGCGGCAGCTGCTGCTGCGGTCGCTACAGCACGAAGAAGAAAGGATTTTTGCGAAAACCCCCTCACGAACCTTTTTACTAACACGGATAGGTCCTCCTCCAATTACAAAGAAGCCCTTTTCTGTTTCTTTTAAAACCAGTAGCGTTTCTCTGATTTAATTGAGGCACCAAAACATTTTATAAAAATATGAGAAAATTCTGGTAGCCTCCCCATATAGTATAGAAGCACCACAAAAATTGGCGCCTCAAAATAAAATTGTTTGGACCACTTTTGTTCATAGGGTTCGTTTATGGCATTTTGCTAAAATTCAAAATGTTGCTCCTTTAACAATTTGGAGCAAGTGCAAAATATTATTTTGGAGCTCTTAGAACTTCCTTGACAAATAGGAGATGTCAAAGTAATTTTAGTTTGCAAGATTGAGTGCCTTCGTTGTTTTGAAATTGGTTGAAGCAAACTTAGCATTTTATTTTTAGGTGGTGCCAAACCTCAACAAATCCCTAGCAACAACAACAATTCCCTAGCAAAATTCCCTAGTGACAAGTTAAAGGTTCCAATTGGTACACTTTGATGCAAGGATGCCATGATGCAAGGAACACAAAAACGGAAAAATTACACAGGTTTTTCAGGTTCTTAACTTTGGGCTGTTACAACGGCGGCGGCAGTTTCAGGCTTCTCCGGTCGATTCCTTCGGCGGAGGAGACGCAGGCGACGCGGCGAAGCTGGTGGTGGTCTTGGATTGGCTCGGGGTACACTCAATCAACGGCGACAGGTGGCGGAGCTCGAGCTGCTGGCGGCCATGGTGGGGAGAGGAAATGGGGAGCAGGTGAGAGAGGAGCGAGGGGGAGCAGTGAGTGAGGAGGTGGTCCTCGTGTGCCCATTCTTCTGCAGGTGGAGGCAGCGCGCGGGCCCCATGGCGAGCTCGTGGCGGAGCGGGTGCGATGCGAGCAGAGCTCGCGCGTCGCTACTGAGGAAGAAGAAACAGATTTCACAAATCGCCCCCTGGAAAACTTGTTGCCATCACGGATAGGTCCTTCCTAGTTTTCTTTCTAAAACCTTTTAAAATCCAGCAGCATTTCAGTGAAATAATTAAGGCACTTAGATAATTTATAAAAATATGAGAAAATTTGGGTAGCCTCCTGACAACATGTGGAAACACCACAAAAATTGGGGTTGCCAAATAAAATAGTTTGGATAACATTTGTTCATAGGGTTTGAAATAGGCATTTTGCTGAATTTCCAAATGTTATTACTTTAGAAGTTTTGAATCATGGGCAAAAATATTATTTTGAACTCTTGGAACTTCCTTGACAAATATAGGATGTCAAAGTATCTTTGTTTGCAAGTTTGAAAACTCTCATTGCTTTGAACTTATAATTGAAGCAATTCATATTAGAGGTTTTTCAAAGTCATAATTGCTTGAGCATGTTTAATTAAGGATGCCATGATTTAATTAACACAAAAGTGAAAAATTAGCACCCATTTTTAGGTTTACTAATTTTGGGCTGTTACAATTCTACCCCCCTTACAGGAATCTCGTACCGAGATTATTAGAGTAGGAAAGAGGGAAGAGGGTTACAACGGTACTACACGATCTTCTAGCTTCAGGTGGCTTCTTTCTTGAAGAGGTTAACCGAAGGCATCATGAAGATCTTCATCGGCTTCGCTTCGAGGTCATCGCTCAACTACACCATAGGAAAGGAGGAAACTTTACCGGGAGGATGGATCTTGGTGAATATACCACAATCAAGTACCTCCTAGTAGAATCCTAGGATGAGACTTCGAGCATCCCGTGGATTGACAGTTAGGAGACACATGCATTTGACGGGAGATTGATAAGGAGTTTCCAGTTGGTAGACACCGTTTCTCAGAAGGTTGAGAATATGAACTTTACACAAGGCCTTAAGTCTCTGAGGGAGAGTGTTGAAACAAGATTCCAACAGATGAAGAGGTGACTTAACCTATACGGCTTGAGTAGAACTTTCCGCACGGAGGAGCATTGCGGATCACAGAAGAAGGACCGGGAAGATGGACCAAGAGAACTTTAGAAACTGACTTTAGAAACTCCGAGAACGTTAGTATCAGGGAAACTTCTTGGTGTTCTAGACATCGAGGACAAGCTTCTTGAGGATCACCAACCGTCGTTTCTGATAGTGATTCAGATCTGGTTAGGTGTAGAGATACTTCAAACTCAACATGTATGAATAGGAAGTCTTGCAGAGGATACCAACAGATTACATTTGCTAGAACCCCAAGAGCTAGACTAAAATGTCTAACTCCAAAGGAGGAACGAGATTGCGGAACGCATGTATTAGCAACTGTCCGAAGACAACCTGCACCTACATGAATTACTTGCAATGAGACACAGTTGAGCCCTTCTTGGGGAACATCAAAGAATGACAAAAGAATTTCTTGGAATCCTTCTCTTTCTTGAACAGTTCCACTAGTGGCTTGGAGGCATAGGCGAAATTTCTCAAGGAAGGGAGGTAACAACGTACCATACCAAGAATATTGCACATATAGGATTGAGTTGGGATGATTCCGAGGAGTCAAGACAATTTACTCAGATCCACGGCGACATCTTTCAGCAATTGCACGTGAACCAGAGAAAGTCATTTCTAACTTCGAGAACACATGCCTTGTGACGACATAAGTTAGTGCTAACAAGTTTACAATGCTACGCCCACTATTCCATATAAATCTCCTCAAACATGGAGGAAAATAAGAGGTAGTTGATGAGCTCAACCACCAACTTATCTAGATACTCCAAGATGGTCGACTCATATGTCACATGAACGGGCATAAGCATTGATCAGATTAACACATTCAGGTAGGTCGGTCGGAGTTTGATTTGACGATAGCCCAATTCAAATCAAAAGATTTTGGAGGTTAGCATATCCAAAGAGGAGATACTTCCTTGCTTCAACATGAATAGACTAGACATCCCATGGAGGAGGAACTATATCCGATAGAGCTTTGATCTTTCAACTCTCCAAGTTGTTTAAGCTCAACCGAATAATTCAGGACATCCAACACGATTTTCCTGGAGAAGGGAGTTGTTTGGAGAACCAGCTTACTCATAAGCTCGACATCACGGTCAGGTGACAACCTGGCGATACTTCTGGGAAGACCTACAGAATATCACGACATACCGGTGGAGCTTGAGTTCAAGGGAGGATCATGCCTTCCGAGGCACAACGAGGTGGTCTTGGAACTTCGGCATGAACCTAGCTCTTTGACCGAGGAAGGGCACAAGAGAGAACGAAGTGTCGGAGCATCACTTCATCAAGGAGATCATGATACTTAGCACTAGTGCACACTCTTTATACCAAGATATCGTGCTACTCTAAGATGGAACAGAAACAGAGACTAATAAACCTCTTATTCTGTGGACTACGAAACTTTGGCCTAGCCCGAGAAGTGGACAAGGTACTGGAGTTTGTTTCTTCTAACAAGGCGAAGTGGAAGATCTTGACGGATCAAGAGAGTGACTTGCATCGGAACATACCAACGCACGCTGGAAACATGACGGTCAAACGAAAGACAAGGGTCGGAAAGAAGATCAGAGTAAGAAACATGCTCAGGAAAATCCCAAGATGTTGAAGATGCACCGGTTATTACTCAATTGTGGTAACCATGCCTAAAAAGGAGAGATGCAGCAGAGTCACGAACAGAGTTGGGAGGCTTGCTAGAAGGACTTTTGTCGTAATCCAGATGGTTCCAAGACAGAACTTAGAACGAGGCTAAGGAAGAGCGAAAGTTACATAGCCAGCTGAGGAGTGGTAAATGGTTGGACATTACATTACTGACCACATAAGGACTTGGGTTGAAGGTCAGCTTCATGTGCCGGGAATCATAAATGGCATATCGATCACATGGGTAACAACCCACACAATTCAACATACCAGATTCACAGCACAATCCGGGACCTTCTGTTCAAGACCTTGGGATAGAACCCGAAGAAAGGAACAAATGATTAGACTTGGTAAGAATGGAAGCGTTCGTAAACATCTGAGCTGACTTCGGATGACAACGCAGCGGGAGCAACCGGACACATAACACTAGAGGTAGAACCCAAACCACGGGATCCTAAAGTTTTGAGGCGACAGATAAGAAGTAAAACCTTCAAACCAAATCGAGGTAAGATTGCTCCGAGATTAGAAGGTAACCAGGTAAGGAGTAAAAAGAATCCTAAGATGGTTTTCACAACTCATTTTTAGGTTAGAAATATTTTCACAAACACTAGACTCAACGTCGACCAATAGAAAGGGTTTCCTACAGGCAGAACTGCTCTGATACCAACTTGTAGCGCCCCGACCCGACTACTATACAGTGATGCTGTGTGTCACCAGTTAAGCGATACAACCGGAGGTTACGGGTTTACCAATCCCCGGCCAAAACCTTTGGCAGGTGTTGCTCGGAATTGATCACCGGCAACACAACACCCCGATTGATGCCTTAACACAGGCACAACTATCATAGCATAATAGAGAGATCAAGACTTGCGGAACAACTGGCACATCACAGACTCTACGACACAAATCAATATAGTTCAACTCTTATAATAGAGAAAGATAGCAAATAATACAACCAGAGGTCACAGTCCCAACAGTACAACAAGCGGAAGCGCAAAAGGTTGTTCTAAACAACAAGAACCAAATATGGCCTAAGAGGCCTACAAATAAACATCCAGCGCCAGTTGTTCCGGGATGTCCCAAGCTGCTACCTGGGAACCCCAGACTACTCGTCGACGTCCACAAAGAACCCACCTTCGAGGTCGGTGAAGTCCTCCTCTGAAACAAAACAAACGACGTTGAGTTCGACGAACTCGCAAGATTAAATATAGAGCTTTAGCTCGAATGAGGCTTTCAAAGTTTTATGGCTCTTTTGCATAAAGCTGATTTTATTTCGTAAAACATAACTCCATGGCATCGTCTAATCAGAATACTTTAAAAGAGAGGTAAGAAGTGACTCTTTCTCTTGAATCACATTTCTCATCACCATCAACATCATCACCATTGTACCTGTTCATCAAAGGCACCTCCCCGAATCACCCTCGAGGAAGTCAACCTTGCATTCGTGAGTGGTACCTTTAGTACCCAATTTTAATCATTCCGTTCAAGTTATTCTATGATCTCAGAATCCGTCACCAAGTCGTCCATAACCGTGGACACGGCTTTCCGAAAAGATTTATCCCTGCAGGGGTGTACAACGTGAAAGTCGCCAGGTTCCCGAGGGACCTCCCAGCTTCTTATCCATGCGTACCGTCTGGCCCATTGCCTACGCTTAGCTCTCTTCCGGGGAAAGCCGGCTGGGTGGGAGCGGTTACAACCTTTACCTGGCTTAAGACTAACCAAGGATCATCAGTGGCGGTAAGACTGCCAGGATCACAACACCCCGGCCCACGGCCAATCATTTTCCTAAACACCACAGTCCTCATCTCAGTCTTGGCCACCAACTCAACGCACGCGCAAAGGAAAGCCAAACTAGAGGACCCTCGGCTAGTCCGCCACAAGTTAGTCGGTCGACGAGGTTCCATATGCCCACGCATGGTTGCACGCTCATCTTGGCTCGTAGGCGAGAACTCGCATCTAGGCGGCGAGAACGAGACAACCCACCACATCCCATGTGGCCTCTCATCCCCACCTTTAAGCATTTTATTATCCATCACCACAATTTCTCCACCATCAACCACATCACATCACCTGTTTCCAACATGAAGTAACCAATGTACTGCTATGCACTTAACTAAGCATGGCTAAGCATCAACATAGCAGAGTAGATATCTCGGGCCAACAAAACAATCCTATGGTTAAATAGGAGGGGAACACGTAATGGCATCGGAAACTTAATGCAACTATAGGATACTCTAATCCAAGTAAATTGACATTTGGAACCGCATGCAATATTATAGTGGAGAAAATATTTGCGGAAAATAGGATAAGACATGCTCAGAGGGGGGGATTACGCTTGCCTTGTTGATTTGAGAGGTAGTAAGGATCGTCGAAGAATTGTGGTTGCACCTCAACTCCTTGATCTACCGTAGCACAAACAACATCGGAAGGAAACAACATAAATAACACGAATACAAGTAGGTGCAATGCACACTCATGATGATATGACATTTTAATGCAACTAAGAGATCCTAGACATGATCAACAAGTTAAATGAGTTGTCCCAACTCATTTGGCAATATTTGGCACAAACCCATATTTATCGTAGTGATTCTAATACTACTCAAAGTACATTATTGTAATCGTGATCAAGTATGCATGATGACGATGATTTCAGATAGTCCACAATTTTCTGAGCCTTTTGGTATATCACCCTTAATTTTTGGAGCAATATTTAATAAGTTATGGATTCTCCAAAAGCAATTGTTTCTCTGCCATTTTCATACAGTACAGGAAGACAGTTAGTTAAGATATTTAATTTAACAAGAACTTGAGGTCACAACAGTGGGTTTGTTCTCCGGGTCATTTAGAGACCAAGTTTGTATTTTTGTGACCCATAGTTAACAAGTTATTGCATTTCTACAAATCCTCTCTTAAATATGTCCTTTGACTAAGTTATTGTTAACTACCAACAATTAAGTACCCAACATTTGGAAGAGAGAGAGAAACTGGAATTCCATTAAGTTATTTGAACAAAATCGGATTATCCGATTTTATCTTACTCAGAAAATCCGATGGACAGAAACAGTGCCTTTCACGTACTGAGCTTATTCGGAAAATCCGATTCTGATCGAGTTCGGAAAATCCGATCATCGCGGAAGTTGAGATTCCACTAAGGACCTAAGGTTTAGTCGCACTGGAATACTTCGGATACTCCGGTTGGGTTGAACCCGGATTATCCGAGCTGAGGTGTTGGCACGGCGGAGCGCTGCGACTGGCGGTGCGCCGGCGACACGGCGGGAGAGGGAAGGAAGGGGGCAACGGGGAAGGCCAGTATCTCACCCTGAGCACGTTGGGGACTACGGCGGGGTCAAGGATGGACCGGTGCGACGGCGATTCGCGGGGGCGGAGCTTCGGTCGGAGCTCAAGAAGACGAGCACGGCTGTGGCGCCCCGACCTGACTGCTATACAGTGATACTGTGTCTCCGGTTATCCGATACCAGCAGGCACACTATCAAAGCATAATAGAGAGATCAAGACTTGTGGAACAACTGGCACATCACAGACTCTACGACACAAATCATATAGTTCAACTCTTATAATAGAGAAAGATAGCAAATGACAACCAGAGGTCACCGACCCAACATTACAACAAGCGGAAGCAAATTAAGTTGTTCTAAACAACAGGATCCAGATTAGGGCCTAAGAGGCCTACAAATAAACATCCAGCGCCAGCTGTTCCGGGATGTCCCAAGCTGCCACCTGGGAACCCCAGACTACTCGTCGACGTCCACAAAGAACCCACCTTCGAGGTCGGTGAAGTCCTCCTCTGAAACAAAACAAACGACGTTGAGTTCGACGAACTCGCAAGATTAAATATAGAGCTTTAGCTCGATGAGGCTTTCAAGGTTATATGGCTGTTTTGCATAAAGCTGATTTTATTTATGAAAAACATAACTCAAAGGCATCGACTATTCAGAGTATTTTCAAAAAGAGGTAAGAAGTGACTCTTTTCTTTGATCACCTTACTTAACATCAACCACTGTACCTGTTCATCAAAGGCACCTCCCCGAATCACCCTCGAGGAAGCTCACCTTGCATTCTTGAGTGGCACCTTTAGTACCCAATTTATCATTCCGTTAGAGTTATTCTATGATCTCTCAATCCGTCACCAAGTCGTCCATAACCGCGGACACGGCTTTTCGAAAAGATTTATCCCTGCAGGGGTGTACAATGTGAAAGTCGCCAGGTTCCCGAGGGACCTCCCAGCTTCTTATCCATGCGTACCGTCCGGCCCATTGCCTAACTCTTAGCTCTCTTCCGGGGAAAGCCGGCTGGGTGGGAGCGGCTACGACCTTTACCTCGCTTAAGACTAACCCAGGATCATCAGTGGCGGTAGGACAAGAGGTACCTCCAGCACCCTGTCCCGCGGGCACTTATTTTCCTGACAGCACCATCCTCATCTCAGTCTTGACCACCATCTCAACGCACGCGCAAATGGAAAGCCAAACTAGAGTACCCTCAGCTAGTCCGCCACAAGTTAGTCGGTCGACGAGGTTCCATATGCCCACGCGTGGTTGCACGCTCATCTTGGCTCGTAGGCGAGAACTCGCATCTAGGCGGCGAGAACGAGACAACCCACCACATCCCATGTGGCCTCTCATCCCCACCTTTAAGCATTTTATTATCCGTCACCACAATTCTCCACCATCATTCTCATCTCATCACCTATTTCCAACATGAACCATCCATCGTAGCTATGCAATTAACTAAGCATGGCTAAGCATCAACATAGCATATTAAGTATCTCGGCCAACAATACAATCCTATGGATATTAGGAGGGGAAACAGGTAATTGGCATCGGAATCTTAATGCAACTATAGGATACTCTAATCCAATAAAATTGACATTTGGAACCGCATGCAATATTATAGTGGAGAAAATAGTTGCGGAAACATAGGATAAGATATGCTCAGAGGGGGGATTACGCTTGCCTTGTTGATACGGCTGGTAGTAGGGATCGTCACGATACGGGGGTGGCACTTCAGCTCCTTTATCTACCGATGCACAAACAACACCGGAAGGGAACAATCAATCACCACACAGGTTTCACAAATGCAATGCGCAAACACATGATGACATGACATGTTAAATCCCCGGGAGGAGGATGATTCAACCAGTCAAATTAAACGGAGTTCGGATGCTTAGAGGGGCGCATCCTGAATACACCGGGGAGTTAGGTCATGAATCATTTTTACTTGTCGATTAAGGTAGTTGAAACCCTAGGGTTAACTTGTAGATGAAATGCCATGATCAGGAGATGACAAAGCAGGGTTTAGGTGATTAAACATGCATGACAACTATTTTAAAGTTAGTTCATTATTTCCCGGACATACTGGTATACCAATCACCATTTTCTGATAGACCGAGAAGAAGTTAAAACATTTAGCAATTTCCTCCTTTAATTAAGTCCCTTTTCATAAAATTATAAAGGCAACGATTAAAACTAACTAGCAGATTATTTAAAGAGGTGAAACAAGAAAAACTTTGGTACTGCATTGCTTCGGAATATCCGTGTCGAAATAGTCTCGGAATATCCGGGTGGAGGGAAAAATCTGAGGTTTGGAGGTACTGGAGTAGTTCGGAAATTCCGGTTTGGTTTGACTTCGGATTATCCGATGGAGGGCATCGAAGTGGTTCATCGTACTGGACCCAGCCGGAATATCCGGTCGACCCAACTCGGAAAATCCGACGGGGACGCAACCATGGCAGGCGGCGAAGTACGGCGAGAGAGGGAGAGAGAGGAGGTCCAGAGGGACGGCAGGCTCACCCTGAGCTCGTGGATGCGCTCGGGAGGACCGGAGGTGGACGGACGGCGACGAATTCGTCCGGCGAACCTCGGCCGTGGTCGGAGAAGAGCACGAACGGCGATGGCGATTCCGGTCGATTGGCGGGGTCCCGGCTCGATTCCTGCGGCGAGGTCGAAGAGGAGGACACGGCGAAGCTGGGGGTGGTCTTGGCTTGGCTCGAGGAAGCCCACAGCGGCAGCGAGGCGTCGGCGCATCTAGGTGGCCATGGCGGCTCGGTGGGGAGGAAGAGGAGGAGAGGACCGGGGAGAAGGGTCGGGAATGGGGAGCAGGTGAGGTGGGGGCATCGTGGAGACGTGCTCTCCTTGCAGGGGGAGGGCAGAGGGGGCCCGGCAGCTCGACGAGCTCGAGCTGGTCCGGCGGCAGCTGCTGCTGCGGTCGCTACAGTACGAAAAAGAAAGGATTTTTGCGAAAACCCCCTCGCGAACCTTTTTACTAACACGGATAGGTCCTCCTCCAATTACAAAGAAGCCCTTTTCTGTTTCTTTTAAAACCAGTAGCGTTTCTCTGATTTAATTGAGGCACCAAAACATTTTATAAAAATATGAGAAAATTCTGGTAGCCTCCCCATATAGTATAGAAGCACCACAAAAATTGGCGCCTCAAAATAAAATGGTTTGGACCACTTTTGTTCATAGGGTTCGTTTATGGCATTTTGCTAAAATTCAAAATGTTGCTCCTTTAACAATTTGGAGCAAGTGCAAAATATTATTTTGGAGCTCTTGGAACTTCCTTGACAAATAGGAGATGTCAAAGTAATTTTAGTTTGCAAGATTGAGTGCCTTCGTTGTTTTGAAATTGGTTGAAGCAAACTTAGCATTTTATTTTTAGGTGGTGCCAAACCTCAACAAATCCCTAGCAACAACAACAATTCCCTAGCACAATTCCCTAGTGACAAGTTAAAGGTTCCAATTGGTACACTTTGATGCAAGGATGCCATGATGCAATGAACACAAAAGCTGAAAAATTACACAGGTTTTTCAGGTTCTTAACTTTGGGCTGTTACAATTCTACCCTCCTTACAGGAATCTCGTCCCGAGATTCTTAGGGTAGGAAAGAGGGAAAAGGGTTACAACGGTACTACACGATCTCCTCGCTTCGGTGGCTTCTTTCTTGAAGAGGTTGAACAAGGGCATCATGGAGATCTTCATCGGCTTCACTTCGAGGTCACCATCACGTACACCATGGGACAAGAAGGAAACCTTTCCGGAGGATGAATCTTGGTGGATATACCTCAACGGAGTACCTCCTAATAGAATACTAGGATGAGATTTCGAGCATCCCTTGATTTGACAGTTAGGAGGCACATGCGGGTGACCGAAGATTGATAAGGAGTTTCCAGTTGGTAGACAACTGTTTCCCAAAGATTCAGAATATGAACTTTGCACAAGGCCCAAAATTTCTGAGGGAGAGTGTCGAAACAAGCTTCCAACAGATGAGGAGATAACTTGTACTAGTCGGCTTGAGTAGAACTTTCCTCACGGAGGAGCATTTCAGATCACTGGAGAAGGATCGGAAGCTAGATCGAGAGAACTTTAGAAACTCCACGAACGTTAGTATTGGGAACACTTCTTGATTTTCCAGATATCGGGTCAAGCTTCTTGAGGATCACCAACTATCGCTTCTGATTGAGATTCAGATCTGGTCAGGTGTAGAGATACTTCAGACTCCACATAAAGGAATAGGGAATCTTTGCAAAGCATACCAACGGGTTACAATTGCTAGGACCCCAAGAGCTAGACTAGAATGTCTAACTCCAAAGGAGGAACGAGATGACGGAACTCGCGTATTAGCAACTTGTCAGAGGGCATTAGCACCTACTCGAATTACTCGCGCCAATACACCATTGAGTCTCTGTTGGGGAAACACCAACGAAGACAAAAGAAGTTCTCAGACTTCCTTTCTTTCTGGAACAATTCAATCAGTGGCTTGGATGCATAGATAAAATTCTCATCGAATGGAGGTAACAACATACCATTCCGAGAATATTCTACACGTGCATGATCGAGTTGAAATGATTCGGAGGGAACCAGACAATTCACTCAGATCCACGGCGACATCTTTCAGCAATTGCACGTGAACCAGGGAAAGTCACTTCTAACTCCAGAACACATACCTTGTGAACACACAAAGTTAGTTCCAACAATTTTCCAATGCTAACGCCCAGTATCCAAATATGAATCTCCTCAAACATGGAGAAGATAAGAAGGTAGTTGATGGGCTCAACAACAAACTTATCCAGGTACTCCAAGTCGGTAGACTCATATTTCACCAGAACTAGGCATAAGTATTGGTCAGACTAACACATTCAGGTAGGTTGGTCTGAGTTTGATTTGACGATAGCCCAATTCAAATCAAATGATTTGGAGGTTATCATTCCACCAAGGAAATACCACCTAGCTTCAACACGGACAGACTAGACATCCCATTGAAAATGAACTATGTCGGGATAGAGCTCTGGTCTTTCAACTCTCCAAGTTGTTTAAGCTCAACCGAATAATTCAGGACATCCAGCACGATTTCTTGGAGAAGGAGTTGTTCAGAGAACCAGCTTACTCATAAGCTCAACCTCACAGTCAGGTGACAACCTGGCGATACTTCTGGAAAGACCTCCAGAATATCACGATCCACATATAGGATATCACGACATACCGGTGGATCTTGAGTTCGAGAGGATCATGCCTGTCAAGGCACAACGAGGTGGTCTTGGGAGCTTCGGCACGAACCTAGCTTTTGACTGAGGGAGTGCATCAGAGCCAACGGACTTGGTAGCACTGTCAAACTCAGCTTATTGATTGGCTAACCAATCATGCTAAGGAGGGCGATGGATGTCCTTGGATTTCGGCGCAGTAAGAACTGCTAAGAATATCCGATAGCCACATCATTGCTCACGACTTAACATTCTCGAGTAACAAGTCACTCGGAACACGGAGAGTAACGAGGTGTAAGAGCATCACTTCATCAAGAAGATCATGATACTTAGCACGAGTGCACACTCTGTATACCAAGATGTCGTGCTATTCTAGGATGGAACAGAAACAGAGACTAATAAACCTCTTATTCTGTGGAATACAAAACTTTGACCTAGCTCGAGATGTGGACAAGGTACTGGAGTTTGTTTCTCCTAACAAGATGGAGTGGAAGGTCTTGACGGATCAAGAGGGTGACTTGCATCGGAACATACCAACGCACGATAGAACTTTACTGTCACTGACAGACAGAGGTTGGAAGAAGATCAGAGTAACTAACATGCTCAGGAGAATCCCAAGATGTTGTAGATGCACCGGTTATTACTCAATTGTGATAACCATGCTCAAAAAGGGAGAGATGCAGCAGAGTCAAACAAAACTGTAGTAAGATTGTTGTTGATTCGTAGCTCACCCATAAGGACGCCGGAATCTTCTTCAGCTTCTTCAGCAGAGACATGGTTCAGGCGACGACGCACAATAGGTCCAGCCTTGCCAGCTGGCGTGGCAGGGGCACGTGCAGGTGTTCCCGTGATAGGTGCCTTCTGGGGGCACTCCCTGAGTAGTGACCAGCCTGTCCACGGGTGTAGCAGATGAGTCCAGGTGGAGCAGGTAGCGGAGGACGATACCCACTTCCGCTCGACCGAAAGGTTGAAGTAGTGGGGCGCGTGGTGGCGTGCTGGCAATCTTCTCTTGGGCATCCTTTACTGCGTCTACTATGAACTCCATAGAACAATTAGCCGGAAAATGATCATTTCCTTCGCATAGGTAGCAAGTGGCGCTAGCGGTTGGGCACTTGCCGAGTGGATGCTTGTTGAAACAATGCGGGCAACTGCCGGGGCATTGACTCGCCTGATGTCCACCCTTCCGCACTGACTACATGCCTTTCCTTGTGGTAGTCCCCACTTCGGGGTACTTAAGGGGGCACTTCCGGTACGGATGTCCAAGCTCCTTACAAGTGTAACACCTGCGTTTGTCTATAGCTTTCTTGGGCAAAACTTTAGATGTATGGGATTTCTCCCTATCAAAGGGTGTCGAGTGGGTCCCTGGGGTGGCTTCGATTTGATGGAGCGGAGGACGTTGTGCCATTCTGTAGATTTGACAAGGACGCAGTTAGTATCCACCTCGGTATGGTTGAGACATTAGCATTAGCGTACTCAAGTACTCAGACTAGGGACGATAATACTTTGTGCAACAACGAACAGAGAACCAACAAGATGGGACTTGGGTCGAAGATCAGCATCATGTACCAGTAGCGTGAGATTCAAATGGCTAAGAAACCACGTGATTCAACCCACACTATCCGGCACAATCCGGGACCTTATGTTCAAGTCCTTGGGTTAAAACCCAAAGAAAGGATCAAATGATTTGACTCGGTAGAACATCTGAGTTGATTTGGGATTGCAACGCAGCGGGAGCAACGTGACACATAACACTAAAGGTCGAACCCAACCCCGTTTCTAATCATTTTGAAGTAACAGACGAGGAGTAAAACCTTTAAACTCAAATCGAGATAAGATTGCTCCGAGATTAGAGGGTAACCAGATAAGGAGTAAAAAGAATCCAAAGATGGTTTTCACAACTCATTTTTAGGTTAAAAATATTTTCACAAACACTAGACTCAACATCGACCAGTAGAAGGGTTTCCTACAGGCAGTACTGCTCTGATACCAACTTGTGGCACCCCGACCTGACTGCTATACAGTGATACTGTGTCTCCGGTTATCCGATACCAGCAGGCACACTATCAAAGCATAATAGAGAGATCAAGACTTGTGGAACAACTGGCACATCACAGACTCTACGACACAAATCATATAGTTCAACTCTTATAATAGAGAAAGATAGCAAATGACAACCAGAGGTCACCGACCCAACATTACAACAAGCGGAAGCAAATTAAGTTGTTCTAAACAACAAGATCCAGATTAGGGCCTAAGAGGCCTACAAATAAACATCCAGCGCCAGCTGTTCCGGGATGTCCCAAGCTGCCACCTGGGAACCCCAGACTACTCGTCGACGTCCACAAAGAACCCACCTTCGAGGTCGGTGAAGTCCTCCTCTGAAACAAAACAAACGACGTTGAGTTCGACGAACTCGCAAGATTAAATATAGAGCTTTAGCTCGATGAGGCTTTCAAGGTTATATGGCTGTTTTGCATAAATCTGATTTTATTTATGAAAAACATAACTCAAAGGCATCGACTATTCAGAGTATTTTCAAAAAGAGGTAAGAAGTGACTCTTTTCTTTGATCACCTTACTTAACATCAACCACTGTACCTGTTCATCAAAGGCACCTCCCCGAATCACCCTCGAGGAAGCTCACCTTGCATTCTTGAGTGGCACCTTTACTACCCAATTTTTAATCATTCCGTTAGAGTTATTCTATGATCTCTGAATCCGTCACCAAGTCGTCCATAACCGCGGACACGGCTTTTCGAAAAGATTTATCCCTGCAGGGGTGTACAATGTGAAAGTCGCCAGGTTCCCGAGGGACCTCCCAGCTTCTTATCCATGCGTACCGTCTGGCCCATTGCCTAGCTTTTAGCTCTCTTCCGGGGAAAGCCGGCTAGGTGGGAGCGGCTACGACCTTTACCTCGCTTAAGACTAACCCAGGATCATCAGTGGCGATAGGACAAGAGGTACCTCCAGCACCCTGTCCCGCGGCCACTTATTTTCCTGACAGCACCATCCTCATCTCAGTCTTGACCACCATCTCAACGCACGCGCAAATGGAAAGCCAAACTAGAGGACCCTCAGCTAGTCCGCCACAAGTTAGTCGGTCGACGAGGTTCCATATGCCCACGCATGGTTGCACGCTCATCTTGGCTCGTAGGCGAGAACTCGCATCTAGGCGGCGAGAACGAGACAACCCACCACATCCCATGTGGCCTCTCATCCCCACCTTTAAGCATTTTATTATCCGTCACCACAATTCTCCACCATCATTCTCATCTCATCACCTGTTTCCAACATGAACCATCCATCGTAGCTATGCAATTAACTAAGCATGGCTAAGCATCAACGTAGCATAGTAAGTATCTCGGCCAACAATACAATCCTATGGATATTAGGAGGGGAAACAGGTAATTGGCATCGGAATCTTAATGCAACTATAGGATACTCTAATCCAATAAAATTGACATTTGGAACCGCATGCAATATTATAGTGGAGAAAATAGTTGCGGAAACATAGGATAAGATATGCTCACAGGGGGGATTACGCTTGCCTTGTTATACGGCTGGTAGTAGGGATCGTCATGATACGGGGGTGGCACTTCAGCTCCTTTATCTACCGATGCACAAACAACACCGGAAGGGAACAATCAATCACCACACAGGTTTCACAAATGCAATGCGCAAACACATGATGACATGACATGTTAAATCCCCGGGAGGAGGATGATTCAACTAGTCAAATTAAACGGAGTTCGGATGCTTAGAGGGGCGCATCCCGAATACACCGGGGAGTTAGGTCATGAATCATTTTTACTTGTCGATTAAGGTAGTTGAAACCCTAGGGTTAACTTGTAGATGAAATGCCATGATCAGGAGATGACAAAGCAGGGTTTAGGTGATTAAACATGCATGACAACTATTTTAAAAGTTAGTTCATTATTTCCCGGACATACTGGTATACCAATCACCATTTTCTGATAGACCGAGAAGAAGTTAAAACATTTAGCAATTTCCTCCTTTAATTAAGTCCCTTTTCATAAAATTATAAAGGCAACGATTAAAACTAACTACCAGATTATTTAAAGAGGTGAAACAAGAAAAACTTTGGTACTGCATTGCTTCGGAATATCCGAGTCGAAATAGTCTCGGAATATCCGGGTGGAGGGAAAAATCTGAGGTTTGGAGGTACTGGAGTAGTTCGGAAATTCCGGTTTGGTTTGACTTCGGATTATCCGATGGAGGGAATCGAAGTGGCTCATCGTACTGGACCCAGCCGGAATATCCGGTCGACCCAACTCAGAAAATCCGACGGGGACGCAACCATGGCAGGCGGCGAAGTACGGCGAGAGAGGGAGAGAGAGGAGGTCCAGACGGACGGCAGGCTCACCCTGAGCTCGTGGATGCGCTCGGGATGACCGGAGGTGGACGGACGGCGATGAATTCGTCCGGCGAACCTCGGCCGTGGTCGGAGAAGAGCACGAACGGCGATGGCGATTCCGGTCGATTGGCGGGGTCCCGGCTCGATTCCTGCGGCGAGGTCGAAGAGGAGGACACGGCGAAGCTGGGGGTAGACTTGGCTTGGCTCGAGGAAGCCCACAGCGGCAGCGAGGCGTCGGCGCATCTAGGTGGCCATGGCGGCTCAGTGGGGAGGAAGAGGAGGAGAGGACCGGGGAGAAGGGTCGGGAATGGGGAGCAGGTGAGGTGGGGGCATCGTGGAGACGTGCTCTCCTTGCAGGGGGAGGGCAGAGGGGGCCCGGCAGCTCGACGAGCTCGAGCTGGTCCGGCGGCAGCTGCTGCTGCGGTCGCTACAGCACGAAGAAGAAAGGATTTTTGCGAAAACCCCCTCACGAACCTTTTTACTAACACGGATAGGTCCTCCTCCAATTACAAAGAAGCCCTTTTCTATTTCTTTTAAAACCAGTAGCGTTTCTCTGATTTAATTGAGGCACCAAATCATTTTATAAAAATATGAGAAAATTCTGGTAGCCTCCCCATATAGTATAGAAGCACCACAAAAATTGGCGCCTCAAAATAAAATGGTTTGGACCACTTTTGTTCATAGGGTTCGTTTATGGCATTTTGCTAAAATTCAAAATGTTGCTCCTTTAACAATTTGGAGCAAGTGCAAAATATTATTTTGGAGCTCTTGGAACTTCCTTGACAAATAGGAGATGTCAAAGTAATTTTAGTTTGCAAGATTGAGTGCCTTCGTTGTTTTGAAATTGGTTGAAGCAAACTTAGCATTTTATTTTTAGGTGGTGCCAAACCTCAACAAATCCCTAGCAACAACAACAATTCCCTAGCACAATTCCCTAGTGACAAGTTAAAGGTTCCAATTGGTACACTTTGATGCAAGGATGCCATGATGCAAGGAACACAAAAGCGGAAAAATTACACAGGTTTTTCAGGTTCTTAACTTTGGGCTGTTACAACGGCGGCGGCAGTTTCAGGCTTCTCCGGTCGATTCCTTCGGCGGAGGAGACGCGGGCGACGCGGCGAAGCTGGTGGTGGTCTTGGATTGGCTCGGGGTACGCTCAATCAACGGCGACAGGCGGCGGAGCTCGAGCTGCTGGCGGCCATGGTGGGGAGAGGAAATGGGGAGCAGGTGAGAGAGGAGCGAGGGGGAGCAGTGAGTGAGGAGGTGGTCCTCGTGTGCCCATTCTTCTGCAGGTGGAGGCAGCGAGGGCGCGGGCCCCATGGCGAGCTCGTGGCGGAGCGGATGCGACACGAGCGCGTCGCTACAGAGGAAGAAGAAACAGATTTCACAAATCGCCCCCTGGAAAACTTGTTGCCATCATGGATAGGTCCTTCCCAGTTTTCTTTCTAAAACCTTTTAAAATCCAGCAGCATTTCAGTGAAATAATTAAGGCACTTAGATAATTTATAAAAATATGAGAAAATTTGAGTAGCCTCCTGACAACATGTGGAAACACCACAAAAATTGGGGTTGCCAAATAAAATAGTTTGGATAACATTTGTTCATAGGGTTTGAAATAGGCATTTTGCTCAATTTCCAAATGTTATTACTTTAGAAGTTTTGAATCATGGGCAAAAATATTATTTTGAACTCTTGGAACTTCCTTGACAAATATAGGATGTCAAAGTATCTTTGTTTGCAAGTTTGAAAACTCTCATTGCTTTGAACTTATAATTGAAGCAATTCATATTAGAGGTTTTTCAAAGTCATAATTGCTTGAGCATGTTTAATTAAGGATGCCATGATGCAATTAACACAAAAGTGAAAAATTAGCACCCATTTTTAGGTTTACTAATTTTGGGCTGTTACATTAACCCATGCTCGTCCTCGAGTATGAAGGTGATAAAACTAACATGGACTTTGCATTTCAATACTATCAATGGATATCAAAGATGATTACTATTGCTACATAGAGTCAAATGGTTCATAGATAACTATGTAAAAGCCACACGAAATTGAGCCCTCAGCGCGCTCCACCGCAGCGGTACTGTGCCCCGCTACAGGGTAACAGTACCGCTGGAGATCCGCGCCGTCCGCTGCCGATCCAACGATCCACCCGACAGGCCCGTGACGGTTTTGCAAAGACACGGACTTTTCTGTAAAAAAAAACACAGAATCCCCCTTTTCCCCTTCTTCTCTCCCGCGACGCTGGCATCGCCGTCGCCGCCGCCGCCGCGCAGCGCCGCCTCTCCGCGCCTCCCCGCTCACATCCGAGCACACGGGCCGATCCGGCGTCGCCTCCTCTTCGTCCTCGCCGGAGATCGGCTCCCGGAACCACGCGAGCACGCGCAATCGACGCCGCCGTCGTCGGCTTCCGCCGCCGCATCCACAGCTCACCGGCGACGCTCCGGCGACCTAGGAGGGGCGGCGCCGCCACCTCCTGCCAGCCCGCGTCCGGGCGCGTCCAGCGCGCTGAGCCGCGCGTCCCAGAACGCGCTGCACCGCCGCCGCCGTCGCCGGCGATTCCGCGGCCAGATCCGGCCTCACCATTACTGACGTCATCATGACATCAGCATGGGCCCCACACGTCAGCGACGGTGGAATTCCGGAAAAATTTATGAAATTGAGAAAACAATGACATGTGGGCCCGGCTTATATTAGATAAAATCCAGAAAAATCATTAAAATTAGAAAAACAATATCTTTTCACTGGTTTATCACAAAAATATAAATTATATATCAAAATGTTCAAAAAAATAAATCTAATTTGTTTACGTTAGAATTTATACATTTTGAAACATTTCAGTTTGAAAAAATATTTGTTGTAAACTTAAAATAATCAATGTGTTTTCGCTGGTTCGTCAGAAAATCATGAAACAAATATATAAACATGAAAAAAATATATAAATACGGAAATGTTTTATAAATATTTCAGCAATAACTACAAAAATATTTCTAATCTACAAATATGAAAAAAAAACAAAAAAAAAACTTCTAAATACGATTACAATTCAATTTTGAAAGCGCGGCGTGCCGGGACGTCGCGTGCGCGACGCAATCGACACCACCGTGCTCCGTTCCCTCCGCCGCGGCTGCTGCCCGCCGGCGACGATACGGCGACGAAAAGGGAGCGGCGCCGCCGCTCTTTGGTAGCGCGCCTCCATCCGCATCCGCCGTGCCCGACCACACGCTCCAAAACGCACCGACGCGCCGCCGGCGTCATCCCCGCCGCCGCGACATCTCCGGCCACTGTGACGTCGACGTAACATCACAGCAGGCCTGGCCTGCGGAGATGGGCCGGCTGTTGGGCCGGCCTGCTTCCTCTGTGGCCGGCTAGGACTTTTTTTTTTCTTCTTCCTGTGTTGTTTTAAAATTCTCAAAACTTTAAGAACTTTTGAAATACATCTCAAAATCACTTCAAACCAATTTCAGAAAACATGTAACAAAACAAACATATTTTTTAAAAATACTTTGTGCCCTAATTAAAAAATATTTTAGTTTAAAAAAAAAAAACTACAACTTTGTGACCTTCTCATTTCCAGTCATACCACATATCCACGATGTATAAAATTGCATATTTCAAAATTATAGATGCCTTCCGATCCTACACATTTCGCACACGTAAAAACAACTCGAATCTAAATAAATTCCCATTTCGAACAATTTTCAAGATCTAAAAAACCTTTTAGACGTAAACTCTCTTTCAATTTCACTAATTTCCAAAAATTCAACAAATTTAAATGCCCACATTTCAAAATTTGAATTTTACCCACACACGCGCGGCATCGCCGCGCAAATTTACCTAGTTCTTAATAATATGCAACAATATGTAAGATAGTTTATGAAGCGATATCAAATATTCAATGTAAGGATGTTCAATGATAATTCACAAAGTGTAACATAAATGAAAAAGTACTATGGACTTCAAGTATGCATAATGATAAGTAAGAACATCCTATAATGGTCATAGAGTGTAGATGGAAATCTGAATATATAAGGTGGACACTTTGGAAAGATATTTGAGTAGAGGTAAAGCATGCAATAAGTTCATCTAACTTCCAAATGTTTCTACTTAAGTTAATGATTGTAATGTGGTACTCCTTGGTGTCAAGCTCTCATTGCCCCTATCATAGCATCTTGAATGATTAAGTTTAAAGTGAAAGCAAATATGAGTAATGTGCTTGACAAAGTATGGGTTGAAAATCTCATGCCCCTTGAATACGAGTACCTACACCATGTGTTACTCAACTTGGGAAACAAAGCAAGTTCAATTTAAATATCATTGTAAGTAAAATAGTATCATCAAGAGCGTCAACTGGGGTACCTCTTGTCCCAGGATATGGAACAAGCCCATATCAAAATGACAAGACAAACAAATATAATGAACAATCTCAACACCCTTTTTTATTTACCATTGGATAGCTTTTTATTGTAAGGTGTATCACAGACGGTTCACCATTGCATGTAAGTAAATTTCCACCATGAATGATGCATGGCTTAGATTAGCGGCCCAGGCGTCTCTCTAACCATTATACAAACTCATTTAAACCTACTCCATTTCCACATTTATTTCACCATGATAAGCATCCATAAACAAAAGTGCATGACATCAACTAGATATAATGAAGTGCAATGTTGAAAGCGTTCCATGTGACAGCACATTTCTGCTAACTCTCAACCAAAGACGTTTGTCAAGCTCATAACATCATAATTTTAATCACAATGGGTCATGTTCATTAAGTGCAATAAAAGTAAAGTGTGCATCAAGTTCGTGAGAGCTATATGACCAACTTTTTCCCATAACAATCAACAACATAAGCATTTTAATTCAGAGGTATAAATGATACAAAATAACATGGTAAACATACTCGGAATAGCATAAAGCTAATAGGTAGATATGGTGGACTCACTGGAAAAACTTTGGTTGAAGGTGTTGGAAACAAGTCTTTGCTTGTTGGAATTTTTGGGCTAGCAAGAGGGAGAAAGTTGACCGTCTAAAAGCATGCATGAGTGTCCATAGAACTAACTAATTCATGTTAAACAAAGTAAAGTAATTCAGCATCAAAACATGAATAAAAGATAGCTCTTGATAAAACACTAACAAATTATTACTCATTAACAAGCTCATGAATCATGCAACTATATGTATCTTTTAAAATCAACTCAAACATCCCTTTTCCCAATCTTATAATGGCATCCAACATATTTCAACCCATATTTCCAGTAGCTCTCTCATATATAAATGATAATGTGGTGGTCTCTCAAAAATAAAAATCAAAACAAACAAAAACAAAAAGACGCTCCAAGTTTATACGATAAAGTGCATTGATCGAAAAACAGAAGTTAGACGTGTGCAAACCGAGAGTGTGTTGGTCCAGTGGGTTGTCTTCACATCCCCAAGCTTATGGTTTTCACCATCCTTAGATGACTCTTGGTGCATCTCCTCTAATCCCTGTGAAAAAACTTCAAAACACCGTTTCTCCCATTTCTTTTCTGTGGGGTGACATTAGTAGTGATAAACAAATAGGCTTCATGCTGCATATAATCCTTAGACAAAAATTTATATGAATGTCCAGTAAGTGTATTATGTTGTATGCCTACTCATAAACTCATTTGGATCTGAAAGATTCAAGCTAAAAGTTCTAAGCATGCATTAAACAAAATGGGACAGAATCTGTCCAGAAAAACAGCAGTAGCAAAACGTATTTTTCTACCCACTTAACTTTGTCAAAAAATTCTGAAAAACTTCAGGCATACAGAGGATGAAAAGTTGCTTCTACAGTTTAAATATCAGCTCATTCGGAGTTACAGAATAGGAATTAAAAATCAAACCGTGCACAGACTCGTGCTGGAATAATATCTCCGAATGCTATAAGCAACTTTTTCAACCAAAATGGGTAAAACTTGGCACTTTATTAAAAATTCCAGAAACAAAACTATAAACAAAGTCTCTTGTGACAGCAAGAGGACACAAAGAAAATCAAAAATAAAAACAACCGGGTTGCCTCCCGTAAAGCGCTTTCTTTATAGCCATATAGCTAGGCTTCTTACTTGATAGTTATTGTGGACGAAGCTCATGAGGGAGCTTGAACTTTGGTGTGTCCCTCTTCCTTGGGAAGTGTTCCATGCATTTCTTGTGTGGAAACTGAAACTTCACATTCCCTTCTTTTGAATCAATGATAGCACCTGTGGTACGAAGAAAAGGTCTTCCAAGAATAATTGGACTAGAGGTTTTATTCCCCATATCCATGATTAGAAAATCAACAGGCACAAAAGTCATATGTAACTCTACCATAACATCACTACTCTTCCTATAGCATATTTAATGGAATCATCAGCAAGTGCAAGTTCAATAGAGCATTTTTCAAGATTCTTTAATTCAAGTACTTCATATAGTTCTTTAGATAAAATTGAGACACTAGATCCTAATCTAATATAGCATGGTGTGTCTCTTTTCCAATGGTAACAAGTACTTTGGGAATCCATACATCCCAAGCTTAGGTGGTATCATAGCTTCTTGTTTGCTAGACATGTAGTTTAGACTATTGTAAAAAGAGTGTAATATGAACCATTCGTTAACCCCATGTGATGGACAGATTCTAAGCATAAGTTTAATCCTATCCCAAGCCATGGCAACATGTTCATTTTCATTTTGCCTAAAAGAAAGAATATTGTTTCTATTTTGCAAAATTTTAACAGGAGGATAGTATTTCTTAATGAAAGCTTCTTTTAGATCATTCCAAGTTTTAATGCTATCAATAGGTAATGAATGCAACCATTCTTTAGCTTTTCCTCTAAGTGAGAAAGGAAATAATTTCAGTTTTAGAACATCACTTTCCACATTTTTAAATTTTTGCATGTCACATATTTCAACAAAATCATGAAGATGCATAGAGGCATCCTCCATAGCACTACCGCCAAATTGTTCCCTAGTTATCAAGTTCAGCAAACTAGGACTTACTTCATAGCTATCAGCTTGTATCTCAGGTGTGGCAATGGGCCTAGCAATAAATTGATCATTTGGAGTGTTTGTGTAGTCACACAACTTAGTTCTGTCTCCCATTTTCCAAGTTTTTATGGTTTTTTAATTTTTTATGCAAAACTGAAAATAAAATATGCAACACAAAATGCAAGACAATAACAAAACAAAATAAAATGGTTTGCAAGTAAAGATGGATAAGATGGTGCTCACGTAGGTGCAACCTCCCCAAGCTTAGGTGTTTGCACAACTTGGTGATGAAGTTGACTTGTTGTGAGATACCCTTGGATAAAACTTTCAGCAATGATTCCCCGGCAACGGCGCCAGAAAATATGTCTTGATAGCCCTCAAAGGCGTAGGTTGAGACCCCAATAGCAGAGTGTGTAGTACGGGCAAGACAATTTTCCCCACGAAGGTGACTCGAGGGTTTATATCGAACTCTCGGGGAATCAGTAGTGGAAGCTTTACCTCCTTATCCTTCCCTTGGAAACCTGCAAACAAAGATAAATTGTTTTGTGCCCTCAACCTCACCAAGTGGTTGTCAAGCACAAGGTGTGAGTAAGTTATGAATACAAAACAATAAAAAAAAAATGCAATGATGATAAATAAATATGCAAGGATGATGGAAACAATGATAAATGATATTTTTGGGTTTTATATGATGAATGAAAGATGCAAAAGTATTTTTATATTTTCGGATTTAATTATGGCTGAAAATGAAAAGTGGATGAAAGTTGTTGGAAAGTTGTTTCTTATGATTAAAAATGGACCGGGGTTCATGGTTTCACAAATGCACTCTCTCTTTAATGATGTGGTGGACAATGGAACACAAAAGTTAACATATGAGATTGCAACAAAGTTTCATGACAAGTTATAATCATATGGGCATCACGTCCTAACATAGAGATCTTTTGGTTATTAATCTCTCTTATACTCCACTAAGATGCGAACTAAATCATAACACCTTAGTATTAAGATAAATCAGAGCATAGCAATAAGTTTCATGACATGAAGTTGAAATAAGAACATGCTAGATCTAGTCATGGAGTAGTGGCATGGTCACACCCACATCTCCGGTAGCAAGGTATTTCTTTTTATCCCTAGTGAGGCAACAAAGTAAGGTAAAATACCCAAGTGGATCGCGGAACTTTCTCTCACGTTCACCGCACTAGCCACCCCCCGTTACTCCATCTAATGCACACGTTCCCCCTCACACGCTCTCATAAACATGCTTGATCAAAACAAGTAAACAAGAACGGGGTACATAATATGCATCTACTTTCATAACTGAAGTAAAACAATTGCAATCTCACACATATATTAACTCATAAAGATCCACCACAAAGGTATTACATAGATGACCGTAATCATGTTCGGCAGCTCATACGGTGCTAATTAGTGAAGCACAAGAGAGAGAGATACATAAGTTACTTCCACAAACCCATAGTCCAGGGGTGGACTACTCCCTCTTCATCATGGAGTTGATGGAGATGTCGTTGGAGAAGGTGGAGACCTCTCCGGCAGCGCCCCGCCGGAGTTTTCCCCCTCCAATCTGCAGCTCCTGATCTCTGTTTCGTGGTTTCTGTGTTTCTGCGGCGCTCCTCTCCGAAGAGCCTCGGGGACTATTTTTATAGTCGGTTTTAGGTCAAGACGAAGCTTCTGGAAGAAAGACCGACGGCAACGGAGCGTCGAGGGCCAAGATGGTGGGTCCCACGTGGCCTGGTACTGTGGCCGCGTGGGCCCCCCTCTTTTGGTCCTCGGACATCCATTTGTTTGCTTCCTTCGCTCTCAGGTCTTCTTCCTTCCAAATATTGATGCTCCTAAAATTGCAAGTCATTTGGACGTCGTTTGGGTCCCTGAAACATCAAAATATAGAAAGTAGGGTTTTCTGCCTGCGCAGGGTTAATTCCAGAAAAATAGGGGAACTTGTGAATTATTCCCAAAATCATTATAAATCAATGATATAACCCTTATATGATGCAAATATGATGGGAATATGAATAAAATAATGCAAAGTTCATTTATGCATTTTACATGCATCAACGTGCCGAGGAGGAGGTCTACCAGTCTGACCTCCGGGCCGCCATAGCCCTCTCTTTGGTCCACGGCGAGGGCAAGGCGCCGCCAGGGGAGGCCGGCGCTAGCTCCGTCGCCGGCGGCGATGCTAAGCGAGCCCGCCTCGCCTAATTTAAGACCCCAGTTCAGTAGGATAGCTGTTTTCTAGTTGTAAGTAGCTAATTGGTTATCCATAGATTTGCTCTGTTTTTAGTAGGCATTGTTTACACATAGATTTTAGCTGTTTTCTAGTTGTAAGTAGCTAATTGTTTATCCATAGATTTGCTCTGTTTTTAGTAGGCATTGTTTACACATAGATTTTAGCTGTTTTCTAGTTGTAAGTAGCTAATTGTTTATCCATAGATTTGCTCTGTTTTTAGTAGGCATTGTTTACACATAGATTTTAGCTGTTTTCTAGTAGTAAGTAGCTAATTGTTTATCCATAGATTTGCTCTGTTTTTAGTAGGCATTGTTTACACATAGATTTTAGTTGTTTTCTAGTTGTAAGTAGCTAATTGTTTATCCATGGATTTGCTCTATTTTTAGTAGGCATTTGCTCTGATTTTAGCTTTGTTTCTGTTATGTCGATGATTAAAATTAGGTGACACCATGTGATCCGGGGGTGGCGCTAGTGATCCTTGTGATATGCACAAATACACATCGATCTTGTGCATCCTACTTGGCTCGCTTGCTCCATCCCTGGAATTTGTGTGTCCAATCTACCTATATATGAGGCATTCTTTAGGCTATGTTCTAGTTGTAATTAGTTCTATATTTTCTGTAATGCCGATGAAGAAGCATATGTCTTGTGTATAGAGATGAAGGAGCTTACATTTTTATTTTTTTATCTCCTTTAGGGCGAGGAGGAAACCTGTAGACTATGCGGCGGCCGTGAAGACGTAGGAGCGGGGCTCCGTCCACACGGTCCACTGAAGTCGGCGCCTCCAGGAGCAAGACTTTTGTGCAGTACTAAATAGGTAGAAGAAGATCACACAATGAAGCTGGGCGAAGAGGAAGGTGAAGAACCGGCGGCCATCAAGCAGGAACCACAGGGCTCCGTCGACGGTGCAGCAGGCGTCACCGGCTTTTTTTGTTTCCTTTAGCCCTCATTACAAACGGTCAAAAATTAATCTCTGTATCTGATGTAAAGACTAAAGGCAATGGTTATATATTGTGCCCGTTGCTAAACTTATTGCAAACGATAAAAATCTCCGTTGCCATTATGAGGCTTCACATCAGTGACAGAGGCGGGGATACGGACCCTTTCTCCGTTGCCGAAGGGGTTTTTGGCCCGTTTCCGATGTGTCGTTCTGTACTAGTGTACTTGTTGTCAAGCTCTCATGCTTAGGCATTACTTGGGGTTCTAGCTAAGCTAGATATTTTGCTTGTGGATAACTCTCCTATGTGGCATGCTCATCCATCTCAAGCTTGGTCTTATCTCCTTGTAGGATTTATTCTTGAGCAAAACAAGTGGCTTTTATCACTAGATGGACTTGTGGGCTGATTCTCCTATGTGGGCTTGTGCAATATTAGTGGCTTTGCAAGTTATGGGTGGTGATCATGTGGGCTTTACATTTCAGATTTGTGGGCTTTATCAATTAGCTTATTTTCTTCCTTGGTAATTAATATCATTGGAGAAACATTTCAATTTCCATGTGGGCTTTGTTCTTATTGTTCTTGATACCAATAGAGAATAATTTAATTGTGGGCTTTTCTTTAATAGGAATTTAACTAGATTAGAGGGATACAAAAATGTTGCCTTGTTAACTAAAGATAGTTGGATCAACTCTATTTGCCTTGATCACATATTGCCTTTGTTGCTTGCTCAAATGGATCAATGTTGCCTTCTTCTCTTTGCTGCCCATTTGCTTCTAGATGATCCAAATGATCCAAAGATCCATTGCTGCCTTAGATATAATTCCCTCTAATCACCACTTAGGTATTAGGACAAGTTCCTAATATCCAGTAGTCGAATTCCAACACAAAGTTTTGCCTCACCCTTGTGGTGAAGGCAAACATTTTAATTAAGAAACATTTCTTTTGTCTTTGTTTAACTTTAGATGATTTTCAATTGCTTCATGTATGCAAAAGGAATTTGTCAACAAAGGGGCCAGCTTTGCTTCCATCTTCTTTTACATAGCATAAAACCTTTGAATTTCACAATTTCTAGAGAAGTTGATAAGAACAGATACTTGCTTAAATTCCTTTCTTTCTGTTCTTCTTCTTATGTGCAGGAATTCAAGAATAAGATGTGAGAGATAAGAAGATCAAGATAAGTTGAGAAGATCAAAAATGAATTGAAAATCTAGTTTAAGGTTTAGTTTAGGAATTTTCTTTCTTGTTGGATGAGATATGTACTTATTCGATTAAATGTTGTAATATTCATTTATTCATTTAAGTTCCATTTGTAACGTTTGATTCTTGTGTCCATTTTTGTATTTATAAAGACTTTGGACATTTGTATTTGAAATTCGAGATGAATGTACTGATAAGATAAGATTGAAATTAGGACATGATGTATTTGAATTCTTGTATGATCACATATGTGAATGATGGAATGATAATTTGTTCATGTATTGGATTCTGGAATTAGGTGTTGAGGGTATGAAGTGATTGTGCTTTATGCACTAGTTTGAATATATTCATGTCATTTTATCCAATTATGTTCAGAAGTGTTGAGGATAAAGAATAGGTTATGTCCAAATTTTAATTGCCTTGACATAAGATCCAACTTCCTAAATACTTGCCGTAAAGATCATGTCGAAGTTTATAACACTCAACAAGATGATCTAGACCTAAACTCATCGAGTTGAGAAAAACATCGATCCCTTTATCTCTTTTCTTAAGCGCGCCAAAATTTCTCGCATTTTCAGATGCATGCAATGCAAATACACATATTCTATTTCTACCCTTTTGACTCTCTAAACCCTGGGTTGTTACAGGGAGGAGGCCGAATGGAGTCACGAGGAACCGAGACTTCCTTGGACCCGCCGCCCTGGCCACGGTTGGGGTCGTCCGCGTCGTCCGGCACCGTCTTCTCCGTAGGTTGCGGGGGTGGCGTAACTTCGCGCCGTGCGTCGGCTGCACGACGGTCAGCAGAAGCCTGAGTGCTTGAAGGAGAGACGGTCTTGGCGGCCGCAAGGTTGACCTTCTTCTTGGGCGGCATGCTTGAGGAAGAACTTGACGATGATCCCCGAGCTGAAGGAGACGAAACCAACGCTTGCACCCCCTACCTGGCGCGCCAGATGTCGTGTCTCGAAGGATGGACACCGGGGATGACACGCACCCCCTTTGTAGATTCGGTATGGGGCATGAAGGAGGCTGAGAAACGTCTCCCAGAGAGGACGGTCAGCAGAAGCCTGAGTCGTGTCCCAGAGACGACGGTCAGCAGAAGCCTGAGTGCTTGAAGGAGAGACGGTCTTGGCGGCCGCAAGGTTGACCTTCTTCTTGGGCGGCATGCTTGAGGAAGAACTTGACGATGATCCCCGAGCTGAAGGAGACGAAACCAACGCTTGCACCCCCTACCTGGCGCGCCAGATGTCGTGTCTCGAAGGATGGACACCAGGGATGACACGCACCCCCTTTGTAGATTCGGTATGGGGCATGAAGGAGGCTGAGAAACGTCTCCCAGAGAGGTTCGCCGCCAAGTCCTCTCTTCCTCTCTCTCTCTATGTGTAAGGCAAGCAACCAAGGAAACACGGCGATCTACCCAGGTCCAGGCCGCCCGAAGGCTAACAGCACTACTCCTGCATGTCTGGATAGATGGTGGAGTCATGGTGTGGCTACAATGGAGTTCTTCGGTGAGGTACCCAGAAGGGGTTTTGGCTAGAGGTAGAAGAAGAACAGATCCTTGCCCGGAGGAGATCACCTTCCTTCTCTCCTATCCCTAGTCTAATCTTGACCTTGCAGCTATGGCCTAGCCCTTGTGACTCGTTGCTTCCACCTTGTTCTTCCTCCATGCCTTGGTCCTCCTTTTATAGGCTAAGGGAATACCACAAGGGTCATGCGATGAGCGTGTGGGGGTCTTGGCGTGAAGAAACCCCCTCTGCTGGTTTAGGAGGAGACGTGGCCTCTCTTCCTCCAAGTATCCTTCGCTTGTTAGGTGGGATCGTCCACCTTTTGGGGAAAGCAGGGCGGACAAGGGCTAACACGCCGTGAACCGTGTCCCCTACTTGCGCCTTGCTTCCCAAGCCTTCTAGGTTCTTCGTGTGTCTTCTGGGGTGCGGTGGAGGTCTTATCCACAGCTTGTACGGAGTAGCGCCCAAGAGGGAGCCCGGCCTCGTCGGGGACTCGGGCTCTCGGGGTCTTTCCTTCATACCCGGGGGTGCGGGGGACCCGGAAGTCATCCGCACCCAGGGGCCTTGGCTGGTGCAAGAGCTGCGGGGTCCTCTCAGCACTTAGAGTGGAACCCGACAGTCCTTCATTGAGTCTTGGTCATGTCCATCTTCGCGTTGGGCCCACATGCGGTGGACCCATTTTGGCAGCACTTGGGGAACCACATGTTCCACTGCTGCGACATCATCCTAATAGTGGCAATGGTTATGTAAATTCTTATGGTAATTCCTACAGCAATAATAAGAGCGTACCGTCTGATCTTGAAGTTATGCTTAAGGATTTTATTAGTACACAAACTGGTTTCAATAAAACTATTGAGGAAAAACTAGGGAAAATTGATGTTCTTGCCTCAAAGGTTGATAGTCTTGCTCTTGATGTTGAATTGTTGAAAATAAAGAATATGCCTCATGATGTTAAAGAGAGCAAAACACTCAATGCTATACAAGTTAAAATTGATAATAATGTGAGGATGCTAGCTAAATTGCATGCTAGGTGGGCAAGAGAGGATGAAATTGCTAAAAGAATAGTATTGCTAGAGTTTGTACTATTTATACTACTGAAAATGTTGTAGCCTCAAGTGTTAACAAACCTCCTACTATTAATGGTAAAGTAATTGGTGTTGGCAATGTTTCTACTTCTATTGCAAAACTTTTTAAATTGCCTGGTAACTCTGAAACTGTTCTAGAGAAAAATGGTGAAATTTCTAGTAATGACGAGGATAATAGTTCCATTACCTTTGATGATAATGATTTTGATTTTGATGGTTGCAATCTTTCTGAAGTAATTATGTTCTTGCAAAAGCTAGCTAGAAGTCCTAAAGCAAGTGAAATAAATATGGCTTTTACTAAACATATTACTAATGTTCTCATACAAGTTAGGGAAGAAAAATTGAAATGTGAAGTATCCATCCCTAGGAAGTTAGAAGATGGTTGGCAGCCCATCATAAAAACAAAGTTGAACAATTTTGATTGCAATGCTTTGTGTGACCTTGGTGCTAGTATTTCTGTTATGCCTAAAAGACTTTTGATATGCTTGTTCTAGCACCTTTGGAAAATTCTTATTTGGATGTTCACCTTGCTGATGCTACTATAAAGAAACCTTTGGGTAGAATTGATGATGTTCTTATCATGGTTAACAACAACTTTGTCCCTGTTGATTCTGTTATTTTGGATATTGAATGCAATCCATCTTGTCCGATTGTGCTTGGAAGACCTTTTCTTAGAACTGTTGGTGCTATTATTGATATGAGAGAGGGGAATATCAAATATGAATTCCCTCTCAAGAAAGGTATAGAACACTTTCCTAGAAAGGACATTAAGCCACCTTTTGATTCTATTATTCGAACAAACTACAATGTTGATGCTTCTACACTTGGTAATACTTGATGCATGCTTTGTGCCTAGCTAAAAGGCGTTAAAGAAAAGCGCTTATGGGAGGCAACCCATTATTTTTATTTCAGAATTTTTTCTTTATTTGAGTCAAGGTCCTGTTTACTTCTGTAGCAATTCTTTTATTTTATCGCATTGTTGTGCCAAGAAGAGTCTCTAATGATAAGATGATGCTAGATTTTGATTGCTGCGCGGGAACAGATTTCTGCTGTTCACCGTGTTAAATCTGTAAAATTATCAGAATGTGAATTAAATCTGAAAAGTTTTGTGTGTAATCCTGATATATGTATGCATCTAAGGATCTCCTTAGCTCCTGACATGGCGCCTGCTTGTTGACGACGAAGACACCTTTCTTGTTCAGGAGGGGCCGCCGCCCTTGTTAAGGACGAGGAGCTTGAGGTAGACCTTGTCTCGGACGAAGAGCTCGAAGCAGTCCTTGCTCCGGTTGACGAACTTGACGTATACTTGGCTCCCGACGAAGGAGAACTTGACGAAGATCTCGAGGATGACGAAGAACTTGCAGTGGCGTGAGATGTAGACAAATCCAGCGCTTGCGCCCCCTACCTGGCGCGCCAGATGTCGTGTCTCGAAGGACGGACACCGGGGATGATAGGCACCCCCTTTGTAGATTCGGTATGGGGCATGAAGGAGGCTGAGAAACGTCTCCCGGAGAGGTTTACCGGCAAGTTCTCTCTCCCTCTCTCTATGTGAATAAGGCAAGCAACCAAGGAAACACGGCGATCTACCCAGGTTTAGGCCGCCTGAAGGCTAACCGCCCTACTCCTGCATGTCTGGATAGATGGTGGAGTCATGGTGTGGCTACAATGGAGTTCTTCGGCGGGCTACCCAGAAGGGGTTTTGGCTAGAGGTAGAAGAAGGACAGATCCTTGCCCGGAGGAGATCACGTTCCTTCTCTCCTATCCCTAGTCTAATCTTGACCTTGCAGCTAGTGTCTAGCCCTTGTGACTCGTTGCGTCCCCCTTGTTCTTCCTCCATGCCTTGGTCCTCCTTTTATAGGCTAAGGGGATACCACAAGGGTCATGCGAGGAGCATGAGGGGTCTTGGCGGGAAGAAGCCCCCTCTTCTGGTTTAGGAGGAGACATGGCATCTCCTCCTCCAAGTATCTTCCGCTAGTTAGGTGGGAGCGTCCACCTTTTGGGGAAAGCGGGGTGGACAAGGGCTGACATGCCGTGGGCCGTGTCCCCTGCCCGCGC
Organism: Poa pratensis; assembly: GCA_947311845.1. Classification (NCBI taxonomy): domain Eukaryota; kingdom Viridiplantae; phylum Streptophyta; class Magnoliopsida; order Poales; family Poaceae; genus Poa; species Poa pratensis. Next base: position 4,494,969 of record CAMZMU010000060.1, on the reverse strand, counting down.
CTTGCTTCCCAAGTCTTCTAGGTTCTTCTTGCGTCTTCTGGAGTGTGGTGGAGATCTTATCCACAGCTTGTACGGAGCAGCGCCCGAGAGAGAGCCCGGCCTCGCCGGGGACTCGGACTCTCGGGGTCTTCCCTACATACCCGGGGGTGCGGGGGACCCGGAAGTCCTTCGCACCCGGGGGCCTTGGCTGGTGCAGGAGCTGCGGGGTCTTCGCGGTACTCAGAATGGAACCCACCAGTCCTTCATTGAATCTTGGTCATGTCCGTCTTCGTGTTGGGCCCACATGCGGTGGACCTACTTGGGCAGCACTAGGGGAACCCCATGTTCCACTGCTGTGACACCGTCCAAGGTTTTAGTTCCTTCTTTCTCTTTCCGGTTTAAGGTGAACAAAGGATTTAACTGCTTAATGTGCCGGTTTGAATTATGAGTGAAAAGAGATATAGAAAATGAAGAAGGAAAAGAGAGTTATGATTGAAAGGGTCGACGTTGTTATAAAAACAACTGATATTAACGTGCCACTTAGTTCAGAACTACTGTTGTGTTTGTATTACTGGTTGTTTCTAACTGTGTAGAAAATGGGGATTGAAAAACGCTTTTGGATCAGAGGATTATTATATGCATAATTTATTTTGGATGGATAGGAAATACTCTCTCCTGCAGCGAAAATCATCCTGGAGATTTCCGTGTCGCACTGACCATGAAACCCCCGGAGTATGTCCCGACGGTACAAGAAAAGTCGCCGTTACTATCCGGTGGTTTCTTGCGTCATAACAGGGTCCCACACTGCAGGGTGGCCCGGATAACTTACCGCACCTCCGTGGTTTTTACTCTGCGCATGCACATGACGACAAATACCAGGTATAGAATCTCAAAGAGATATGCAGGGTGCAGATTTCGGTACCATGTGTGCTCGGGAGCCAAATTGCCCATCCCCAGTTACGTGCTTCTATATTGGCCACTAAAACGTAAGCAATTGCTCAGCACTTATATATTTGCTTTTCATATCAGAAAGTGTTTTTGGCTCCTAAGCACCGGTGCTTTCTCCATTTTAAATATTCAAAAGTTATAACTGTAGTTTTCAAAATTTACCTTTTTTGGACATAGCCAATGATATATCCTATAATATCGAAAATTTGTAATGCAAAAATATTTGTATTATGGGCTAAAAAAGTGACAATCTTATACATTTGGAGATTTAAAAATATGCATACTCAAATCGACATGATGTATTACACGTTTGTGGGACCATTACTTAAATTCAACCCAACACGTTTGTGGGACCATTACTTACATTCAACCCAACTCATAAAGAATGCACGGCTGCTATTTCGTCGTCGCGAGCTATCACTCCATGGCCGTCTGATCGCGACCGTGCATGCTGATCTATCCCGCCCCGTGCGTCTGCGCCTGGACCAAATCCCACCTGGGTTTCATGTGGGTCCCGCAAGCATGTGGCAACGGATCGTTGTGTTTGAACAGCGGTATTCGTGTCCTCTCCCCATCCCGACTTAAGCAGGGTTCAGATCCCGGTGTTTTACGAAATCTGGCGCTGTCGAGGGTCGGCGTCCGCAAGGAGCGCTGCTTTAGTGCGTGAGAGTAGGGAGCCGGGGATTGAGCCCCGCTCAGGGTTGTTTCGAGAGGAGCTATGCGGCGGGCAAGTGCGGCGTGGTGGCGTGCGGGCGGAGGGCTCCGCGCCGGAGGTCAATCCACTGACTCAGGTATGGCGAGTTCGGTGTCGCCGGATGAATCCGCGAGTGAGGGAGGCAAGCTGAAAGATCGATATGTCGAATAGAGGGGGGGGGATTAGGCGACTACCAAATTTTAATTGTTTTTAATTAATTAAGGCTTGAGCAAGGTATAACAAAGGTTGACTAGATGTGCACTAGATGATAGCAACCTATGTGATACAAGCAAGGTAAATAGCGTAGCGGAAGCAACAAGTAAAGGATAGAAATAACCGCAAAGTGGAGACACAGAGATGTTTCCCGTACTTCCTTCCCAAGGGAAGTACGTCTACTTTGGAGTGTGGAGCCACCTAGGCGCTCCAATAGCACGGATGTGCTCACTCTATTATCCGTGAGCTTTACCCGTGGGGGTTTGGCTCATCCACTATGAGGTCACCTTGATGGCATTGACCAAGCCGGTACACAAAGGTCGGGGAACTCCACAATGAGTTGGAGCCTCCCAACAATGCCTCGGACTCCCTCCGAGACTCACAAAGGCACCTAGGGTTACAAGCAACCCAAGATGCAAAATCCACACGGATAGTGTGGGGGGATGGAATTTCCTTCGGTGGAGATGTAGATCTAGACCTCCTCCCTCACTCCTTAAAGTATCAAGACGATTGGGTGGTTGGAGTGGGAGATCTAGTAGTTTGAAGCTTTCATTAATGGAGGAGAGAGATTGCTTGAAGCTTGAGAGTGCTTGAGGTGGGTGGAGGGGTATTTATACCGAAATCTGGCCGTTGCAGTCTTCGCGGCCCCGGATATCTCCGGGATAAGTTCCGGATATTTCCGGGCGGGCGGATATATCCGGCCGGGGGGGCAGAAATCTCCGGCCTAGGCCAGAAATGTCCGACAGTATTTCCGGCCTGGTGTGCACGGAGTCTAGTAGCGAAATCGCTATAAGACTTAGCCGTTTTCACGTACCCCAGATATATCCGGCCCTCAGGCCGGAAATTCTGGCCCCTGGAATTTCCGTCTTCTGCCCGGATATCTTCGGCCTTCTGGGAATTGGGTCTGCTCTCTTCCTCCTTTGATATCTAACACAGCTGCAACCATTTTAATCCTGACAACATAGCAGCTTATTAGGACTCTATTCATGTTATCTTTATTCACCAAAAGCAAGATGAAAGATATGCTCTTTCAATCTCCCCCTTTTTGGCGAATAATGACAACATGACTAGAGGGATTTGCCGGGCTCCCCCTAAGTGTGTGCATTAAAACTAACATGTTCTTGAAAACAAAATGCACACAACTTATTGGAAAAGCTCCCCCTAGATTTTACAAACCAAGCAAGTTCTTAATAAATAAAAACATACAAGAGGAGAACTTGCCTAACAACAAAGATACACATATAAGAGAACAAAAAGAGACACAATAGAGTACAACAAGGAGTTCTCATATGTCTTACCACACATGCAAATAAAAGTTCACCTAAGCCGAACATAAGAGAAATTGGGAGCAACAAGCATAAGATACAAATAGAAGAAAACACAAGCTTGTACTCCCACCCATGCAAATCCCCGTAGGCCTAATAGAGATACTTCTCCCCCTTTGGCATAGACGCCAAAAAGGGAGAGAGACCGACGCTAGCGCCCCAAGCATCACTCATCCCGGTCGATGGGCTTGCCATTCTCGTCAAGATTAACATCATCCTCAACTTCAAAGCTCCAGTTAACCTCATCAACATTCCAACGCCTATAAGGGATCAACTTCTTGGGTGGTAGAGGAGCTTCCGGAATCTTGAGATGAGTTATGATCTTGGATTGATTGGTCAGAATAGTATGCCTTTCTTCATAAGCAGCATAGTTTTCCTTGTGGAGTTCAGTGCCCATGCATAGCATCTTCTCAACAGCGCGGAAAATCCAAGGGTGGTTCTTAGTTTTAGATTTCTTCACCTTGGGGTTGCTAGGAGCAATAGGCCGAGACCCACTTACCACATGCTCATCAGTGTCTTGCATGGTGGCTTGCTTTTGAACCACATGAGCTGCTTTCTTGATCATATGGACATAGGAGTGAGGTTCACAACCAAGAGCAAGATCCACATCCTAAGCATCTTCCTCACTAAGGGGGTAAAAATGCTTGATAAGCTTCATAATATAAGGAGCATATGGAGGAAACTTCCTCTCCATCACTGCTTGATGCATCTCATGAAAAATGAAGTCCATCACATCAATGCGACAAGAGTTAGGAGCGGGCTCACCAAGCATATAAGTCTCATGAGCAAAGGCCATAAGAGGAACAACACATCCTCGAAGATCATCGTTGTTGCCGGCGCTTGGAGCAATGGTGTCACTACTAGGAAACTAGCTATAGGTGGATGATCATTCTGTGGCGCACCTTTTTGCGGTGCGCCACAGAAGATTATCAGTGGCGCATCCCCTCTGGTGCGCCACAAATTTCAGTGGCGCATAAAATATCCATGCGCCACTAAATATGGCATTTCTGTGGAGCATTCAGTCCCATGCGCCACAGAAATATCGTGGGTCCCACCACCCACGTTTGTTTTCGAGGCCCACCACACATTTCTGTGGCGCATGGTTCTGGATGCGCCACAGAAACATGAATTTCTGTGGCGCATCTGTTCCCATGCGCCACAGAAATATGAGCTTACTGTGGTGCATGGGCCTTTGTGCGCCACAGAAATGCTGGTTTCTGTGGCGCACCTAATCTTATGCGCCACAGAAACCTTAATCTGTTCAAACGCTTCAGTTCCCGCGCTGGTCTTTGATCACACGGGGAATGAAGAACCCTTAATGGATTTGGGAAGCTGAAACAAAGGGGTGCCGGATTAATTCAATTTTGGAAGTTGAAACAAATCTTAATGAAGAACCCTTTCAAATCTCTCTTGCTAGCTATATAAGAGAGCTAATGGTGTCATTTGGCAAATGCACACCATCTCCTCTCTCTAATCTTCTCTAAAATCCTCTCTCGGATCGCTGCCACGTGCCATGGAGCCACGCGAGGAGTACGAGTACAAGGACATCTCCATCGACATGGACTTCAAGGTCGTGGTCACTCACCGCGCATCAACTGTGGAGAGTTGGATCAGCGACGTCAAGAGGCGCTACCTCGACGCCGCACCGATGAAGATCGTGGGCCTCGACTGCGAGCTCACCGACGCCACACCCGAGGAGAGGCAGCGTGGTGACCGACACGTTGGTGTTCCATATTTGCCACGCTGATCGGGTGCCGCAGGCCCTCAAGGATTTCTTGATGGACGAAACCATCAAATTCTGCGGCGCGGCTATCAACAACGATCAGCGTATGCTGGCGCCTTACAGAATTCATATTCCGTCCACCGTCGACCTCCAGTGGGCCGTTCACCCTAACCCAACATTCCCTAATCTTCCGAGTCTCTATGCTCTAGCCAATTTTTTTATTGGCACAACGCTTGAGAAGAAGAAGAAGATTAACAAGAAGAAGAAGAAGGAGGACGAGAAGAAGGAGGAGGAAGAAGAGGACCTCAAATCAGGTTGGGGCAAGTTTCCATTGAGCTTTTATCGCATCAAGTATGCCGCTCTGGACGCTCGCCTAGGCTACGAGATTGCTAGGAGGTGTCTCAATGTGTCAATCTAGATCGTCTCAACAATAATTGTCATATGTGAGTCATTTGATTGAAATTAAAAGTTATGTGATCTTTGGATTTATTTAGCCCTTGTTTTCCTTTTATATTGTTAATTATCTCTGGTCCGTACTAATATTCAGCAATAGCAAGTTTGTGTCACATAACCGCTAGCAGTGCGTTTAAGCACTTTGACCCACGCAATTCTGTGGCGCATCCCACAGAGGATGCGCCACAGAATTGTCTCACTTAGCTGTTTCAAAGAACTGGCCGCGCAGCACACCTTCCTCTCTCCCCTCAAACCAAATCGACCCGCGCAGCACACTCCCGTGCGTGCGCCGTCGCCGCCGTCAGACCCACACACCGCCGTCGCCGCCGGCCGCCCCAGCCCGACCCTGTGCCGACCTCTGACCCATCCGCGTCTACCTCCGCCGCCGGCCGCCCCAGCCCAACTCGCCGCCGCGGTCCTCTCTCTCTTTCTCTCTCACCCGAAGCTAGGGCTTGGCCGGCCGCCGCAGCCCAACTCACCAAGCCGCGCAGGTGAGCACCACCACGTAGTCGCCAACCTCCTCCCTCCTCTCCCTCCTCCTCCCTCCTCTCCCTCCTCCCGCGGCTACCTCCTCCTCCCTCCTCTCCATGAAACAATGCACTGTAGGTGCTTGTCGAAATGCCCAAACCAGCTTGCTTGCTTGCCGTGCTTGCTTGCTTGCTTGCAGCAGTAGAGTACCCCATATTGTTAGTTGTGGAACTTGTATATTTTAGTTTGGTGCTAGTTTTTTATTATTCCACTAATGGTCACTGGTTTGATTAGCTCCCAAAACCATCATGGATAATTAAGCAAACTATTTCAAATCCTTTCAAACTTGATTTGATAAGGAAGATGAGATGGAGTAGATGAGATCTATAAAGGTGCATTTCCCAAATTTTCAAGATTTAATCAAATGGGAAAGGCCTAGAAATGCTATCTGTTAACATGAGTGAAGATAGGTTTTACTTGACAGTTTTGGAGTTAGAGAATTTTTAGATAGGGTAGATCAAGTTTTATTACTTTCGCTGGTTTTATCTAACAGCTCACATTCTACTCTTTGATTGTAGGAAAGCGAAGAGGGATACACAGTCTTTGCAGAAAAGGTAGGTGAGATGGTTCTGTGGTGGTGGTCTTCTGCCACCACATTCTTGTGGTGGTTTTGTGGTGGTAGTTTTGTCTGGTGGTGGTTCTGTGGTGGTTTGGATCAGTGGTGGTGGTCTTCTGGCCACCACATTCTTGTGGATGAAATGTTTGCAGGTACCCCGAGAGGCCCTTGAGTTTGCCAGAACGTCGATTAACTTCTGTTCCGGCAAATTCGGGTACTCCATATGTCCCTTCTTTAGCAAAGGTCATGCCGAAATTTTTCGTGAATTTTGGCATGACTTTGCTAAAACTAGCACACATATGATTTGTGAAATGTCTGCAGGTACCCATGAGGCCCTTGAGTTTGCCGGAACGTCGATTAACTTCCGTTCCGGCAAATTCGGGTACTCCATATGTCCCTTTTTTAGCAAAGGTCATGCCAAATTTTTTCGTGAATTTTGGCATGACTTTGCTAAAAATAGGACATATAGTTGTGTAGCTTAGATTGTAGATAATTTTAGTTGTGTTCATTGTTGGTTTATATTGTGTAATTTCCACATTGTTAAAAATGAGTTTAAAAATTGTGTTTTTAGTTTATTGTTCTCGGCGACGATGTCACTGTTGGACGAGAGTGGCGATGTCCGCGACTGGACTCCGCCGGGCTAGCACTGGGAGGTGCAACCTTCCGGGACGCATATCTTGGTGAGGGATCCGGGTGACGTCGTCGAACCGGATCTTCTTTGGTGGCGGTCGCGTGGGCCATGCTCGGTGCAGAGGGAGCCGGCCCCCGAGGAGGTGGTACGTCGCCGTATCAGGGAGGAGGACGAGCACGTCCGTCGCTACATGTATTGGTTGGATAGGCGGTACAACAATGGATGGTCGTTTCTTCAGAGGGTTCCTCATCACGTGAGCTATGTCCCTGTGAGGGTTCCTTATCTTTGGATGTGCAGCGCCCGCGGCTCAGCACCCCGCGGCTCAGGACCCGGTCGAAGTTAGTTTGAGAGTTTCATGCATGGGAGAGATATATGTATTAGTGATATTATTCGTGATGTATTAGGGTTAAATAAACATGGACCAAATTATTCATGTGATCAAGATGTATTAGTTATACTTTTGCATATTTGATCAATGTCCCTACATGCATGAATATAATTTTGGCATGACTTTGCTAAAAATAATTCTAGTTCTGTTCATTGGTTTATATTATGTAATTTCCACATTGTGTAGTTTGTAGTATATAGTTGTGTAGTTTTTTGATTCTAATGAATTTGTTTTTAATATGTTTTAGTTTCACGGAATGGCCGGGTTTAAGGGTGTGAGGGAGTCCTATAGGAAGAAGCTTGGTCGGTACGTGTATGGATGTCAGATCCATATCAACAAGAGGAAGCACTGGGCTGGGCAGTTTAATACACCGGAGGAGGCGGCGCACGCCTATGATTATTTCGCCGTACACGAGTATGGTGATAAGAAGAAAGATAAGGATCTGAACTACCCAGCGGATCGCCACCATGTGGATGAGTTCAAACCGGAGGGGATCAGAGAGGTGGAAATGGCCATGGAGAAGGAGCACCGGCAGGCTGAAGCGCAGATCGCACGTCGCAACGCACGCCCCCAGGACGACCCATATGTGAGGCATCTCCTTCAGAACGAGCCAAACTTGATGTCCTACCAGCAGTTCGGCGCTAGTCCTTTTGACGGTGCTGGTCCTTCGTATGGCACCGGTCCTTCCCACGGCGCCGGTCCTGCGGATGACGACATCACTTCTGTTGGGATCTGGGCGGAGGAGGAGGACTGGGAGAAGGACTGGGATTCCGACTCTGAGCAGCGGCGGCAGAAGCGGCAGCAGGAGCGGCACCAAGAGTGGGAGGAGCAGCAGCCGCGGCGGCACCAGGAGTGGCTGGAGTCGGAGCAGCAGCTACGGCAGATATTCGGGCCGCCGAACCCCGATGCTTATCACCACAGCGACCCTAGGCACTGGGTCGAGGTGAATAGGCGGGACGGCGTACCTCCGTTCCACACTTCTTCAGGTCAGCCGTGGGGGAGCAAGGACACTGATGACCCCGCAGATCCGATGTTCTGGGCTAAGATGAATAGTCCCGACGACCCATAGAGCGACTTGTCCACTTCTTTCCGTACTATGTTTTATGTTGACTTGTCCACTTATCTATGTAGACTGATGTTTCCACTGTACTTGGTTAAGACTAATGTTTTATTTTCATGCATCACATGGTTGACTTGTCCACTTATCTATGTAGACTGATGTTTCCACTGTACTTGGTTAAGACTAATGTTTTATTTTCATGCATCACATGGTTGACTTGTCCACTTATGTTGACTTCCATGTGGTTGTTTGTGCTCCGACCATCGTGTCGTGGAGATGCCGGCCGGAGATGTGGATTTTTTTTCTTATATTTGGTGTACTAACTTTGACGTTTTGTTTCTTATAGTTGGGAACATGGCTGACAATAACGAGGCCGGGGGTTCTCGAACAGGAGGCGAAGAACCGATAGAGGAAAATAGTATGATTCAGACGGTCATCGCAGAGGCAGTGACAAAGACGTTCACGTCGCTCTTTCCTACCGTCTGTGAGGGTGTCATGGTTTGGATTGAGGGAGGGAAAAAAGGGCCTCCCCTAGTGATCAGCTTCGGCTCCAACACGTACTCAATCGATGTGGGTACAGAAGATGCACCCCCAACATCCCTAGAGGTAAAGAAGAAGAAGCACAGGAAGAGAAGTAAGCCGGCTTCTAAGACGACTATCCGGGGGTATGAAGACATGGTACCACCCCGTGCGGATGGCGTGACCCGAGTTCATGAAGCTGGTCAACCGATCATGTCTCGGGACCTGCTCCGCCTCGCAGGCGGATGCATGCTTCCTTTGCAAAATGCTATCTTGAAGCTAGAGGGCAACATTCTTAAAGAAGAGGATCCAAATTACCCGGTGTTCACTGTCAAGGTGCCAAACGACTTGGCCGACTTCGTCCATGAAGCCCCTACGGATCTGTTCTTCATATCGTACGAGGACGTCTTCAAGCTGTTTCACTATAGACGGCTGGACTATAACTTGGTCCGCCTATACGCGCTCAACCAGGCGATGAGGATCAGGAGAGATAATACCCCGTACGTCAAGGTAGTGGATCCCTACTACATGCGCGACAGCCAGCTGGTGCAAGGATCAACGACATGGGCCATGGCCACGGAGTTCCTCCGAAGAATCATGCTGAGCAACCAGGATAAGAACAACCTTCTTCTGCCTTTCTTTTCCGAGTAAGTACACATCCTTTCCAAATGGGAAGGCTGTTCTTATCCTGGTTGGTCGCCGCCGTCATATCTTATGCTTTCTTATAGATTTCTTCTGTTGTTGATCCTTTCCAACATTCCGTTTCAATTGTGTTGAGCAGGGACGAGTACTGCATACTCATCGTCGTAAGCCCGAGGTGGTCCATTGCCTGTTATTTCGACTCGGGGAGTCTTAAAGACTACACCAGAATAAAGGGTGTTCTCGATGAGGCTCTCGAGGGCTATGCCCAAATGGGAGGCCACTTCCACAAAGATAAGAATGGAGAATATTTCACGAAGGACAACAAACACGGTTTCCAGCATGGGACCGGGTTCCATTGCATCAAGCATGCGCCTGGCAGCGTGAAGGATGCCTTCTACGTGCTCCATCACATGAAAGGGTTTGTCCGGGATGTAGAGCAAACGAGGTGGCCAACGAGTCTCCAAGATTGGAGCAAATTTAGTGGGGATATCACCGACGCTGACCTTAGAGAAGACTTCCATCGCATCCAGATGCAGTTATCGCAAATCATCTTGAAAGATGTCATGACAGAAGGGGGGTCCTTACACAACGCCAGAGGTAGGATGTATTATAAAAGAAAGCCTTGCCTCACTCGATAGAATTGCTTCTTTATTTTATTTATTATAGACTTATCCACTTAATTAGATGAATAAATCATACTCTATTTATATTATTAACCAAATATATTTTCCAGTCCATCTCCAGGGTTGTCTAAGTGGGAGATCGAAGAACGCCTACACAGGCAAAATGACATGAGGACGTGGATGACGAAAGACTGCTATAAACCGTTCCCGGAGCCGATCAGGAAGAAGGCTCAATCCTACCAGTGGAGCTAGACGTGTTCTCCATCATCGCCGATGTTCTCGATTTGATCCTAGTGTAGGCGGTGAACACTTCATTTGTAACTTGTGTAAATATTCGGCACTTGTCACTATATTTATGTATCTCGGGCTCCAAGTAATGTGATGACATAGTAATGTGTCTGTTTTATATACCGTGTCAAATATATTATTGTTTCTATTATATCTGTATAAATCCTGTATATATACCTGTATTTCCTGTAATATACCTGTATTTATACAGCAGGCAGCAGCAATTCCAGAATACCTGTAAATTATTCTGTGGTGCATGTATTTTTTTCTATGGCGCATGCATTTCTGTGGCGCACGCCAGGGAAATGCGCCACTGAAATAGTTCTGTGGCGCGCCCTGTGCAGTGCGCCACAGAAACCTGGGCTTTCTATGGCGCACCCAGGTATGCGCCACTGAAAACACATTTTAGTGGCGAGCTAACTGTGGCGCATCCTCCATGCGCCACAGAAAGCATTTTTGGTGCGCCACTAATGGCCTGGTTCCTAGTAGTGTGTGACGGAACATGCGAAGCAGAATATCATAGACCGGCAAGAGCCCCTGAATAGTGCCAATAGTACCTCCAATAACATAGAGAACAGACAAGATGTTCTTGTTGGGGGTGACGCCTTCCACATGCATACGCTCACCTTGAGGGATAAGGTTGCCCTCAAAGGGATAGTCAAGAAGAGCCGCAAAGTCATGAAAGGTGCAAGAAATCTTGTGAGGCCCGAACACCCAAGTCATGCCAATGTCTGGATTGGAATCAAACACAACTGTGGAGTAAAACTGATGATTCAAAGGAACGTTGTAGTTGCAAGGGGATTCCATCAACTTCCTCAAACCCATGGCATCAATAACACGGACAGCCCCACCAAAATAGTCTGACTTGAGCTCTAGTTGCGTGAAGTTGATAACTTTGTGAGGACACACCATTTTACTTTCTGACAGCTTGAGATAAAGTTCCCTATGCAGCAGCTCCATCTGAGAAGTCCAGAAACATGAATCAATGTCTTCTTCCTGTGGTACCGCATAAGTGAAAGCAAAATGCCATGTGCGAAACTCAGAAAGAAATAGTTCCTCAAATGATCACTGAGGCTCCTTGTTCTTTTGGCGCCGTGCCTTCTTGGCATTGGAATCTTGACTGTTTTCAGGAGTATCATCAACAGAAGGACAAGGTGGTCGATGGGCAAGATGCTTGGATCGACCACGGCGAAGTTCACCACCTGCAGGAGAAACGGAGTAGAAGGAAGCAAGGGGGTAAGCACTCATGTCCACGGAACAAACAAAAGAAGCAATGAGATGATTCAGTGCTGGAAATAAAATGAACATGACCAGAAATTCCGGTCCACGGCCGGAAATATCCGGCCCCGGAATTTCCGGGCCTGAGGCCGAAAATATCCGGTGCGCACGTAGCGGCCGGAATAGACGTCTTGCTCAAAAAAAATTCCAACAAAAATCAATTCGGTGCTAGCACGAAGTAGGTAAAGCCTAGATGATCATTTCTACCAAAGGAATCGAGGTACAAGTCTCTAGAATCACTAGGTTAAACGAAAATCACTTCATCCTAGATTTAAAAATAGAGAGCATTACCGGACTCCATGGCGAAGATGAGCTGGAGGAGAAGGATCCCCTAGGCGTGGAGATGCAGATCCGGCGCGGAACCGGAGGAATCCGAGGCCGGAAGGCCCCGGGGAGATCGCCGGCATCGAGGTGCTCTGGGCGGGGGAGCGAGAAAGAGGGAGGCGTGGGGGTGGATCAACTGTTCGAGGAAGAAGCAGTTGACCTCGCGCCACCTTGGATGTTGCCTGGTTCACTTATACCGGATATTTCTGGCTTAGGGACCGGATATATCCGGCCCTCAGCCTAAATTTCCGTGCATCCGATGGCCAGTTTTCTCCTTATTAGGAAGCAAGGACATGAGTGATAGAATAGCATGGTTTTTGAGATTAGAAGGCTTAGGAGAAGACCAAAAAACAGGGAATGGTACTTCACACTCAAACATATGAAAAAGCAAATGGAAAACCATGAAAACCAACATTTGAGTGCATTTTCCATAAAGAACAATGGATATGCAATAAGATCCAAATAACCTCCAAGAGAGCAACTCTTCACAAAGAAGAGGGCGGTGGCCTAGGCCACCATGTATGAGTTTGTGATGTGACACCGCGAAGATATATCTTGGGTTCACCGCCACTACTCGTCATTTAAGCTCACAATTCATAAGAATGAAAGTAGAGATGCAAAATGAGTTCTCACTATTGGCATAATGGGGGAGGGATAGTCCAATGGATTAGGACCGCACTCCCCCTATCTCCATGCCTACATCTAAACTAGTTACGATGTCTACTATGGGTACTTGTGCAAGGCGGTCAAGCAAAGTTACTCGCATCAATGACATTTAGTTCATTCCTCAACTCTCGAAATCTTGGTTCATCAAGGGCCTTGGTGAAGATGTCTGTGAGCTGATCCTTGGTACCTAAAAATGAGAGGTCAATGTTGCCCCTCTCCACGTGCTCCCGGATGAAATGATGATGAACTTCAATATGCTTCGTCTTGGCATGTTGCACGGGGTTGTGGGTGATCTTGATGGCACTCTCATTGTCGCAAAGGAGAAGCACCTTGGTGAAGTTGACACCATAGTCCTTCATTGTTTGCACCATCCATAGGAGTTGAGCACAACAAATTGCGGCAGAGATGTACTCAGCTTCGGTGGTGGAGAGGAGAGCAACACAATTTTGCTTCTTGAAAGACCAACATACCAAGGAGCGGCCAAGAAATTGACAACCCCCGGAAGTGGACTTCCTATCCTTCTTCTCTCCGGCATAATCCGCATCCGAGTACCCGATGAGATGAAAGCTTGAACCCTTGGGATACCAAAGACCAAAGTTTGGGGTATGAAGCAAATATCGAAAGACGTGCTTAACCGCCATAGTCTAGATTCACAAAGATAAAGCAAAGAACCAATCATCGAGCGATAGAGTTTTTGATCGACATCGTTACCCTCGGTGTCGGTGTGGAGGTCAACGGTGGTAGACATGGGTGTCTTGTAAGGTTTGAGCTCCATCATCTTAAACCTCTTAAGCATGTCTTGGGTATATTTGGCATGATTGATGAAGGTACCTTCCCTATATTGCTTCACTTCAAACCCTAGGAAGTATTTCAACTCCCCCATCATGGACATCTCAAACTTGCTTGTCATTACCTTTGCAAACTCATCATTGAAAGCATTGCTAGTAGAACCAAAAATGATGTCATCTACATAGAGTTGGCATATGAAAAGATTGCCACCCACCTTCTTGGTAAAGAGGGTGGGGTAAATAACACCAACTTAGAATCCACGGTCTACAAGAAACTCTCGAAGGTGCTCATACCACGCACGTGGGCTTGTTTAAGGCCATAGAGCGTCTTGCCGAGCTTGTAAACATGGTCCAGATGGTTGGGATCATCAAAACCGGGAGGTTGCTTATCATATACCAACTCATTAATAGGACCATTAAGGAAGGCACTTTTAACATCCATTTGTTGTAGTTTAAAGTTATGATGAGATGCGTATGCAAGCAAGATGCGAATAGATTCAAGATGAGCAACGGGGGCGTAGGTTTCACCGAAGTCAACACCTTCAACTTGAGAGTAGCCTTGTGCCACCAATCTTGCCTTGTTTCGAATGACGATGCCGTTCGAATCTTGCTTGTTCTTAAAGACCCACTTGGTGTCGATGACGTTCTTACACCCATTTGACCTTGGCACCAACTTCCACACCTTGTTGCGCTTGAAGTTATTTAGTTCTTCATGCATGGCATCAATCCAATCATGATCTTCAAGTGCTTCATACACCTTCTTGGGCTCGACGAAGGACACAAAAGCATGGTTGGTGCTAAAGCTTGCCAATTGACTTCTTGTGATGACCTTGCTTTGGACAGCACCAAGAACTTTGTCCAATGAGTGCTCTAAGCGTTCTAAGTTTCGCTTTCTTCGCGTGTCTCTTCTCTTCTTGATCTCCTCCGAGGTTTATTGAGAGATGACTTGATCATTTCCTTCATCATCGGAGTCATGTGCATAGTTTTGATCTTGAACTTGATCTTGATGTGGGCCATCTTGAGCTTGTTCTTGATCATTTGCTTGAGAATGGTCTTGTGCACCGTCTTGAGCTTGGTCTTGAACATCAAGTTGTGGAGAAGAGCCACTAGGTTGATCTTGTTCTTGACCTTGCTCACTTGATTGAGGGCTCGGAGTTTGTCCTTGGTTGCATGGAGGATCTTGTGTAGGTGATGGTATGACTTGAGGAGAAGCTCGTGGAGGATCTTGGGCTTGAGGAGGATCCTCTTCAATAGGACGAATGTCCCCAATTGCCATCCTTCTTAGAGCAAGCTCCATGGGTATGTCACCTACAACATTAGAATCAACTTGCCCCACTTGGGAGCCATTATCCTCATCAAAGAGGATAAAGCAAGGAAAAGGCTTTAAGGAAAGCCTTTAAGGAAAAGCCATTATCCTCATGTTGATGATGAAGCTGAAATAACTGATCATGAGGGCAAAGCAAACATTCTCTGGAAAGCCTTTAAGGAAAGGATGGGAAAGTCTGAAAAAACAGAAATGCACTTTGACTTGAGTAATCTGTTGGATAATTCCTCGCATACTGATTTGATTAATGATCTTGAACTCCCTTTCTCAGACAAGGAAATTGATGATGTAGTGAAGAGTCTGCCAAATGAAAAATCGCCTCGATAAGATGGATTTAATAATGAATTTATCAAAAACTGTTGGTCTATTATTGGACAGGATATCAGAAAGCTAATCCATGACTTTTATGAGGAAAGATTGTCGCTTGAAAGTATAAATTCCTCTTTCATCACCTTAATCCCAAAGGTGGACAACCCAGTTACTGCTAATGACTTCAGGCCAATTTCGCTACTTAACAATGTTCTCAAGCTGATCACCAAACTGTTGGCAAATAGACTACAGAAAATTATTCTGAAGCTAGTGCATAAAAAGCAGTATGGTTTCCTCAAGAAAAGATCGATTCAAGATTGTCTTGGTTGGGCATTTGAATATTTGTTTCAGTGCCACAAATCAAAAGAAGAAATGTTGGTATTGAAATTGGATTTTGAGAAGGCTTTCGATAAAATAGAGCACAGCACAATTCTGGAAATTCTCAAAGCAACAGGTTTTGGTGCCAAGTGGATTAAATGGATTCAAATGATTTTGGAAACAAGCACGTCATCAGTCCTTCTGAATGGAGTTCCAGGGAAAAAATTCTATTGTAAAAGAGGGGTGAGGCAAGGAGATCCTCTGTCCCCTCTCCTGTTTGTTTTGGCTGCGGATTTTCTCCAAAAAATCCTAAACAAAGCTATGAACCAAGGTCTCCTGCAAAGACCCTGAACTGCCCAGCATGTCCTGATTTCCTAGTTATTCAATATGCAGATGATACTCTGGTGGTTATGCAAGCAGATGCTAATCAACTCATTTGTCTTAAAGCACTTCTTCATACTTTTGCTGAGTCGACAGGGCTGAAAGTTAATTATAGCAAATCAAACATGATTCCTATCAACATAGATGAAGAGAGACTGCTGCATTTCACCAGAACCTTAAATTGCAAAAAAGGAAATTTTCCTTTCACATACTTGGGTTTGCCACTTGGATTAACTAAACCTTCCTTGGACTATTTTCTGCCAATGGTTCATAGAGTCGAAAGAAGACTTTGCAGTGTTGCTGACTTTCTTGATTATGGAGGAAAGCTGTCAGTAGTAAAATCAATGCTTGCGTCATTGCCAATTTTCTTCCTGAGCTGCTTCGATGTGCCTGTAGCAATCCAAACTCAAATAATAAAATACTTCAGACACTGTTTATGGAGAAAGAAAACTGCTGATGTTCAAGCTAAAGGCTCTGCTTTAGTGGCGTGGGACAAAATCTGTAGACCCAAAGAGCAAGGTGGACTTGGAGTACTTAACCTCTGAATTCAGAATAAGGCTTTGTTGATGAAAACTTTGCACAAGTTCTTTAACAGAATGGATATTCCTTGGGTGAATCTAGTTTGGAGTTCCTACTACTCAAACAATTCTCTCCCTGGTCAACAACCCGAAGGCTCTTTCTGGTGGAAAGCTCATCCGAAATTGATTGATGCATACAAAGGAATGGCTAAATGCACTGTGGGTGATGGGAAATCTGCTTACTTCTAGACATATGTCTGGAATAATAACTGTCTTTAGCACAAGCTTACTCACCTGGCTTCTTTTGCCAAGAAAAGTGACATCACAGTAAAAGTGGCTCTGCAAGCAGAATATCTTGAAGATTTATTTCATCTCCCGTTGTCTCAACAAGCATATGAAGAATTTCTGTCGCTTGAAAATATTTGGGATATGGCAAAGGAAGAATCGATTCTGGCTAGGGGGACAAATGGAGTTATATTTGGGGCACTGATATATTTCTTCACAAAAGTCTTATAAGGTTTTAGTAGGTGTGAGACCTACAATTCCTCATTTCAATTGGATTTCGAAATCCTCATGTCATGCAAAGCACAAATTCTTCTTCTGGCTCTTACTTCAAGACAGACTAAACACAAGAAACCTCCTAGGCAGAAAATAGTTTCATCTTCAGTCATACCTTTGTGCAACCATGCAGTGCCCACATGAAGAGACACTGATGCATTTGTTCTGGACCTGCCCCTTTGCTGCGCAGTGTTGGGATTTTGTTTGTCCGCAGAGAACCTTAAATCTGTCAGTGCATGAAGCTTTCAAAGACATCAAAAATAAGCTCAACGTTCCCTTCTTCATGGAGTTAATGATTTTAGCAGCATGGGGCATTTGGATAGTCAGGAACAATAAAATCTTCAATGATACAATTCCAAGTTTTGCAAGCTGGAAGGCCATCTATTTCTAGGAGTTAAAGCTTGTTAGCTATAGAATTAAGAATAAGTATGCTCAGCAATTCAAAGATTGGCTAGAGATTAATACCTAAAAGCTTTTGTATTTTTTAGAACCTTTGAGTCCGGTTGTACATATCCTGTAAATAGCCTCGTAAATACTTTTGTAACAGCTGATGGTAATAGAAAATGGAAAATTGCAGTGGGAGCCTTTCCCACTGTTTCGCTTCAAAAAAAAATTATCCTCATCAAACTTCACGTCACCAGATTCTTCAACTTGACCGGTGGTCTTGTTGTAGACTCTATAGCCGTGAGAGTTTGTGGAGTAACCAACAAAGATACCCTCTATTGATCGAGTCTCGAACTTAGATAGCCGGTTACCTTTCTTGTGAATGAAGCACTTGCATCCGAAGACACGAAAATAAGAAAGGTCCGGTTTCTTCCCAAGAAGAATCTCATATGGGGTCTTGTTCAAGAGCTTGCGGAGATATAATCGGTTTGTTGCATGACAAGCGGTGGAGATGGCTTCGGCCCAAAAGTTAAACGGAGAAGCATACTCCGCAATCATGGTCCTAGCCGTGTCCATAAGAGTCTGGTTCTTCCTCTCCGCAACACCATTTTGTTGAGGGGTATATGGAGTGGAATATTGATGAGCAATGCCTTCTTCACCAAGAAATCCCTCCACGGTGTAGTTCTTGAACTCGGACCCATTGTCACTTCAGATTGTCTTGATCTTCTCTTGATATTGGCGTTGCGCCATGTTGATGAAATCAATGACCCTTTGTTGTGTCTCACTCTTCTTCTTGAAGAAATAGACCCATGTGTATCTTGAGTAGTCATCAACAATCACCAAGCAATACTTCTTCCCACCAAGACTATCATAAGATAGGGGACAGAAGAGGTCCAAGTGAATGAGCTCAAGAATCTTGTTGATGGTGATTTTAGTCTTTGATGGATGAGCTTCTCCATGTTGTTACCTAGAACACATGACCTACACACACGATATTTGGAGAACTTAATATCGGTTAGTCCAAGAATGTGATTACCACTTTGAAGATCATGGAGTGTTCTCATATTGGTGTGGGCTAGTCGGAGATGCCAAAGCCAACCCACATCAACTTTAGCCATTAGACAAGTCGCGGCCGACATGCTTTCTTCTGAGACATCAAGCACATACATGCCGTATTTGACATGTCTAACAAAGACTACTTCAAGAGCACCCATAACCACTTTTTGTGAGTTGATAGACGGAGAGTAAGTTGTAACCAAGGGACTTGACAATAAGTACATTCTTGATAGAGACTTCTCTAGCAACAACAACCTTGCCTCATCCCAATACCTTAAGCTCGTGTGTGAGGACCCCGGATTAACTATCCGAGATACTCGTTATGTTTCCTGCAACAATCCCATGATCAGTCTGTTGTTGCACATAACTCGAATTGGTATCACAGAACACCCATAAATACCGAATAAATATACTTACTTGATTGAAGTCATAACAGCGTGGAGCCCAAGTCATTTGCCTTAACCCTACAGGCAGCTGACTGGGAAGCGCCCTAGTTCGCATTGACGTTATTGAAGTCTTCTTCTTCGAACTGTTCTTCTTCAAAATCTGGCTAAGACAATAGCCAGGGACGAAACCAATATGAGTACATTTGAATGTACTCGCAAACTACCCCCGAAATGAGCATGCACTACTCTTTTTATTGTTTAAATAAAACTTTCTTTGCTTTGAAAACTCTATATCCTTGTTTAAAAAGGGAAGGACAGACTTTTGTTTGATAAAACTTTGTTTTGAAATCTCTATATCTTTACTGAAAAAGAAAGGAAGGCTTTTAGATCTTTTCCCATAAACCTGTCTTCATAAGAAGTCTCTTTTAAAACTTTTTCCCGAAAATATATCTTTATTGGAGAAGATAAGAGGTCTCTTTAAAAATGTTTTCCCGAAATTCATCACCCGGTTTTATTTCCCCAAAACTTCTCCTTTTTCGACCATAACCCTTCATGGTCATTCAATCCCACAACCTCATGCCGGCCCGTTGGCATAGTTGCATAAAACATTTTCACCTTTCAAAACACAAAACTTTTCACTTCTCGACCATAGCCCGTCATGGTCAAATCATTCTCCAGCAACCTCATACCAGCCCGTCGATAGAGTTGCAGATACACACATCTCCATTTTATTTTCAAATCTCAAAACTTTACAAAACTTGCACATGGTCAAAGCAGTCTTTCCAACTGTCCATATCCGAGGACTCGGCTATTCGAATAGTTTTAACCCTCTGCAGAGGTAGCACGCTTTTCCCACATCCATCCGGTAACTCATCGTGTCAGCCACGTCCCGCCATACAAGGTGTATGCGAAGTTGAGCCACCGACCCTAGCCTCTCCTTTGCTCATGCTAGTATAGGATCCTTCCCATATGACACTTTCAACACACTTAACCCAGCCCTTCGGAATCTAAGTGTGAGGACTCATAGGTTTTGTCCGGCGGTTTATGGTGGAACCTTCAATCCTCCTCCTTATCTTTCCAGAGAGTTTGAGCGAGGACCCGGGTAGGGGATGACCAACACACTATCCCCTCATGCATGACGGAGTCATCTCCGTCGATGAGGTATCCATACTAATATGAGCAAATTATATGACTAAGCCCTTTCCCATAGGTGGGTAAATGTGGTCGCACGGGTATTGGTTGTTCTGTAAGTACAAGGACACAATGTGCATTTTTCATAAACATCACCATTCACCATTTCTCCATTTCCACACCGACATCTCGGTATTCCACAACCACACAAGTATTTCCAAAGGAGTTTTGAGTAAACAATATTTTTCCCATCCTATAGTTTGAAAAAGAAATTCCAGCTAATATCTCCATATAGGGTGTCAAAATAATATACTTATATTTTGGAAAAGGGTTTCAAAATCATAGCTTTTGTGGCAAACACCACATAAATCACTTTTGCTCTTTATAAGTAAAACATGTGAACCAAAATAGATGTATATAAATGCAAGCTCAGAGGATAGCTTGCCTTGCTCGGCAAAGTGACCTTGGTCTTGATCTTCAGGTTCAACAAATTCCCCCTCCTCGATAATTCCAGCAACGTTCTCGTCTAATCGATAAACAAACAAATACAAGCAATCACTAAACTACTCAATCAAACATCGCCACCTTACAATATTAAACTCTACAAATAACTACGGTAGTCACACAAGGCAAACCAATTGGGTTCAATTTAATTGAATTAACCAATATTTAAATTAATAAGTAAAGTGTTGTTTCAATGTTAGGGTGATTCAATTTTAGTCAAACAGGTGTTTGCTTTATACAAACAGATAGATTTTATTTTTCTGTTCATTTTTATATATATTATTTGTATTTTTCATTAATGAGAATTTTAATAATTTTATCTTATTTAAATTCCCTTTTTAGAATATTTAAGGTTTGAAGAAAGTATTTAACTAATTAAACTTAAATTTTGATTTATTAAATAATAGGAGGAATCATTTATGTAACATAATTTTATTTTATTATATGAGGAAATTAAGAATATATTTATTTCTTAATTTATTTGAATTTTGTTTGAATTTTCAAACTTAAATTCTTATTTAAAATAAGTTTTATAGATATAAAGGTATATCTTATATTTTAAATCAAGATAAAGTAATTTATAATACAAAACAATTTCCTTGAGTTCATAAAATTACTCTGAATATTTTTATTTATTTTATAGCATTGTTTTTCTAATTTTACTGAATAAATCTTTTTCTCAGAATTTTTCTTTTTAATAAAATTTTCTGTAAAAGTGAAAAGACGAAAGTGCCCCTGGTTCAACAGGGTTGAGCCAGACCAAAACCTGGCTCGGGTCGGTGGTCAACCCGACCGAGCCACACCCTCTATTCGCCTCTCTCTCTCACGACCCCGAACTCTCTCCCTCCCGCAGTTCCTCTTTCCGCCGCCGCCGTCGCCGCACGAATCCGGCGAGGTCCGGTCGTCTCCGCCACCGTGCCGTGGCGCAAACGATGCGCCACTCGGTCCTCTCCCTATCTACCCCGGCGATTCACTTCTCCTTGCCGGATGCAGCCGTGCGCGACCCGTATCCACGCCTAGGGTTCCGGTGGCAGCGCGGCATTGCCGTGCTCCCGGCCCATGCTGCTCGGCCGTGGCTGGTGTGGAACTCAATCCCGTGCCGCCGTGGCGTGGTGAAGTTGATGTGTGCTCTCCTCCCGTGGTCCTCCTTCATCGGCCACACGGGCACTGCCCCGTCGCCGTGGAGTTACGGCCATGGGCGAGAGGTAAGGTTTCTCCCCTTTTCTCCTTCTTCTCCCCTCCTCTGGCCTAAGGCCGTGCTCTGTGATGTGTAGCAGGTTGGGTTAATTTTTGTTTTTGCTGTTCTTAGGTGTTGGGCGATGTTGTTGCTCTGGTGTTGCTCTCTGAGCACCCTTGTGTGCCACTGATATTATTTGTTGGAGGTGATGGTGATGCTGGTGTGTGCTACTCTGAACCCAAGAGCTCAGAGATGCGTTTCTGCTAGAAACCTGTGTGATGTCTTGCTCTGATAATTTTGTTCCTTTCATGAAATGCTCTATTAATGCCCTGTGCTAGTATATCTCATTTGCTTGAGCTAAATAATTTAGCTTTGCTTGCTGTGATGCCTCCTTCGAGTTACACAGAAGCATTCTAATTATTTTAGCCTAGGGAAAAATTATTTGTACTACCCAGTGGTGTTATTAGTGCATGTTTGTGCTTGTGGTGCCTCTCCCCTTTGTGGGTTTTGTGCCCAGCAATCCATATGCTGGATGTGTGATTCACAGGAATATGATTTCAAGCAACAAAAGCTTGTGTGCCTTTGCTCAATTTGATGGATTTATGTCCCTTGCCCATGATGCATAGGCTGAGGCTTTTGATTTAATAAGAACAGATGCTTTACTTGATTTAACTCCCTGTGATGATTTTAGCATAGCATTTCTATGCTTAGCTGAGGGAAACACTCCACCACACCATGTGCATCTAGCAGATCATTTGGCTAGAGATAGAATATCAACCTGTGCTCAAGTGTGGTGATGTTGGGGCTGTTGCTTGTAGTTCTTGTGGATCTGTTGCTTGTAGTTCTTGTGGATCTGTTGCTTGCTCTGCTTGCTGGACTGCTCCTCCTGCTCCAGCTTGCTATTCCTAGCTTCTGGCCTTCTCCTTGCTCCTGCTTGGCCTTGAGCTTCGACTCCATCTTGCTCTTGCTTGGCAAGGATCCAATGGTGAAAAGTGGAGGGATTGGTGGTTTAGTGATGAACTGTGGGCTGTGTGGGTGATGAACTTGAGCTGAGTGCTTGAGTGAGTGAAATGAGCTTGCTCCTTGCTTGCTACTGCTGTCCCTTGCTCTTATCCTCCTCCTGGGTGTGAAGTAGCTGTGCATGTGTAGTGAATGCTCTGGTGGTGTGAAACAGGGCTGTGTGGCTTGTGTCCTACAACTCCCTTTGCCCTTGTTATTCACATGCCTATTGCAGTGTGATGATGGCTACCAGGACTGTGTGTGCATGTGAGCTCCTCTGCTTGCTCAGTTCAGAGAGCTGGCATCGATGGGTTGAGCTTATCTACAGATTTTCCATTTCTTTTCACTGGACAAGTGGATTTATGGCCTATGATGTTGTACTGAGGCAAACTGTGCTGATTAAGAACAGATACAACGCTTAGTCCCTAATAATATCCAGTGATGTGTTTAGCAGTGCATCACACTGCCTAACTGAGGATAATACTAACCCTAATCCCTTTTGTTTATTTCTGTCTTTGCTTTTCATTTGTTTTGCAGGGAAACAATATTGGTATAAAGATCAAAAGGAGAAGAAAGGAATACAAGACATTTTAGTTTAGGAAACAATTGTAATTTTCCTTTTCGAAATTCAGTTTCTTGTAGTAGAGTTGTAAAGACGTTGTAATTTATGTTTAATAAGAAGATTTGTTTGTCTTTGCAAGAATTCAATAGGTTGTAATATTTATTGTAAGATTTGAATTATTCAAACATTTATTAAATCATTTACCTAATTGTTATTTTAATTACTTCAATGTTTTAATTTGAATTACTTTATGAATTCAATCAGTTGAATATTATATTTGAATTCAAATTCCTACAACAAGCAAATTACCTAAAGGTCATGTCAAAATAGAGGTTTTTAAAATAAGAGCTAAAAATACTTGCAAAATATTAACGTTGAAATATAGGCAGGAGATAGTATGTAGTTCTCCTTAGTTTATAAACAAGTAAATTTTGGAAATACTTTTGCTTTCTCAAATCATGGGCCATTGGGTTGTTGCTAAGAACAAAGCATCATTGAAAGAAGGAGTTGGTCAAATAAGACTGGAGAAGATATATGGAATATTTTTCTTGTCATGACATGATCGCCAAAGTTTAATATATGTTTACTAGTCAAATAACTTAGACAACAAGTCCCACAAGGTTCAACATAGCAATGGGAAGGAAAGCACTATCATCAGTGAAACATTTCAAAAAGTTTTTGTTGGTTCTGAATTTTGGGTCTGGTAAAACTAAGTTTTTCTTAGTTTCAAAATTTGGGATGTGACAGCTCTTCCCCCCTTAAAAATAAATCTCGTCCTCGAGATTTGCCCGGTGGTAACAGGGGAGTACGAGGGCACGGTTTTTGGGTTGACTACTCTTCCGAGGTCGTTGCTTCTTCGGTAAGGTCGCCATGTGAGATCTTGACAAATTGACGTTGCGAGGCTTTCTTTGTCGATAAACTTCTGTGCTGAGTTCGGATCCTTGACGATGGGGTTGTCTTGACGATCGAGACTGATGGACAGTCGTGGTTGGCTGTTTCCAGATACTACAAGGCTAAGGTGCAAGGAACTAATTATTAACACCTTCTGGTATACGTATTGCAGGTCTTCCCCCCTTAAAAAGGGGTTTTGAAGGGACATCCTGAAGGTTGCGGCTGGAGTTGACTTGGAGGCATTGTTCTTCTTGGGTAGCTTGACATTCTTCGTCTTGGGTGTCGCGCCATGGTGCTTGGGGTTGGTGCAGATATCACTTCCAGATATTTTCTCCTTACGAGGGTCACAGGTGGGGACGCGTTGTTCTCAGGATGCGTCAAGTCTGAGCACTCGACTCTCTCCGGTTTCTAGTTAGTAGAGGGATGTTATAAACTTCTAAGGGCGTCTGAACTTGCTTGGTGGTTGATGTTGTCAACAACAGGTGCTTCCGTTGTTTAATTCTTCTTAGTGAATTCCGGTAGATCTTCTTCACGCTTTTCTTCCTTCGGCTTGTCGAGAAAAAGGCTGTCCCGAAAGACTTCTTTGGTTCGGGTTCTTCAGGAAGCTTTGCAGGTGTCTTCACAAGCAAGTTAGAGTGCACCAGAATAGTTAGGGTTTCCGGGAAAACTTTCTGGTTGAGGGGCTTAAGTTAGTTTTCAAGGGAGTTGGGTACCATACCCTGAACATCAAACTTATTATTCCAAGATCTTAACAACCAACTTTACATAGGCCTCTGATTCTCGAGTCTTCAAAATACCGTTCCCACATCCCTGGTAAGGCCACTACTATCAACTAGTTAATTGAATCATGGCCTTGCCCAAGCTAAAATTATTAATCCACCACATCTTCTTCGGGCATAACTCTTTGTCATATCATAGTTCAATCTATCGGATATCCATCAAACCTTTAAGGCATAATCTTCCCATTATCCTATCACAAAAATCGTAGTGGTCCACCAATTATTTCTTGATTTATTTTTCCCCATAGATAGGCATATCTCATATTATCTTACTCCTTCAGGTGGTCATTTTTCCCACGATCATATCCTCAAAGCTAAATAAAACATCCAACAGTCATGTAATAATACCCTCAAGAATTGCCCCACTTTCTAACCAATTCAATTTTATCTCAATACTTTTGGGCCTTGATCTCTTAATCAAAGATAAAAGATCTTTCTAAGAATAATCCAAACAGAGCGTGACAAGCTCTGAAAACTACTGTCACCTAGAATGTCTTGCTACTAGACCAAGTCATATTGATTCCTAGAATCCGATAAACATTCACTTATCCTCCACCAATTATTTCTTGCATACAACGATCTATTCATTTGCTAACTCATCTTTGAGCACTTCCTATAATTCCATAAGAATTTAGTACAAGGTCACTTGCGCTAAGAATCACCCTAAACGTTCCAACACCGGAGTATTCTTCTTGATTTACTTGCTTCTAACCAATCCAAACATCATTTTATCAGCAAGTGCTTCCTAAAAATCCAATAACTTTCACCTTTATTTCTAAACCTTAAATCAAGGGTCACGTCTTCTAGTTCCAGATAACCACCAATGGTTGGGGTCCACAACTGGTTAGCCCCAGAGTATTAATCAAATATATCATCTGTCCAAACCCAATTAATTTATCGATCCACTCCAAGTTTTCACTCCTATTCTAAACCTCAAATGTTTGACATTACCAACATTATCCAACAAATTTTGATTTCATCATGATCCTTTTGAGTAATAAACTCATAGTTCAACACTCTTATATCCTCCTAAAGTCTCTTTTCTACCAACTAGTTTTGAGTCGTCCTTTGGCACCTCTTTCCTTTGTCTAGAAAAAGCAGTTAGTAATTTTGCCAAAATTTGGTTAGATGAGAAACTAAAGTTAGATAAATTATGTTAGTTATGTTACTTTTTCATATTGTTTTGTTAGTCCGACGGGACACGACTTGTGTCATCTAACGTCGGGTCTTGAATCTTCATCTTTCTCGATGGCTTGCTGTGGTTGTACAAAATGACGTATGTAGGCAGGTATCCGTCTTGCAGAAGATCGCAAAGTCTTGGGGTAGAGAGTATTCCATACCTTGCTTCTCTTACTAGGAGAAAATTTTCTGAAGGGTTTTTCTAAGTCAAACTTTTGAGAGGGTACAAAAAGTACATCTATGGCCAACACGGCAAAAAGGTTTTTGCAAACAGTCTAAAATAAAGCAACAGATAAAAGTGTGGTTACTTTGGGTTCCCGACAAGACGGGTTTTGTGAAACACACAAGGAAAACAACACACATGAATGCAACACACAAGCAAGAATCAATCAAGGCACTTTTAGCACCAACAGACGTTTAATACCATGGAAGGTGGGGTTGCTCAAGTAAAACAGCTTATCCTATCGATCCTATGGGTCTGGTTTGGGATATCGTCAAGTATGTAAGCTTGAATGGAGGTAAGACAACAGATGGAAACTTTTGATAAACCTTTAAACGAGGGACAAGGTTTAGAATAATTCGAGAAGTTGAAAAGAATGGAAGTTATACTTAGGCTTCCTTGGATACAAATAATTTAGGTAGTAATATATTTCTTTCCAAAAATAGTTTTCGCCTTAGTCTTCAGCTGGAATACTTGAGATTGTAGAGGTAGTAACTGAGTAGAATTGTTGATGTTGAGTTGAGGTCTTTGAAGGTCTCTTGCTTTGTTGATATTGATAATATTGGTATTTGCGGATCCATCACCTTGATGTTGAATGTCGAGTATTTGGGATGGAAACTTCTTCTTCTGGGTACTAGCTATTAGGTCTCACTGGGTTTCATCGTCAAGTATTTTGAACGGTAAGAGGTAATAGAAGAATTCTTGGAAAATCTTAAAATAGAGGGGTAAGACTTTGAAATATTTGAGTAGATGAGAAGAGTGGAAGTTATTTTTGGACTTCCTTAGATAAAAATATGTTTTCGGAAACAATATATTTTTAACAAAATATTTCTTTCCTAACTAACGTCCATGCTAACTAAGGTCTGTTACAGTCAGGATGGCTCTGATACCAAGTCTGTGAGGACCCCGGATTAACTATCCGAGATACTCGTTATGTTTCCTGCAACAATCCCATGATCAGTCTGTTGTTGCACATAACTCGAATTGGTATCACAGAACATCCATAAATACCGAATAAATATACTTACTTGATTGAAGTCATAACTTCAACAGGTACTTGCAGCGGAAATCACCAAATAGCGTGGAGCCCAAGTCATTTGCCTTAACCCTACAGGCAGCTGACTGGGAAGCGCCCTAGTTCGCATTGACGTTATTGAAGTCTTCTTCTTCGAACTGTTCTTCTTCAAAATCTGGCTAAGACAATAGCCAGGGACGAAACCAATATGAGTACATTTGAATGTACTCGCAAACTACCCCGAAATGAGCATGCACTACTCTTTTTATTGTTTAAATAAAACTTTCTTTGCTTTGAAAACTCTATATCCTTGTTTAAAAAGGGAAGGACGGACTTTTGTTTGATAAAACTTTGTTTTGAAATCTCTATATCTTTACTGAAAAAGAAAGAAGGCTTTTAGATCTTTTCCCATAAACCTGTCTTCATAAGAAGTCTCTTTTAAAACTTTTTCCCGAAAATATATCTTTATTGGAGAAGATAAGAGGTCTCTTTAAAAATGTTTTCCCGAAATTCATCACCCGGTTTTATTTCCCAAAACTTCTCCTTTTTCGACCATAACCCTTCATGGTCATTCAATCCCACAACCTCATGCCGGCCCGTTGGCATAGTTGCATAAAACATTTTCACCTTTCAAAACACAAAACTTTTCACTTCTCGACCATAGCCCGTCATGGTCAAATCATTCTCCAGCAACCTCATACCAGCCCGTCGGTAGAGTTGCAGATACACACATCTCCATTTTATTTTCAAATCTCAAAACTTTGCAAAACTTGCACATGGTCAAAGCAGTTCTTTCCAACTGTCCATATCCGAGGACTCGGCTATTCGAATAGTTTTAACCCTCTGCAGAGGTAGCACGCTTTTAACCCACATCCATCCGGTAACTCATCGTGTCAGCCACGTCCCGCCATACAAGGTGTATGCGAAGTTGAGCCACCGACCCTAGCCTCTCCTTTGCTCATGCTAGTATAGGATCCTTCCCATATGACACTTTCAACACACTTAACCCAGCCCTTCGGAATCTAAGTGTGAGGACTCATAGTTTTGTCCGGCGGTTTATGGTGGAACCTTCAATCCTCCTCCTTATCTTTCCAGAGAGTTTGAGCGAGGACCCGGGTCAGGGGATGACCAACACACTATCCCTCATGCATGACGGAGTCATCTCCGTCGATGAGGTATCCAGTACTAATATGAGCAAATTATATGACTAAGCCCTTTCCCATAGGTGGGTAAATGTGGTCGCACGGGTATTGGTTGTTCTGTAAGTACAAGGACACAATGTGCATTTTTCATAAACATCACCATTCACCATTTCTCCATTTCCACACCGACATCTCGGTATTCCACAACCACACAAGTATTTCAAAGGAGTTTTGAGTAAACAATATTTTTCCCATCCTATAGTTTGAAAAAGAAATTCCAGCTAATATCTCCATATAGGGTGTCAAAATAATATACTTATATTTTGGAAAAGGGTTTCAAAATCATAGCTTTT
Organism: Poa pratensis; assembly: GCA_947311845.1. Classification (NCBI taxonomy): domain Eukaryota; kingdom Viridiplantae; phylum Streptophyta; class Magnoliopsida; order Poales; family Poaceae; genus Poa; species Poa pratensis. The sequence continues at coordinate 4,466,157 of CAMZMU010000060.1, read as the reverse complement.
GTGGCAAACACCACATAAATCACTTTTGCTCTTTATAAGTAAAACATGTGAACCAAAATAGATGTATATAAATGCAAGCTCAGAGGATAGCTTGCCTTGCTCGGCAAAGTGACCTTGGTCTTGATCTTCAGGTTCAACAAATTCCCCCTCCTCGATAATTCCAGCAACGTTCTCGTCTAATCGATAAACAAACAAATACAAGCAATCACTAAACTACTCAATCAAACATCGCCACCTTACAATATTAAACTCTACAAATAACTACGGTAGTCACACAAGGCAAACCAATTGGGTTCAATTTAATTGAATTAACCAATATTTAAATTAATAAGTAAAGTGTTGTTTCAATGTTAGGGTGATTCAATTTTAGTCAAACAGGTGTTTGCTTTATACAAACAGATAGATTTTATTTTTCTGTTCATTTTTATATATATTATTTGTATTTTTCATTAATGAGAATTTTAATAATTTTATCTTATTTAAATTCCCTTTTTAGAATATTTAAGGTTTGAAGAAAGTATTTAACTAATTAAACTTAAATTTTGATTTATTAAATAATAGGAGGAATCATTTATGTAACATAATTTTATTTTATTATATGAGGAAATTAAGAATATATTTATTTCTTAATTTATTTGAATTTTGTTTGAATTTTCAAACTTAAATTCTTATTTAAAATAAGTTTTATAGATATAAAGGTATATCTTATATTTTAAATCAAGATAAAGTAATTTATAATACAAAACAATTTCCTTGAGTTCATAAAATTACTCTGAATATTTTTATTTATTTTACAGCATTGTTTTTCTAATTTTACTGAATAAATCTTTTTCTCAGAATTTTTCTTTTTAATAAAATTTTCTGTAAAAGTGAAAAGACGAAAGTGCCCCTGGTTCAACAGGGTTGAGCCAGACCAAAACCTGGCTCGGGTCGGTGGTCAACCCGACCGAGCCACACCCTCTATTCGCCTCTCTTCTCACGACCCCGAACTCTCTCCCTCCCGCAGTTCCTCTTTCCGCCGCCGCCGTCGCCGCACGAATCCGGCGAGGTCCGGTCGTCTCCGCCACCGTGCCGTGGCGCAAACGATGCGCCACTCGGTCCTCTCCCTATCTACCCCGGCGATTCACTTCTCCTTGCCGGATGCAGCCGTGCGCGACCCGTATCCACGCCTAGGGTTCCGGTGGCAGCGCGGCATTGCCGTGCTCCCGGCCCATGCTGCTCGGCCGTGGCTGGTGTGGAACTCAATCCCGTGCCGCCGTGGCGTGGTGAAGTTGATGTGTGCTCTCCTCCCGTGGTCCTCCTTCATCGGCCACACGGGCACTGCCCCGTCGCCGTGGAGTTACGGCCATGGGCGAGAGGTAAGGTTTCTCTCCCTTTTCTCCTTCTTCTCCCCTCCTCTGGCCTAAGGCCGTGCTCTGTGATGTGTAGCAGGTTGGGTTAATTTTTGTTTTTGTTGTTCTTAGGTGTTGGGCGATGTTGTTGCTCTGGTGTTGCTCTCTGAGCACCCTTGTGTGCCACTGATATTATTTGTTGGAGGTGATGGTGATGCTGGTGTGTGCTACTCTGAACCCAAGAGCTCAGAGATGCGTTTCTGCTAGAAACCTGTGTGATGTCTTGCTCTGATAATTTTGTTCCTTTCATGAAATGCTCTATTAATGCCCTGTGCTAGTATATCTCATTTGCTTGAGCTAAATAATTTAGCTTTGCTTGCTGTGATGCCTCCTTCGAGTTACACAGAAGCATTCTAATTATTTTAGCCTAGGGAAAAATTATTTGTACTACCCAGTGGTGTTATTAGTGCATGTTTGTGCTTGTGGTGCCTCTCCCCTTTGTGGGTTTTGTGCCCAGCAATCCATATGCTGGATGTGTGATTCACAGGAATATGATTTCAAGCAACAAAAGCTTGTGTGCCTTTGCTCAATTTGATGGATTTATGTCCCTTGCCCATGATGCATAGGCTGAGGCTTTTGATTTAATAAGAACAGATGCTTTACTTGATTTAACTCCCTGTGATGATTTTAGCATAGCATTTCTATGCTTAGCTGAGGGAAACACTCCTCCACACCATGTGCATCTAGCAGATCATTTGGCTAGAGATAGAATATCAACCTGTGCTCAAGTGTGGTGATGTTGGGGCTGTTGCTTGTAGTTCTTGTGGATCTGTTGCTTGTAGTTCTTGTGGATCTGTTGCTTGCTCTGCTTGCTGGACTGCTCCTCCTGCTCCAGCTTGCTATTCCTAGCTTCTGGCCTTCTCCTTGCTCCTGCTTGGCCTTGAGCTTCGACTCCATCTTGCTCTTGCTTGGCAAGGATCCAGTGGTGAAAAGTGGAGGGATTGGTGGTTTAGTGATGAACTGTGGGCTGTGTGGGTGATGAACTTGAGCTGAGTGCTTGAGTGAGTGAAATGAGCTTGCTCCTTGCTTGCTACTGCTGTCCCTTGCTCTTATCCTCCTCCTGGGAGTGAAGTAGCTGTGCATGTGTAGTGAATGCTCTGGTGGTGGGTGAAACAGGGCTGTGTGGCTTGTGTCCTACAACTCCCTTTGCCCTTGTTATTCACATGCCTATTGCAGTGTGATGATGGCTACCAAGACTGTGTGTGCATGTGAGCTCCTCTGCTTGCTCAGTTCAGAGAGCTGGCATCGATGGGTTGAGCTTATCTACAGATTTTCCATTTCTTTTCACTGGACAAGTGGATTTATGGCCTATGATGTTGTACTGAGGCAAACTGTGCTGATTAAGAACAGATACAACGCTTAGTCCCTAATAATATCCAGTGATGTGTTTAGCAGTGCATCACACTGCCTAACTGAGGATAATACTAACCCTAATCCCTTTTGTTTATTTCTGTCTTTGCTTTTCATTTGTTTTGCAGGGAAACAATATTGGTATAAAGATCAAAAGGAGAAGAAAGGAATACAAGACATTTTAGTTTAGGAAACAATTGTAATTTTCCTTTTCGAAATTCAGTTTCTTGTAGTAGAGTTGTAAAGACGTTGTAATTTATGTTTAATAAGAAGATTTTTGTCTTTGCAAGAATTCAATAGGTTGTAATATTTATTGTAAGATTTGAATTATTCAAACATTTATTAAATCATTTACCTAATTGTTATTTTAGTTACTTCAATGTTTTAATTTGAATTACTTTATGAATTCAATCAGTTGAATATTATATTTGAATTCAAATTCCTACAACAAGCAAATTACCTAAAGGTCATGTCAAAATAGAGGTTTTTAAAATAAGAGCTAAAAATACTTGCAAAATATTAACGTTGAAATATAGGCAGGAGATAGTATGTAGTTCTCCTTAGTTTATAAACAAGTAAATTTTGGAAATACTTTTGCTTTCTCAAATCATGGGCCATTGGGTTGTTGCTAAGAACAAAGCATCATTGAAAGAAGGAGTTGGTCAAATAAGACTGGAGAAGATATATGGAATATTTTTCTTGTCATGACATGATCGCCAAAGTTTAATATATGTTTACTAGTCAAATAACTTAGACAACAAGTCCCACAAGGTTCAACATAGCAATGGGAAGGAAAGCACTGTCTTCTTCTTCCTCTTCTTCTTCTTCTTCTTCTTCTTCATCTTCTTTAACTTGGTAGAGAAACCAAGTCCTTCTTTCCCAATTTGATCCTTTTGACTACTCAAAAGGTCAATAAGGTTCTTCTCTCCTTGGGCACAAGACATAATGCCCTTCTCAAGTTGAGATCTCAACTTAGCATTTTCTTCAACAAGTTTAGCATGCTCACAACAAATAATAGATTGATCAACAAGTTCATTTGATGTGGAAGCAATAGCTACCTTTACTTGTTGACCTAGGAATTGATCATGAGACTTCTCAAGGTTAACAAATGACTCTTTGAGGTTTTTGAGTTCCTCTTCAAGTCTCTTGTTTTCCTTCTCAAGTAGCATGGTCAATGCCTAGCTCATTCCTCTCATTTTTATAGACTTTAGAAGTAGCAAGAGCATGTTCATGATCCTTTTTAACTCTAGACATGTCAATAGCATAAGATTCCTCTAAGTTAGATAGGGCCTCGTCAAGAGACCCTCTAAGAGTTTGCTCTTTCACAAGAGCGATAGAGAAATCGGCTATCTCATTGGCATAGTCCACTTCATGGTTTGCCATGCCCGAAATGATCTCCTCTTTTTGATCTACAAGAGAGTTAGTTTCCTCAAGTTGCTCTAAGAGAGCATCAACATGCACTTTATCTTCCCCCTTAAGCTTTGCTAGCCACAAGTCCACCTCACTTGGACTTTGGGGCTCCTTCACAACACTTTCTACACAATCCAATAAAGAAGGAGGTGTAGAAGCAATAGGTTTAGTCGAAGGAGTTACCGAGGTGGATTTTCCATGAGACATGTGTAGGGAATGGACTCATTCTCATTGGGGGATTCAAATACAGATGACGATGTAGAGGAAGGAGTAGCTATGGCAACGCGTGCGGTAGCTCCGACTTCATCTCCATCTTCATCACCGGACATGTACTCTTCCAACACTTTTCTATCTTGAACACACAAGGCAATGGGGACCCTCTTCTTCACATAGTTCTTGTTGCCGTTGACCTTGGTCTTGTCTTTCCTCACAAGCTTGCCATTGTGATCTTCTCTATTCTCCCAAGGACACTCGGCAATGTAGTGGTTGAGGTTGCTACAATTATAGCAAGTCTTTGGACGCTCCCCTCTTGGTTTGCCACCAAATTTCTTCTTGGCAAAAGGTCTCGATGAACTTTCTCGGGAGCGGTTGCTCTAAAAGGATCTCGCGGCAAGGGCCATGTGTAACATTCCAAAAATTTGGAATGTTTAAAAATCACTAAAAATTGAAACTTTTGATTTGGAATAAAAATAAATCCATCAAAGCTTGAAGATGAAAATGAAAACAATACATTTGGGTGTTTAATAAACCTTAAAACATTATGTACAAAGTGTTTTAATCCTTTAAAGAAAATTTCATAAAATTGTTTTGATAAAAAATTATTTTTGAAATGATTATGTGATTATAAAATTTAATATTTTCAGATTTGATATTTATAGCTTTAAACAAATATTTTCCTAAAACTATTGTATGGATTATTTAAATGACTTACTAAACTTTAGAAGCATAAAATGGTTTTCATAACTTATTTTAATTTGAAAATGAGTTTAATATATATTATATTACAAAATATTACTCTTAATATTTTCTAGAATTTAATTGAGATACAGATATAGTTTACAAAGCTCTATTCTAAAATAATTTATAAAAGTAAACTATAAGATATTTTTTGAATATTAATAAAAAACTAAAATATATTTTGGAGGACAATGTTGGAAAATATATTCAATATAAATGATATTTATAAATATAGCATTATAATATTTCTCTGAAAATATTTGAATTCAAGTGGAATCAAGATTTGAAATTCAAATAATAAAACAGAAAAAGAAAAGGACTAGGACAAAAAAAAAGAGGACAAGCCCAAATGGGCCATGACCTGCCCAGCACGCCAGTAGGAGCCCAACAGCAGCCCACCCGGCCTCTCTTTCCCCTCTCCCTGACGTGTGGACCCCACGTGTCGGGGTCATCTTCTCCAACTGCTCCTCGCGCCCATGAACCGTCCACGATCTCGTGCATGATTCGCAAGCCTCGCGAGATCCTGGATTCATCCCGAGCCCTGACCTATAAAGCCCTCGTCCCCCTCCTCCATTCCCCTCTTCTCACTCTCCAAACCGTGCCCCCAGGCCACGGGAATAGCTCGCCGGAGCTCCGCCATTGCCGCCGCCGCTCGAGGTCGTTTCCGGCGACAACAGTGAGCCGCGCCGCCTCCTTTTAGTCCCTATCTATTTACCTCTCTCTTGCGCACCTGCTGATGTCCGCTCTCAATTTTTTGTCGCAGCTGATCGACGAGTTTGAGCTCGACCCGATCTCGCCGGCGCAGTCGCCTCTCCGTCCGTGCTCCGACGCCATTCCAGGAAGAACACGACCACGCCTTCACCTCCATATTCTTCACAGAGCCCTCCTACGTGCCGTCGTCACCACCCGGAGCCAGTAGCACCACCGGAGCGTCGTCGTCGTCGACCACCCGAAGCCAGCGCCGCCGCGTCGTCCCTTTCCGGTGAGAAGCGCCGCCACCCTCTTACCCTTTCTCTCCTGGCCGCCAGATCTAGATCCAACGGATTTGATTTGTTCACTAACACGAACCGGTACAAGCCAATCACAGACAGCCACATGGCCCAGCCTTTTTCTGGATTATTCCAAATAGATTTAAATGGCAGAATTGCAGAAAATCCCCCGGAACTTCAAACCTTCACAACTTTATAATCATAGGTCCAAATTTGACAAACTTTATACCAACAGAAAGATCTTGACCTGTAGAATCTTTTGACACTGTTAGTTTTCAAATTTTGTCTGGTTCAAATGTATTCAAATTTGAAATGAGAGATTTGAGTAAATTTGACATAGATTCAAATTCATAAATCCTAAAAAGGCAAATAAAATATTTTTAGAAACCTTTCAACTTGTAGAACATCATGACACCGTTAGGAATAATTTTTGAACAATTTTATATTGTTTTATAAATCAGAGACTCAATTTGTGTAATTTGGATATAACTTGAATCCTATAATATTTTTAAGGTGGATCTTTTGGGAAAAGGTCACGAAAATCATTCTATGTCCAGAGAAGCAAAGACTAAAATTTATTAAATCCATTTGTTTCATAAACTTGGGAACTTGAGTTAAAACCTTTTGATGCTATTAAATTGTAAACATACTATGGAATTTGTGTTAATCTCTTTTGACAAAACCCTAGTGTGATCATTTCGATCAAGACCAAACCATTAGAACCTTTGGAACACCACTCCAACGTATTCAAATTCGAGATGTTCAAATTTGAATGCAGACCATACCTTGACATCAAATGGCAAACCCTAAGACAAATCACATTCATTCTTTTTGAATTGAATTATGTCATAAGCCTTGAGCAGAAAAGAAATAATATAAAACAAACTGGGTAATGAACATATTATTGTGTTGTTTGATTTTATTTGTTATGTGCTTGTTGAATTGTTTGTGTATTGTTATTATTTTCTGTCAACATATAGATTAAACGAAGAGCAACTCTGTTCGTTCAGAAAGAGTGTGTGAGCAACGGCAACTTTCAAAAGGCAAGTGACACCCATAAAAGTCCTACTATTTCTACTATTATGCATTTTAGTGTTTTCAGTAGTATGCATGTTAGGTTTGTTTCTGGGTTCTATATTATGCAATGCTATAAATCCTACGTAGTGCGTAGCCATCCTTTATACCCTGCAGTTAGTAGCCATTAAACTTGGTAGACTTGCTTAGTTATGCAATTGATGAAAGTTTTACAATCATTTAAGTGGCTTCTCAGGACCATGTTCATGGTGGTTATCACCTAAGATAGTTTTTACTATACTTGGGGCCATGGTATGTGGTGGTTATCACCTGAGGTAGTACAAATCTACTAAGTTTAATGAAATACCTGGGTGGATAGATAAATTGCTTGGTTGGTATAAAGTTGAGTGGCACTTCAGGGCCATGTCCATGGTGGTTATCACCTAAGGTAGTTTCTACTATACTTGGGGCCATGGTATGTGGTGGTTTTTACCTGAGGTAGTACACTTGTGGACGGCCACCCAGGAACAAAGAGGTTTCAAAGTCACTCCATGTTTAGATTAGCTTCCAGTGCAGTCACTAGCTAATATGGGCTCTGGCTTGATTAAGTAGGTTGTATGAAACCGGCCTAGCGGACAGTGGGAGGATTCTGGGAACGAGTCCGTTAGAAAGGAGGATTACTTCTGAAAGATCTCGTCTCAATCTTCTCCTTTCCTTCTCACTAAATGAGTGTCTAGGATGTTTGGGTTGATTGGGTCTAGTGGGGAAAGTGCACACACTCTCGAGAGTTCACAAAACTAAGATCTTAGCCGTGTCCCCGGTCACGGACATTTTGAGCAGCTGGACACGGAATTGATGGATTTACGTCATCATGCCAATTTCTTAAATAAAAATTTGAAGGGTGAACATGGGAAGGAGGTTCACTGATTTTTATTAGTGGTACCGAATTGTTTTCAAAAATGAGAAAATGTCTTTTCAAAATATAGGACGAAATCAGCTTTTTGCAAATTAGCCAAAACTCCACTCGGCCAAATATTCATGTAGAAGATAGGTTGTCGTTTATATCCACATAGGTGTCATTTGCCAACACAATTCAATTGTGCTGACCCAGTGATTTTGGGATGTAACTCACCGTTGCAGGTTCGTCAGATGAGGAGTGAGGTTTCGTTAGGGTTCCGAGTCTACAACCAACATGTTTGCCTGTGGCACATGAAGATGATGAGGCTCACTGTGTATAATGTTTTCCGCTGCTGAACTTTGAATAGTGCTAGCCTTGGGCTATGCAAGTTAATGGATATTGTAAGTCTGGATCATGCGATGTAATATAGTATTCGGCGTTTTTGCATGATATTTCATCTTGTACTGTGGTGCTAGCTAATCGATCCAGGGACTAGCACATAAACACAGAGATCTCAACCCTTTAGTAAAAGGTGGGGTCCCTACACCATGTGATCATAGTTATCATCCTTGGTGTCTTGCGCATCTACTTCTTCATCTTCTTGTTCACACTCACTTTCACAAGTGATGGCCTTGGACTTCAATGCTACATTTGGAGAGTGTCCCGCAAGTCCTCTTTGCCGATCATGAGCATGAATAGAACTCTTCACAACCATTCTGATGGAAACAAACTCATTGAGTATGGTGTTGGAGTCAAGTGTTCAGAAGTCCGGTCTTGATCGAATGGTTTGAGCCAAACTTTGATTTGATCCAACTATCTTCAACCTTCAACCTTCTCAAAGCAAAAGTCATTCATGGTAATGGCAAGAGCGGAGATCCTTCGATAGAGGTCTTCGGGTGTCTCATCCCCATTCATCACAAACTCTCCGGCCTCGTCTAGAACCGCTTCATACTTGCAAAGTTGAATGCTTGCGCTCCCCAAGAACAAATTGTGGAGATTGTCCAAACATTGCTTGGCCGTCGTGCACACTCGGATATGAGTGGTATAAGTTGGGCCGGCGGCCGTTTGAATCATGCGCATGGCGGCGGCATTGAGTTGATGATCAATCCTCTCCGATGAAGTCATGTTGTGTGGGTCTTGAGGATGGAAGCCTTTGTCTGAAATGTCAATCAAGAAAACACAACAACTAGACATGTGTGATCGCATATTAAATTGCCAATTAGGAAAGTCTTTTGGATCAAGCATTGGAGGTGCGCCCATATTGGCGATGTGTGGCGGAGTAACGTGATGGTGGTTTGTGTTATTCAATTGTCCCGGTGGAGCACTTGCATACACCCCCGGTAACCTTGGGGTTGAGCTAACACCAGGGGCAATCGGTGTATCGGGATTGGCTTGCGCCGTTTGATACGTCTCAAACGTATCTATAATTTTTGATGTTCCATGCTGATATTATACCAATTGTTACATGTTTTGCATCCACTTTATATCACTTTTATACATTTTTTGGGACTAACCTATTAACAAGATGTCGAAGTGCCAGTTCCTGTTTTCTGCTGTTTTTGTATTCCAGAAAAGCTAGTCAGGAAATATTCTCGGAATTGGACGAAACTTCACGGAGGGATCTATTTTATCAGAACACACCAGGAAGTCCAAAGGAGCAACGAAGAGGAGCCACGTGGGCACCACACACGGGCAGGGCGCGGGCCCCCCTCTGGCGTGCCGAGGCCACGTGTGGGCCCCACGGGGGGTCATCAGTCGCCCCCACGAGGGGAATCATCACCGGAGGGCACTACATCACCATGCCTGCCTCCGGAGTGATGCGTGAGTAGTTCATCCTTGGACTACGGGTCCATAGCAGTAGCTAGATGGTTGTCTCTCCACTTTGTGCCATCATGTTTAGATCTTGTGAGCTGCCCTACATGATCAAGATCATCTTATTGTAATGGACTTTTACACTGGACTAGTGGCATATACATCCGCTTATCCAATAATTTACAAAAAGAGCTGGCAACGGGGTGCCCAGTCCCAATTAATTACAATTTTAACCAATTAATTCTCTTCACACTTTTGCCCTGATTCATCAGTAAGTAATGACAAACAGTGAAATACCTGCGTGTGGGTCTGCTTGCCTTAGAATCTCCTGTTATCCGTGATCAGTTAGCAATTGATAGCCCACATCCGTGTGATGAGGATTCAACCTTTAGCGTTATTCGGCATGATGAGGGTCTGAACCTGCGTTTTCCTATTTTTGAGCATGAGGCATGGGTTATGCTTTTGGGTTTTCCAATTGACTATCAAACTGATTACTATGTCAACAAAGTTGTATCTTGTTTTGGGAAGTTAGTGTACTGGTGTCGTCCTGGAGTTCGTAAAGCTAGGGTTCTTGTCCGTGCTTGGCTCAATGATCTGTCCCTGGTTCCTCACAGCCTGGGTGTTAAGTATATCGGTGCCCTTGGTGGAATAGGTCGCTCTTGGTCCGTTCCTGTTTATGTTCTGAATGGCCGTCACACGATGCCACATGTTTTGAGCACTGAAGACCCTGTTCCCCCATGAATCTGTCGCCACATCCCATGGAACCTCCTTTTATGAATGATGATCAGCAAAACAATATGCAGCAAAACAGCAAGGAGGAGACGGTTGGATGGCGACTCCCACCTCTGGCGACTCCCACGGCGACTCCTATGGCGATCTTGATCTCTAGGCGATCTCCCTCCGGCGATCATGGCGGCAGAAGGTATGGATCCCTACGCGGATCCATCATCCATCGCCCACCGCCTGGATTTCTCCCCGGGTCATAGGATCCGGGCCAAGGTTCGTCAGATCTTCGCCACTCCGGTGAACCCTGTCTCTCGATCTCATCGCTTCTTCCTAGTCGTCTCTTTTGGCCGTGCTTCTTTTCGGTTGGATGATCTCAACGCTAGCCTAGCGCTGGCCGCCTGTCTGGGTGTTGCATTTGATGAAATTGGCATTGTTAATCTGAGAGATCGGGTATTCAAATTTGCGGTCAGTTCTAAGGCAGTGGGTTTTTACATTCAGAATCTGAGATCTTATTCATGCCAGCAATTTGAATGCTTCTTTCATCTGTGGGGTTTTGGGGGGCCAAACTGGATCAGAGAGGAACGAAATTATTATGCTGAATTGGATGCAGAATGGTGCTCTCGTTCTTGATCAAAACAGCCAACTCACGGAACTAGAGTTAACAGACATCGCACTACGGTGCCTATCCGTGTTGCATACAACACCATTCATCGTGGTCTTGATCGTCAGATCCGTAGTGATCCCTTGGATTGTCTCACTGGTGCCAATCGTGTGCCTATTGGAAATCCTAATGTTGATCATAATACCGTAAGTGCTAGCAGAGATGATCCCTCAATCAGCGCAGCAAGATCAGGCGGGAATATCGGATGTTCAAATTCCTCATCTACTTGGGCCATGGTCGTACGCGACCCATCTCCGGCCCATCATGAGTACTATGTCACGAGCCCATCTCCTAGCCCACCTGCAGAACAGAGGAGGATTATTACCGCTAATGACGAGATTAGCTGCGCCAATTGCTTAGCTTCGGGTCATTCATCTTTGTCTTGTACAAGCAAAATCAGGTGCAGAGTTTGTTATGGATACGGGCACATTGCACGGAATTGTTGGAACAAGAAAAGGAAAGTGCTACTCTATTGGAGATAAAACACCCAGGTTAGCAGTATATTAACTGGAAGCCAGGGAGACGCGGCTATTTCCCATCTACAGTGCTCAATCGGCGACGGCGGCGACGATACATTGCCGCAAGCTCCGCCACCTTCGCCACCTTCGCCGATGGCCAACTACCCCTGTGACTTCATCCCCCACCTCCCGCCCGACACAGGCTTCATCCCGACCAATGTCCTCCGCCCGCAGCGGGGTTATGTCACGGTGGGCGGTCCATTGCCGCACATTGCCGACACCTGGGCGATCATCAGCCTCGCTCCGGAACCTCACCCCGACCAGTTCCAAGGTACAGCAACCCTCATCGATCACTACCTCCAGCATCAGAGAAGATGGACTATTAGAGAGATTTCACGTAGTGGTTTAGGGGCTGCTCTGGTTCGCTTTGCTGATGTCATAGAGAGAGATGCTGCCGTCATGCTCAGCCCTTTTTTCATTGGTGATTCTGTCATGCGTGTAACTGAACACAATAGAGGGATTAACCATAGAGCAGTCACTTTCACACATGATGCTTGGTTGATGATTATGAACTACCCCATTGATTGCTGGAACCTTGACACCATTGTTGCATCCATGGCACAGTATGGTAGATTATTCGTTTGGAATAGGGACAACAGCAATAAGGCTAGAATTCTGATCAAGATGAGGGTGTATGACATTGATAAGATCCCCCTTAGCATTGTGGTTTCACAGAACACATCTTACCATGGAACTGGGGATTCTTGGTCCTGTCCCACTATCATCTTATCATCCTGGATGTTAGGGGCAGGACCTGGTGACGAAGATCCTCTCCCACCTGATGGCCAGAACCCACACCCTGTCCCAATTATTCAGGATGACTTTGCTATGTGGCATGCTGATCATGATGGCATGCAGCCAGAGGATGTTGGGGTTGTTGCAGCCAACAATGCTGATGCTGCAGTTGAGGACCCTATCTTGATGACTCCACCTCAGAGCCCTGCTCAGGGTAATGTGGCTGATGAGCAGATGGAGGAGGCTGTGGAAGAAATCATTATTGATGAACAGCCGCCAGAAGCCAACCTAGCAAATCAACAGATGGAGGAAATTAATCAAGCTTTTGCTGCACCTGTGGTAGCTCCTACTGTTGCAACTCAGCCTGCTGCAGCAGTTGACCAAGTTGAAGCTGCTGATAACCAGACCAATATCAACACCGACTCTGCTTCTGTAATTCACAATTCCATTGCAAATTTTGTTGCACTGCCTCTGATCAGGAAGAAGAGAGGACAGCCAAATGCTTCCCCAACTGTGGAACTTGTCAGGCGCAGTACTAGGCTTGCTGAGATAAATGGTGGTTTCAAGGACAAGGACTCAAACAAGCTGGCCATTGTTGAGCAAGGAGAAAGTTCTAGGAGGAGCCTGACTGCTGAATTTGAGGCTCATGTTGTTGACTCCTCTGCGCCTCCTCCACCCAATCTACCTACCTCTGTTCTGCAGGTTATTGGAGGAGCTCACTGTCAGATGGCATCTGGAATGCTGACTGAAGAGGAACTGAACTTTGACAGCACCAATGATAGCATTGAAAGCAACTAAGGGTGTGGAGACAGCCTCTGATTGTCCCCAAGATATTTTGGCTTTTGTTTATCATATTATTATGCCAAGCAGAATTCATGTGGTGATCATGTATCTCTGCATTTATATTTGTGGTGGTGAACTCTATATTATCTCTGAGAGATGTATCTGGTGTGTGATAAACCTTGTGAATCCACTTAGCCTTTATCAAGCTATTTGGTATTATATCTATGCTTTCGCTATATTTGCTGCCTGCTATGTCTGTGCCTGCCTATTGGTGATTATAGTCATTATCACTGCTCTCTTCCATTGGTTCCTGATTGCAATTGACACATCTTTCATCTGTGAAGGGAGCTGCCACTCTGGGATATTTATGATGTCTCAGCCCCTTACAACAAAACCTGTTTTTAATGAATAGATCATGGTATATTGTTGACTGGAACATTAGGGGGATTAATTCTCAGCAAAGATGGAATGAAATTAGAGCAAAAGCTGATGAAAGCAACTGCCACATTATGTGCCTACAAGAAACAAAAAGAGAAAACATTTACCACAGTTATATTAGAAACTTCTGCCCCAAAAGAATTAACCAGTTTGCTTTCTCACCATCTGTTGGTAATATGTTTAATGGCTCTATCATTCACATGAGCAAATTCCAACTGACAGTTCAATTAATATGCAAGCTCTCTGCTAGAGTTTTCTATATTACAAATATTTATGCTCCCACTGCCTCAGATGAGAGGGAAATCTTCCTTAATTGGCTACATGATGTGGACACTTCATTAATGGAGTACTGGATATTGCTTGGCGATTTTAATCTAATGAGATCACCTGAGAACAGAAACATGCCGGGAGGAGATATTAATAATATGGTGAGATTCAATACTATTATTCAGCACCTTGATCTTGAGGAAATTCCACTGAAAGGCAGAGCATATACCTGGAGTAACATGCAGGATTCACCTCTTCTGGAGAAACTTGATTGGATTTTCACCTCACCCAGTTGGACCAACACTTTCCCTAATACTATTGCTACTCCCATGACCAACTCTGCGTCAGATCATGTGCCCATTCTTATATCCATTGGCTCTGATGTTCCTAAATCACAGATTTTCAGATTTGAGGATTATTGGCTGGAATTTGATGGTTTATCTGAAGTTGTCACGTCTGCATGGCAACAATCAGGTTTCAATTGTAACTCTGCAAAGGATATCACTGCCAGGTTGAAATCCATGAGGAATGGAATCAAAAAATGGAGCAAGAACTTATCACAGCTGAGCAGAGTAATCTCCTCTTGTAATTATGTGTTGGCTTTACTTGATGGCATTGAAGAACAAAGAGATTTGTCACTACAGGAGAAAAACTTTAGAAGAATTCTGAAAAACCATGTGGCCAATTTATTAGAAGCCAAGAGAATTTTTTGGAGAAACAGAGCAAAAATAAAATGGGCCAAACTGGGAGGAGAGAACACTAAATTTTTTCATGCTGTCGCCACCCAGAACTACAGAAGCAATTACATGTCATCAATCCACACCAAAGATGATATCATTCTACTCGACCATGAGATCAAAGCTGCACATATCTGGTCCTCATTCAAAAACAGAATTGGGATATCAGAGAACCCTACTGGTACACATTTGATCAGTAATTTCATCCAGCCTGCTACTCACATTGATTTTGATCAGCTTGAAACCCCATTCACTGTTAAAGAAATGGATTATATTGTTAAGCATATGCCAACTGATAAATCACCTGGCCCTGATGGTTTCAATGGGGCTTTCCTTAAAAAATTCTGGGATACTGTCAAAGGCCAGTTCTATCAATTATGCCAAGATTTTTATGAGAGAAAAATCACCATCGACAGCATTAATACGGCATACATCACATTGATACCCAAAGTTCATTCACCAATTTATGTCACTGATTACAGGCCCATCTCACTAGTCAGTCTGCCACTGAAATTCCTTACCAAGATGTTGGCTAACAGACTCCAGAAGGTGATTGTTCAACTGGTACATAAAAATCAATATGGTTTCATTAAAACTAGAACTATATAGGATTGCCTAGGCTGGGCATATGAATACCTCCACTTATGTCACCAATCTAAAAAGGAGATTGTTATCTTCAAGATTGATTTTGAGAAAGCTTTCGACAAAGTTGAATTCAGTTCAATCATAGAGACTATGAGGTGCCTTGGGTTCGGTGATTTATGGCTAAGCTGGATTAAATGTATTCTCAATAGTGCTTCTACATCTGTTTTACAGAATGGAGTCCCTGGGAAAAAAATACACTGTAAAAGAGGTGTTCGACAAGGAGATCCTCTGTCACCTCAACTATATGTGCTGGCCTCCGAGCTACTCCAATATATGGTGAACAGAGCATGGCAAGACGGTGAAATCAACCTTCCACTTGACCATTCATTTGGACTACAGTATCCCATCATTCAATATGCAGATGACACCCTTGTCATTCTACCTGCCGACCCTGCTCAGTTACTGGCGCTACAGAATATCCTGGCCACATTCAGTGCAATCACTGGTTTGAAAGTAAATTATGCTAAATCATCCCTGGTCCCTATCAATATTACTACTGAGAGATGTGCTGAACTTGCTGAAATCATACATTGTACACCTGAAGCCATGCCATTTACTTACTTGGGACTCCCTATGGGTACTACCAAACCAAAACTGGAGCACTTCATCAGTATCCTTAAGCGTATTGATCGCAGACTATGTGGTATTTCAAACTTATTATCATATGATGGTCGGATCACTGTTATCAAATCAATCATCACATCCATCCCATTATTTGCTATGTGCACTATTAAGATGCCCTTACGTTTCCTGGACTTGGTTGAAGGGTCGGCCAGAGGTTTTCTTTGGAGAGCTAAAGATATTCATAAAAGAGGAAATTGTCTAGTCAAATGGGAGCAAGTTTGCAAGGCAAAAAAAGCTGGAGGGCTGGGAGTAATCAATATGAGAACACAGAACACAGCTCTTCTAATGAAGCATCTCCATAAATTCATGAACAGAATGGATGTCCCATGGGTCAAACTCATTTGGGAGGCACACTACCAAAACAGCAAATTACCACAAGCCAGTGCCAAATGTGGATCCTTTTGGTGGAAAGATATATTGTCCCTATGGGACAATTACATAGATCTTGCTAAGGTTACACCTGAAGATGGCAGAACTATTCGCTTCTGGAAAGATAAATGGAGGGAGATCACACCTGAAGTTGCATACCCTCACCTGTTCTCATTTGCCAAGCAGCAGGATATTGATATGAAACAAATGTTACTTGTGAGCAATGAGCACCTGCTTGAACAATTCCACTTGCCAATGTCTGTCATTGCCTTCCAGCAAAGCCATGATCTGCAGGAGGATCTCAATGCTATAAACAGATCGAATGAAATTGAGAAATGGACTCTTAGTAGTGCTGCTAAATTCTCAGTCAAAAGGGTATACAATGCACTTACAGATATTATCCCTGCTCCTGCACCCTTCCAATGGATTTGGAAATCCTGTGCACAATTAAAGCACAAATTCTTCTTCTGGCTCCTGCTTCAAGATAGACTTAACACAAGAGAACTTTTGCATCGGAAAACATTTTATCTAGAGGACACCTCATGTGTGCTATGTTCTGATGCCCCCATGGAGTATATGCAACACCTTTTCTTTGGGTGTGATTTTAGTCAGACCTTCTGGTGGCGTTTTAATCAGGAATGGAACTATGATATGCCACTTTATGATATGCTGATGGATGGCAGAACAAGGTCTAGACACGCATGCTTTACTGAATATCTGATAATAGGATGCTGGAGTCTCTGGAATCACAGAAACAGAATCATTTTTGAGGGTGGAACACTTGATATCGATTTTTGCTGTATTTCTTTTAAAGAAATTTTTACACTTGCTATTCATAGAGCTAAGCCCTCTCTTAAAGAAGGGATGCAGCAATGGCTAGACGCCATGTAATTTTGACAGGATTTTTCCCACCCCATTTGTAATTATCCCATTTATAAAATGAAAAATGCAGTAGGGGCTTTCCCTACTGTTTTCCTGTCAAAAATATGCAGCAAAACAATGTGCAGGTTCAGAATTGGCTTCAACAGAATATGCATTCCAACTGGGATGCTGCAGCACAGCAAGCTGCCCCTGCACCTGTTGCTCTGCAGCCCAATGGTTGGCCTGCTTGGCCAGAGGTTCCTCCACCACCGCCCCAAGCTCCTGTTTATCCTGGCGAAAATCTGAGGAACATCACCGCTTATGCTGGGCCGTCCATGATGGATGGCATCACTCCTGAGGGCAATATTGTGGATGATGAAATGGCGGCCTGGAATGAATATGTCGCTGAGGTAGAACAAGCTGCAGAACATGTTATTGCTGGTACTGTGGTGGCTGGCTCAGCTATGATCTTTGTCCAAGCTGGTGGTGAGCCTGTCACAGTTGATATTCTGCTTTGGCCCTCTTTCATGCACTTTCTTGGATGGATCACTTGCAGGACTTATACTCGCTCCATTCTGTCTGCTGAACACGCTCATGTGTCTGATCTTGCTGCTGCTAGTCTGCGTTTCATTGCTGAGTTCAATGACAAGGTGATGGGTCTTCTTCTGCACTCGCAGGCTGTTGCTGTTGGGCCTATTGTCATTGATGGGCCCGTGCTCTCTGAGATTTTGAACCCAAGTCTCCCGCTTAGTGTGATGCTTCTGGAGGAAGACACTGATTCATCTCTGCCTGTTTGTGCTGACCTGCCCTCTGAGATGTTGTCTGCTGCTGTTGATGGGGCCCTGCAGTCGCCTGTCCCGGATTATATTTCTTCTGCTGTTGCCTCTCTGAATGATGATGCTTAGGTGATCGCTTCCACCTCTCGCCCTCGGGGCCGCCCCCGAAAGGTCGCTGCCCCTGCTGTGGACACTGCGGTCAGGCGTTCCCCACGCCACCACCCTGACGGCCGCAAACTTGAAGCTCTACCGAACTCGTGTACTCGTCGCAAGAAATCTCAGGTTCAGAAGGCCACTCCCCCAGAGGTGATGCAGATTGAAGAGATGCAGCGTATTGGCATGGAAGACTGCGCCATCGACCCTGAGGAGCTGACGGCCGCCCAGCTTCTGAAGGATCGGGAGGCCTAGGGTCTATCTGGCTACCTCCACGCTCTCTACTCTATCTCATTTTCCTCTGCACCTATTTTTATCTCTTAGCTCCTCGTGAACAATGTCTCGTCGTGTCTCTGTTTCGCACTCGTCTTCATCGTTGCGTTTTGCTAAACTTATTTGGCATATCCTTTGTTGGAAT
Organism: Poa pratensis; assembly: GCA_947311845.1. NCBI lineage: Eukaryota > Viridiplantae > Streptophyta > Magnoliopsida > Poales > Poaceae > Poa > Poa pratensis. The sequence goes on along the minus strand of CAMZMU010000060.1, from coordinate 4,447,625 downwards.
GTGTGTGGGATTAATGGTGCTGATAAATGGCCGCTAGTTCGGGATAAAATTGAAGAAAGCAATGCTTCGATCCATTGCTTCCAGGAAACCAAACGTACTGAAATCGATTCTCAGTTTATTAAATCATTTTCCCCAAAACGATTTGATCAGTTTGCTTTCGTCCCATCTGACGGTGCCTCAGGTGGCCTCCTTGTGGTCTGGGCAAGCAACCGTTTCGTTGGTCAGGTGTTGTTATCTGAGACATTTGCTATTGTGCTGCGCTTTACTTCCACCAGCTCATCTGACTCGTTTGTGCTTGTTAATGTTTACGGCCCATGTGATGGAGTAGAACGCGAAAACTTTGTTGCCTGGCTTTTTCACCTTGATATTGCTGACGATACCCTTTGGCTCATTCTCGGCGATTTCAATTTTTATCGATACTCTGATAGTAGAAACAAACCAGGGGCAAACCTAACTAATATTGTGACCTTTAATGAGATTATTAGCTATCTTGGTCTTGTTGAGCTGCCAATTAAGGGACGTAACTATACGTGGAGTAACATGCAAAGTGATCCCCTCCTAGTCCAGCTCGACTGGTTCTTTACTTCATCTGCTTGGACATTGAAATTTCCCAACACCACTGTACGTCCTCTTGCACGGCCTACCTCAGATCATACTCCATGCGTGGTTTCCATTGGTACTTCCATGCCTAAAGCATCTCTTTTTCGATTTGAGAATCATTGGGTCAATATGCCTGGTTTTTTGGATGTTGTCCAGCGGATTTGGGATATCCATTGTCCTGGAGACAGTGCTAAACGTATTTCAGCAAAATTAAAACTGCTGCGGAAGGGTCTTCGCAACTGGAGTACTAGCATCTCGGTTATATCTCATCTTATTGAAAATTGCAACAAAACAATACTGCTCTTGGATGATATTGAAGAGCTTCGTGTGCTGCATATCTCTGAATGGAATTTCAGGAACATTGTGAAAAGGAAATTGCACTATTTATTGGATTGTCAGCAACAATATTGGAAGAAACGCTGCACAGTTCGATGGGCTAAGTTTGGAGGGGAGAATAAAAAAAATTCACTCCATGGCAACAATTCGGTACAGAAATAATTGTATCTCTAGCCTAACGCGAGCTGATGGGTCTGTAGCATCTGATCACCATGAAAAAGAAGGAATTTTATGGAATACATTTAAAGAGCGCCTTGGCATCTCGCAGCAGATCGACCCACGTTTGATTTCTCGGCTTATATTCATCGCCATGAGGGTCTTGCTGCCCTCTCTGTTCTGTTCTCGCACGAAGAAATTGACAAGGTTGTGGAGGACCTCCCTACTGACAAGGCTCCAGGGCCTGATGGCTTTTCTGGGGCTTTTTTCAAATCGTGTTGGCACATAATTAAGCATGATTTCTACTGTCTATGCCAGCAGTTCTGGGAAGGAAAGGTTAACCTCCAGAGCATAAATGATGCTTACATCACGCTCATTCCGAAAATACACTCTCCTATGGGACCCAATGACTATCGACCCATCTCGTTGCTTAATTCCAGTCTCAAGCTGCTTACTAAAATCCTTGGGAACAGACTTCAGCAAAAAATTCTCGACCTTGTGCACATAAATCAGTTTGGTTTTCTCAAGACCCGCACGATTCAAGACTGTGTGGCCTGGGATTACGAGTATATACATTAGTGCAAACAGACCAAAAAGGAGGTAGTGATCCTAAAGCTTGACTTTGCTAAGGCTTTTGATACCATTGAACATGAGGCCATCATAAAAATTCTTCGCTGCTGGGGGTTTGATGATAGATGGCTGAATTGGGTGAAAATGATCTTTTCAACTGGGGTACTTCTTCCGTGCTGCTTAATGGAGTGCCCGGGAAGAAATTTGCTTGCAAACGTGGGGTACGTCAAGGAGACCCCTTCTCACCTATTCTCTTTGTGGCTGGAGCTGATTTGCTGCAAACCATGGTTAACAAGCTTGCTAGTCTTGGTCAGTTGCATCCTCCATTGCCAATCCCCAACTCGGATTTTCCCATCGTCCAGTACGCGGATGACACTCTCCTCATCCTGCAAGCTTGTCCAGCTCAGCTATTGGCCTTAAAGAAGCTTCTTCAGGTGTTCTCCGCTGCAACTGGCTTGAATGTGAATTATTCCAAATCCTGCCTCATGCCTATTAATGTCACTCATGATCGACTTGCTGAGCTCGCGGCAGTTTTTGGTTGTGCGGTGGACTCCCTTCCATTTACTTACCTGGGTCTGCCTCTTGGTATGGCTAGGCCCTCCATGCAAGATCTTACGCCGATTGTCGATCAGGTCGAGAGGAAGTTGAATGCCAGCGTGTGATTTTTAGACTATGGCAGCAAGCTGACTTTTGTTAATTCAGTTCTGTCCTCTCTGCCAATCCACTTCCTCTGCACCCTAAAAGTCCACAAAGGAATTCTGAAACAGTTTGATCGTTTCCGAAGGCATGCTCTTTGGGCCAAAGATGAGGAGAGCTCCTCCTCTAATTCCCCTGCTGTGTGGTCTCTGGTTTGCCGTCCGAAAAAATTTGGTGGTCTTGGCATCTTAAATCTAGAGCTACAGAATAAAGCTCTTCTTCTGAAGCAGTTGCACAAGTTTTTCTGCAAGTTTGATACTCCGTGGGTGAAATTGGTGTGGCATCTCTACGATACAGCATCTCCTCCGCATGCCCAGTCCACGCGTGGTTCCTTCTGGTGGCGAGATATATTCAGTCTTGTGGACATTTACCGCAGTATCACTCGATCTAATGTTCGTAGTGGTGACAGCACCTTATTTTGGAAAGATCTATGGCATGACTCTGAGCTTCTGTGTGATAAATTCCCTCGGTTATTCTCCTTCTCGAATGATGAAGACCTCTCTGTTGCCTCCATGAGAGCATCGGTTTCTACCACTGAGCTTTTTTACACACATCTCTCAGCTCAAGCGTTTGATGAGCTACAGCTAGTTCAGGGGATTTTGGACGGGCTGCCTCTCACTGATGCCCCAGATGAGCGCTTCTTTGCTTGGGGATCTGATATCCCACAAGTATAGGGGATCGTGTGTAGCCTTTTCGATAAATAAGAGTGTCGAACCCAACGAGGAGCTAAAGGTAGGATAAGTATTCTCTCAAGTTCTATCAACCACTGATACAACTCTACGCGCACTAAACGTTTGCATTATCTAGGTAATAAAACTACGGTAGCAATACGGGTATGAGAGATAGCTTTGCAAGATAATAAATACATGAAAGTAAATGTTAGTGCTGCAGCAATAAAATACACTAAGTAACCTTAAAATAACAGTACCATGAGTGTGGAAAAGTGGTGGTAATTGTGGTGGCTTTGTCCAAGATTAATTAGTGAAGACATTTAGTTCATTGTCTTTGATGCAGTTTTCAATGTGAGAGAGGCTAAATATACATGCACTCCACTACTTGGGATTACAAGTACTATATGATTGGATTGTTAGCAAACATCCGTAAATACTAACAATGCATTAAGGTTTCCCCAACCATAGCCTTAAGTTTATGGTCCTCTTACTCCCATACGTGCAACTAACCGGTTTGAGTCCTTAGGTTTCTGTCACTCCGGCAGAACTACGCCCCTTCCTTTGCACATACTACTAACCCTATGGTGTTGATCCATGCGCGCACAAGTATAATGGACACCAAAGGACAGTACCATATCAACATACAACTCTAATGAACCATAGACATTCAACAAAGCAATCGAAAGACAAATAAACTACATAAACATGACATAGATCATAGGATAAATATTATAGCATCAAACACCATGTTTACATAGGACGGTACAGAGGTTTGTGGGAGGATGAATTACTGAATACAAGGAGGAGATGGTGATGGAGATGGCGGTGAAGACGGCGGAGAGGGCAGCGAGAGGCGCAGGGCGGCGCCGGCACCGGCGGTGGCGCAGGGGGCTCCTCCTGCGCCGCCGGTTCCATGGGGGAGCAGCGCCCCTTAGCCCCCTTCCTTCATGGCTTCTTGGGAGCCCTCCCCCATGGAGATGGGATCCATAGGGGAGGCAAAAACGTGGCTTTTGGTGGCTGAAATTCGTGGGTGGAGGAGTCCTCCACGAGTTAGGTTTCCTCCCTTTATATATCTTCTCGGATTTCCGTCACCCCCTTTTAGGGTTCCACCAAAACGGGACTCCATGCCGCGTCCGAACTCCGATTGGGCTGATCTCGGGCTTAAAATCTTCGTATGGAAAATTGTGACAACTTTGTTTTCGGGGGGACCTCCAATTGACGTCATCTTCGAGGGTCAAACTGGCAAACTTCGTAAAAAGTTCTCAGACAGATTTCAGAAAAGTCCCAATTCGACTCCAACAAGGTTTCCTCTTGTATTCTTGATAATTTCTACACATTAAAGAGTAAAACAAGAACATTGTGCACTTTTGCAACTATTAGTAGGTTAGACAAAATAAATAATAAACTTAATATAAAAACAAGTGCTAAAAGCATAAAAATGGCATGAAACAATCAAAAATTATAAATACGTTTTGGACGTATCAACATCCCCAATCTTAATTCCTGCTCTTCCTCGAGTAGGTAAATGATAACAAAATAATTTTTGATTGTAAATGCTATGATCGGGTCTTTAACAATTGCATGATGTATGGATAATAAAACTTAGCAATCATGTTTCCTAATGAAAAGTATCAACGAACTAAGAGCTTATAACATGAAATTTATAAACATCAACAAGATTGTAATGACCATAATAAAGCATGGTAGAATGGTATCTCGCTTGCCTGAATTGTGCAGCAAAACATAAATGCCCGGGCACCTCTGAAGTTTACAGGAAGACTAGAAATAAAGTTTATCAAAGATAAAAGCATCAAGTTATGTCACGACTAACCGTATTCTGGGACAAGCACATTTCACTAAGAATGACAGTCATGCTCTCAAAGAAAGGATGGTGACTCAACATAAAAATAAAAAGATAGGCCCTTCGCAGAGGGAAGCAGGGATTAACATCATGTGCTAGAGCTGTAGTTCCCGAAGGCATATAGAGAGCATAAAATATTGTTTTGTAAGGTAATGGTGTATACAGGTGTCAACAAATCAGCAAATAAGCAATACTCTACTTCACTAGTTGATCAAACTTTACAAGAGCGGCTCCCATGAAGGACGTTATTTCTACCAGCAAGGTAGATCATCCCTCTTCTCTTTTGTTTACACATGTATTTTAGTTTCTTTATAGATGACACTCCTCACAACCTTTTGCTTACACAAGCCGTGGCTAACCGAATCCTCGGGTGCCTTCCAACATTCACATACCATGGAGGAGTGTCTATTTGCAATTTAAGTTGCTTACTGATAAATCAGGGCAAAACATGTGAAGAGAATTATTAATGAAAGTTGTAATTAATTGGGGCTGGGCACCCCGTTGCCAGCTCTTTTTGCAAAATTATTGGATAAGCGGATGTATATGCCACTAGTCCAGGTATGTAAAATTTGATCAACCAGGAAATAAAGACCACCTATCTACGTCCTTATGAGCTTTTCAAGTAGTGACACAAAAAGGAAATGTAACAGTTTTGATTAGTTAGTAGATAGCACATGAAGAAATTTACTTGGAATGGTGAGAACACCACATAATAGGTAGTTATGATGGACTCTTTGGAATAACTTGGTTTTTAGGATTTTGGATGCACGAGCAGCATTCCCGCTCAGTACAGGTGAAGGCTAGCAATAGACTGGGAAGCGACAACAAGAGAGCACAACTGTCATAATCATACTTGCGACAGAATAAAATTAGCAATGGCATAAAAGTGATACAGAAACTCTGCGTCACAATAGATCTTCAAGGCTTGACTTTTGTTTTGGGTCATAAACATGTGTGAGCATGTGCCAAGTCGATTCAAGTAAAACATTCAGAGGAGGATACCACAATACCATACCATCTTATGAACAGGACAATGCATGTTGATATCAAAATAACATAATATGCACTATTAGCTAGTTGAGACTAACCATAAGAAAACATAAACTACTAAACAGTATTATTCACACATCAATTTTAAGTTTCAACAAGTAATCCATTAACCAAGTAAACATTGAAAACAGAGGATAAATAAAATATGTGATGATCCACTTATTAATGTAACCGGTGTTTGATGCTAAGATAAATAGATAATAAAATACAGCCGCTTCAAGTTTAGTCAAGTTCATATGTTGCTCAAAAAAACAAAGTTTAAAGGTTTGCAAACCGAGGGGTTATTGATGATGAGGGATGCGGGGACATCCCCAAGCTTAGGACTTTGGCCGTTCTTCAATATTCCATAGTTTGGTCTTCCTTCATTCTCTGTGAAAAAACTTCAACACAAAAACTTTCCCATTCTTTTCTGCGGTTAGACATTAGTACAATAGATAATATTTCCCAAGTGCTACTATTAAACCAAATAAAATTTTGTTTTTAAGTTACAGAAAGGTTGCTAAAATGGCCAACTTATAAATGAAAGGTAAGAACCATTAAAAATCAAATGAAAACGAAAAGAGGCCACTCTTGCAACAAAAGTCAGAATCTGTCCAGAAAAACAGCAGCTGGAAAACGCAATTTTTAGGTGCACTTAAACATGCCCGAAATTTTAGCCAATTTTTGTACATGTAGAGGATTAGGTGCTACAACATCAGTAATTGTTTCGTGATTTTTAGAGGTTCCAGTAAAATATGAAAAATCGCGCAATAAGCAGTAGATACCGAAAACAGAAAATCACTTTTTACATATGTATCAACTAAGCTAAATGGGTAAAACTTGGTACTTTATTTTTTTATAAACTAAAAGACCAGAGGCTAAACAAGACCTAAACATGCTAGCTACAACAAGGAAAACTCTAAATAAAAATCAAAAGTAAAACCCAAATAAAATGAAAATAAAGAACCAAACAAAGAAGCAAAACAAAAGAAAATATTTTTGTTGTTTTGAATTTATAAGTGAAAGTAAAGAAGCAATAGAAACCAAATAAAGAGTCTAATAAAACTAAAGAGGTAAAAGTAAGACATATAAAAACAATTATAATACAAGTTAAGACAATACATATCATGTGGACGGGTAATATAGAGTATGAACGAGACAACCTCATGTTAGTTGATGAATAGGGGGATGACTCGGGCATCCCCAAGCTTAGTTGATTGTATCTTCTTGAATATGTTCTTGGAATACACCTACACATCCCCAAGCTTGAGCTCTTGCGTCTTCTTATTCATCTCATATCACCATATTGATTAGATCTTATATGCTACATCCACATAAAACTTCACAAAACTCGTTAGTAGGGTTAGTGCACATTAAATAAAATCCACTCATGTTCAAGCATTGACAAGTTTTATAATTTTTACTCAACATTAGCCACCGTATATACTAAGGTGTTCATGATTTCCATTGTCTGTCAAAAAACTAAAGAAACTAACAACACCAAGTACAATATTGAATAAACAAAGAAATCTGTCAAAACTGAACAGTCCGTAAAGATGGCATTCAACGAGATAGTTAAATAGCTCAAATCGAAAAAAAAATAGTCTAAAGAAAGAAAGATAATAATCTCAGGTTTATGCACAAAAATTTTCAAGTCAAAATACTATTCTGAGATTTATCATGATTTTATTTACAGAGAAGCACAAAATCTGTCTAAACAGAACAGTTAGTAAAGATCAAATTTTTCGACCTATCTACGTACCTTAAATCAGAAAAAGTTAGTCTAATGAAAGAAAGCTAATAAGCATCACTTTGCACTCAAGAAATTTCAGATCAAGATCACGTTCTGGTGATTTTAAACATTTTATACGGTGGAGCACAGAAAATCTGTTTCTCGACAGCAAAGCAAAACTATCAACTTTCAATTAACTTGAGACTATAATTAGCATTTTATTTTTATGTACAGAGGTATATACACAATATTTACAATATTTACATGTTTTTAATGAAAAGCTTCCATGAAAAGATTTGTTTTGATTTCATAGGCATGAACACAAGTGTTCAAGGTCGACCCCCATTTAACCATTACTCATCTTTCCAATCACTTTTCTTTTTGAAAACGTTTTTAGATAACAACTACACCTAATTTTTTTTGTAATTCGCATTCCCTATCCATACTAAGATACAGAACAACTTAATACTGGAAATAAAAACTACTTAGAGATAAAGCAAACAAGTGCACACAAGAACATTAACCTACGCTATGGCTCCCCGGCAACGGCGCCAGAAAAGGTCTTGATATCCCACAAGTATAGGGGATCGTGTGTAGCCTTTTCGATAAATAAAAGTGTCGAACCCAACGAGGAGCTAAAGGTAGGATAAGTATTCTCTCAAGTTCTATCAACCACTGATACAACTCTACGCGCACTAAACGTTTGCATTATATAGGAAATAAAACTACGGTAGCAATACGGGTATGAGAGATAGCTTTGCAAGATAATAAATACATTAAAGTAAATGTTAGTGCTGCAGCAATAAAATACACTAAGTAACCTTAAAATAACAGTACCATGAGTGTGGAAAAGTGGTGCTAATTGTGGTGGCTTTGTCCAAGATTAATTAGTGAAGACATTTAGTTCATTGTCTTTGATGCAGTTTTCAATGTGGGAGAGGCTAAATATACATGCACTCCACTACTTGGGATTACAAGTACTATTTGATTGGATTGTTAGCAAACATCCGTAAATACTAACAATGCATTAAGGTTTCCCCAACCATAGCCTTAAGTTTATGGTCCTCTTACTCCCATACGTGCAACTAACCGGTTTGAGTCCTTAGGTTTCTGTCACTCCGGCAGAACTACGCCCCTTCCTTTGCACATACTACTAACCCTATGGTGTTGATCCATGCGCGCACAAGTATAATGGACACCAAAGGACAGTACCATATCAACATACAACTCTAATGAACCATAGACATTCAACAAAGCAATCGAAAGACAAATAAACTACACAAACATGACATAGATCATAGGATAAATATTATAGCATCAAACACCATGTTTACATAGGACGGTACAGAGGTTTGTGGGAGGATGAACCACTGAATACAAGGAGGACATGGTGATGGAGATGGCGGTGAAGACGGCGGAGAGGGCAGCGAGAGGCGCAGGGCGGCGCCGGCACCGGCGGTGGTGCAGGGGCTCCTCCTGCGCCGCCGGTTCCATGGGGGAGCACCGCCCCTTAGCCCCCTTCCTTCATGGCTTCTTGGGAGCCCTCCCCCATGGAGATGGGATCCATGGGGGAGGCAAAAACGTGGCTTTTGGTGGCTGAAATTCGTGGGTGGAGGAGTCCTCCACGAGTTAGGTTTCCTCCCTTTATATATCTTCTCGGATTTCCGTCACCCCCTTTTAGGGTTCCACCAAAACGGGCCTCCAGGCCGCGTCCGAACTCCGATTGGGCTGATCTTGGGCTTAAAATCTTCGTATGGAAAATTCTGACAACTTTGTTTTCGGGGAGACCTCCAATTGACGTCATCTTCGAGGGTCAAACTGGCAAAATTCGTAAAAAGTTCTCAGACAGATTTCAGGAAAGTCCCAATTCGACTCCAACAAGTTTTCCTCTTGTATTCTTGATAATTTCTACACATTAAAGAGTAAAACAAGAACATTGTGCACTTTTGCAACTATTAGTAGGTTAGACCAAATAAATAATAAACTTAATATAAAAACAAGTGTTAAAAGCATAAAAATGGCATGAAACAATCAAAAATTATAGATACGTTTTGGACGTATCAGGATCTGCAGCTTACTCGTCACAAAAGTTTTATAACTTTATTTTCTCCCAGCTCAGGCAAGACCCTTCTCTCCAGGCAATATGGAAATCGAAATGCATGCCCAAGCTTCATGTTTTTGCTTGGCTGCTCCAAATGGACCGGCTAAACACCAAGGACCTCATGATCAGGAACATTGGCATTTAGATTCTGGCCCTAACAGTGTGCTGTGCTCATCATCGATTTTGGAGACTAGAGACCATCTTTTTTTCTCCTGTCAATTTGCTACCGAGTGTTGGAATTCCATCCACATGCAATGGGACTGCTCGTTAAACATCTCCACCAGGTTCACCCAAGCCAGACGTCTTTTCTTGGGACCTTGCTCTATGGAGATTGCGGTGTGTGCTCTTTGGAATCTCTGGAAATCTCGCAATGATCTCATTTTCAAAGCTCGCCATCCCTCGGTTGACCGATGGAAGGTGACGTTACAAGCTGATATTTTGCTTCACCAGCACCGTGTGCCAGCTGCGATGGTCCAACCCCTGGTCTCTTGGGTTTTAGATACTTTTACCTGATGTATTTAGCCGATACTTTTCATTTTCTACCTTCGTAATTGTAACCCAATTTTTGGCTGTTGAAGTATAGGTAAAACCTCTGGTTTTTCCTATACATATAAAATCCACACCGTAGGGGTTCTCCTCTACGGTATCACAGTCAAAAAAAATACCTGCGTGTGTAAACCAAAGAGAAAGAGGGATGATCTGCCTTGCTGGTAGAAATAACGTCCTTAATGGGAGCCGCTCTTAAAAGTCTGTTTGACAGGAGGATAATGTTCTCACCCGCTACCATTCGTTGACAATTAACAAACACCTCTCAAAACTAGATACTCATCCATGGTATGTGATTGATGGAAGGCACCCGAGGATTCGGTTAGCCATGGCTTGTGTTAGCAAAGGTTGGGAGGAGTGTCAAATATTTTATGCAATCTCTATATGATTTCAAAAACCTAAAAACTCTAGCACATGATTTAATCCCTGCTTCCCTCTGCTAAGGGCCTTTCTTTTACTTTTATGTTGAGTCAGTTTTCCTATTACTTCTATCTTCCACAAGCAAACACTAGTGTCAACTTTGTTACAACATTTGTTATATGCTACATATTGGACTTGTTATACTGCTTTGTGTTGACAATATCCATGAGATAAATATGTTGAAAGTTGAAGCAAATGCTGAAACTTAATTCTTCCTTTGTGTTGATTAAATACCTTTTATTAGAACCTATTGCTTTATGAGTTAACTCTTATGCAAAACTCGTTGATGCTTGTCTTGAAAGTACTATTCATGAGAAAGTTTAGCTTGAGTGATTCATTGTTTACTCATTATCTATTTGGTAGCAAACTATAGACCATTGACTTGGATCACTTCATTCATTTACATGTGCCTTGCAATATTATATGATCAGGATTATGATGGTAGCATGTCACCTCAAAAATTGTTTTGTTTTATTGTTTACCTACTCAAGGATGAGCAGGAACTAAGCTTGGGGATGCTGATACGTCTCAAACGTATCTATAATTTTTTATGTTCCATGCTAATATTATACCAATTGCTACATGTTTTGCACCTACTTTATGTCACTTTTATACATTTTTGGGACTAACCTATTAACAAGATTGCGAAGTGTCAGTTCCTGTTTTCTGCTGTTTTTGTATTCCAGAAAAGCTAGTCTGGAAATATTCTCGGAATTAGACGAAACTTTACGGAGGGACCTATTTTATCAGAACACACCAGGAAGACCAAAGGAGAGACGGAGAAGAGCCACCAGGGCCCCACACGCCACTAGGGCGCGGCCCCCCCTCTGGCGCGCCCTAGGGTGGTGTGGGCCCCACGGGGGTCGTCAGCCGCCGCCCATTCGCCTACTTATTCCCCCCGATGCAAAAACCCTAGATACCCGAGCCATTATCCACGAAAAGTTCCAGAGACGCTGCCGCCGTTAACCCTAGCTCGGGAGGGTCCAGAACCTCTTCCCGGCACCCTACCGGAGAGGGGAATCGTCACCGGAGGTCTCTACATCACCATGCCTGCCTCCGGAGTGATGCGTGAGTAGTTCATCCTTGGACTATGGGTCCATAGCAGTAGCTAGATGGTTGTCTCTCCACTTTGTGCCATCATGTTTAGATCTTGTGAGCTGCCCTACATGATCAAGATCATATTATTGTAATGCTACATGTTGTGTTTGTTGGGATCCGATGAATATTGAATACTAGGTCAAGTTGATTATCAATCTATCATATATGTTATTTATGATGTTGCATGCTTTTCGTTACTAGTAGATGCTTTGGCCAAGTAGATGCTTGTAACTCCAAGAGTTAGTATTTATGCTAGATAGTGGGTTCATGCCTCCGGTAATCTGGGAGAGTGACATCAAGTTCTAAGATTGTGGATGTGTTGTTGCCACTACGGATAAAATAACCGATGCTTAGCTTGAGGGTACGTCCGTTAAGTCTAATGCATTTGTTTACTTTACCCACATTACTTAATGCAATTATCTGTTGCTTGCAACTTAATACCAACGGGGAACTCGGATGACAACCTGAAGGTGGATTATTAGCCATAGATGCTGTTGGATAACGATCTATGTATTTTGTCGTAATGCCACATGAATATCATAGTAATCATCATGTCATATATATGCATTGTCATGCGCTCAATATTTTGTCAATTGCCCAGCTCTAATTTGTTTACCCATCATGTTAGTTATCTTTATGGAGAGACACCACTAGTGAACTGTGGACCCCGATCCATTCTTTTACACTGATAGTACAACCAACTACAATCATTGTTCCTTTTCATTCTCTGCAATTAAACATTGTTTTCCACACCATACGTTTAATCCTTTGTTTTCAGCAAGCCGGCGAGATTGACAACCTCACTGTTTCGTTGGGCAAAGTAGTTTGATTGTGTTGTGTGCAGGTTCCACGTCAGCGCCGGAATCCCTGGTGTTGCGCCGCATCATATTTCGCCGTTGACAACCTTCAGAAGCGCTACTGCTCCTACTGGTCTGATAAAACTTGGTTTCATACTGAGGAAAACTTGCTGCTAGACTGCATCATACCTTCCTCTTGGGGTCTCCCAACGAACGTGCACGCCAACCAATCATACGTCCGTTAAGTCTAATGCATTTGTTTACTTTATGCACATTACTTAATGTAATTATCCGTTGCTTCCAACTTAATACCAACGGGGAACTCGGATGACAACCTGAAGGTGGATTATTAGTCATAGATGTTGTTGGATAACGGTCTATGTATTTTGTCGTAATGCCCACATGAATATCATAGTAATCATCATGTCATATATATGCATTGTCATGCGCTCAATATTTTGTCAATTGCCCAGCTGTAATTTGTTTACCCAACATGTTAATTATCTTTATGGAGAGACACCACTAGTGAACTGTGGACCCCGGTCCATTCTTTTACACTGATAATACAACCAACTGCAATCATTGTTCCTTTTCATTCTCTGCAATTAGACACTGTTTTCCACACCATTCGTTTAATCCTTTGTTTTCAGCAAGCCAGTGAGATTGACATCTCACTGTTTCGTTGGGACAAATTAGTTTGATTGTGTTGTGTGCAGGTTCCACGTCAACAGCCAAACAACCTGCAGCAGCATATTTTCTGGCGCGTTGATAACCTTTAGAAGTGCTTCTACTCCTACTGGTTCGATAACCTTGGTTTCATACTGAGGGAAACCTTGCTGCTGCACTGCTTCATACCTTACTCTTGGGTCTCCCAACGAACGTGTGTCATCACAGTAGTATCAGGGTTTGTCAACCTTAGGTATCGATTCCCCTAGGAACTCCTTGAACATCTGATACCCACAAGTATAGGTGTAACATCCCAATATTTTGGAATATTCAAAAATCAATAATAATTTAAACTTTTGTTTTTATTAAAAGAAAACATTCAAATTATAGTAGAAACCAAATAATAGAAGACATTTGACATCTTCAAAAACTCTAATAGTTTAAATACCAAGTAATCTTAAATTTCAAAATTTGAGTTTAGTTTAAATTCTTTTATTCAAAGTATTTCAAAGAAACCTTCATCTCATAAAATGTTGTACTCCAGTTATTTGATTTTAAATATTAAATTTTGGGCTATTTATTAAACCCTGGAACCATATTTGCAAAGTGTTTATGTTATTTAAAGTATGCCTATTTCTAAAATGATTTTGGTTAAACTATATGATATAGAATTTTATATTTCCTTTGGGTGTTAATAAACCCTGCACTAATAGTTACCAAAGTGTTTAAATTATATAAAGCTTGTTTATTTCCAAAATTGGTTTTGATAAAATTATATTTATTTGAAAAATAAATAAGTTTAAAATCACTTATTTTCAATATTTACATTTGTGGAATTTCATTTGATTTTAATAGGCCACAAATGATTTTTATTAAAACCCTATTATTAAAATGGCATAAAGTGTCTAATTTGCATTTAAACATATTTTGAAATTTTCAAATTTTGAAATGTTTGAAAAGGTGTGTTTGAACATTTTAAATAACAGATATTGATTTCACAAATTTTTAGAAACAAGTTTGACTTGATTTGGATATTTAAAACAAAAGATATGGAAGAATTAAGAAAAACCAGAAAATATAAAAAGAAAATGTGATGACGTCATCGATGACGTCATCCTCGTCTTCAACCTCCAGGAACAGAAATCACGGACGAACAGCTCACAGTGGCCCATTTCTTCTCGAATTGATTCCCGGCGATTTAAAGCACCAAATTACGTGAAGTTTCTTTCCAATAAAAGCCCTCGATCTCCTCCATACTTTGCCCCCAAAATCCCCCTCCAAAACGTGCCAAGGCAGTCGAATTTTGTCGGGGGGTTACCCCCGGGTAGGGTAATGATGAGGTAAAGACATGTAAGGTTAAGGCAGTAAGCTGTCCGAGGGAACGATTGAGCAAGGACGCAGGAGGCGTCATCCGACGTAAGGTGTACGTCCGAGGTATACTTTCCGAGGTATATCCTCCGAGGTATCAACCTCGGGGCAGTCAGCTAGCTACCACAGGAATAAGATATTCTCTACCGAGGTATATGATCAGGAGTGTTATCCGAGGTTGGCAGCAAGGATCGAGGCATGTCAGAGAGGTCACGGGTGCCGCAGAGCTCGTAGCCCGAGGCTTCAGAGGACGGCGAGGTCCGTCCACGGGTTTCCCGGAAGCTCGGGGGCCTAGGAGCTGACTCGGCTATTTCGGGAAAGGTCTACAGGCTAGACCTCGGCAGGCTACTGAAGTATGACCGAAGAGGAAAGCTAGGCCTGGCTGGCCTGACAGTCCGGCCGTTGGCTGGCAGGAGGCAGAGGCTTGTCTTCTACCTTTTGGCCATGCCATTGTCAGTTGTAGGCAGGGGTAAAAATGTACTTCGGCCTGTGTATATATGCGGCATCTCTACCTCCAGAGAGGAGGACGGCAAACCCTAGCTCATTTCCCCCTTCGTAGTTTCACCTTCTACCTCGAGCTCTCACTTTGGTAGCAACATACAGCTCGAGGAGCACCTTGTACTGAGAACCACACTGATATATTGAGAGAGGCAAGGCAGGAGTAGGGGTTTTACTTCCTCACGAAGGCCCCGAACCTGGGTACATCGTGGTGTCTTTTGTGTTCTTGGCTTTCTTGGTTTCTTGTTCATGTTCTTGTGGTTTCTTGCATGTTCTTGCTTGTGCACGTCTTGAGTGCATAAACCCTCCCCGGATTCCCCCAACGACCGTTCGGCCCCAACTAAGCCATACCCATGGCATCTGCCGTGATCCCACCACGACAGTTGGCGCCCACCGTGGGGCAGATTGAGGCGTTGGGTGGAGTTTCCATCCGGACGGGCTCCTCTGGGTGTGTTCTTTCTGGCCTTGTTACCAAGATCGGCGAGTTCGCCTTTGTGAGCGACAATGCGGGGTGCTTCGCCGGCAAGCCTTTCCCCACCGATGGTTTCCTCATGATGCTCGGCAGCTTCCCCACTTACGTTGCTGTCGAGGTGGTTCGCGAGTACCCGGAGCAGGTGCTCGTGGACGACGAAACTCCTCTCCTGGCGGCTTTGGGTCGGCGTGTCACTCGCCCTCCGAGGTGTGTGGAGGTGATGATGGCTGGTACCAGGCCTGCAGCTAGCAAGGCAGATGCTGGCAAGGTCGCGCTAGCCGAGGTGGAGGCGACGCCAACCGCGCTGCCTGAGAAATCAGGTCGGACGGCGAAGTTTCCGTACGAGAAACCTAGTCAGAATGAGCAGTTGGGCATGCCAAGGGAAGAAGTTCCCTTAGAAGCTATCGTTGATAGGTTAGCTCGGCCACTCGCAGTAGAGGCAAGTGTGGAGCATACGGTGGCCGGGTTAGAGGCAGAGCGCCAGAGGGTGCTGAGAGAAGCTCGGTTGCTGGCCGAGGCTAAGCAGCAGTTCGATATGGAGCAGAAGGAGTACAATGCTGCACATGGTATAGAGGATGGTTTTACTCCGGTTGTGCGGCGTAAGAAAGCTGCTCTGCTCAACCGAGGCAAGGACCTCTATGGGGAGATGGCTAGGGCTGCAGTCTCGGGCTCGAGTAAGGCAACAAGTAGCAGGTCGGCTACTGGTAGGCCGGTGTATAGTTCACCAGCTAAGAACCTTAGAGCAGCCGAAGCAGTAAGGGCCGGGCTATCGGAGTTGACCGGAGATGCATGGCGTGAGCAGCAGAAGCGGCTCAATGAGTTAGTGCATGTGGCCAGCAAGCAAAATGAAGCCCTCCGCAAGGCCGGGCTTGGCGGTTCGCAGGCGGTCCATTCGATTAGGCCAGTTAGCCAGGGGTCCAAGGGGCAAGCCTCGTCTCCACACGTCGGAGGAGCCGATCGTGCCCGGAGTGTCACTTCAGGTCGGAACAAGGAGATGCAGCTGCAAGTGTACGATCCGGTGTTAGCTGGGAAGCAAAAGGTCGGCAACGCTAGCCGAGCCAATGGAGACCCCGGCCCAGGTGATGCAAGCCGAGCTAAGGGCCGTTCAGCTCAGGGAAATCAGAACGGTGGGCAAGCAGCGTCGGCTGGCCGAGGTAAACCACCTCAGCCCCCGAGGCATCAGCAGCAACCCCGGCCGCAGGAGCAGTATCAGCAAGAGCCGGAGTATGTTCCGCAGCCGAAGAACGTCGGTCGAGGTGGCGACCGATATGATGATGGAAATTCAGCCATGGAGCGGGCTGGATTCTATAGAGTGGATGGTGCATTGGGAGAGCGTATCGGAGCTCGGACGTTGCCTACAGGTGATGCGCGCTACAAGCTAGATCGGATTTACATGTCCGAGAATTGGAGGAGGAAGGCCCTCCTGGTCCGGCGTGTTTTGGACCTCGGATCATGAAGGAACCACCTCCACCGGTGTCTCAGTTTCAGTTGGGTCGGAGTACCAGGCCGTACAATGGGAGCACCAAGCCGCAAGATTGGCTAGCTGATTATGTTTCAGCAGTATACATTGCGGGGGGCAATCGCCGATGGGCGGTCCGGTATCTCCCGCACATGTTGGAAGGTCCTGCTCGGATCTGGCTGAACAATCTGCCGGAGAATAGCATCGATTGCTGGCTGGATTTAGAGGAGGCATTCAATAGCAACTTCGCCAGCACTTACAGGAGGCCAAACCGACCTCAGCTTTTGCAGGCGTGCAAGCAGGAGGACAATGAGACTGACCGAGAATTCTTGACTCGGTGGAGCAATGTTCGGAACTCCTGTGAGGGAGTTATCGAAGCACAGGCTATAGCGTGGTTTGCTGATGGATGTCGGTATGGTAGCATGTTGTGGCAGAGGCTCCAGAGAGATATGCCAAAGACTCTGGCCGAGACGATTCGGATAGCTGATTCCTATGCCCTTGGCGATCCGATGCAGCCTCTGCTGGATGGGAATGCCCGGAACAGGAGGAATCCGATGAACAACCGCAACAACGGACCGAGGTTTGATAACCGTCAAGAGTTCGGGCAGAAGAGGAGAGAACCAGATTTCCAAGTCAATGCTGTAAACCCAAGTCAGTCCGGACCTGGAGGCGCCCAGAAACCGAAGACTGAGGGTCAGGCGTGGACTCCGAACCAGAACCAGAATCAGGGAGGTGGTGCGAAGCAGTGGCAGGAGGCCGGACCACCTGTGACTTACGAGTCATTGGTGAATGGACCATGTATCTATCATGGCAGGAATGGCAGAACACCCAACCATACCACTCTGCAGTGTAGTTTTCATCACCGAACCGCTGCAGAAGGGGCGAAAGCTGGGGCAAACCGGAGTGGGCCACCGAACCAATGGCGTAGACCTCAATATCCGAACACGCAGCAGCAGCATAAGCCGACCATAGCGGCGCAGAATCAGAGCTTAACCGGAGCAAATTCAACCCCGGTGCATGCGGCCCAAAATCAGAAGACGGTGCAGGCGAAACCGGTGAATGCAGTGAGTGCCCAGGGCAACAACAACAACGGTGGTGCCGGCCAAAGCCAAACGTGGTCCTTTGAGAATCAGAGGTATGAGAACCCCGGTAATGATTATAGGGAAGTACATCAGAGCTACGTGGTGTTTGTGACTGAGTCAACTGATAAGAAGAGTATGCTGAGGCGTGCCAAGGAGGTGAATGCAGTATCTCCGGCGGTGGTGAAATACATGAACTGGTCCGAGCAAGAGATCACTTGGAGCAGGCAAGATACACCTCGGATCATGCCGAGCCCTGGAAACTATGCACTGGTGGTGGATCCGACGTTTTGTGGGCCGACCAACAATGTGAGATTCACCCGAGTCTTGGTGGACAATGGGAGTGCCATAAATATCATGTACCGAGACACAATGGTCAAGCTGGGATACTCACCGAACCAGTTGCAGCCTAGCAGCTGTACATTTCACGGTATTGTGCCCGGGGTCTCTTGTGCACCTATGGGAAAGATTTGGGTCGACGTGGGTTTTGGTACCCGAGATAACAGCCGAGTTGAAAGTCTTGAGTTCGAGGTTGTGGACTTGCAGAGCCCTTACCATGCCTTGCTGGGAAGGCCAGCCTTGGCCAAGTTCATGATCTCCACTCATGTGGCTTACCTAAAGATGAAAATGCCGGGGCCCAAGGGAATAATAACCATTTCTGGTGACTACAAGAAGGCTATGCAATGTGCCTCGGCGGGATCCAGTTTAGCCGAGTCCTTGGTGATCGCGGCGGAGAAGAAGCAACTTCAGAAGGTGGTGGCAATGGCGCAGTCTACTCAGCTCGGCATGTCCGGACTAATTACTCCGGACATGAGCGCTTCATTCGAGGTGCCCAAGGAGACCAAGAAAATCCCGCTGGACTCGGAGAACCCGGAGCGTTTCGCCATCATTGGTACTGGCATGGACGAGAAATAGGAAAGCGCGCTCTGTCACTTCCTCCGTGAGAATCGGGACATTTTTGCATGGTCGGCTAAAGACCTGCCAGGTGTTCCGAGGGAGTTGGCAGAGCACTCTTTGTTTGTTCGGCCAGAGGTGAAACCAGTGCGTCAACCGACGCGGCGGCTCTCAGATGACCGAAGAAAGGTGGTACTCGAAGAACTGGCGAAGTTACTGGCTGCAGGCTTCATCATGGAGTGCTGCATCCGGACTGGATATCTAATCCAGTCCTCGTGGAGAAAAAGAAGGACGAACCGGCGGTAGTCAAGGTGTGGCGCATGTGCATTGACTTCACCAACCTGAACAAGGCGTGCCCGAAGGATCCCTTTCCTTTACCTCGGATTGATCAAGTGATCGATTCTACGGCTGGATGTGAGCTGTTGTCTTTTATTGATGCATATTCTGGTTTTCACCAGATCCCACTGAACACTGATGATCAAATAAAGACTGCCTTTATTACCCCGTACGGGGCGTATTGCTATCGTGTCATGTGTTTCGGTTTGAGAAATGCCGGGGCAACTTATCAAAGGTGTATGCAGAAGTGCTTACATTCTCAAATGGGCAAGAATGTGCAAGTGTATGTCGATGACATTGTTATCAAAACTAAAAAGAAGCATACTCTCATCGAAGACCTCGAAGAGACATTTGCAAATTTAAGAAAGTATCGGTTGAAACTTAACCCGGACAAGTGCACCTTTGGTGTCCCGGCTGGAAAATTGCTCGGTTTCCTCGTATCGAGCCGAGGTATAGAAGTTAACCCGGCTAAGATCCGAGCTATCGAAAGAATGAAGTTGCCGAACTGTTTAAAAGATGTGCAGAAGTTCACGGGATGCCTTGCATCTTTAAGTCGGTTTGTAAGTCGGCTAGGAGAAAAAGCCTTACCATTGTATCAACTTATGAAGAAAAGTACCAGTTTCACTTGGACCCCGCAGGCGGACGCGGCGTTCAATGAGCTGAAGAAGATGTTGTCCACTGCTCCGGTGTTGGCATCCCCTTTGCAGAATGAACCGATGTTGATATACATTGCGGCTACAAACCGGGTCGTAAGTGTTGCAGTGGTGGTGGAGCGAGACGAAGGAGGCAAATCGGTGCAGAGACCAATCTACTACCTGAGCGAGGTGATATCCACGTCGAAGCAAAACTACCCCCACTACCAGAAGATGACGTACGGAGTATACCTGGCGGTTAAGAAACTGAAGCATTACTTCCAAGAGCATCCCATGACGGTGGTATGTGATGCTCCAATCTCGGAGATCATCGGATGCAAGGACGCAACTGGGCGAGTTGCCAAATGGGCGATCGAGGTATCTCCATACACTCCGCATTATGAAAGGCGAGATGCAATCAAGTCGCAGGCGCTGCCGGACTTTTTATGCGATTGGGCCGAGATGCAATATGAGCCGCCCTTGCCGGACTATAATTATTGGAAGATGCACTTTGATGGGTCCAAGACCAAGGTCGGATTAGGTGCCGGCGTAGTCCTAACCTCGCCGAAGCAAGACCAGTTGAAGTATGTGCTGCAAATCCATTTCTCGGCGTCGAACAACGTGGCGGAGTATGAGGCCCTGATCCATGGGCTCAAGGTGGCAAAGGAGATAGGTGTCCGGCGTATAGAATGCTTCGGCGATTCAGCTTTGGTGGTGCATCAATCCACCGGCACTTGGGATGCGTTGGATGCGAACATGGAGTTGTATCGGTTTCATGTGCAAAAGGTGTCTGGGTTCTTCGAAGGATGTGAGTACAAGCACATACCTCGGGGGGAGAATGAAGCCGCCGACGTATTGTCCAAGCTCGGTTCATCCAAAGAACCGGTGCCACCGGGGATAGCGCTGAACCATTTGAGAACTCCTTCAATCAAGCCCTCGCCTGACTCCGAGTCAATTTTCTTACCGCCAAGTTCGGAGTCTGAGCCTATTCCTATGGAGGTAGACGTCGGATGCGTTTGGCCGGACTCGGGGACTGCTTCGCAGTATCCGAGGACTGATGGAGCTTTTCCTATGGAGATAGATGATGGGAACTTCGGGTCTGACCCGGGGACTTCGCACCAACACTCGGGGACTGGCCGAGCAATGGTGGAGGAAATCATGAAGGAGATCATGGCGACCGAACCAATGGAGATAGATGAGAGGCTTTTTCCTCTGCATCCAGTGCCGGAATGGGCGGAGCAGATCATGAACTTCATAGCCGATGGAAGTTTGCCAAGTGATACAACCGAGGCAAGGAGAATCCAGAGGAGAGCTAAGGGATACACCATCATCAACAAGGAGCTATACAAGAGAAGTGTGACCGAGGTGTTGCAGAGGTGTGTCGAACCAGCTGAAGGCAAGGAGATGCTTTTAGAAATCCACCAAGGAGAATGTGGACATCATTGCAGCACAAGAGCTCTGGTGGCCAAGGTGTTCCGGCACGGGTTCTATTGGCCCACCGCCAATGCCGATGCAGAAGATATAGTTCGGAAATGTGAAGGGTGCCAAAGGTTCGCCAAGCAGCAGCACATGCCAGCTTCGGCGCTCAAGACCATTCCTATCACGTGGCCCTTTGCAGTTTGGTGTCTGGACATGGTGGGAGAATTCAAGCCAGCCCGAGGCAATATGACTCACATACTGGTGATGGTGGACAAATTCACTAAGTGGATCGAGGTGAAGCCAATCCGAAAAGTGGATGGTCATACGGCGGTGACCTTTTTGAAGGAAATAATCCTGAGATACGGATATCCTCATAGTATCATTACAGACAACGGCACGAACTTTGCTGTCGGAGAGTTTGCTCGGTTCTGCATGAGTAAGGGAATTCGACTTGACGTAGCCTCGGTGGCTCACCCACAGGCTAATGGGCAAGTAGAGAGGTCAAATGCATTGGTATTGGCCGGAATCAAAGCTCGGTTGGTAGAACCACTGTTGAAAACACCGGGGTGTTGGATCGATGAGATACCAGCAGTTCTGTGGGGTCTAAGGACCACACCGAACAGATCAACTGGCTATACGCCATTTTTCATGGTCTATGGGGCCGAGGCAATGCTGCCAACCGACATTGAATATGATGCGCCCAGAGTGGCAATGTACACAGAAGCCGAGGCTAAAGAAGCTCGGGAAGATGCTGTAGATTGCTCGAGGAAGCAAGAGAATTGGCCTTATCTCGGTCAGCAATATATCAGCAGGGTCTCCGACGTTATCAAAGTCGGCATGTAAAACCCCGAAAGTTTAATGAAGGAGATCTAGTGCTGAGGCTTGTTCAGCGCAGCAAAGGTCGGCACAAGTTGTCACCTCCATGGGAGGGACCATACATTGTGAGCCGAGCTTTGCACAATGATTCGTACTATCTTATAGATGCACAGGAGCCAAGGGGAGATGGGCTGGACAGACCCGATGGAGCTTCAGCGTCCATGGAATGTAGCTCTACTCCGACCCTTCTACTGTTGAAGGAAGTAATGTATGTACCTCGGCTGATCTTTAAATAAAAACTTCGGCACCTCGAGAGTGAGCTCGGGGACTGCCTCGCTCTTATGATTGCATGTTTCTTTTTGTTTGTACTCTTTCTTCGTTCGTATGCCGAACTATTTTGAACCTCGTCTCAAACTTCAAGTACTGTATGCTATGTAACTAATCTTGTGACTCGACTGACGAACGCCAGCATGGCAGTCAAGAGCAAAGACGAAAGAACATGGGAAACATGAAAATGAACTCGGGGACTCGGTCCAAAAAGACAGTTCGGCATATGTCGTTTACTAACCCCTGTTTTTACTTCTTTTTTATGTCGGATGACTTTGAAACATACCTCGGAATTTACCAAGTACTGTATGCTATGAACAACAATCTTGTGACTCGACTGTCGAACGCCAGAATGGCAGACAAGAGCAAAGAATGCCAAATATAGTAAACACGAAAGTAAACTCGAGCAATCATTCAAAAGGATTCGACATAAAGCTTAGAAAAGCATGGTTCGAATGAGCATGATAGTAATAGAGGTAGCAAAGGAACTACTTAAGTTTGATTACATCTGCGTCCCGGCATACCGGGGATTTAATGAAGTTTTTTGGCCAAGCATAAGTTCAGGTCGAGGCATCAGGAATTACGTCGGCAGCAGCCGATGTAGCAGGGATTTCGTCCGGAGCCGAGGTAGCCTGGGAAGTGCTGGCAACGTCGGCAGTAACCTCGGCACCAGGTTGTGGAGAAGCCTCGGTTTCTGCTTCGCGGGTTTCACCGCCGTCACCTTGCTCGGCCTCGACGTCGGATTCTGTTTCGTATTCCTCGTCTTCTGGCTCGTAATCCTCGGCGTCGGAGTAGGTGTCTCCTTCGCTCAAGTTCTTCGTGTGGCATATCCAGCAAAGTAGTTGGCCATCTTTTGGCGGCGCGCGACAAGGATCGGGTCGGACGACCAAGGTGAGCCTCGCCGGAGAGTGTTCATCTTCTCGAGGTCGATCTTCTCGCACCAAGTCATGATAAACCTGAGAGCGGCATCAGCTCCAGCGCGAGCTGAAGATGAGCGCCACTCTCGCAATCTTCTTTCGGTGTCGCGAAGCTGGGCGGCGAGCTCGGGCGTAGATTTGGGAGCGTCGGCAAGAGGCCATAAGGCTCGGAAAGCAGACGCACCTGCATCAAGAAGTTCCGACCCAATGGTTTTCAAGGGATTGATCCGAGCCTTGATGGCCACGATGTGGTCCTCAACGGTCCAGACGGGGTTCGTCTCTTACGCCTCTCCCTGTGCCGAGCAGTGATACTGCGGGCCGAGACTTGGGTGTAGGTGAAATGCTCTGCAGAAGGATAGCATGTTAATAATGAAAGAGATAGTTCGGCAAAGAGCCGGTATTGTTGAGGACAAAGCAAAGCTAAGGGGGCAAGAAACTTACCGTCCATCTCGCGGTTGATAGTTTGCAGCGTCGGGAGAAACTGGTTGACCTGCGCTTGCAGAGCTTCCAAAGCCTCTGTGGCCGAGGTGGCGCGGGTCTCGGCTAACTGGAGCGCTTCCTGGTGATCCTTGGCGGCATCCTCCCGAAGTTTCTTCTCTGTTTCGACAACACTGGCCTTTTCCGCCTGCAGCTGCTCTTTTTCAGACGTCCGCAGCTCAGTGATGCGCTTGAGCTCCTTTACCAGACGAGCTACTTCGGCTTTCTCTTGTTGTAGCTTCTCGTCCAAAGAGTTCTTTTCTGCAAGGACGGCCTTGTGCTCGTCGTGGAGTTTCTTGTGGTCAAACAAGAGGGTATGAAAGATATCCGTGCGGACGTTCATAGTATTCTGCAAGGAAGAAAAACATAGCTCGGTTAGAAAGGCTATACCTCGACAAGAGTCTCGGGGACTCGGAGTCAAATCATTGGGAAAATGTTGCCGGGGTATGCCTCGACAGGAGTCTCGGGGACTCGTACCCGAGGTGCATGCTAAAGTAAGATAAAATGGTTTGGATACGTCGGATGAAAATGGAAAGTTGAGATTCAAGCCAAACAATTTTAACTCCGGCGGAGCGTCAATAGTTTACCTCGAATCTCGGGGACTGGGAATGGTGGATATTAGATGAGATACTGCATGAAAGTAAAGAGAATAGGACTTACGTCGATGTTTTGAGCAGCACGCAGGGCAGCAGTTTGTAGATCATATACGCTTCGGCCGCAGGCGCTGTTTCCCGCAGGATGCTCAGCCACCGGAGCAGCTAGGGAGGCCGAGGAGACCTCGTCTGCAGAATTCCAGTCTGCATTGTAGTGTTCCAAGGAGCCGAGGCTCTGGTCACTGTCAGTGCGCAGAGGAGGAAATCCCCACGGTCCGCCCTGCTCGATGCCCCTAACCGAGGCCTCCAAGGCCAAAGCAGCCTCGGAGCTTGAAGCAGGCCGGTTATCCAATATAAGAGATGCCCTCCGAGCATATTCTTCGGCCGGAGGGGCAGTCTCATCAACGGGTGCGGCGAATGGAGGAATTCGGCGTGTCACCGGGGGAGGAGACCTCGGTTGCATCCTTGAAGGAGAAGAGATAGTCAGGGTGCCAGACCCAGATGTTGGTTTGGGGGTGACCTTAGACTTCACCGTCTCTTTCTCTTTCTCCTTGCCCTTCTCCAACGGCAAGGTAGTCTGGCGAACTGGTTTTTGGGGCTGTTGCTTGGGCTGTTGCTTCTGCTGATGCTTCTGCTGTTGCTGCTGTTGGTTGCGGGCAGTCTGGCTGCGGGGGGAGAGTCGAGGCTCCGGCAAGGCGGTAGCCGGAGTTCTGGCGCGATTGGTCCCCGCATCCGTTTGAGGACGCGGAGAAGTCTGACCTCGGGTGGGGGCAGATTTCCCCAAGGCCGGGCCAGACCTCGGTGGAGGAGATCCGGGGCGAGAGTTCGTCGGGGTGGTCGTGGCTTCAGAGGCACCAACGGGTGCAGTCATGGAGGATACCTCCTGATCCACGTCTATGGGGCACTGCAACGAAAGAAGATGGTCAAGTGTTAATACCGAGTAATATGTTTAAGCAACAAACATTGTTGGCTATAGAAGCAAAGCATTACCCATCCGAGGTAGGAAACCTCTTGCCCCCCGGGCATGAGGAGGATTTCCGGACTTCTTCAGCCGACGTCTCTTGACCGGAGCCTCAGTGGGTCCGGAGGCTCCAGTGGCGGATGGTTCGGCGGCCGAAGTTGCGGCACCAGCGCGTTTCCGGCTGGTTGCTGGAGTAAAGTTCGGAAGGTGAGGAAGGCAGGAGATAGGTACCGCGTTTATTGGTTCCATGACGAGAAACCCCTCCTCGTCATCCGAAATCTCTTGAACTGAAGCTTGTGCTTGAGGCTTACCCGCGGTGGTGATGCGGGCCGAGGCAATGGGCATATAATCCTCGTCGTCAGGGTCCACGTTGGATGGTGGGTCCTCGACAGGGAGATCCTTGCCGAAGTGGTCCGCAGGATGGACTCCATCCTCGGCGGTCTGGCGGGAGAACAGCTGTATGGCAGACATATGAAAAGGAGTTAGGAAGAAAATTGTCAAGATGAACGTCGGTAGCAAGACCTCGGTGGTAAAGGAGTACGAAGAAAACGTCGGAATAGCGTACCTGTTTCGCTGGCTTGGTCCGGTAGTGGGGTTCCCTTCCCCATGTCCAAGCGTCAGGGATCTTGGACTTGGTGATAGCTCGGACTCGCCGAGCTACCGCGGCGTTGTCCAGTGCAACGTGCGTATGGCGGGTGGGGTCATAAAGACCGCTCATGTGGCAGATCTTGTGAGACCTCGCCTGGAGAGGGGAGACCCTGCGCTTCACGAATGTGCAGGCCAGGTCATCAGCCGTCAGGACTTTCCCGTCGTTTCCGGGGTCCTCCGGGTCCTGCCATTTCGCAATGTACCATGGATGGACTTGAGTTCGCCGCTGTGAGGGGGAGTGTAGTCCCAGTTGAGCTGTTCTGTAGGAGGGCTGAGGTTAAACGCCGGCAGGTTGAGGAGGTCCTCTTCGCCGGAGTTCTTCACGTAAAACCACGTCCGGAGCCACTTGCGAACGGTGTCCGGAGTAGTGATACGTGGGAAGATGGAGTTTCGGCGAGGAGCTATGGTGGCAGCTCCGCAGGCGGTTAATTGCTTGGGCAGATCCTTGTTCTTTGGATCCGGGATCACTTGCCGCTTGAGTTGGAAGTAGCGAGAAAAGAGGTCTACCGTGGCTTTGAGGCCGAGGTATCCCTCAGAGAAGGAAACGATGCAGGAGAGAGTGGTGATGGCGTTGGCGGGGAGGTGATGAACCTGGAGTCCGAACTTGTCGAGGAAGCTCCGGAAGAAATCACTAACGGGCAGTCCGAAGCCGCGCTGGAAGTGCGCGACGAAGACCACCCGTTCCCCTTCCTTGACTTGAGGCTCGAGTTCGCCCTCTGGCAGGCGACATTCTACCCCGGCGGGAATCCGCCGAGTCGCCCTGAGCCACTGGATTTCGTCCGGAGTTACATCCGAACCTTCCCAGCCGGCTCGTTCTCCGACCTCCAGTTCGAGGTCTGGAACCTCGGTTTGTTCCGAAGTCTCAGGAGGAGACATCTCGGCAGAATCAATCTGCAGAGAATGCACAGAAGTTTAGCAAAGGAAAAAGTAAATCTGGAATCTAAGGCTATATCTGGCTAACTCAGGAGGAGTTGGACGGCTATCTAATGTACATAGAGGCACATATATGCTAGGCGAACGTCTGTCCGAGGTATGAAACTCATTTCTACCCAAAAAAGTATGCGAGTAAGATCTACCGGAGGAGGTAAATAGAATTTTATTCAAGAACATATGAAGAACCAAAGCGCGAAGAGGAAGAAACCTAGGCAATGCCTAGGGTATCAAGAAAGGGAGTACATACCGTGAAAACGAGGTGCTGAAGGGCGGCGCCGGTGACGCGGTCGCAGCGGCGACGAAGGAGCTGCTCGTCGGCGGCGGCTGGAACGCGTTTCTTCTCAACGGAAGCGGCGGCGCTGGTGCGATGGAGGCGAGACGGCGAGTGAATGAGGAAGAAGAGGGAAGCACTGCCCTGGGCCCGTATTTATAACCGCGGGCGGTAACTGCGCACTACCGCGCGGTTATCGGAGCGGCGAGTGGGATCGTTTGTGCACAATGGCCCACGTGGCACGAAGATAGCGGTGGGCGAGCAGGCCACAGGATCGGTTGCAGGAGGCAAACCGTCGTGCGGCGCGGTTACTGGAGCGCGAAGCGGCGCAAGCGGGAAACCTCCGCTGACGTGGGCCGCGTGGTGGAAAGCACTCGAGTGCTTTGACTATCGTGGACCAGGAAGTGACGGATGGGACACGTGAACAGTGTTCTCTGACCGAAGTCAGTAAGGATGCAGAAATCGAGGGGTTGACGTCCGAGATCTCGGCGGATACTTCGGAAAAGCAGCGTGGCCCGAGGAACAGACCGATGGATTTCTCGGGTATTGGTTCGGTGACCTGCAAAACATGTAGCGCATGTGGTTTCGGGTTGAACCTGATGCGGCCTTTCATCCGAGGCTGCGAGACCACATCAGCTTCGGGGACTACTGTCGGGGGGTTACCCCCGGGTAGGGTAATGATGAGGTAAAGACATGTAAGGTTAAGGCAGTAAGCTGTCCGAGGGAACGATTGAGCAAGGACGCAGGAGGCGTCATCCGACGTAAGGTGTACGTCCGAGGTATACTTTCCGAGGTATATCCTCCGAGGTATCAACCTCGGGGCAGTCAGCTAGCTACCACAGGAATAAGATATTCTCTACCGAGGTATATGATCAGGAGTGTTATCCGAGGTTGGCAGCAAGGATCGAGGCATGTCAGAGAGGTCACGGGTGCCGCAGAGCTCGTAGCCCGAGGCTTCAGAGGACGGCGAGGTCCGTCCACGGGTTTCCCGGAAGCTCGGGGGCCTAGGAGCTGACTCGGCTATTTCGGGAAAGGTCTACAGGCTAGACCTCGGCAGGCTACTGAAGTATGACCGAAGAGGAAAGCTAGGCCTGGCTGGCCTGACAGTCCGGCCGTTGGGCTGGCAG
This sequence comes from Poa pratensis, assembly GCA_947311845.1. Lineage (NCBI taxonomy): Eukaryota > Viridiplantae > Streptophyta > Magnoliopsida > Poales > Poaceae > Poa > Poa pratensis. The sequence goes on along the minus strand of CAMZMU010000060.1, from coordinate 4,419,119 downwards.
GAGGCAGAGGCTTGTCTTCTACCTTTTGGCCATGCCATTGTCAGTTGTAGGCAGGGGTAAAAATGTACTTCGGCCTGTGTATATATGCGGCATCTCTACCTCCAGAGAGGAGGAGGCACAAACCCTAGCTCATTTCCCCCTTCGTAGTTTCACCTTCTACCTCGAGCTCTCACTTTGGTAGCAACATACAGCTCGAGGAGCACCTTGTACCTGAGAACCACACTGATATATTGAGAGAGGCAAGGCAGGAGTAGGGGTTTTACTTCCTCACGAAGGCCCCGAACCTGGGTACATCGTGGTGTCTTTTGTGTTCTTGGCTTTCTTGGTTTCTTGTTCATGTTCTTGTGGTTTCTTGCATGTTCTTGCTTGTGCACGTCTTGAGTGCATAAACCCTCCCCGGATTCCCCCAACGACCGTTCGGCCCCAACTAAGCCATACCCATGGCATCTGCCGTGATCCCACCACGACAAATTTCTTCCCCAAATCACGCGCCCGAAAAGGGAAGAAACGGCCGGCGATTAATCCATTCAATTCGTGCGATTAAGACCACGATTGAAGCCCCCGTCTGCTCCTACTTGACCTCCACCCTCCTCTCCATTTCCCCTCTGTCTCCCCTCTAAATCATGCCCCCAGGCCGCCCAAATTTCTCGCCGGAGTTCGCCACGGCCGCCGCCTCGCTTCTTCAATTCCGGCGACGAAAACAAGCCCCCGACCCCGATACCTTGCTATTTATCTTCCCCACGACCTCTCGCACTACTTCATGTGCTCATTCGACTTTTGTTTGCAGCGAATCGACAGGAACAAGATCGACCGAAGTCGCCGGCGCCGCGACTGCTCCGAAGGCCTCTCGCCGTCAGTCCAGGAGGAGGCGCACACCTTCGTCGCCACCATAGACTCCACTCGTCGTTGCGCACCTCTTCGTGTACATCCCGAAGTCCAGAGACCACCGAAGCACCGCCGCGCATGAATTCCCGAACCGCCGACCACCGTGACCAGATCCAACGGCCCAGGACAGATCACTTAACCACGTCAGCGCCCAGTCAACGCCCAGTCAGCGGCCACGTCAGATCCAGTCAGCGCCTGCATGGAAAATGATTTTTCTATTTAGTTTTATTTGGCTGTTTTGCGGAAAAGCCCCTGCATCATAGCTCTATTAGAACTTTTTATTGGTTTGGCCAAATTGAACAGACTTTATATTTTTGGAAAGCACTAGACTTGTAGAATATTTTAGCACTGTTAGTGTTCAGTTTTTCCTTAGTTTAAAATATTCAAATTTCAAATGTGTGATTTGAGTATTTTTGGCATATCTTTAAATCTATAAATCCAAATTTTGCAAATAAAATATTTTTGGAAACCTTTGGTTCTGTAGAATAGTTAGCCACTGTTATAAATTTTTTTTTTATACTTTTAAACTGAATTAAAATCAGAGACTTAATTTGAGTATTTTTGGTATAGTTAAAGTCTACAAACTATATTAATTTATTTATTTTTCTTACAAAATGTCACAAATAATTGATTATGTCCAGTAGTACTGTTTGCAATTTTAATAAAATGTATAAATACAGAAAACAATAAATCTTGTGTTAATTTGTTTATTGTGTCTTAATAATGATTTAGTTAATTAAAATTAAATAAAACTTGTCATATGGTTTCATCCATATAATAAAATTAGAAAACATTAGTAATTAATTGTGTCTTTTCCCCTTTTTAGAAATTGTTTTGTTTAGATGTTATATTAAAATTTGTTTCAATTGCATTTTGACTTCATGCATGATTTCCTAAAAAGTTAGGATAATATGTTTTCTCGTGTTTTTAATTGCATTCAATACATAGCATATTTTATTGTATTGTTATGTTGTTGTCCATGTTTGATATTGTGTTTTATGTTGATTGTTGTATTGTGTTTGTTTATATTGTTTAGATTGAACGGAGAGCTCCAAGTTACGCTGAAAAGAGTTTGTGAGTAAACGACAACTTTCAAAGGCAAGTGGCACATTCATAAATTTTGCTAAGTATTTTGTATATGCATGAGTAGAGTATTTTTCTATAAGCATATGTTGGATAGTATTGCTATGCAAAAACTGTTTAGAGTAGCACCTCTATACTAGTGGTCTAAAATCCTATTATAACTTAGTAGAAATATTGGTATGCTATGCAAAAGATTGTTTTGATAAAATCTAAATTCTACTAAGTAAAATGAAACACCTGGGTGGATTGGTTTTGATAAGAGGAGGTTGGAGTTGAGTGGCTACTCAGGGCCATTTTCTATGGTTTTACCCGAGTATGTGCACTTGTGGATTGCCACCCAGGGACAAAGGGATTTGAAGTTACTCCAAGTGAAGATTGCTTCCAGTGCAGCCACTTGGTACTATGGCTCTGCCTTGACTAAATAAGTTCTAGGAACCTGATTCCGGCAGTTCACAGCGGATGATTGTCTTGTATGGGTCTGCCAGAGGAACATGGGACTGTTTCCCAAAGGTCTCTCAATCTTCTCCTTTTCCTTATCACTAATGGAGTGTAGAGGATAGTTTGGCTGATTGAGTCTTGTGGTGAACGTGCACAACCTCTCGAGAGTGTCAAAACTAAGTACTTAGCCGTGTCCCCGGTTACGGACAATTCTGAGCAGCTGATCAAGGACGTCAACGGAGGATCCCAACATTCCAACTTCTCAAGTAAAATTTTGATGGGTCAACAAGGGTAGAAAGGACACCCAGTGTATAAGGATTTGTCCTCAAAGACACCGGATATGCTGGGATTGTCTCATTGGAGAAAGAAAATGTTTCAAAGGATAGGAAAAAGATGGCTTTATGCAAAATAGCTTGAACTCCACCAGCCAAATATGCATATATGTTATTAGAGTTATCCACTATGTGTCCACAAAGTGTCACTTGCCAGTTCCATTTTATATGGTTCCGACCCACCTTGTTGCAACATTTTTCCTGTTGCAGGTTGTTCCGACGATGAGTGAGGTTTCGTTTAAGGTTTTCGAGTCTACAACCAACATGTTTCGCCTGTGGCACATGAAGATGATGGAGACTCACTGCTACTTTATTTCCGCTGTGCTGAACTTTGCAAAATGCTAGCTTTGAGCTATGCAATTTGTATTGTAAATTGTAAGTCTGGATCATGCGATGTAATAAAATTTGACGCATTTGCATGATATTCATCTTAGACTGTGTGCGCAAATGAATCGATCCAGGGGTTTGCACTATACACAGGGATCTTGCCATTTTCTAAGTGCAGGCCCGCTACAATAGGGGATCGTTGAAATCTTCAATGTGTAAGTATAGTATCGATCCCACGAGAGTAGAAGGTATAAGTATTTATCCTCTCAAATAAGAGTGTCACTTCTCTTATTATCTATGCACTAGACAAACTAAAATGATTAAATGATGCAAGTGTTTTTGGTTTTTGCTGTAGAGTTTGCAATAAAGTAAAAAGCTGAAAATAAAATATGACAAGTGAAAGCTCTCAAAGAGAGAAAGCCCAATCCTCTATGCAGCAAGAGGACAAGCTCAAGTGTGTGTTTCTTATAAGTGGAGAACGTTCCCAAGAGCTACCTAGACTTCATGGCATAAATATTTGTAGAACAACAAGGTAATCATTTTGTCAAGTTTTAATCTTCTTTGGACGAAGCCATAATTAGGGAAAGCTAAATAAATAAACTAACCCCCCCTTATGATGGTTCTTATGGCCAAGTAAATGACTGTACAAGAGTTATTAAGACATAGAGTCCCACCATAGCCTTAAACTCTAAGGTCCCCGATACTAATACCCTCAAATGCAACTTCATGACTCGTTCTCAGGTTTACATGTCCCCCAAGTCTCCCTCAATTCATTACACTACGGTGTTCTCCTATGAGCCCATATAGGTGAAGTGTTGCGCAGTCGACGTTCACACAACACCATCATAGAATCACATAAAAGATAAACACTTGACAAATACCAACACATGTCATATATAAATCATTGCGAATCCATCCTATGCCCCCAGGAACATGAGAGAACTACTCACAACACGAAGACATGATATGATTCAATGGCATAAGTGATACAACACAATCTGAAAATATAATTTCACCTCCAAATAATGACAAGTACTCAATCACAAACATGAATAGAAGCACAAAACAAGTATCTAGGGTTCGGTAACTCTCAAACTATGAGGGGGATGAAGTGGATCACGAAGATGGTGATGGAGATGGTGCTAGTCTTGATGGTGGTGTTGATGGAGACTCCGGAGGGGGATGGAGGAGCCTTCCGGAGGTTATTCCAGCGGTGTTTCCCCCCTCCGATCTTCTCCGGCGGCAGCCTTCTGTCTCCTTTTCGTGGTTTTGTGTTTCTCCGCCGCCTCCTCTCCGAAGGGCGTCGGGGACTATTTTTATAGTCGGTTTTAGGTCAAGACGAAGGTTCTGCAGAAAAGATCGACGGCAAACGGAGCCTCGAGGCCCCAGATGGTGGGTCCCACGTGGCCAAGGAATCTGGCCGCGTGGGCCACCCTCTTCTGGCCCTCGGGCCTCCGTTTGTTCGCTTCCTTCGCTCCCACGCTTTGTTCCTTCCAAAAACTGATGCTCGTAAATTTCTAGGTCATTTGGACGTCGTTTGGGTCCCTGAAACATCAAAAATAGAAAATAGGGTTTTCTGCCAGTGCAGGGTAAATTCTAGAAAAATAGGGAAACAATGAAATATTCCCAAAATCAATATAAATCAATGATATAACCCTTATATGATGCAAATATGATTGAAATATAAGTAATATAATGCAAAGTTCATGTATGCATTTTACATGCATCAACATCTCCCGCATCGAATCCTTCATGCTTATGTTGAGGTTGGTGGTGAGCTCGGTGTTGAGATTTGATATCTCATCTTTGATCTCACCAACAACCACACCAAAGCGTCATTAGTAACCGATGCGAGTGGGTCCAAGGTTTCCGACATATTCTCTTAGGCGGTGAAGCCTTAGATAAGAGCCGAGGCTCTGATACCAATTGAAAGATCGATATGTCGACTAGAGGGGGCGGGAGTGATTAGGCGACTACCAAATTTTAATTCTTTTTCGATTAATTAAGGCTTGAGCAAGGTATAACAAAGGTTGACTAGATGTGCAGATGATAGCAACCTATGTGATACACGCAAGGTAAATAGCGTAGCGGAAGCAACAAGTAAAGGATAGAAATAACCGCAAAGTGGAGACACGGATATGTTTCCCGTAGTTCCTTCCCAAGGGAAGTACGTCTACGTTGGAGGAGTGTGGAGCCACCTAGGCACTCCAATAGCACGGATGTGCTCACTCTATTCTCCGTGAGCTTTACCCGTGGGGGTTTGGCTCATCCACTATGAGGTCACCTTGATGGCGTTGACCAAGCCGGTACACAAAGGTCGGGGAACTCCACAATGAGTTGGAGCCTCCCAACAATGCCTCGGACTCCCTCCGAGACTCACAAGGCACCTAGGGTTACAAGCAACCCAAGATGCAAAATCCACACGGATAGTGTGGGGGGAATGGAATTTCCTTCGGTGGAGATGTAGATCTAGACCTCCTCCCTCACTCCTCAAAGTATCAAGATGATTGGGTGGTTGGAGTGGGAGATCTAGTAGTTTGAAGCTTTCATTAAAAGAGGAGAGAGATTGCTTGAAGCTTGAGAGTGCTTGAGGTAGGTGGAGGGGTATTTATACACCTCCACGAAATCTGGCCGTTGCAGTCTTCGCGGCCCCGGATATCTCCGGGATAAGTTCCGGATATTTCTGGATGGGCGGATATATCCGGCAGGGTGGGGGGGAAATCTCCGGCCTAGGCCAGAAATGTCCGGCAGTATTTTTCCGGCCTGGTGTGCACGGAGTCCAGTAGCGAAATCGCTAAAAGACTTAGCCGTTTTCACGTACCCCCGGATATATCCAGCCCTCAGGCCGGAAATTCTGGCCCCCCGGAATTTCCGTCTTCTGCCCGATATCTCCGGCCTTCTGGGAATTGGGTCTGCTCTCTTCTCCTGACAACAAAGCAGCTTATTAGGACTCTATTCATGTTATCTTTATTCACCAAAAGCAAGATGAAAGATATGCTCTTTCACAAGCTTCGCGCCGACGACCACCTCGTATGGGATCTGTGCGTCTGAAGAGCGTGCGGTGAGCTCGGGGGAGGCGTTGACCTCTGCGGGGACTGCGAGATTCGGTCAGATCGGCGGCGCCATCAACGACAAGAGGTACGCTCGGATCTCAGAGCAACGTACTCCAATTTTAGGAGTAGTAAGTTGCAGATTAGGAGTAGTGGGATTCAGATTAGGAATAGTAAGTTGCAGATTTATGTGTTGTTGGTTTCAAATTAGGAGTAGTAACTTGAAGATTAGGTAGCAAGTTGCAGCAGTAAGTTGCTCTTATTAGGGAGTAGCAATATGAACCGTAACAGATTATGGAGTTGCAAGTTGCAGATTAGGCGTAGCAAGTTGCACAACATGATTTGTTGTTAGCAATAAGTTGTAGAGCATGATTAGGGAGTAGCAAGTTGCAGAGCATGATTGTTGTTAGCAATAAGTTGAAGAGTTTTTAACTGTTTGGAATTAGGCTACAATCTGATGTTTAAGTTGCTGGGTAGTATCAAGTCGCATAGGTTTGGAGCTTTTTTTTTTTAGAACACATAGCTTATATTAATTATCAACCGGCTTACAATCCTTCTGATACAAGCATCAAGGAAGGTAGGAAAAAATTTATCCAAAGGCATCTCCTTATAACTGGACTACATTGTTTGGCACACAAATGAGCTAGCTCATTGGCCTCTCTAGGTACAAAATTGAGAGAGAAAGATTCAAAATTACGGGTTAGCTCACGAACTTCAAGCAAGATCGCCACAACTTCAGATCGTTCATATGTAGAGGACGTTCACAGGTTCACGAGTTGAGCATTAAGTGGCTTTTTCAGTGTGTCTGCTATGCTCCAGAGTATGAAGCTGCATAGCATGACCATTAATTTGTGTAGAGCAGTAGGACTAAATTGACACAAGTTGCAGAGCATGGACAAGTTTGTAGTAAGTTGTATCAACACTGAACTAAGTCCCTTTTTGATTTACTGAAGCATGCAGTTTTGCACATCAGAATTTAGGTCAGCTTATAGAGCATGGGAAGTTGAACAACTAGAGTTTGTTAGGCCCTTTTTAAGATTTTAAGCCTGAATCCCATGCCTGTCATGTTTTTGTCCACAAGAATTTTGTACATGTTAAATGCATGGAGCTTCTTAGTTAGGTTATTTAAGAAGTATGATGTGCAAATTTTTGTTAGTTGTAGTGTCAATTAAGTTAGGGTATAAATCAACATGCATGTTTTTAACAGGAGTGTGGTGGTCTGAGCGATCTCTTTTTTCTTTTCTCTACTATTTAAAGCGGAGTAGGTGGTGTTCCGTGGTACGTCGTCCCCTCCCGCACCACAGGAAACAATAGCTAAAAAAACCAGAAGACAACCGCTTGCTGAAAAAAAGCGCTAAGGCAGAAAACCGGAAGAAAACCTTCTGCTAGAAACCACCCAGCATCGTCCCCTCCTCCCCTCCTCCTAAACTGATCCCCTCCATCTCGTGCCACGCCGCCGATCCAATCTTCGAGCATGCCGCCAACTGTGGCTCAGGCACTCGGCTTATCCATCGCCCGCCGTGCCGATTCCACCATCCGCGAGCATCTCCTTCTCAATCCCCAGCGCCGCCCTTCTCCCGTGGCAACCGCTGCAGCCTGTGTGTGTGCAACCGCCGGTCAGCGCAGGAACTGGCTCAGGACGTGGGGACTGCCGATCGTGGTGGTTTGACTTCGCCAAGCACAAAATGCCCGAGCCCCTCCAAGATGCTCACTTGCTCTCCTCTCGCCTCCATCGCCTCTCTCGAATCCGGCGACCGGACCAGCCGCGCCACCTTTTAGACCTCATAACCTTTACCGACGTCGCCGGCACCGGACACACCCCCGTCCGCCGAAAGTGTTAGTCTGCTCCACTCTTCGATATGTTCTATACGTTGCTGCTGCTGCATGTTATTTGGGTTTGATTGATCGATCTTGCAGTTGGAGGTGGTGGTTCTGGAGCGAACATCGTAGCATCGTGGAAGAACTTGCGAGGTACACGAAGGAGTCAAGCGTGCACACCCTTTGCTAGGATCTGTTTCCTTGAGCTGGATCGGTAGGTATTATAAATACGTGTATTCATTACGCCTCATGTCCTGTAGGTTGAGTCATGTCATCTATTTTGCCTGCTGCATACAAACAAGTTCTCGTCTTTTCTGTATCAGATGTGAATGATGAATTTTATGGGGCTTGCTTGAAATCATTCGAATTTGTCTGTTGTGTTCTAGATAGTACGATGCATCCCTCTGAACATGAGAAATAGGTACTTTGTAGGACCGACTACAGCTGGATGTGTTTGTTGTGTTTTGAAAATAGATCAACAATAGAGCTCTAATTCCATAAGTATTTATATTATTATATGCCTTCTAATCCTCCATACTGCAATCATTTTACTAACTTTAAAAGATTTGCCTGGTGAAAATAATCAGGCCCTGAATCATGTCACTATATTGTTTTCACTTGAATTTAGTTGGCCAAATGGCTTGAATTGTGTATTCCAAACATAGCAAACATAAGTATGGAATACCGAATACCCGTCGACAATTCTATTCTTTTTAGCAATTTCAACCTCTCTTTCCCACCTAGCATGCAATTCAGCTAGCATCCTCACATTATTATCAATTTTAACTTGTATAGCATTGAGTGTTTTGCTCTCTTTAACATCATGAGCATATTCTTTATTTTCAACAATTCAACATCAAGAGCAAGACTATCAACCTTAGAGGCAAGAACATCAATTTTCCCTAATTTTTCCTCAACAGTTTTATTGAAACCAGTTTGTGTACTAATAAAATCCTTAAGCATAACTTCAAGATCAGACGGTACGCTCTTATTATTGCTGTAGAATTACCATAAGAATTTCCATAACCATTGCCAATATTAGGATGATGTCGCAGCAGTGGAACATGGGGTTCGCCAAGTGCTGCCAAAGTGGGTCCACCGCATGTGGGCCCAACGCGAAGATGACATGACCAAGACTCAATGAAGGACTGTCGGGTTCCACTCTAAGGGCTTAGAGGACCCCGCAGCTCTTGCACCAGCCAAGGCCCCCGGTGCGGATGACTTCCGGGTCCCCCGCACCCCCGGGTATGAAGGAAAGACGCCAAGAGCCCGAGTCCCCAGCGAGGCCGGGCTCCCTCTTGGGCACTACTCCGTACAAGCTGTGGATAAGACCTCCACCGCACTCCAGAAGACACACGAAGAACCTAGAAGGCTTGGGAAGCAAGGCGCGAGTAGGGTACACAGCCCACGGCGTGTCAGCCCTTGTCCGCCCTGCTTTCCCCAAAAGGTGGACGCTCCCACCTAACAAGCGAAGATACTTGGAGGAGGAGAGCCACGTCTCCTCCTAAACCAGCAGAGGGGTTTCTTCCCGCCAAGACCCCCAGACGCTCCTCGCATGACCCTTGTGGTATCCCCTTAGCCTATAAAAGGAGGACCTAGGCAGGAGGAAGAACAAGGTGGAAGCAACGAGTCACAAGGGCTAGGCCATAGCTGCAAGGTCAAGATTAGACTAGGGATAGGAGAGAAGGAAGGTGATCTCCTCCGGGCAAGGATCTGTCCTTCTTCTACCTCTAGCCAAAACCCCTTCCGGGTACCTCACCGGAGAACTCCATTGTAGCCACACCATGACTCCACCATCTATCCAGACATGCAGTAGTAGGGTTGTTAGCCTTCGGTCGGCCTGAACCTAGGTAGATCGCCGTGTTTCCTTGGTTGCTTGCCTTACACGTAGAGAGAGGGAGAGGAAGAGAGGACTTGCCGGCGAACCTCTCCGGGAGACGTTTCTCAGCGTCCTTCGCGCCCCATACCGAATCTAGAAAGGAGGTGCGTGTCATCCCCGGTGTCCGTCCTTCGAGACATGACATCTGGCGCGCCAGGTAGGGGGCGCAAGCACTGGTTTCGTCTCCAACAGCTCGGGGATCATCGTCAAGTTCTTCCTCAAGCATGCCGCCCAAGAAGAAGGTCAACCTTGCGGCCGCCAAGACCGTCTCTCCTTCAAGCACTCAGGCTTCTGCTGACCGTCATGCCGCCGACGCACGGCGGGAAGTTACACCACCCCCGCAACCTGCGGAGAAGACGGTGCCGGACGGCGCGGACGGCCCCAACCACGGCCAGGGCGGCGGGTCCAAGGAAGTCTCGGTTCCTCGTGACTCCATTCGGCCTCCTCCCCCTCCCTCCGGAGAGAAGAGCGTCAGGAATGGCGCCACTAAGGAGCCCACCGCTGGAGGCCCTCGGTCGTCCAAGAGCAAGTCCTCCACGCACACGCCTCCACACGCCAAGCTCGCCATGACGCTTTGGGGGCCGCTGATACGTCTCAAACGTATATATAATTTCTGATGTTCCATGTTGATATTATACCAATTGCTACATGTTTTATATACACTTCATAGCATTTTTATGCATTTTCTGGGACTAACCTATTAACAAGATGCCACGGTGCCAATTCCTGTTTTCTGTTGTTTTTTGTATTTCAGAAAAGCTGTTCTGGAAATATTCTCGGAATTGGACGAAACTTGGACAGAACCTCCTATTTTTCCAACACGTACACGGAGTCCAAAGTAGAGACGGAGGAGGGCCACGAGCCAGCCACACCATGTGGTGGCGCGGCTCCCCCTCCTGCCGTGCCGTGGTGGTGTGGGCCCCACGGGCGCCTCCAGCCGCCGCCCTTTCGCCTATTTATTCCTCCTGAGGGAAAACCCTAAATACCCGAGCCTCGATCTACGAAAGTTCCAGAGCCGCCGCCGTCGTCATCCCTATCTCGGGAGGGTTCTGAATCTCTTCCGGCATCCTGCCGGAGAGGGGAATCATCACCGGAGGGCTCTACATCACCATGCACGCCTCCGGAGTGATGCGTGAGTAGTTCATCCTTGGACTACGGGTCCATAGTAGTAGCTAGATGGTTGTCTCTCCGCGGTACGCCGCATTGGCCGAGGAAGTGTCGGAGTAGACCTCGGCGGCGCAGCGAGCTTCCACGCGTTGCTCCGTGCTGAGGAGATGCGAGTAGAGATCGCGAGGCAGCATTGGTGTCTCACGATCAGTGACCACCTCAAACAGCGAGTCATATTCGCCGTCAAGGCCGCCGAGAAGATACGACGTGAACTCGTCGTCCCGGAGAGGCTGCCCAATGGAGGCGAGCGTGTCCGCAAGGGTCTTGACCTTGTTGTAGTACTCCGTGACCGAGGAGTTGAGCTTCTTGACCTCTCCGAGTTGACGACGGACCGCCATGGACCGAGACATGGACTGAGAGGCGAAGCTTTTCTCCAGGGTGCCCCACGCATTAGCCGAGTGGTGGAGAAGAGGACCATGCCCGCCACACCTTCGCCGAGGGAGCCCTGGATCGCCGTGAGGATGGCTTGGTCCTGCTGCACCCACAGACGATGTGTCGGGTTGATGAACGGACCATGCACGGTTTCGACGACCACCGGAGGACACGGGAGCGTGCCGTCGACATAGCCCACCAGTAATGGCTACGGAGCAGGGGCAGGAGCTGTGCGCGCCAGAACAGGTAATTTTCTGTCATGAGGATCACTTTGACAAGGTGGGCGATGTGCACCCGGGCTGAGATCGCACCTGAGGGCACCGGCAAAACAGCAGCGGCAGGGGCGGCCAGAGTAGTGGCGGCGGACGCCGGCGGAGCGACGTAGGGCGGGCACACGGGTGCTTGAAGCAGCTCGTGGCTGGCAGCCGCCATGGCATGGACGGCAGGGGCCAAGGAGGCGGCGACGAGGGCCGTCGTGGAGGAACCGGGAAGAGTTGCCACGGCGCTGCCCATCATGGACGGGAACGCGGACGGCGTCGCATAGGAAAACAGCGAGCCCACGCTGAGGGTCCCGACGGGCCGCGGCATGGTGGTGGCCGGCTGGGCGAGGAGAACAGCAAGGGAGGCCGGGATCACGCCGGCAGTGCTGAAGGCGGGTGCAGCAGCGGATGAAGCACCGGCCATTGTGGAGGAAGTGCTGGCGGCGGAAGCTCGTACAGGATGAGATCGGATCGATTAGGCTGATACCATATTAGACGAACTAGTCGTCAACCCGTGCACTTGCACGGCTAGATATAGAAACTTTATACTCAACGTAATGAAATATGATAATTTTTTAGATGATTTAGTAACAAACCTCTTCTATAATAGCATACGGAGAAGGTTAACAGATTAAAGGTAAAGCTGCCATCATCATCGGTTGTTGTACATTTAATTGGTCTGTTTACTGTGTTAGTTATGACTTGCTAATTAATGTCACATTGCCATTTCTATGCCGTAAACTGAAATAATATCTGCTGCAAAAGAAAAATAGAGCTCTTAAATTAGTTAAGGATGGTAATTCATAAATGGGACTACTCACTAAGATATCTTCTTGTCGGACTGGTATCCATCCTAGCTCTTGTCAGCTTTTCAATTCGCTTCTCTAATGCCACATCCTGGTTCGTGCGACTGCTACATCGCCCAATCCTTTAGCTTGGTGGGATCCATGCTCATGTGACGGATGCAGGGACTCTGTAGATGGCACAGCTGCTCCTCTCCTGCAGGCGACCACGTACACTGCACAATTAGGTCATGAAATATTTAGCAAGGTTAGCAAATTTTATTTGAATAGGAGCAACTAATTTTCTATACCTCTCCTAATTGTTTTGGTTTGCTGATTCGTGGCCGTGCTTTAGCCGCGGTGGATTGCCTCATATGGCCGTGCTTTATTCATGAATACATGAGCTTGTAATTCCATAAAAAAAAGCACATGGTATTTTGTATGTTTCTTCTCGTAGTTAATTGAATCTGAATGTCTTAGCATCTATCTAAGAAACTGGTAGTTTAAAGATTGGAGAAAACTGATTTTGCTTTCTCTGCGCCTCTCTAAATCTAGGATTTTTTTCTTTTCAAATCAGTCGTCAGGCCTCACTCTATTATTTTTTACTGCATTATGTGTGATGTGAATAGTGTATATGTAGAGTGAAGTAACTTACTCACACACGAATACTTGCAGAGGTGATAATTATAATGAGGAACTTAATTACTATATTTTACACTGAATTTTCAAATATGGTATATCTTGATCTGCAGCATACTCAACTTTACTATACAAATAGTTAAGTATTTTGAGTAAAACTAACTGAGCACCCAATGCAAGTATTGCTTCTGAAAGCAAATAGAGTAGGAATATAATAATGGTCACATGTTGTGGTACCGATTATCTTTCATTGTTTTCATTTGTTCCACTATGTGTTTGACGCATATCTGAAACAAAATAGATAAAAAACTGACGCTTTGTCTAGGACAAAAACCTGGAAAACAGAAGCAAGTATTTGAAAGTTTGAACAACGAAGATTACTATAAGAGAGAAGTAACTTGCTCACACACGAATACTTGCAGAGACGATAATAATTATGATAAGAAACTTGATTGTTTTCATGTAGTAGTTTTTACAATAATTTTTTATACTGAATTGTCAAATATAGTATATCTTGATCTGCATCAAACTCAGCTTTTCTATACAAATAGTAAAATATTTCGAGTAAAACTAACCGAGCACCCAATGCAAGTATTGCTTCTGATAGCAAACAGAATAAGTAGAGTAATAGGCATATAATAATGGTTACATATTTTGGTACAGATTACCTTTCGTTGTTTTCATTTGTTCCACTATGAGTTTGACGCATGTCGACCACAGCTAGTGAACCCTGAAACAAAATAGCTAAAAAACTAAGGCTTTGTCTAGGAATAAAAAACTTGAAATAGAAGCAAGTATTTGAAAGTTTGAACAATCAAGATTAGTGTATGAAAAAAGCAGTAGCCAAAGATCTGGCATCTACTCAATGTCATTTTTGTCAATGATTATTTACGTATTCACTATTTAGAGATTAACACATATTCCAGTTAAGATTAGGCCATCGCAGATAACATTAATATTTAGTACATGCTAGTGTGACATCCATGTAAGGATCTTATTTGGTAAGTAAGATCCTTACATGGATGTCACACTAGCATGTACTAAATATTAATGTTATCTGCGATGGCCTAATCTTAACAGGAATATGTGTTAATCTCTAAATAGTGAATAAGTAAATAATCATTTACTTGTACACTGATCAAAATTTATCATGCACACGGTCGGTGCAGGCCAAGAGAAACAGAAAAAGCTGCCCCTCGCGTCGTCCCCCCAGGCGACGCCGGGGGAGAAAATATCTCGCGCCGCCGGTCCTCTCCTCGTCGGCCCACCCTGCCGCTGCCGTCGCCGGCCTCGGCCGCGGCGGTGGCGGCACCCCTCTGCCGCCCGGTGGTGGTTGGGGGGAGGCTCTCGTTCCCGATTGGAGGAGGACCGAGCTATGGGGGCGGCAGCGGTCGGGGCAGTGGATGCCGAGCCGGCGGGCTCGGGTGATGGTCGCGGTTGGTGCACGGGCTGCGGCGGCGGCATGGGGCGGCGGCGGCGCCGTCGCCTGCAGCCGCGGAGGGTGGTCTCGCCCCGATGGGCTTGGCGGGCCCAATCTGGGCTCGCCCGGGCCCGGGCGGACGTGCGGTGGTGGGCGCCTGTGTGTGCTGTGGCAGTGTTTGCGGTGCTCTTCGGCGAGCTTGGAGGCCGGAGTGGAGGCGGACGTGGAGGATCCGGGCGGCGTGGTCTCGCGGGGAAGAGCAGGCCGGGGCCAGCGGCGCCGGCAACGCAGGGCGGCGCGGTAGGAGGGCGTGGTGCACAGTGGCGGGTGGCCAGGACGCCGGGGCGGCGGCCCCGGGCTGATGCGGGTGGCGACGGTGTAGCGCTGGCTGTGGAGCTCCCCTTCTCAGCGTGTGGTGCTGCGGCCGAGGTTCTGCGGCAGCGCGGGGATGGTCGGCGGCTGACTTGGATTCGTGGCGTGTGGAAGCTGGTGGGCTAGTCGGTCTCGTGGTGAGTGGGTGCAAGAACGTCGAGCGAAAGCTCTGCTCCGGCTGTCGTCGGGCAGGCGGCAAAGACGCCTTCGGGCGCCGTTTCTCTTCTTGGAGATGTCGTCGAGACGTGATGCTCGCCTTTCACCCGGACCACTCCGGGGGAAACCCTAGATCTTCCGGGATCGGGCGATGATGGCACTCTGTGTCATGCTCCCCTTGGGGGCATCGTTCTTGGAGTGGTGACCGGCTGGAGGGACATGTGGTTGCGGGAGGTGGCGGCGAGGGTGTCGAGGCTGGTGTGGCGACAGCATCTGCGGCTGTCTTTTAGGCCGGGGCGGCGGCCCCGGATGTTGGTACGACGTCCGTGGTCTGCGAGCAGCTCTCCTTGGGCAGCTTGGGCTGCGGGTGGCTGCTTCGTGCGGCGTCGTGGCTCGGTTGCGAGCGGTGCTATGTCGGGACAGCGGTCCCGGAAGGGGGTGCTGGCGGCGAGGCTGTCGGGGCTGCTGGGGCAGCGGCAGCAGCGGTTGCCTTTTAGGCCGGGGCGGCAGCCCCGGATGTTGGTATGGCGGCCGTGGTCTGCGAGCGGCTTACCTGGTGCAGCTTGGGCTGTGGGTGGCTGAGTCGTGCGGCGTCGTGGCTCGGGTGTGGGCGGTGGCATGTCGGGGCGGCGGCCCCGGAAGGTGGTCCAGGTGGTTTGCGCAGGGCGTGACGGAGAGGTGGATGTCGGGGCGGTGGCTCCGAGATTTCTGCAACATCGCGGGTGCTCCACCTTTGTGTCGTGTGGGCGACAAGGTTGCTCGCGGTGTTGATCGTCGTCGGGGCTCCTGGTGGGTTCGTCGCTTTCATCTGCGTTGGAGCATCCCGTAGCTGCTCCTCCCATAGCAGTTACGGTTTCTTCTCTCCGGCTTGGGTGGATGGCTGGCCGCGTTGCGGAGTGGTGTTTGGAGCTTGGCTCTAGTTTCTCGAGGTTGTGGGGCTTTGCCCCGTGGGTTGTGTTGTATTGTTGTACGGTTTTCGCCCGGTTTCTTCCATAATAAACCGGGCAACTTCTGCTTAATAAATGGTAAGGCAAAGCTTTTGCCTTCGGTTTCAAAAAAAAAAAAAATTATCATGCACTCGTTGTTATGAAATTCTGAGTCCCTGTTGATAAATTTAATGTGTACATGTCAGGTACCACGGTGTTTGTATGGATTCTGAAGGCTATCTTTTAGAGCAATCGATCCCCTTGAAGGGAAATCAATTCCTTGAAAGGAGTTTGTTATGTTATGGATAATTTTTTGACAGAGCGTTCTAAATAGCATAAAGAACTATTATACTGTAAAAGGAGATGTGTATTATCACCTTTAAGAACAACATGGATATCCCAGTAAATACAGGCTAGATTCCGACAAAGCGAAGCTGATGGATTGTGATGTACGATGAGAGTTCATGCATAGATTAATCGTGGAAAGATAAATAACATACCTGATGGCTAGCTGGCTTTGGTTCAGCCCG
Source organism: Poa pratensis (assembly GCA_947311845.1). NCBI lineage: Eukaryota > Viridiplantae > Streptophyta > Magnoliopsida > Poales > Poaceae > Poa > Poa pratensis. The sequence continues at coordinate 4,402,683 of CAMZMU010000060.1, read as the reverse complement.
GACCGGCGAGTGAAAAAACTGATTAATCTGTGCTGCTCACATCCATCTTAATTTAGGAACTGAAACACAGGGCACCAGTGTAGATTCTTGATTCATCATGTGCAGCTTAAGAAATACCTAGAGCAAAGAATTAAATATACAAAACAGCATGGATATCCCAGTAAATACAGGCTAGAGTCGAACAAAGCGAAGCTGATGGATTGTGATGTACGATGAGACTTGATGCATATACTAATCGTGGAAAGATAAATAACATACCTAATGGCTAGCTGGCTTTGGCTCAGCCTGGACCGGCGAGTGAAGAAAATGATTAATCTGTGCTGCTCACATCCATCTTAATCAGGAACTGAAACACAGGGCACCAGTCTAGCGGCAGTGTTGATTCTTGATTCAGCGTGTGCAGGTTAAGAAATAGAACAAAGAATTAAATATACAAAATTAACTGCGTGGTGTGCGGGCCGGATAGCATCGAGGAATTGAACAGCTACATCCCTAGTGCGACAGAGTTTTCATGGCTGCTGCCTCTCACAGATGGCAACGGCCACCCAAATCTGCTTCAAAGAGAGCTGGTACACCTCCTCTTATAGACGGAGTATCAACCATCGTGGGATAAAGTTGTACCGGAATATACATGCTGGGTTGCTGTGTGATCAGAAATTGGAAATAAGATTCAGCATTTGGAGAGGAACAAATTCGGAACAGCTGGACATGCTATACTGGATCGTACCTTTTTAGTCGATCAACTCGAGGACGGACAAACGTGGGAGCGGGATCAATGAACCGTGTCCATCTGTTGCACCTGCGAGATCGTAGTTCCTCAGTTTTCGGCCAGTTTCCGCCTGCAAGATTTCTGTTTCTAGTTGGCCGGCTGGTAAATTCAGCTGCCGGCGGCGGCAGCGACGTAGGATGGCGAGATTTCTTTTTATTTAGGCTAATGCGCATGGAGAAGGCCGATGCATGCGTGGTGCGTGACCTAGTTTTTGTTTTTCTCCAGCGAACACATGACGCCAAAACTCTTAGCGAATCTAACAATCTCGATCGTGAGTTGAAATATCGTACGGTTAATTTTGTTTTACCGTGAGGATTAACGTGGAGACTCGTATGGTGCCTCCAATTAGTAAATATAAGATTTATGATCTTGTATTCTTTCCGTTACTAGTAGATACTTTGGCCAAGTAGATGCTTTTAACTCTAAGAGTTAGAATTTATGCTAAATAGTGGGTTCATGCCTCCGGTAATCTGTGAGAGTGACAACAACTTCTAAGAGTGCGGATGTGTTGTTGCCACTAGGGATAAAATAACCGATGCTTAGCTTGAGGGTACGTCCGTTAAGTCTAATGCATTTGTTTACTTTACGCACATTACTTAATGTAATTATGCGTTACTTGCAACTTAATACCAACGGGGAACTCGGATGACAATCTGAAGGTGGATTATTAGTCATAGATGCTGTTGGATAATGGTCTATGTATTTTGTCGTAATGCCCATATGAATATCATAGTAATCATCATGTCATATATATGCATTGTCATGCGCTCAATATTTTGTCAATTGCCCAGCTGTAATTTTTTACCCAGCATGTTAGTTATCTTTATAGAGAGACACCACTAGTGAACTGTGGACCCCGGTCCATTCTTTTACACTGATAATACAACCAACTGCAATCATTGTTCATTTTCATTCTCTTGAATTAAACACTGTTTTCCACACCATACGTTTAATCCTTTGTTTTCAGCAAGCCGGTGAGATTGACAACCTCACTGTTTCGTTGGGACAAAATAGTTTGATTGTGTTGTGTGCAGGTTCCACGTCAACAGCCGAACTCCCTGCAACAGCATATTTTTGGTGCGTTGATAACCTTCAGAAGTGCTTCTACTACTACTGGTTCGATAATCTTGGTTTTGTACTGAGGGAAAACTTGTTGCTGCACTGCTTCATACCTTCCTCTTGAGGTCTCCCAACGAACGTGTGTTATCACAGTAGTATCAAGATATTTTCTGGCGCCGTTGCCAGGGAGTAGCAGTCTTCTGCAAGGGGAGTCTCACGCTTTCAATCTCTTTACTTTGTTATTGTCTTACTTACTTTATTTTTATCTTGTGTTGTTTGCTCTATTTATCAAAAACACAAAAAAAATTAGTTACTTGCATCTAGTTTATTTCGGTTTGTTATTATGTCTACTTGTTTATTTGCTATCAATGGATTATCTCTATGAAACTAGATCTTGTTGGCAAGGTGGGTGCACAGAGTATGAACGAAGATATTATAGGTTACTGCTTGTCACAAAAAGGGATGTACTTATGGAAAATCTTAAATCAACTAGAGGAATATGCTAGAAATTTATGCTTTATATTTGGCAAATCTTTTTGTTTTAATGAATCTGATTGTTATAGGAAGTCTAAACATTTTTCTTTCCAATGTGCTAGTAATGATAATGAAACCTTAGCTTCTTATGTTAAAGGTTACTATAATGGGTATGAGGTGGAAAGAATTGAAGAATTTATTGTTTTTAAGGGTGCCCTTGAAATTAGTTCTTATCTTGAGCATAAAATTGATGCCCCTTATAAATCTGAAAGTTTTGGCATACTTAAATATTGTTACGATACCTACAAGGATAATAATTCTTATATTACTGAACATCTTGAGAGGATGTTTCCTCCAAAAGATGAAACTTATGCCTTGTAGGAACCTGTGGAAGAAGAAATTGCTGAATCTGAAAGCTCATTGGATGAAAAAGAGGAAGAGAGTGATGAACAAAAGGAGGATCTACCTTCTAATGATAGTAACTCTTTAACTCTTACATTATATAATTACCCTCCATGCCTACCTAAGGAGGAAGAGTGTCATATTGTTGAATGTCATGATTCTATTGAAATATCTACTTTTGATAAATTTGAAGTAAAAACACCTTGACTCAAGTAAAAGAGGAAATTGCATAAAGTAAAAATGTGCTCCCTAATCTTATATATGATAATTCTCTTGATGATGGTCCTATGTTTTTTAATGATATTAATTATACTACTATTGTCAAAAGTGGGTTTAATAACCCCACTGTTTTTTAGCTTAATAAAAATTATGTGTTTGTAGATCATGAAAAACATGCTTTATGTGATAGTTATATTGTTGAGTTTGTTCATGATGCTACTGAAAGTTATTATGAGAGAGGAAAATATGGTTGTAAAAGTTTTCAAGTCACTAAAATACTTCTCTTTCTGTTGAAAGTTTTGAAGTTGTACTTGTTTCATCTTTCTATGCTAGTTGCTTTATGCTTCAATAATTTATTTTGTTACAAGATTACTTTGCATAGAAAGTGGGTTAGACTTAAATGTGTTTGAAATTTGCCTCTTGATGCTCTATTTTGTTTTTCAACTCTTATCCTTATGAGAGCATCATTAAAATCTTCAAGGCTAGCTAAAAGGCATTAAAGATAGCGCTTTTGGGAGCCAACCCATTATCTTTTGTTTCGAGTATTAGTCAAGGTGCTGTTTGCTTCTGTAGCAATGCCTTTGTATCATTATTTTCTTGCATTGTTGTGCCAAGTAGAGCCTCTAATATAAAGATGATGCTAGATTTGGATTTCTGCGCAGGAATAGATTTCTGCTGTTCACCGTTTTGCTTCTGTAAAATCACAGAAAAATTATTTAAATCTGAAAATTTTGTGCGTGATCCTCAGATATGTACGCATCTTTCGTTGGTTTTGAGTTTTTCGATCTGAGCAACGTAAGTGACTCGAAAAAATTCGTTTTACGGACTGTTCTGTTTTAGATAGATTATATCTCTTATTTTGTATTTCTCTTTTACTAGTGTTGAGTGGAATTCTTTTTTAGGGTGAAGAGCTTCATATAACATCAGTGGATGTAGCTAATGTTTAAAGTAATGGTCATATTATATATCTATACAAAACATGTGAGTTTTTGATTGTGCACTAACCCTCTAATGAGAATTACTCTGAGTTTGGTGTGGCGGAAGTTTTCAAGGGTCAAGAGAGAAGGATGATATAATGCGATCAAGAAGGGTGAAGAGCTTAAGCTTGGGGATGCTCACATGGATCACCCCAGCAAATTTCAAGCAGACTCAAGCGTCTAAGCTTGGGGATGCCTTTTGGCATCCCCTTCTTCATCAGCAACTTATCAGGTCATCTCTAGTGAAACTATATTTTAATTCTTTCACATCATAAGTGCTTTACTTGGAGCGTCTGTGTGCTTTTATTTTCAGTATGTTTTCTTTATTTTTCTTATGATCAACTTGATTGGATCCTAACATTCTTGATTGCTGTTGTCAAAAAAAAACATTCTTGATTGGGAGAGAGACACGCTCCGCTTTTTCATTTGAATAGTCATATTCTTCACTTATACTTGTTGAGTATTCTTGTCTAGCTACTGCTCTCTTTTTTAGCTCATGTTTTTCATGCATCTCTTATTCAGATCTGTTAGTTCTTTTAGATAGAGTACTCTCTTGTTTCATTTATAATTATTTGGAGAGTTTGTGTTGAAATAAGTTGATTGGTGTTTGGTTGGAACAGAAAATGTTGCATGTGGTAGATGGTATAATGGAAAAGACTTACATATTCTTGTAGATCACTGTCTTAGATAATTTGATACTTGTCAATTGTTTTGAGCTATCAAGTAGTTCATGTTTAAAATTTTGTATCATGTAAGTTAAAACCCATTAGTGAAGAAATACAGTAAAGTTTGTTGAAATTTGGTTTGCATGATTGGTATCTCTAAGGTGTAGATATTTTCTAGTAAAAGGGTTTGCTTAACAAGGAAGACAGTGTAGAGTCTTATAATGCTTGCAATATGTTTTCATATAAGTCTTGTTGTGTCGGTTGATATCCTGTGTTTGCTTCAAATAACCTTGCTAGCCTAAATCTGTACTGAGAGGGAATGCTTCTCGTGCATCCAAATCCTTGAGCCAAAATCCATGCCATTTGTGTCCACCATAACTACCTATTATGCTGTATTTCCTTGCCACTCCAAGTAAATTTTTCATGTGCTACCTTTAAACTATTCAAAAACTATTACTCCTTATTTGTGTCACTGTTTATTAGCTCATGAGGAAGTATGTTGATTATTCTTTATTTAGCTTGTCAGACAGACTTTCACCATCAGACTAGTGGCATATACATCCGCTTATCTGCTAATTTTGCAAAAAGAGCTGGCAAATGGGGGTGCCCAGTCCCAATTAATTATAACTTTAACCGCTTAATTATCTTCACATTTTTGCCCTGATTTATCAATAAAGTGAAGGTTGAACAGAAATTGATGTTGGTTCATATACTTTTTAGTTATGTTCTTGTTTTCTAAGTTTGATTATGTGTCAGGTCTTGGGGGTTAGCCATTGAAGTGGTGTAAGTTTCATCCCAAGACCCGGCCCAATAATTATCCGGGTCTCAGAATTCCTTGTGACCCGACAAAGAAAGAGTTAGTATCTTAACGTTTTACCTTACATTGATCCAGGTCTTGGGGGCTCTTACTTTATAGTTTGTAGCTGCAATCTCAAGACCCGGCTTTTTCAAGCCACCAGTTTATTCTTGATTATCTTACTGTTGAGCTTGATGTGACTCGCAATTATATGGCCTGATTGCTTACCTGTCAATTCAATCAAATCATGATGCCCATAGTGGACTTGGTTTGACCCTGTTTTATCAGAGTGGCTGCAACAGTGAAAATCCATGGGAAAGCCAACTCACAGTTCAAGAAATCAAAAGGGTCATCGAAACCAAAGATAGACAAATAGCATAAGAGTTTTACATAACTTGGGCAAAGTAGCTTACGTGCACAGGCGCACGATCAAAATATGAGAGCTTAAAGTATTTAAGTTATTACATCACACCTTTTCAGGCCAAATGGATATTGTTTTCGCAGGATAAGTTAAGACTCGGTCCTCTCGACCGGGTCACTGGTTGAAGGGGTTTCGCTCGGTGTGTCTTGAGGCCTGGGGGCTTCCTCCTCTGGCACAGGTTCTTTTCCGGCGGCTTCGCTGCTTCCTCCTTCTGTCTCTACAGCCGGGCTTGTCCAGCAGATCAAGGCAAGGCCTTGGTTCTTGGGATCATCATCAGTGGAGATAGGCCGGCTGGGAGGAAGAATAGCAGCAGGGGTGCCCGTGCGTGTGATTACAGATTTCTGAGCTGGGCCGCGGCGTGCCTGAGGTGGAATTAGAATAGTGGGCACCGGGTCAGGTGTTTCAATGCGCTTGCCCTTCTTGTCAAAGCCATGCTGAACTTTATCCAGAGATGTGCCTTCAGCAATGACGGTGGCAGAGTACCGGGTCGCCTTATCAACCTTGGCAAAGTCTTTAGCACTAAATTCGGTGTTGTCTAGGTTGAATTGCGGAAACCCGTCAGCAAGCTTGGCCGGGTCAATATCTGGGTAGTGTGCCTTTGCCAGGGCCAGGACACGCATTGCACCTTTGCGGCAGCTCGATATCTTCCACCGGGTCACCCATTCAGGAATCATGGACAAATGTCCAAGAAATTGCTTCAGTTGGCTTGGGGGAGATTCGAGGCCGCGAGCTGCGGCAATGGCACGGCCAGCTCCATAGTATAATTGTCGCACCAGAGTGAGCAAGCCCCGAAGTTTGACATCCGGTGTTTCCACGTTTATAGCGTTGCGAGAGCCTGCAAAGAGATATTTAAGAAAATTTAGTCAAGAGACAGAAGTGTATGCAAGTAAAAGTGTTTGTGGATTGGGTAAAAAGAAGTTACCCCAGATAGCAGAGACAATTTCTCCGAGCAGCTGTTTGAAGGAGTTGTGGACTTGCTCCACTTTAGCCAGTTTCTTCTCAGCAGTTTCTACCGGGTCTTCCAGTCATCCTCATGCTCTTCCGTGTCTTTTTTCAAGGACAGGTTTTCTTCTTTGGCTTGGGAGAGGGAGTTCTCGAGGTCCTGGGTCTTCTGCTGTGCCTCAGCTTTAAGCCGGGTCTCAGTGGATAGCTGCTCTTTGAGCTGATTAATCTCCTGAGTTGCCCGGGTTGCATATTGCTGAAAGGAAAAAAGGAAAAGTACAGGTTAACACACGAAAAATTATAGAGTGGAAAAGGTAGAAAATTCTTCGAGGTAATAGCATGACAAAGAAAGTAAGTCCCAGGTGGCTGCAGGCATGCAACCCGGCACTTGGGGGCTACTGTATTTGAAGTTTTTTCATCACAAAGTACATTTCAAAGTTTATAATTATGTTCATATATTGTTGACAAAGCTTTGAGTTCCAGGATGCTGTAAACAGACAACCTGGCACTTGGGGGCTACTCTATTTGAAGCTTTTTATAGTCAAACCATCAAGCTTATTAGTCAAGTTAATCAAACTTGGAGCTTGGGGGCTACTGGGTAAGTGAGTAAAGGGAGAAAAGAATGTTACCTCGTGGCGCCTCTGGATGGTGGTGACAAAATCAGCCTCAAGGCCTTTGTGCTGGGAGAGCCGGGAGAAGTACTCAGAGATGAGAGCCGGCATATCCATGTTCTCTAGAGCTGGCAGCCCGGAGTAAATAATGGGGCTCTTTTCCATGAGTTCCCGCGTCACCTTTCAGCTCTGGCTCCGATATCTTGGCCATCACATTAGGTGGGGGCATCAGTGGTAACTCGCCGCGAGCCTAGACATTGCACTTCATCACTAGTGCCCGAGCCAGACACGGGAGATTTATCAGGAGATTTCAAGGCTGACTCGGCAGCAGCAGCAAGGGGAGACCCCGGCAGGTGTACTTCTTGGGTTCGTGCGAGGTGGTGAAGCTAGAGGTGTGGGTAACTTTTCTTCCATGCCCTTATCTGTGGGCTCTTCTTCAATTGTGTCATGAGCGTGAGCCTCCTTAGGAGTAGGCTCCGTCATGACTGGGTGAGAGGAGGAGCCGGCCACATCAAGAGGTGTGGCTCTCGCACTATATAAAAGGAAAAAGAGTTGGATAATGAAAGTATAAGAGCAAAAGAAAAAGTAGTGAAGTATGAAGGAAAAAAGGATACCCAATGTTGTTGCGGCAATCTTCAGGCAGGTGCACGCTCTCATCTGAAGAAACTGACAAAGATTGGGACTTAGAGACCTGGATTTTTCCAGCCAAGGGATGAGAAGTACTAGGGGTCTTCTGGATTGACTTGGTCCAGCGGGACAAAGAGCATGAAGGGATACCTGTGTTGAGAGATTCTTGGCTTGCGGAGGACCGGGTCTTGCGCTGCTTATTCGCTTCAGCTTCTTTCTCAGCTTATTTTTCCTGTGCTTGGAATAAGAATTATTGGGATGTTGTTAGCAAAACCTGAGAAAGAGGCTTCGTTATTAATCAACTCGAGGAAGAGCCGTCCTGTGGAGTCTAGCTCACCTTCTTCTTCTTCTTATTCTTCCTCCTCGTTGGAGTCAGAGTCATCATTACCGGAGGAGACACGGGTGCGTAATCGGCTTTCCACCATTCTGGGTCCTAAGTTGAAAAGGAGCAAACATATAAGTATCTTATACAAGTAAATACCGGGTGCAAAAAAGTGTTAGAGCAAATTGTACCGTGGGAGCCTCACGCTTGGCATAAAACGGGGCAAGCCTAGTTTCGGCTATGGTGGTTTTCTTCTTGCCAAGGAGAGTCTTGGCGGTCTTGATAAGCTGGTCATCTGTGAGCGTTACCTCAGAGTAACGCATGTCGTCTGTTGGAGACCCGGTATATTGGTGGAATAGCCGGGTCCTGATGCTCAGTGGCTGGATGAACCAGCCAATCCAGCATTTAACTAAGTCCGTGCCTCGAAGGCCATGAGCAAGCAGAGCCCTGGCCCGGACTCAGACAACTTCAACCAAGACCCGGTTCTCGTCGTTGGCGTAGCTGTTCATCTTGGCGTCGTAAACCAAGGGAGAATTTTGGAAAGCCGGGTAACGAGCGTCATCCGACTCAGGAGAAGTGTCCTTACCGTAGAAATAAGAGTTTTGCCACCCCTTAGGGTGGCTGGCTAGAGCAAGAGCCGGGAAATCACATTCCTTCCGACGTTGAATGGAAACACCCCATAGGGGCCCAGAGGTTGGTTCTTGCGAGATGGATTGCAGTAGAAGATCTCAAGAAACAACTCCAAGCTTGGAGCCATTTGGAGGTAGTCCTCACAGAAAACAACAAAATTACTAATGTTGAGAATGGAGTTGGGAGCCACATCGAGTGTGACTTGAAAACTTGGCGAAAGAACAGAGAACCAGGAGGGCGAAGGCCACGAGTGACATGGTCGAGAAGAACAACAATTTCACCTTCCTTAGGCTTGGGGCGCGTTTCTTCTCCTGGAGCGCGCCATTGGATCTCCTTCTTCGGGGGAAGTTCGCCACGACTCACAAAAGTTTGCAGAGTGAGGTCCGTGACGGAGGAGCGCGTCCAGTTCACCGGAATGGCGCCCGCGGTGGCGCCGGAGCCAGATCCCTTCTTCGCGCTCTTCTTCGCGGCCTTGGGTCCCCCGGACTTCACCTTGTCTTTCACCATTGCCGCAGAGCTGTGGAGATGAGCAAACCCTAGCAAAGGAGATAGATTCGAGGGGAGGACGATGCGGGTTAGCAAGGGATGCGATTGGGCTTGGGATTCAGAGTGCAGCGCTGCTGGATGGTCGAGGAGCGGTTGCGGTGGTGCTTGCGAACTCGATTAGTGCTCGATTGGATCTGGGCAATGGCGGCTCCGTGAGGTAGGAGACGAAGAGGCCGAGGGAAATGGGGAAAGTGATCCCCGTTTACCCTAGCCCTTGATTTATAAGCCACGGTGAAAAAGCCCTAGGGCACAGTGGTAGAAATGACCAGGATAAGGATATTTGACTAGAGGTCAACGACAAATAGATAAAGACAAAAAGGGAATATTCCCCGACAGAAAATCTTGGACAAGATATGGAGAGAAAGATTAGAAATCTGACTAAGCGCTGACTGGCGTTTCGTATGCTCGTCAGGCTAAGATTTTCATTAAGAGTTCAAACATGAAACCCGGAGGCGTATGAACCCGGAAAGACAGAGCCGGGTTATGATGTGGACCGCCAAGAAAAGCCGGCTCATCAAGTAAGGAAAATAACATAACCCGGTATATTATTTTCCAAGTGTCTATTCTTATTTTCAGGGGATTCACTCGATTATCCAGGAAGACAACTCCATTCAAGATAGTAAAGTGAGATAGAAATGGAGCACATCCACGTGGTAATCAAGTTAATCTGGGGCTACTGATGGCAGAATCATAACCCGGTAGGCCCATGAAGAGGGAAGCATGGCCCGCCAGACAGGAGGCCCGGCTAGGCCAGCTAACCATCAGCATGGACCGGGTTACGTTGATGGGCCGGTGAGCTTGTCGGTAACCCGGCCTCACTAGTACAGAACGACACATCGGAAACGGGCCAAAAACTCCTTCGGCAACGAGAAAGGGTCCGTGTCCCCGCCTCTGTCACTGATGTGAAGGCCTTCATCGGTAACGGAGGCCAAAAACCGTTTCCGATGAGGTCTCCATTTGGCAACGGTTGTGCGCAGACCTCCGTTTCCTTAGTTTTCCTTCATCAGATACGGAGTTTGCCATCCACCCGTTTGCACTGAGCATTTCTCATATTTCGGTTACAGGATGCCACGTTTACAAATGCCACTAGATACTTAAAATCTCACAGCACAAGCTCAAATACTAAAACGGTAACAGATTTCATTCATATCACAATGTAACTTTACATTTCCATCACAATTTCACCTTTACAATTGCATCACAAGATGTGACAAACATAAGAGGTAAAACGATAACAGATTTCATCTATACTAAGCCTATCATGTCAAAGGACGGAAAGAATATATGATTTCTTCCCTATATCCTTTTCCACAATCCTCGCAGGTGTCACTCTAGCAATCTCTTCTTATCTCAACTTCTTGAGAGAAGGATGTTGAAGCTTTGGACCCTATACATTAGTAAATAGAGTTACAATTGTTAAATACATATACTAAAACAAATACACTATAAATTTAAGCAAACTAAAACGATATCTTACCTATGTCTTGAGGTGGCTCTTATTGATGAACCGGAGCAGCCAACACACGGCTTGTCAACAAGATATTGCGATGTCAGCAGCTTCATAGGATGCCTGACAACGATCATCCTTTCCATGGAGGCCACCACCGGCTCTGAATTTTTTATACAGTGTCACCGAAATCTAATCTAATACGTCACCGATGTGACATTTCGGCGACACTGTATAAAACACTCTTACTTAAAAAAGTATTTTATGCAGTGTACCAAAACGTCACAATAGCGACGGTGGATATGTATGGTGGAGTTTGAAAGGGAACAACTTGATATCCCTAAATGTAAATAAGGATTTATGTTAGTTCTGACACTACTAGACAGAACGAACAATTTAACACAATAATATGAAGTATACAGTAGTATATAGTGTGTACTGACCTGTGTATATAATTGGAGGCCATTATGGGAAAGTCAACAAACACTACTCTCTTGAGTAATGTTCATTGTTTTTTCTGTGTCTCCGACTTTTTTATGCAGTGTCACCGAAATAGACTCCTGTTTTCACATGGACTAGTTAGCTAAACTACAACTAGTTGCAAGTGCACAATAGGCAAGTTAACTACATCAAGAAATGATCTAGATAGAACTACCGGATGTGAACTGAACTACTATCAACAAGTTAGCGAAACTACAACCGGTTGCAAGTGCACAATAGGCAAGTTAACTACATCAAGAAATGATCTAGATAGAACTACCGGATGTGAACTGAACTACTTTCAACAAGTTAGCTAAACTACAACTAGTTGCAAGTGCACAATAGGCAAGTTAACTACATCAAGAAATGATCTAGATAGAACTACCGGATGTGAACTGAACTACTATCAACAAGCAAGCTAAACTACAACTAGTTGCAAGTGCATAATAGGCAAGTTAACTACATCAAGAAATGATCTAGATAGAACTACCGGATGTGGATCTGATACCTTCCTCATGTCGCCGTTGGATCGATCTAGCAGATCCGGAAGTGGTGGAGGCAGAGGAAGCGGACAGAGCGACGACCTCGCCGTGTCGGGCGAGATGGCGAAGACCTCGCCGTGTCGGGGGAGATGGCGAAGACCTCGCCGTGTCGGGGGAGATGGCGAAGACCTCGCCGTGTCGGGGAGATGGAGAAGACCTCTCCGTGATAGCCGTCGTCTGGGGGAGACGGCGCCGCCACGGCGCCGGCGATGGCCGCAACGCCAGGAGCCGCCGCCACGAACAGATCTAGCATACTGGGACAGAGTGAGGAAACGAGTGTTAGGTTTTGCTCTGTACGCCCATATATATAGGTAAAACATAGGAAACGGTTCTTTAGAAGGACCGTTTCCTTTGTGTTTCTTCCACTGAGGTGTGGGACCTACGCGCCCACTCTGTGGAATTTCTTCTACTCTCTGGAATAATATTTTCCTAAGCTCTACTATATGGAGAAAACCACTTATAGGATACTTATATTAATATTAGTGATTACTACATTACATACGCAGTACATATTAATAATAATAAAGTAAATTACAGTTGGAGAACTTATAGAACTACTACTAGCTACTTCTTGTTTTTCTTGCGCCCTGCTTCCGTGCAATCCTCGTCCTTCTCACGGCCTCGCTTATTGTGGCCATTGGAGGTGGTGGCGGCGGCGGCGGCAGCATATCGGAGACGGTGGCGGCGGCTTTCTTCTCCGTCGCCGGGGCTCCCTTCTTCGGGACCGGCGCCTCCGCCTCGTCCTCCTCGTCGTCCTCCTCCTCCTCCTCCTCCTTCTCCTCTTCGGTTGACTCGTCATCAGAATCAACCTTCGGCGGGCCCAGCATCAAGGTGGGATCATGGAAGTTGGCGTATTCGTCGTCGCTCGTCTCCGGCGTCGGTCCTTCAACGGATTCGCCGCTGACGGGGGGACTGTCCCGCGGCGACTCAGTGTGCTCCTGTGTGTCGTTGCTGCGAGGCATCTTCGCTAATCAGTAGGAGGGAGCGAGCGAGCGAGAGAGAGAGAGAGAGCAGATTCTGTGGCGTCTTGAACTAGCAAGGATTGGGGTTTTCAAGGAGTAGTGGGCGGTGCCACTACGCCATGGCATTTACTCGCCTCGCTTCGAATTCCAAGAAGATGGAACGTGTCCACATTGGAAACGGACACCCAAAAGTCTCCGTTGCTATAGAGGCACATATCGGAAACGGAGCCAGAACTAAGACCGTTGCCAATACTATGGGTAACGGAGTTAATACTTTCTCCGTTACCTATGTTGACGGGCCAGCCACGGCCCAGGTCAGGTTTGTACGCACTGGCCGCGCGGAAAGCGCGATTCTCCGTCGCCTAACGCCTGCCGTTTCCATAGAGGGGTATCCGATGTGTCGTTCTGTACTAGTGCCTGGATAAGGAAGGATCTAGAAGACCTGGAGGCGGTGCATGTCACGGAGTCCAAGACTTGGAGATCACGAAGATGTGAAGAGATAGATTAGAACTCCGAGTACGGGTAGAACCCGGCCTTACCTTGTAAGAGACCAGGAGACCCGTCATCTATATAAGCAGGCTCCTAGGTCATAGTTGGACAAGCTTTTTGATATCACCCAAGTCCCACGAGAGAGAAACCACACTACCAAGCGAACCTTGTAACCCTAATCGAGATCCGGCTCTGTTGTCGTAGCCGGGTCATCGAGATTGAGATCAATAACAACATAGCAGAAAGTAGGTGTTTATCTCTTATGGAGAGGCCGAACCTGAGTAAACCCTTTGTCCCTGTCGAGCTAAACCGTCTCCCAGACACTAGTTTCGCCTGGCCCTCAACTCAAAGTTACCCTATGGTAACATCTGCCGTGATAACCCCACGACAGTAGGGTTGTCGAGCGAAGACCAGGTTATGTGTCATTTTTAGAAAAACACCTTTTTACTTTCTTTCAAGTCCAAACCCCTACTCAGGCAAGGGTGTTGGTAATATTCACTTCCTTTGTTTTTCCAAAAACAACACAAGGGTGTCCATTCTAAATTTTTATCTTTCTTACACTAGTATCTATAGTGGTTGGGTTGGGGGTGTCCTACAGTTTGTACTAAGGGTCTGGAATATACCAGAGTATAGGGTGTATATATAACTAGACAGGTAATAATGTAATAGTTTTCAAATCACAGGTAAAACAAAATAAGTATAGTATAGTAGTAGCAAGCTTTTGATATGGCTTGCCTTGCTCAATGGTTTGCCCTGGGTCTTGATGATCAATATAACCTCCAGAAATACCCTCAGCTTCTATTCCTTCCTCGTGATTTTCTAGCTCGCGTAAACGGAAAGAACACAATCAATCATACAGCAAAGCATACCACAAGTGACAAACACATCTAGCAAACAACAAGCAAGCAAGGTATAGAACTATTATCTAGCAAAGCACAACATAATTGTTTTACTGACATTAAAATTAATGTAGGGATTTAAGCAACTATTTGGAGATTTACCACTAATTTGCAAGGCTAAGCACAATTAACACACTTACACGATCAGAGGCTAACTTTCAGTTAAAAGTGGTTATTTTAGCTCATAATCATGATTAAGCACACAAGTATGATTAAACAATTGTTTGGAACTTTAAACACTATCAAACAGCACATGCTTTAATTAAAACAAGCTTAATAAAAAAACACTAACAGTACTAACATATTATAAACAACAATATTTAGTGAGCTACAGTACCAAAGCATTGCACAACCAATATTATCAACAATTTTATAAAGGAACAAATAAATTATCTTATTGTTTTACTAGGCATAAACATCCTTTTTAGTGATTATTACGTCTAGGCTGTTCTGTTGATCTAAAAATCATGCAAAGTTGGATTTAGGTTCTCTATTAGTATTAGAAGATAACCTAATTGGATTCAATCCAAAAATTTATTCACAGAAAATATGATAAATGCTTAAAGACCCTACTGGCCTAAACTACAAACACATACCATTTTAAAATTTCTGCTGAAAGCTACTGTAATGAGCTTTCCAAAACAATTGAATTCATCATTTTTGGATTCATAAAACTCAAGTTAAAATTAGTTCTTTGATTCAGAACAGTGGCAGTACAGTAATTATCATGCTCAAACAGATTAATATTTTCCAGATCTGTAAGTTGGACAGGGTTCTAAACTTGTTGCTTTACTGCTGTGATTTTTAGTTTGGTCAATTTTCATGTTTAACTATTTTATTTCGATTTAAACCAACAGGACATAAACAGATCTACACAGAAAATAATAAAATCTCGGGAAAAACATGTAAATGGGCCAGATCCGCTACGGCGTACGGCCCAGCAGCAAGATTAGGCCCGCGCGGCTGCGCGCGAAACAAAGAGGTACGCTGCCGTCAGATCCGATCTGGAGGCCCGGGATTAGATCTAGCTGGTTCAAATGACAGCCGTGGATCTGCAGATCGACGGCTGTTGTTCGTCTTCTTCCTTAGGACGCACAGAACGCATGTAAACCCTAGCTATGGAGGCCGAGCTTGATTAGCTCACCTAAGGGCGGCGAGCGGCGAATGCGTGGATTCGTAGTTGATGCGGGAGATCGGGGAAGTGCTTGGTTTGAAGAAGAACCCACGTAGCAGCTCCAATCTACGACAAACTCGAGTGTGTCCTTCTCGGGTCCGGCATGGCCTCGTCGATCTGTGCATGCGCAAGAGGAAAAAGGAGATGTCAGAGAGGTGCTCCACAAGCAGAGTGCACGAGAGAGCCACAAATGGCGGAGAAAGAGGCAAGGAATCGACGACAACCCCCTCAGCAAGTTGCGGTGGTCGATGGCGAGTTCATGCCTCTCCTTGCTCACAGAGAGTGTGTCGATGTCTCGAGGGAAGGGGTTCCCCGTGAAGCCGGCGCATGGGACCCCGCTTCCCCCCGCGGAACCATCGGGGCACTCTCCGCCACCAGGGAGGAGGGGGCATCTCGGAAGCCGGGACCACCCTGGCGCCCGCACTAGTAGGGAAAAGCTTATTAGTGGCGCACCAAAATATGCTATCAGTGGCGCACTAGTGGTGCGCCACTAAACTTGCGCTGGTGCGCCACTGGTAACACTTATCAGTGGTGCGCCACTGGTAATTTGAAAGGTGCGCCACAGGTAATATGCACAGTGCGCCACAGATAATTCCTTGGTGCGCCACTGGTATAGTTTTGCAATTTTTTTTAAAAAATGCATCGTATTTCGTATTTGCACAGGTATATATGTTGTACAGGTATACAGTACACATGCAGTAAATAGTTTTTGAATAACATGATGAATGCACCGTATTTCAACGGAGATGATTGCATAAATCCGATCACACTTAAACAAGGAGTTAGGAGCACATGTTGTATTGTCAACAACACACTACAAGTACTTATTTGGCGTCGATACTAACAGTTAACTTATTGGAACTACGACTGCCAACTCAAATAGCGTCATCCTCGAGATGATCACTCGGGTGGTCGGGGTGCTTGTACATGAAGTAGATCTCCTCGGTACCCTCGTCGAGGTAGAAGTTGCACCTCTCGGCAGGTTGCATCTGATAGCGATGAACAAGTGCTGTCCAAACCGCGCCTTCGAAGTATGTCTCGTTCGCCATGTTGGTGCACTGAACCTTGAACTCCCTAGTAGGCACGGTCAATTGGGCCAAGGTGACCTCAAATGTCTTCTGCTCGGTAATGGCAACTCCCTGATGCTCCAAGAAGAAAGATCTAGCTCTGCATGGGATGTTCTGAGAAAAAACAACAAGTAAACATTGGCACATGGAATTATTGATATGTTACAACTATCACAACAAAAGTAGGCTAGAGACATGACGAACATAACATTGTAGTCTCAACATCCGCTGGCAGAACTACCACAAACATCTTGTTCTTACACCCAACGTAGCCACAATCCTCACACGGATTCATTTTCTGCATATTATACATGATATCACAGCTTAATAAAACATAAAATAGAATAAACCATAAAACGATGTAAACATATTAGCTAAACATAACATATATAGACAAGTAGCACAATAATACATAGGTAGCATGCATGCATCATAAGTCTAGCAGTACGACAGGTAGCATAATAAGTCTAGTACGACACGACAGGACATCTGATAGACATCCTAAACTCCACTCGCGCCGGTGTCAGTGACGTCGTCGTCCAAGCGGTCCCACCAAGAGGACGTGCTGCTAGAGTCCTCCTGCTGCTGTGTGCCGGAGGGGCCGGCCTCGCCATGCCCGCGCTGCTGCCGGCTCTCGCTGAGGACCTGGTACTGGACCGCCATCACCTCGGGATCAAGGAGGAGATCCTTGACCAAGGGGTCAGCCTCCTCGCGCTGGTGGCGCGCCCTGAGCAGCCTCTCTGCCTGTAGGTGCTCCCTCTCCTCGGCCCTCATCGCGATCCTCATGCCATCTGGCGCTAACTTATGCGCCACGCGCCGCTCATCCTCAAAGTTGAGGATCGCTCGAGCCCCAAAGTGCTGGACCGCCGTGCAGTCATAGGCGCGGGCCGCCTGCCACGGGTACCTGAAAGTGCCAAGCTGGATCTTCCTGCGATCCACTGTGATCTGAGCTCCTCAAGTCGGGATCTTCGTGGCTTTGCGGTGAACACCACGAAACTTAGGCTCCGGCTCCGACATGATGCTAAGTAGTTAAGTAAAAGCATTTGATATAGGGGTTAGTCATATATGAAATGAATATATGTAAACAATATGTAAAAATGGCGAGCTAATATGTAAACAATATGTAAATATCAGGTTTGAGTTTGACATTGATTAAATCAACCAAACAAACCCCACAAGTTAACTAGATAGACACATCATTGGAAAAATAAAGGAACAAGCCAGCAAGAGCATGTATAAGTGTTAGTCGAGATCAACAAGGCTGGAGGGCCATCAGCCTTAATTCTTTAGTAGATATGCATGGGTCAGGTTTTAGTACACCATACAAAATTCATCCTCTGTTTCCAACTTTAAAAATTCCAAGTGAGAAGTCAGTTCTTGTCCATTTGCCATAACCGGGACTATAAACGAGATGATGTGCGGCGGACGCCGGCGACGGCGGAGGCGGACGCCGACGGCGACGGGAGGGGAGGGGAGGAGAGGGGAAGAGCACGAGGTACCTGCTGGAGAGGAGGACGGGGGGTCGTCGCCGTCGCCTGGGTCGCCGGGTGACGAGCGGTAGGGGCCGGATGTGGCGAGCTCCGGCGGTGGAATGGACGGATCCGGTGGTGGGCCACCGGGATCCGGCGGCGGGGCGGGTGGAAGGCGGCGGCGGTGGCTGGGGTGGACGGCGGCGGCGGGGGTGGGCGGGCGGGCGAGCGTGGAGAAGGAGAAGGAGAGGCGCGGGGAACGGCCGAACGGGTGCGGGTACGTGGTCCTATTTTCCTCTTCTGTTGACCTTTTTTTTACGCGTTTTACGCGGAAGCCCCTCTGTTTTTTGAAATTTGCAATTTAGTCCTTTTACCTGTAAAGTTTAGGGATGTTCCGCTATTTGCAGTGAGTGCAGGACGCCTTTTATAAAATGGCACGCTGGCCAGCCCGCCCGAGATCTGTTGACCTGCTGGGGGAGAGGAAAGGGAGTGGCAATTGTCTGTAAATTCCACGAAGGACATCTCCAATTTCCGAAAACGTGAGAGGGCGGCGCGGGGAGAGCGGATCGCGAGGGGGCGGCGGCGTCGTGCTGTGTGAGTTTAGGGATAAGTGGTGTGTGTGGTGTGTGTGAGGGGATAAGTTTTTTTTTTTAGACTCCTCGATCTGTGTTACAGCTGTTCAAACAATTTAAATCGCTGCGTTTTTTAGACTACGGAGTTAAAATGAAAATTTATGGCAAAATACAAAAATATTCAAACAATTTAAATCGCTGCGTATTTAAAATTCACTTGCTCCAATTTAATTTGGCTAAATTTATGAAAAAATACAAACTAAAAGATGCCTACAAACTACAAAATTCACTTGCTCCGACGCGACAAAATTCTACTCTATATGAAGAAAAACAATTTAATTTTGCCAAAATTTAAAAATACGAAAAGAAAAACACTTGCTCCAATTTTATGGACAATTAGATGGAGTTGAATTTCACAAAACAAGCTCCAATTTCGCACTCATTATGAATTTAAATTACAAATTGATAAACAAACATAAACATTTTTAAAACTTCCAACTTACTTAAAGATTGGACATACTCTAAAATATATCAGAATTTTTTCTTTTCAGAAACAATTTAAGAAACTGTTAAACCTTCCGGCATGTGGGCCTACCCTATTTAAGCAGATTAGAAACAAAAATTGTAAACGTAAGCTTCTTTCTTTCAAGTATCAAAACATTTATTGAACATGCGTAACATTTCCAAAATTAAAGTTTCTTCCCCAAGTATTCACAAATATGACAAATATATGAACACTAACACAAAGGGGAAAAAAAACCTCATACTATTCTGCATTTGATCAAAATTCAAGTTATCAAAATTAAAGTTAAAAAAAAAACTTACCTGTGGCGCACCAGGGAGTGGTGCGCCACAGATAAAAAATTTACCAGTGGCGCACAAGTGGCTGGTGCGCCACTGGTACTCTCTCTCCTCCACCTCGAAATTTTTCAAGTTTATCTGGAACTTACCTGTGGCGCACCAAGTTTACGGTGCGCCACTGCTAAAAATTTACCAGTGGCGCACTGCAATCTGGTGCGCCACTGGTATTTTTTTTCAAAATCCAGGAAACCTGGTGAGAGACTATCAGTGGCGCACAAGTGGCTGGTGCGCCACTGATAGCATCTCACGTATAAGCTTTTCCCTACTAGTGCCGGGAGCCGCCCGGGGATACACTTCCCCCCCGAGGTGGTCAGAGGTCAGGCGACGTGGCAAGAGATTCCTGCGTCGCTGCCCGGAAGGGTAGCTTCGCACGGAAGAAAGCACCGCGGACGTCACGGACAGGACCCGTCACTCCCGCGACGGAAGCATAGCTCTGAGCACGATGGGACCTACCACGCCGTCCCATCGCGGGCAGGGACTGAGCGTATCGCGATGACCAGATCTGGGACAGCCCTAGACGGGCCATCACATCCGGATCAGTTGGGGGAACGGCATGGAGGCCAGCACAGCGGCAGCGGTGACACGGAGTCGGCCGGCAACCGCCACCTGGACTGCGGCACGACGCGTGCCCCAACCGGGTGGCCGGCCCTTCAGCTCGACCCCTGTGGTGACCCCTTGGAGTATAAAAGGAGGCCCTGGGTCGGAGGAAGGGGGGAGGGCAGACCATAGCCAGCAGTTCTTCTCAGTTTAGACACCTAGCTCGGGGGCTCGACGAACCCACCTCGGAGACCTTCCCGAGGTGGATCTCGGAAAGCTCCCAAGTGTAGACGAGAAGGCTGTGAGCAACACATTGTACTTCACCACTCATCATCAATCAAGCCAGACAAGCAGGACGTAGGGCTTTACGCGGCGACGCGGCCTGAACCTGGATAAAATCTCTTGTGTTCGTGCTCGTTTTCGGAAACTGACTTCGAAGCACCTCGCGCCCTTCCACCGAACAAACAGGGGGTGATGGCCACTCCCGGTGTCCATGTTTCGGAACACGACATCTGGCGCGCCAGGTAGGGGGTGCCCGTGCTTCGTCGTCAAGACCCCAACCTCCGCCAACGACAGCTGAGCCGCGGGAGCGCCAGGCCCCGATGGCAACGGGACCAAGTTCCGCTACGGCGGCGCACAAGCACGCCCGAGGGGAACTTCACTTTGTCGCGCAAGAACCAGGGGAGATGCTCCGACATTAGACCCGACGGTTCCGTCATGCCTTGAGCTTCTGTCCTGCCGCCATCCAGGCTTACCGCCGGAATGTGCGCGACGTTCGCATCCTGGAGAAACTCGGCTACCGCGACATCGGGTGCTAGGAGGAGCTATATACCCAAGCGGATAAGTGCGCAAAGATGGAGGAGGGGTGGAGGGCCCCAGATCTCACCACGGGGACAACGGCACCATCACGGGAGAACCCGCGGAAACGCGGGCATCCGCCGAGCCCCGTCGCCGAGGGCCCAGGCCCAACGGCGGCGCCGGGGGCGTGGTGCCCCGTCCACGAGGTTCATTCCCATGATGCGCGGGACTGCAGGTCCGTGCGCGGCCTCGCTGCGTCCCACGGGAGGCGGCGTGCCGCGCGCGAGGCCGGTCCCAACTTTGGAAGCTGCTTCATCTGTGGAGAACTGGGGCACCACGCCCGAGACTGCCCGGATCGTCCCAACAGAAAGGCGGATCCGGGCGGCATGGACCAGCAAGCACCCCGGAAGAAGGAGAAAGATGGAGCCCGATCCGGCGCTCCACGGGCAACCCCAAAGCTACGTGAGGAAGTCAAGGGAACCGGCACAAGGAGGAGACTGGAGACTTATGATCCAGAAGCCACGCATATGCCCGGGGGCTGGCTCACCATGAGACCCACGCCCGCGGGGATCACCCACCAAAGAAGGCCTTAAGTAGTCAATATCAGTAGGGAGGCGCGCGCCTTCAACAACCAACTACAACTCATCGAAGTACGGCGACCGCTCCCCCTTCCACCGTTCCGAGACGACGGGGAGGACCCTCCCTCGCCGCTGAAGTAAGGGACCACATCAATCACTGGAGCCATCGGAGGAGGAAACCCCGAGGAACTGATCATTGGCATGGCCCGGATCTCCCTCCGACCACACATGGAGGCACCCCGCCCAATAGGAATATGCTCCTCGCACGTGACAACCCCGGGCAAAGCTCCCTGGCCAACGCTCCGCCGCGCCAGGCAACCGAGGTATAGCTCACGCTATCGACATCTCGGATATCGAAGGGAAAGAGGCAAGAACGGCGGACGGGAATCCCCCGACCGCCCAAAAGAGCCCCCCCCCCCCCCCCCGAGATGGCCGGACAGGACCTCGGGGAGCAGGGGGAGCGGCAAGCGCCCCTTCCCCTACCTCCCCACGGAGAAGGCGACGGAGCCACAACCCGACGGGATGAAGACACTCAGGGCGGAGAGTTAGTGGCGCCGGAGGCGCCTCCGGCCCATGCCCCTCCCTCCTAAAACCCACGCGGGTGAAAAACGGAGGCATTCGGACCATGAGATCACGCGTGCCTCCGAAGTAAGGCGCCACCGGCCCATGCCACTCCCTCCTAAAACCCACGCGGGTGAAAAACGGAGGCATTCGGACCATGAGATCATGCGTGCCTCCGAAGTACCCCGTCGTTCGACCAGGTCTAGGTTCGCCGGGTCAAATCAGCTCGCGTCAACTTCATTCCCCAGAATGGAGGGAAGGGGGAAGAAAGGGTGCCCCGGATACCCCGGATACAAGATCCCGCGATGGAACGGGACGGTAGATGTACCGGACCGTTCTTTATCCCGTGATGGATCGAAGGCAGCATGGTCATTTAATTCGGATCAGAAGTGGGCCGATGTTCTGTTTTTACTACAGTAGAAAATGGCTCAAGGGAACCATGCATACGAATCTTGATGAGATTGTAGGGATATAGGGAGCAACTGTGCTCGGGAGCCAAAGTGCATTTTCACACGTAACTGCAGAGCAATTCTTACATAATGTGATCACTACGAACATTCTTACATAATGGGATCACTACGAATAGCGGAAACTGATGTGTCACTATCCTTCGACGCCGAAGCAATCAAGGGAGATTGTTCAGCATCATATACTTCTTCAGCCTTCTTGACGTAGGAGGCCAAACGTCTTTGAGTCTCGGCCTTATGTTCATAGACGAACACGGTTTCATCATAAAGCCTCAAAATAGATTCCTTAATGATCCCACTATCTTCATATTTAGGTGCATCAATGACAAACTTTGATAGCTCATCTGGTGAAAACATCTGAAATAAACAGACTTCAGCTACTAAATTGAATGACAAGTTTGCATCAAATGCATACAACATATTCCAAAATGTTAGAGTTTACCTCGTGGGGATTGCCAAAAACGATTTTGTCCTTAGGGTAACATACCATCTTCAGAGCTGTTGCAAGCTTTAGTATGTTCCAACCCCGAGAATCAATGGAGGACACCTCCTTAAGGAAGGCACTAGCAATGAGCCAACTGTTATAATGTTTCTTCAAACAACAATCACAATCATACAAGATGCATGCTGTCTCAATGATGCAGTCGTTTACCTGGATACAAAAAGCAGTGCTGTGTCAGTGATAAAGCAATGAGGCGAAACGGTTGCAGTGAAAACTCTGGTCAGCAACAAAGAGCACAACCTCGCAGAAAGTGTGTGCATCACCAGTGAGCAATAAAGCAGGAAGCAATTCCATATCAGACATACAAGAAGGTAAAGTGGTGACCTCACCATCTCCGATTTGACATCAAAGCCATTACGATGTAGGAGCATTTTCAGCCCTTGACTCGTATGGAGACTGTCCTCATAAGCTAGCTTTGATTTTTCTTCAGGCACTGCACTATGCATGAGATATCTCAGGCAGCTCATCAGCTCCATCACAGGTTCATCACACAGGCAGGTTATGCCCTGAAAAAAGCCACAAGCAAAAATGGTGCTCAGAAGTGTTTAGACATAAGTTAAAAAAAGGTGAGATTACACTTACCAATCTTGCTTCAATTACTGATTTATATTCAGGCTTTCCGACAGCCAGCATCTGCCCGGGTCGGCACCACTTCAAGAGCATGTTAGTAAGCTGATTGTTAATAAGACCAGTATCAACGTTAATGGCATCAGACTTTTCCTTAAAAACTTGAAAGTCCTTTCGCCAAATTACCTGATAAGAAATGAACAAGGACAAGCTCGTCAAACAGGAGAGACAAAAACGAGTCAATCATCATTTAGTGTCTCTCAATCATGCCTAAATCTCAAATCTCAATCGTAAAGAAATTTATGGGCCTGGTTGGTTGGTGTACCAAGGTTGCCACCATTTGCCACACTTTTTAGGCAAAATATGCATGAACTTTTTAGCCAAAATATGCATGAACTTTAAAGAATCAAAATTGATGACACACTTTGCAGCACCTAAATTGCAGGAAAGGAATCTTCCCACGTACGGCTGCAAACCAAACAGGCCTAACTTGCGGTGCGCAATGGGTTAGCATACCAACCAAACAGATGCCCCGTTTATGTCCCCGAGTGTCTGGAATTTTCAAGTCCAATTCAAAATGAACTCATGTGCTGACGTAATGCAATGTATTTTGAACCATGATGGTGTTCTTTGGTGGTAGTACCAAGCCTGGGCTCAGTCAAGAAGTTACTGAAATGTATATTGAAAATAGTCTAGGGGTTTTGTTGGGAAGTCTGTGTCTGGGCTCAATCAAGAAGTTACTACTTAGTAAGGCCATCTACAATGCAAGGTGCTTAGAGAAGTGCTTAAAAAAATAGACCAAACAATTTTTTTAAGCAACAATGTTTTTTCTATAGGAGAGGTGCCTAGTTAAGCATCTACCTTGTATTAATAAGCACTAGTACTGAAGAAAAACTGGCTATTTTCTAGGCATCTCTCTAAGCACCTTGAATTGTACAGGCCCTAAGGTATCAGGTATGTATATGGCAGTAGCTCATGGCGGTGTTCTTATGTAGTAGTACAATGTCTGGGCTCCGTCAAGGGGTTACAAGTTGTGCATTTGAGCATGTCGATTAAACAAATGCGTTTGTGTTCATATTCCTCTCCATGAGGACAAATGTGATAAAAGTGGCAATCATGTATGATGCAAGTTCTGTTTATTTCGTGATAGGCAGTACAAAGATATTTCAATAAAAAAGAGGAAATGTGGAACTTACACGGTTTGCTCTATATTGCGTAACAAAGTTTGCCCATATGTTCTGCAGGAGACACAGAGAAACCATAAAAGTTAGGCTAATGACAAAGGCG
Organism: Poa pratensis; assembly: GCA_947311845.1. Taxonomy (NCBI): domain Eukaryota; kingdom Viridiplantae; phylum Streptophyta; class Magnoliopsida; order Poales; family Poaceae; genus Poa; species Poa pratensis. The sequence goes on along the minus strand of CAMZMU010000060.1, from coordinate 4,377,964 downwards.
ACAAGAGTAACTAAGCAACAGTAACAAAGTAATAAAGAGCAACGCAAGCACCTCCATGGCATCTGGTTCGTACAGGTTGACTCCATCAAAATAGAAAACTGCAAAGCCAGAGGGCGTCTCAAACAGTACCATTATCAGTCCATAATGCCCCAAGTTTGTAGCTGCCGATACACAAGTCAAGCAAACTCAAGAAAAGAAGGATTAAAAATAAATAAAACGTATGTGCACTAATAGTCCATTCATACATCAGGCATGAAGCCAGAAGTGGTGCCACTACCAAAGCCCATACCTTTTTGGGGATTGCCTATCTTCTACTAATTTGAACCTGGGTATAGGTGAAGGTAGGAGGGTAACACCCACTTAAGCTTTACCCATTCAATAGCAATCAAAGCAGCACTGTCTCGGTTCTTGCTTTTTCTCGTCACAAGTGGCAATCCCCCTCTCTTCGCAGATCAACAAGGAGGTCACGCCAGGCGAGTCCAAACCTCAGGCTCTCGCTCTACCCCTTCTGATTTTGTGTTAGTTGCTTCTGATTATTCTCTGGTAAAGGGATATTACTTCATGATATTCTAAGTACGTCACTGATTCTAGATTTACAGTGCACCAATTGAAAGTTGATTGTTAGATTGATACACTATGTTGAAGTGCCTGCCAGTGTCAAACAGGTTGCTACACCATGTATTGACTATCAGTGTTAAACCCAATTCCTATCTCAAGTTCGTAAATACATTGCGACAAACTATGAGGTCACATTACATCCTTGTCAAACACCCAATTTGTTTGTATGTAGTTTTATTTGAATTTGAATCAAGGAAAATTATGCTTGAAGGGGGAGAAAATTCATGTTGTCAAACAGCGAGTTTATGTAGTTTTATAGACCCAATTTGCTCATGTTGTCAAATAGATTCAATCTGTTCTATTATAATAGCCATCGTGGAAATAAAATGTCGTTGGCCCAGTGTTTTAGGATCGACTATGCTGGTCTGAAATAACCCCCGCGTCGGCTCCTCTGAGGCGGGCGCCGCCACCGAGGCGGGCCCGCCACCACCTCCCTACCTCCTCCACCCCCTCGCTGCCAGCCGGATGAAGAAGCTGGCGAGGCACAACCCAAGGCGACGGACGGCGGCGGCGGGGTACTGCTCTTCTAGCGATGCAGCTCGGCGGCGATTGGCGGCGCGGCTCGGCAGGAGGAGCGCGGCGGGAGGGGCGCAAGGTGCAAACGCTCGGCGCCGTTGCTGGAAGGGATGCACGGCCTATTAGGCCCGATGCTGGGGCATGCGTCGTTCTCTAGCTGGGCGCAGGGACGGATGCGGAGGCAAGGTGGCTATTGAGGCGTGGGCTGGCCACAGACATGTCTCTGCTTAGGCGGAGCGGGCGCAGCGGACATGGTTGCTGCCGTGGAGAGAGGTGCCGCGGCGGCAGCAGCTTGCGATGGAGCGACGGGGTCGCACGGTGCACAGCCCCGCGTGGTGCACAGTGGCGGCTAGTGGTGGGTGGCGTCCTATGCAACATTCTTATGCTCAGTGATTCAGTGATCTAGGTGCCTCGTGTAGTCAATGAACTACAAGCTCTCGATGGATGGGAAGAAGCTCCGATGAAAGCTTTGCCCAAATTTGGCTGGTGCCGGCAACAAACAGACGAGTATTTTTGCGACGCTTAACCTTTCTTCTTTTCTGACTTTCCTTCCTTTTATTCCATCAGCTAACAATGCTAAATCCGCCAAGATCCACTTAGAACGAGTGCCATCCCACGTACAATGGATAGTGCCGGACGACTCTGAACAAATCCTAACAACTACGACCTGGCCACAGCGTGAACCCAACACACTTCTGGCCCATGCAATGTAACAACAAATCACCTTCCGAGACTAAGACTCTAGTAGAAATAAATCTAACGTGAAATCAAAGGGAAAACAATCTAAACAGATCATGTAACAAAATTAGTTCGAACTCTTTGGAGCAAACCACCGCAACCTTGACCATAATGTAATCCAAACAAGATCTTATGTGGATGGGATTAGAGTAGTGAAAGGGATTCAATCAGTGTGCGGATTTAAGACCATATTTGTATCCGCGTCTGTTTAGAAATATATGAAAACGGGAGTGGGAAAGGCGCTATCAAATCCGTTTCCTGCCCTATGTTCGGTTTGCTGAGTTTCGGAGGGGATTGAGATAGGGATTTCCCCTCTAATCCCCTCCAAACCACTTGGGGTGGGGGTTAACCGAAGGAGCCCTCACTGACCAAAAACATGCCCACGGGCTTTGAGGATATAATCAAAATTGGTTCGGTGAGCGGACAAATTAGTATGAGGAGGACGGCGTCGGGCGGTGACTCACCGATAGTGAACAACGAATTCCCAGCAAGCCGGCGTCGCTTTCCACCTCGTTTCCCTATCGAGGTTGACGTTGAATTCGCAGGAGGAGGAGGCCCGCGTTGCTTTCCACCTCTGTGCACCATCGAGGTTAACGTTGATTCCGCCGGAGAAGAACGCCGGCATCGTTGTCCGCCCCGTCGGCCCATCGAGATCTAATAGTGATTGTGGGAGGAGAGGTTTGCGGCGGCGTGGGGAATGAATTAGTCGAGCAGGTTTTAGCGGCGTGTGGATGGGTCCCGGGCTGGTTAGGCAGGCTGGGCCGTCCCTTGGGGCGGCTCCTCGTCGTATTGGGGCGTTCTAAGGATGAGTGCAACGGGCCGACGCATCCAGTCGCGCCGGTCCGTCCCTGTCCGTGAGGGGCAAAAACAAAGCCAACGGGACGATGCAAACGGACCGAGCTGCGCTTTTTGATCCGCCGCGTCCCTGGCCCAAATTTGAGCCACCGATGCGTCGGGGCGGACACGCGGCGGAGAGAAAACGCGTCCGCGCGCCCACGCGTAGTGTCCTCCCCTATCCCACCTGTCAGCCACCCGGCGCCGGTCAGCCTCCCCTGGCCCAGCCCTTTTTAATTCCAGGGGATAGGGACGGGCAGCCCCCACCCACCCACTTCACTTCCCCACGGCCGCTCCCTCTCCGGCGACCAAACCCCAAACCCTAGCCCTCCCACCGCCCAGCTCACCGCGATGCCGCTCCGGTGGTTCGGCAAGGCCAAGAACGACCACGAGGCGGGGTCCTCCTCTGGCCGCCGCCGCCTTCGAACTCCATCCCCTCCCGTCTTCTTCCCCTGAGCCGGCGCCGCTCCCGCCGTCTTCGAGCTCGCGCCGCCCGGCACGGAGGTGCGGAACCGCGTCTACGTGCGGAAAGAAGATTGCGAGTGGTACTGGAACCACGCCACTCCGCTGCCATGGCCAGATGTCAAGCTCCCCGAGCATTGGCATCTGAACCCGCAGCGGATCCCAGTGCCCCCGATGCCGGCGAGCGACCGGGCACGGGATCTGGAGATCGAGCGGCGCCGCCGCCGCCTCCCGGCCTCCGCCCGCAACGACCCCGCCTTCGCGGCCACTTCCTCCAACTGGGGGCAGTGGTTCGACGACGAGCACGACCTGCGGCGGCAGGCGCTCTACACGAGGGCTCCGACGCTGCCATCTGGGCGATGGTCATCGCCACCGCACACACGGCGAAGTAGAAGCCCGCGAAGGGCAAAATATTTAGTCTTTTTATATTTTTGTTTTAAAAATTATTATGTAAAATGGCCGTTTGTGGCCCACCTCCCCTATCTATCAATGAAAAAGGACCATATATGGCATGTTTAGTTGAAAAAAAAGGGGGGCGGACTCGATGCGTCGGGCTGTTGGGCGCAATGGCACAAATAGCGGATAGGGGCGGACTGGGCCTGTCCTTTTGCCGACGCAAACGGACCAAACGCGGACCAAACGCGCGTCCGTTTGCGTCGGCCCGTTAGAGTCATCCTAAGGGCTCGTAGAAGGGAAAAGCGGCAAATCCTATTTGACGACCAGGTCGGAGCGCAAGGCGTGTACCTGGTCAATGGCCACAAGTTTGGCCTTTTCTCCTTCAGGAAGGCCATCAGGTATGCCCTCCGGATGGCCCTCACCCTGGCTTCCTCCTGAGCGGATGGTGCAGTAATGGCCGCCAGACGGGCAAAGTCTTGGGCCACAGAGGAACGGGCTGCAACTTCTTCTCCAGCGGCTCGGGCCCCAGCTCCCCTGGGTGCCTCCGCTGCGCCTCGGAAGGCTGACTCCGCCGTCAACACATCAGAGAGGAACATCTCTGCCTCACCTCACATCATTCTGCGATCCAAGGATGGGCACGGAGAACAAGCAAGACGAGGAAGATGCGTCGAGGGAACTGGGGGCTGAGGGGCTTTTATAGGCCTCTTACTCCCCACCAACCCCTCGGCGGTGCGGCTTCCACAGTAATGGGAGCGCGTTTTCGTAAAAAGCCCGTTCCCGTTCACACAAGTACAACCCGGAGGCCAAGAAACTGAAGAAAAACGAACTCTTTAGTACATGGCAACATGTACAAGGAGGGACTTCTTTACAATAAAAGGATTGCCCCTTGCGGGCAAGGCACGTTGGCGCACATGGGAAGGCGCTACTTCCAGATGTACACCGGCGCCGCCGCGAAGCTCAAGGCCGAGGAGATCGGCGTCGAATCTCCTCAGCCAGATGAGGACGAAGTCTCCTCTTCCTTCACACCGGAAGAGCTCTCCTCGTCTTCATCCGCGTCCTCGAAGCTGACACAGCTGCTGCACTCGCTCTCCACGCAGCACTCAATGCGTCCTCTACCAATACCGAATATCTTCATGGTGAGCGTCGCGTCTCCATCGAACCGGAACACCAAGCATTGCCCCCGGGTCAAGGGCGCGCGCGGGAGAACGACTTCCACCCTTGACCCAGGAGCATGACATCGTCGACGGTGTACTCCGCCCAGACCCAGGAGGGGCCATTGGGACAACCCTCCACCTGCAGCCAGAAGCCGGAGGGTTTGATGTCCTCCATCGCGGCCGCAAAGGAGTCCGGCATGCGCAGCCGGCTGCGTAGTCGGCAATTCAGATCTATGACAAACTCAAATGCCGCGAAGCCAGTGAGGGCGGTGGTCCTTGGAGGAGGAGCATTGGAGCCGCGGCCTCCACGACCGTCGTGGCCTCGTTTCCCACGGCCTCGAGGAGCGGCTCGACTGCGACTAGAAGGGTTTTCCTCCGCCGTAGCTGATAAAGAACGACGGCGCCCAACTCCCCTCTTCGCCTTCACCATTGATGGTTTGGAGATGGATGAAGAAAGAGATGGATGAAGATTCAAAGGGCGCACCCCGCTTTTATAGCCTCACAGGTGCCTTCATTGGCGGTCTCCTCGCTCTCTCCGTTATCAGGAATCGAGGAGGCCGGTGCAGTTATTCCCCCGAGCGGAATAGCTCCAAGACCATCGGGCAGATCGATGGGACAGAACACAGAAGACTAGATGCCCGGGACCCACTTTGGCCTTTTTTTAGGGCATAGCCCCGGTGGCTGGAGCAAAAGCCGCCGGGACCATGCCCGGGGGTTACTGTCGCAACAGTGGAACATGGGGTCCCCCTAATGCTGCCAAAGTGGGTCCACCGCATGTGGGCCCAAGTTGAAGATGGACAAGGCCAAGACTCAAGGCAAGTTGGTGGTCGCCCCCCAACCTAATGAAGACCACGCAAGCTCTACATCAACCAAGGACCCTGGGTTTGGGGGACCTGCAGGGTCCCCTATACCCCCCGGGTAGGATGGAGATGTCCCCGAGAGCCCGAGTCCCCTGTAGGAGGCCGGGCTCCCACTCGGGTACCACTCCGTACGGCTGCGGATTAGGACTCCAGTGAACTCCGGAAGACACGAGGCGATCCTAGAAGACTGGGGAAGCAAGGCGGAAGAGGCGCGGGCAGGGGACAAGGCCCGTGGTGTTGTCAGCCCTTGTCCGCCCCGCTTTCCCTAAAGGTGGACCTAACCCATGGAGGATACTTGGAGGAGGAGAGGCCACGTCTCCTCCTAAAGCAGCCTAGGGGGTTCTTCCCGCCAAGACCCCCTCACGCTCCTCGCATGACCTTGTGGTATACCCTAGAGGAGGGAGGCCGAAGTGAAGAACAAGCATAGCACAAGCCAGAGCCAGGCTAGACTAGAGCTAGGAGGGTAGAGAAGGAAGGTGATCACCTCTGGGTCGGGATCTGTCCTTCGTCTACCTCTAGCTAGAACCCCTTCCGGGTACCCCATTCGGAGAACCATCATTGTAGCCACACTATGAAGATATCATCTATCCAGACATGCAGGAGTAGGGTTGTTAACCTCCGGGCGGCCTCAACCTGGGTAGATCGCCGTGTCTCCTTGCTTGCTTGCTTTGATCGTGGAGAGGAGAGCTCGACCGTGATCTTCCTCGAGAGACGTTTCCCAGCCTCCTTCGCGCCCTGATACGTCTCAAACATATCTATAATTTCTGATGTTCCATGTTGATATTATACCAATTGCTACATGTTTTATATACACTTCATAGCATTTTTATGCATTTTCTGGGACTAACCTATTAACAAGATGCCACAGTGCCAGTTCCTGTTTTCTGCTGTTTTTGTATTTCAGAAAAGTTGTTCTGGAAATATTCTCGGAATTGGACGAAACTTGGACAGGACCTCCTATTTTTCCAACACGTACACGGAGTCCAAAGGAGAGACGGAGGAGGGCCACGAGCCAGCCACACCATGTGGCGGCGCGGCTCCCCCTCCTGCCACGCCGTGGGATGGTGTGGGCCCCACGGGCGCCTCCAGCCGCCGCCCTTTCGCCTATTCATTCCTCCCGAGGGGAAAACCCTAAATACCCGAGCCTCCATCCACGAAAAGTTCCGTAGCCGCCGCCGTCGTCAACCCTATCTCGGGAGGGTTCTGAAGCTCTTCCCGGCACCCTGCCGGAGAGGGGAATCATCACCGGAGGGCTCTACATCACCATGCCCGCCTCCGGAGTGAGGCGTGAGTAGTTCATCCTTGGACTACGGGTCCATAGCAGTAGCTAGATGGTTGTCTCTCCACTTTATGCTATCATGTTTAGATCTTGTGAGCTAACTATCATGATCAAGATCATCTTATTGTAATGCTACATATTTGGTTTGCTGGGATCCGATGAATATTGAATACTAGGTCAAGTTGATTATCAATCTATCATATATGTTATTTATGATCTTGCATGCTTTCCGTTACTAGTAGATGCTTTGGCCAAATAGATGCTTGTAACTCCAAGAGTTAGTATTTATGCTAGATAGTGGGTTCATGCCTCCGGTAATCTGAGAGAGTGACAGCAACTTCTAAGATTGTGAATGTGTTGTTGCCACTACGGATAAAATAACCGATGCTTAGCTTGAGGGTACGTCCGTTAAGTCTAATGCATTTGTTTACTTTACGCACATTACTTAATACAATTATCTGTTGCTTGCAACTTAATACCAACGGGGAACTCGGACTACAACCTGAAGGTGGATTATTAGCCAAAGATGATGTTGGATAACGATCTAAGTATTTTGTCGTAATACCCACATGAATATCATAGTAATCATCATGTCATATATATGCATTGTCATGCGCTCAATATTTTGTCAATTGACCAGCTGTAATTTGTTTACCCATCATGTTAGTTATCTTTATGGAGAGACACCACTAGTGAACTGTGGACCCCGATCCATTCTTTTACACTGATAATACAACCAACTGCAATCATTGTTCCTTTTCATTCTCTGCAATTAAACACTATTTTCCACACCATACGTTTAATACTTTGTTTTCAGCAAGCCGGTGAGATTGACAACCTCACTGTTTCGTTGAGACAAAGTAGTTTGATTGTGTTGTGTGCATGTTCCACGTCAACTGCCGAACTCCCTACAGCAGCATATTTTCTGGCGCGTTGAGAACCTTCAGAAGTACTTCTACTCCTACTCGTTCGATATCCTTGGTTTCATACTGAGGGAAAACTTGCTGCTGCACTACTTCATACCTTCCTCTTGGGGTCTCCCAACGAACGTGTGTCATCACAGTAGTATCACGCCCCATACCGAATCTACAAAAGGTGGTATCGAATATACCCGGTGTCCGTCCTTCGAGACACGACACCATTCGAACCGGGACTAATGGTCCCATTATTCCCGGTTCCAATAATAGCCTGTACAAAAGGGCCGAACGGAAGGCCTTTTTTCTACTAGTGAATACTCACTGCTTGTACCTTCTTCCTTTTACGAATTGCCTTCCCTGTTATGTTGTGTGACATGCAGCCACGGGTTGGTTTCTTGCTGCTCCAACGGTGGGGTTTGTGCTTGACCTGGGCATGCATGGTCCTGTTATTTCAACCCTTGCACCCGCAATAGGGTCAGGTAGATGCAAGCTGCGTTTCGTCATGTTCGTGGTGAGGCACCAGCACCACACTCCTATTATGCAGATACTAGTTGAATGCCCGTGCTTTGCCACGGCATATTAATTTTTCCGGCCGTTGCACGATTAAACATGAAGTGTACATAAATATTCATGTATATTGTAGAGATAGCAATGTAGTAATTCAAATACATATATATGTCTCAAATGTGTTGGCAAGCATTACATTTTAAAACACTAATGATCAGCGAGAAAACAACTCAAAATGTGTTCCAACTACATCAATATGAAATGAGCATGGGGAAGACCCCTCTTCTGGAACTCTACCACATAGACGTACCCTTTTAGAGGGCCTAGGATATGCTTCTCGGTCAGCATCTCTTTCGTCGTCTCAAGTTTGGACGTGAACACTCGGGCCACGAGATCTGGTTGGTCATGCAGGGTTTGGCCTGGAAACAGCGCGTCTTGTATCTCGTGTCAGTTTGGGTTGCATGTCATCGTCAGGAAGATGCCAGGATTTGCCGTACTCGCCATCTACATAATAAAGGTACCAACATTAATTCTTTATACTAGTCATCAACCCGTGCATCCGCACGGGCAGTTTTTTTATCAACTTTTAACAAATTTAATGTAAAACAACTTCTAATTTGAATCCTAATTCTAAGTTTTGTATTTTAAATTTTAAGTATCCATGCAGGTGCCATAATATTTGAGAAATTCTTCAAAAATCTTAAATATCATGTGTAATCTTTATAAACATGTAATCATATCACCATGGTTGCTTCACAAAAAGTTAGATCCCTACTACACTTATCTCGTGCAGTATCAGTTTTTGAAGGAAAATAGAAGGCAGTCTACCTTAGATTGTCTTAGATTATTGATTTGTTACATTTACAAATTTACAGCCAGTGTTACAGCCTGGCAAGGTAAAGAAAAAAGAGGGAAACAAAAGAAAGCCATATACATGAGACAAACCCTGAAACTTTGTCCCATTACCGGAGATATTCATGCTGGTAGTGTCACCGGCCGTGTGGCCCAGAGCATCAGTTGGTCAGTGATTGTTAGAAGATTACTGGAACTGTAGCTGAAGAATGTAGTATTTCTATAGACATGAATGTTATAGTTATTAAAATGAGAAAATCATATCACGTACCTTACTGGGCTTTTCTACTTGCTTAGTGTTGACATTCACCAACTGTCCAGGAAATGTAGTGTTGCGTTTCTCAAATTGTTATGGGCGAACGTTTGACCTGTTTTATTGAATTAATGTCACCCAGTCATATATAGGAATAAAAAGGGTTAATACTAAATTAAAACGTCATATAATGTCGTGAAACAAACGGTGATCCACATAATTTAGTCATATTTTTTCACCGGATAACATTACAGTACCATGTCATGGAAACTCATATAAAATTTAGTGAATATTAACCCAAGCTTCTATGCTTTTCAATCCTAAGAATAAAACAACCTACTTAGAATATTTTTAATTATTACAATCCTACAAAAACGTTAAAATGATTTAATCAAAGAGGAATTAGCCATTTTTATAGTCAGTAGGTTCAGTAGGAAATGGCATGCAGTACCGAAAGATATATACTGTTGTCAGCTTAACCTAAGGCAAGCAAAAATGCATGTACACTAAGCAGATTTCGCATGGCAGCTCTCCATGCTAATGTAGAAGTACTGGCAGTCGTCGGGGATGGGGATACGTAAATCTAAGCCATGCAATATCAACAGAAACTACATGTACACTCAATACTAAATCATTGGATCTTTGGGTCAGTATTTTAAAGCGATGGTATAGAAAATATATAATAGGTAAAACAACTGGACATGTTTATTAAAATAATTCGAGTCACGGGCTAGATGTCAAGATATAAGAAGTGGTAACATTTATACATGTACCATGGAATACCTGGGTGATAGAGACTACCTAAATAGATTGATCAAACATGCTGCAGTAATCCGAATTGCACTTTACCAGCATAAGTAATATAGGACACACGGACACTATACAAAAGAACCAAGAAAATGCTTTGCATTACTGAGAACTATAAGGCATTCCTGCAGATAGTTTGGAAAAAAAAAACAATTTCTGACGACCAAATGGATTCTTATTCGTTGTAAATTGTAGAACGACAGTGATATGGGCATGGTATTAGTCCTTTCGTTGTGGACAGAGTGTCATCAATCCATGAAAATAGAAGGTATATAGATCCTGTTAGAAAAGTATATAGAGAGATTCGATCAGAAGCATTAACCGTGCAAGATGCATGCCACCATACAAAAAAACCGACTTATAAATCAGCATTTCCAGTTGAGGACTTTACGGACTCCAGAAATAGAAAAATGTAATAATTTGCACAACATGAGATTTTACCTGTGGTGCTGCGGATCATGTTTGCTAAAGAAGCTCCAAAAAGTGTGAGATCCATGAAAATTCATCCACTGGACATCCGAGAATTGTGCTTATTGTGCAGAACCGAAATTGTACGCATCCATCATCGCGTCTTGCCACCACGACTCAACTCGGCATGGAAGTGTGGGACCCATGAAAATTAATCCACTTGACAGTCGAGGATTGTGCTTGTTGTGCAGAACCGAAATTGTATCCATCCATCATCGTGTCTTGCCATCACAACGGCATGGATGATGCTGCGGAACGTGTGCTTAATTCAAACTCCCGGCTGCAAAAATTCAATCAGTGGCACACAAATATACAAATTAACGTGGTATCCATATACAATAGAAAAAATCTGCTGCGAAAGAAAACCTTAATTAACGATTTCACGTAGTGGATGGATGGGTAGTACGAATTCCTGCAGTCCGGCGTCCCTACTGGTCGGCACTCAAGATTGCATAAGGGCGGCCACGATAAGCTTCCAGGGATCCGCGGTGCAGGTGATATTGAATCAGAACACTTTTCCGTCAAAACCAATATTGAATCAGAACATGGATCAGATTGGAAAGGGAAGATCACTGTTTATGCAACCAATAGAAATCCTGGAAGCTCCGTATAAAAAAAAATCTGGACGACCAATCCCACAGGCTAGCTTTTTTCAATCCTATTTATCGAACCAAAAATTGCATTACAAACTTGAGCGTTTTCTGCAGGGACGTTCCTGCTAAAATAATGTAAGTTATTTCCAGGCTGTGTACACCTATCACATCCCTCAGTTGATAAACAATTGTGTTCCTTCTCAAATGTTCGTCAAGCAATATAATGGAGATCGCCGTATAATAAATCTTGTGAAATCATTACCATAAAAGGAAGATATAGTCATTCATTATGAACTGCAGCAAACAGAGACACTAATGCCAAAAGATTAATTAACAATATTTGTTTGTGTAAAGAATTAAGAAGCACACAAAAGAGGAAAAAAATATAGCAATCGTTTTAAACTTTTTGACCGAAATAAATTCTCCTTTGTGACATGGAAGAATGTATATATGGATCACGACCATTCAAATCTCAAAGCAAATATAGAGCTTTTGTAGAATAAAATTGTAGGTTAAAAGAGAAAAACCTGATGTGTCTGCATTCTATATGACATGAAGCACAGAAATTTGCGTCCAACAAAGTGGAGCCACAGGACACAGGGTGGTCATGGGTGATGTTTCAGAAGTACAACTAATAGAATTGCCTGTTTCAAGCATACAGAAAACAAAACTCCATATAAATTCTTCAAGCAATCAATCAAACAGTGAAATAATAAGATGGGATTAGGGATGAAGTAGGCTATTGTTCTGTACAGGAATAGGGACAGTGAGACTGTAGAGATCACGCAATTACCTAGTACCCTGAATCCCTGATTCCCTAATCATATCCAAACGGTACATGCTTTGCTAGCGTCAGTCAGCGCCAGATGCGCCTTACTGCCACCATGATCGATCTTCTCTTTTATGACCCAGCGCTGCTACCATGGCACCATCTCGTGTATCCACATGACCAACCTTCAGGATTCATGAATGCCAATACCATGGAACGATCTGATAGTCAACATGGTGAACCCATGTTGGAGACCACGGGCCTGATTTGTAGCACTTGAATTCATCCATGTTCAGATCAAGCATGCTCAGAAACTACGGAAGATGCAGCTTCCTCAGAAATTTGGTATACTGGCAGTTTGCGGACACTCGGAAATCACGGCAGGAAAGAAAGCTGCTGGCGTTGTATGGGAGAAGCCGAGGTGCCGGTGGAAAATTGGGCGACATTTAGGGTGTAGAAACACGGCGGCGCCGCTGATCGAGGAGAGTTTTGGATTGGGGCTGAGCTAACGATTCTGAAAATCGATCGGATGGGTAATTAGTTTAGATTTTGTTTCTCCTTTCATTAACGTCCATGGACTTCGTGCAGGTGGGACAATGGGCGAGGACTCTTCAGGTGTTTCATCCGATGGTTGTAGATTGTTAACTTGGAGATCGGACGGATAATTTGCTTTAACTTTTGAGGATTAACGTGGAGCCTCCGTTGGTGCCTCCAATTAGTAAATATAAGATTGTGGTTCTTGAACCAGTCACCTCAAGTAAAAAAAATCATGCGTATGCTTGTGAGAATAAAGTGAAGAATCAATACAACATGTGTGATGTAACGCAGATCTCTGATTCTATCAGAGAAAACTTTGGCCCGTACCAAATTGAAGAGCTCATCTCTGATTCTAGATACATACCTTTTTAGGGGCAAAAAAGGTAGGTGTCGAGCAAAAGTCAATCGTTTGGGTTTCGATCTTTTAGGACGTGGTCCTGACAAATATGATCTAATGTAAAATTCATAGTTTAATTCTGTATGGTCATGGGTCTAGAATAAATCTTATCAGATCATGTAGATGGACATCTAAACATAGAAGGATGTGGTTCAGTTCAACATTTAAGCAAACACATAATTTAGACAACACAAACCATTTTACAGTTAATCAACCACATAGTTTAATTTGTCATAAGATAACAAGGATCGTTAGTCTAAAACCAATATAACTATGATTAAGCATTTACGAAGATTCTGTACTGCCCTTGTCGTCGTATTGGCATTGTAGATAGGAGACGGGGGTCCTCTAGCCACGGGTGAACGTAGGGCAAGAAGGTGGACGTCGTCGAGGTCGGGATTGAACAAGGCAGTTTACCCAGCTTCGGATCTCGCTACGATGGCGAAACCCTACGTGCTGCTATAACTCACTATAATGGCAATCGCCTTGGTCAGGTTACAATGAGTACAGAATATGCCCTTGAGGCGTCCCTGGTCCGGCTTATATAGGCGGCCAAACGCAGGGCAACAAGGCCGTAATGTATCCGGCAAGTATACTGAGTCATAAACCTATCCGGCAAGTATGCCGCCTACCGCCTAAGTCTTGATGGCTTCTTGGGCTTCAGTCTTGGGCCTCCATCTTACCGGCATCCGCCTACCTTGAGTTGCCGGCTACCTGGGCCACCCGGCAGGAAAAGCCTTAACCACCACTGCGGGCCACCCTGGGCTAGCCGGATTTGCCATGTTGGTGATACCCCTAGTTGGTATAACCCCAACATTAGCCCCTGAAAGGGTTTAAGTTCTTCAGGCGCCGTCTTCTTTTGCCGATAACATCCATCTTGTTTGTGAGCGTCTGAAGAGCTTGAAGCATTCCACTTGTTACATCAGGCGGCGGTCCGACAAAAGTTGCCGGAGCAGAGCCGCCAACATGGGAAAGACGGCCTGACTGCTTGTCAGGAATCTTCCTCGTGTGGTCTTGTCAAACTGACAATTTCCGTCAAATGTTGACGGATGACGTCATGAGGTCTACGACAGTTTGAACCTCATGATGATCTCTCCACTACGCGCGGGAATCGAGGAGACAACCTCGCTGACACCGTTGCCACGACGTGCAAATCGCGGACACGTGGCAGAAATCTCTCCCTGCCTCATTTCCCGCACGAATCTCGGAACAGGGAAGATAAAAATCCCCAAATCTCACCGCACCGCCCCATTCGCATCCTTCTTCTCACAAACACCACCGCGCCCACACCTCGAGCTCCCTCTTGCGCATCACCCAACTCTGGCGAGCTTTTCTCTGAGCGTCTCACCCTCCCACATGGCGAGCACTGGCGAGCAGAGCCCAACTGCGGAGGCGGCGACGACGGCGGCAGCAGCAGCTGCCACGATTGGATCTGGTACAGCGGCGGCGGCGGTGGCGAGCACTATCGCCTCGTCTTCTTCGTCCCTCGCCACGGCCACGGGCGAGGCTCCACCTTCGTCTCCGGCGCCGGCCGCAACAACGGAGGCACCTTCCTCCCCCATTTTCGCGACCCCTCTGGCGTCGGCAGCGCCTGAGCCCACGGCCGATCCAGAGGTCGCCGCCGATGAAGACAGCGACGAAGAGGAAGAGGTAGCTGATCTTGGCTCCAGATATTGGCTTCCGTCATGTTTGACGGAAGCTTACACGAAGGAGCTGGAGGAAGGCGGCTTCCTGCCGCCAAAGACGGAGTGCCATTGGCGGATACCAGGGGAAGAAGCTGTCCCCGAGCCAGTTGACAGAGAGAGGGTCATTCTGACCTCCCATCTTCTGCGCGGTATGACTCTGCCGCCTTCCGCCTTCTTCTCCGCAGTCCTTGACCACTATGGGTTGCAGCCACACAATATCGCACCCAATAGTATCTTAGTTTTAGCCGGCTTCCAAGCCTTATTTGAAGGTTACTTAGGAATAGCTCCCACTGTAGAAGCCTTCAAATATTACTTCATCTGTCGCCGGCAAACTATTTCTGCCGGCGTCATGGCAACCTGCGGCAGTGTCACTTTCAACTGTCGCCAAGGTGACTGGTATCCAAAGATTCCCTACGTGGAGTCTGTAAAGAACTGGACCAGCATCTTCTTTTACTGCAAAGATATCCCGGCTCCCGGCAAGACGGTGGGAATTCCGCCTTTTGCCAACTCTCCACCAGCGCACCAAGCTCACTGGACGGAGAAGCCGGCCACCAACCTTCCGGAGGAACTCCGCCTAGCTTTTAGGCGGATCGAGTTTCTCACGAAGACCATGGTCCCTCCCCACCTTGACGGCGTCGACACCGTCATTTACTGGCTGTCAAGGCGGATCATGCCTTTGCGCCACCGCCCGCTCAAGATGTGTGAGTACAAAGCGGAGGAGTCTGACGGCGCACTTGACGAAAGTGCGCTACTTTACCGGCTGCGAGAACTCATCCAGCCGAGGCTAACCAAGGCGGCCGAAGGTGTCGCCATGTTTACACATAACAACCCAGCCCCAGAGGTGAGGCGGAACTTTCTTCACTTTCGGTTTTTCTTTCCTTGCTGGTATTGATACTAACTTGACTTTGATTATCCAGCTGAAGACCTTGATGGAGGAGGACTTGGCCCCCAACTACTACAACGCTGGTGCAAGGACCAGGAAGCGCAAGCTCACCTCCACCAAGGACCTGGAGAAGAAGAAGAAAGCTTCCGCCACCACTGAGGCGGAGGACGAAATTTTGGGGGAGAAGATCCCCACCAAGCGGTAAGCTACTGCGTACATGGTTTACTTTTGTTTTTGGTTCTTCCTCCGCTAACTTGTTTTCGTCTTCTTTCAGAGCCAGGCCCGCTATGCCCAAGCTGCGCGCCAACCTGAAGGCGGCAGCCGGCAGAACCAAACCGGTGAGATCTTCTCCGGCAACTGCACCGGCGACCCCTGCCACCAACATTCCCGCGGTTCTATGCCCGGGAACCTTTATGGCGGACAGGGTGAAAGTAACCGGCTCTGCGCAGGGCGCAGCAGAGAAGGCGGCAGGCAAGAAAGTTGCCGCCAGCACACCCCTACGATCGGCTGAAGCTACGGCTAATGATGCCGCTCGGATCATGGTCGTGAAGAAAGAGACGGCGGAGGCTGCCAAGGCTAAACTTGGCGGATCAACCTCACACCCCAACCCTGCAGCCGGCGGCGACACCATGGATGCCCGCCACACGCTGCAGACCATGTGCGATGGTACCAGAAACTGGTACAAGCACATGAGGGCGCTCCAAGACACACTCCAAGGACAGCTTGAGGTAAGACAATACATAGTTGCAGCCCCCGACTACTTTGTCGGCTGAAACATTGGTTTAGCCGGCGGAGTGGTCCGTTTACTATGACTTGCAAAACCTAACCCTGCTGTCCATGTTCTCGCAGGCTACTTTGGCCTCCAACCGCGAGCTCTTCGTTGCTGCGCGGATAGCAAGAACAGGGAGTGCCGGGAGCTCCAGCAAGAACTGGAGCTGAAAAATGCCCAGCTTGCAAGCTTTGAGGAAGCGCGCAAGAAGGATGAAGGTGAGAACTTCTTTGTCTTCTTCTCATCCGTCAAGTTTACCACGATTACTCCGACAAGTATTTTAGCCGGAGCTTGTCATTTTTTGTTGTTGTAGAATTGTTAAACACTGCGCAAGATGTTCTCAGGAACTCAGCTAACATGCAAGCATTGATGAACGAAGCTGCAGATCTTGCCCAGGAGGTCATGAAGCTGAAGGCGGATCACGCCAAGGAGCTGGAGGAGCGGGACATGAACCATGCCACTCAGGTGAGCAAGTTGACGGAACAGATAAAAAATCTGACCGACAATTTGGCCAAGGTGACGGAAACCTCTAAGCTCCAGCAAGAGAATCACTCCAAGGCTGTGCGACTAGCCGAGGAGACTCTTGCCAGCCACCTGGATGAGATCAATGCCGTCCACGACCATGTCCTTGGTAAAATTCTTTCCGTTCCCTTCTTGTTTGTTTTGAAATTCTTGCCGGCTCGTGCTTAACGTTTGAATTTTCTCTCCTTGTAGCCCCGGCAAACTTGAGTGACGCTGAGGACAACTCGCCCCGCCTTGCCCGCGTACTGAAAATTGGTGATATAATCACCGACATCATAAGCGCCGGGCAAGCTTTTGCCGCCAAGTTCTATCTGAGCGAAGGCAGCGATCCTGTTGTCCTGGAGGCGGTGCCAGAGCTGCTGAGGAAGGCGGCCGACGAGCGTGAGAGCATGCTGCGCTCTGCTGCCCGCGGCGCCGCCAAAGTTGCCCTCTCCCTTGCAAGGCCTGGTACGCCGAGGCGGACATGCATCAGGTGACAGAGTTCATGCCCACTGAGGATGAGAATGGCGATGCCATTGACTCCAAGCAAGTGATGGCCTCTGTCGCTGGCTACGCCACTCGAGTGGCCAACATGGTGGACCTCCGCGTCTTCTACAAGGAGTACCCGGACCCGCACCTTGCCGCAGGCGGAACTTCTCCAGTTGCCGGCGAGGATGCTGCAGGCGGCGAGGGGGAAGCTGAACAAGGCAGCCCCAAGGATGGCGGAGCCGGCTTGCAAGATGCCGGCGTCAGCCCCCAAGCCCCCGAGACAGCACCGACCAAGGCGGCAACTCCTTAGATTTATCCTGCGAACAAAGCAACAAGCGCAATGCGTTAATCTGTTGACGCATAAAAACTTGTTTATTCTATCTGGGTGTAAATAACTTTTGTTGGGCCAACTTTTTGCTACACTTGGCGGTTGTCTTATTTTAAGTGGCCCGCCTTAAAAATGTATCTGTGTTTGCATGCTTGACGTTTCATATGTTGGCGGAACCTCATCTCAGTTACTTCAGCTGTGCCAACCAGGTGCAATATGTAACATCCCAATTTTCACAAAAATTTAAAACTTTTCATTTGCATCATGCATCATGTCATTGCATCATTGTTTGCATTGTGATTGATTTCAAATTATAAAAATATAGAGAAATTGTCTCAAAAACAATATTTGCATTTTATCTGCAAATGCTTTTCAAACTTATTTCAAATTTTAAATAAAGTTTTTGAATATTTTATCCCCAATACATGCTAAACATGTGGGGCATGTTTATACAAAAGTATAGAATTTGGTTTGAGTGGATTTGGTTTTATAAATCAAAAGTTATTTGAATTTGTTTAAAAACAGAAAAGAAAAACAGTTTCTGGAAAAAATTGCGAAACGAGCTAATTGGGCCGAGCCCATCTTCTTTCTCTCGCGCCGCGCAGCACGTAGCAGGCCACCCCGGCCCAGCCCATCTCTCTCTCTTCCTCTCGCTGACGTGCGGGACCCACCTGTCATCCCCGTCCTTTCAACGTGATGAACACGGAGTCCTCACCGACGTAACCCTAACCAAATCCTAACCGAATCCGGCTTGATTCGCACGCAAGCGCACGCGTTTTTGCCCCCTATATAAACCCCACGACACCGCCGTCTTTTTGCCCCAAACAAATCGAGACGAGAGCCCCCAGGCTGCCCGCACGAGTCGCCGCCGTGCCGCCACTGCCGTCGACGACCTCGCCGTATTCCAGTGAGCCCTTGCGTGCATTGCCCCTCGCAACCCTCCCCTTCGCTTCGCCTCGACCGTGCGCACCTCCCTGACACCACGCCGTATTTTTCTCGCGCAGCAGATCGAGCAAACCATCATCGACCCGAAGCTCCAGCCGCCACACCAACTTCGGCGATCGATCTAGGAAGGAGAAGGACGCCCGCGACCACGCCATCAACGACATCGACTCCGCCTCGTCGCCCTAAACGCCGCGGTACGCCCCATGAACCGCAGTTAGGCCTAGATTAAATTCCGGCGAAGCTCCGGCCATGGCGCCACCGTAGAGATAGACTTCCGGCATGTTTCCGGCGGAGACGCCGCTCGTTTTGGTACAGTAGATCTAGGCCGTTGGATCGTTTTTGCACGGTGGAGATTAGATGCATCACGAAGCGGTATCAGCCAACCGGAGATCGCCACATCGTCAAGTTACCCACGAAGCCGCATCCGTCCACGTCCGTCCGCGCCGCAACCCGTCCGCGTCCACGTCGCCCGCGATCTGCAGAAGACCAGTCAACGGGGAGCTCCGCACCAATCAGAAGACGACACGTCGCCTGGGGACTTCAGCGTGAAGATTCTTTTGTTTTTCTTTATAGATTAGCCCCAGCGCATCACAGATTAGTCCCTGCGATTAAATCTATCATTAATTTTTATTCCTTTATCAGAAAATTATGAAATTTATATTTTTGGATAGCTACCGACGTGTAGAAACTTTTGGCATGGATAATTTTAGTGTTGTCGAATAAATTTTGTTTAATGTAAAAAGTGGCTTAATTAGTATTTAGAACACAACTTTAATTTAAAAATTGATATTTGATTAATTTCTTCTGTTATAAATTTTTATTTCTAAGTTCTGGCTGTAGGAATATTCTGTATTTTTTTTGTAAAAGAAATTTTCTACGTTTTGGTATTTAAATCATGGTTAAATGCTTTTAGGTGGTAATTTAATAATTAAAATTGATTAAATTTATCTTTCTTCATATATTCGGCCAATAAAAAGACTTAGTCATATTTTTGATCATCCTAGCTATAAAAGTACTTAGAAATATTCTGTCCTCCAAATAGAGTAACTTCTTCCTTAGAAAAATTTGATAATAAAATTTTGACAACACTTTTACTTAGAATTTTTCCTTAGAATTTTCAACACCTTAAAAGTGCTAAACCCTGTTCTTAGAAATTTTTAGCATCTAGAAAATTTAGTTGTTTCCTTAGAAAATATTCTAAGTACTTGCTATAACAAATGTTAGTCCTTATAAAAATTTGCCAACTATTGTTTTCATACCATTTTCCTTAGAAAATTTTAGCACTTCATATTTTGTTTACTTTCCTTAGAAATTTATTTGGACTTGATGTGTTAGCATTAGTCTTTAGTTAAATTTCGAACCAAGTGTTAGGACCTTGGTCCTTAGTCATTTTTGGACCATCTTGAATGTCTTGCTTTAACTTAGAATTATTTCATGGCATGGCATGCATGCATCTCTAGTCCTTAGAAATATTTTTGCACATCATGCATGACATATTTTCCTTAGAAGTTTTATGAAACTTGTTTGTTCATTATGTATTGTTTGTTGTGTTAGAATCTCCGGAGGGATACGAGGATTGTTGCAGCTGTTGTTGCTATTCTGCTTGTTGCCAAGGCAAGTGGCACACCCCTCATGAAATTTCCTAAGTATTTTTATATGCATTATTTAGTGTATTTCTTTATATGCATGTGTTGGATAGTATTATTGCTAGATGCTAAACCCACCATATCTTTACACTAGTTGTGTCTAGAACCCCTTTGATAACTTAGAAGATTATTTGATGCTATGCAAATGTGTTTTCCTTAAAGTTTAATTCTACTAAGTAATTTATCACCTGGGTGGACTTGGTTTTGAAAAGATGATGGAAAGGTTGAGTGTCATCTCTTAGGGGTGACCTCTAAGGGATGGTCACTTGTGGTTGCCACCCAGGGTATTAAAGGGACCAATGTTTTGTCTAAGTGAAGTTGTTACCGTGCAACCATTAGTCATATGGGCTCTGACTTGATGGATTAAGTTGCGTGGACTCGTCCCGTCTTGACAGGTGGTGGTAGATGGTTAGAATGGGAACGGGTCAAGGCGGCATGGGATGAGGAAAGGCTTCTGAAAAATCTTGTCTCAACTCTCTCCTTTTCCTTAGCACAATTTGAGTGCTTGAGGATAGTTTGGGTTTGTTGGGTCTAATGGTGAAAGTGCACAACCTCTGCAGAGTTAAAAACTAAGTACTTAGCCGTGTCCCCGGTTACGGACAATTCAAGCAGCTGATCAAGGATGGCAACGGAGGCTCCCAACATCTCTTTTCTCTAAGTAAAATTTTGATGGGTGAACAAGGGTAGATGAGACTATGGTTTTCAAGCCATACTTGTCTTAAATTGGAAGAAAAGCTTTACAAAGTGTTAGGCAAAAATTGGCTTTATGCAAAACAACCTTGAACTCCACCAGCCAAATATGCATATAGGTTACTAGAGTTATTCCACTAAGTGTCCACATAGTGTCACTTGCCAGATCCATTTTTAATGGTATCTGACCCACTCTGTTGCAAAATTTTAATTGTTGCAGAATGTTCTGACGATGAGTAAGGCTACGTTTGGGTTTCGAGTCTACAACCAACATGTTTTCGCCTGTGGCGCATCATGAAGAATGGAGACTCATTGAAGATTTATTTCCGCTGCTTTATTGTTTTAAGCTAGCTTTAAGCTATGCAAAGATGTATTGAACCATTTATTTTTTCCAAGTCTGGATCATTCGTGTAATAATTGATACAATGTTGTGATATTCATCTTAAACTGTGTGTGCAAATGAAACGATCCAGGGGTTTGCACTATACACAGGTACCTTGCCATTTTCTAAGTGCAGGTACATTACAGATGGTATCAGAGCATAGTGTTGCCTGTAGGGTCGAAACCCTAGGTTTGGTTAGAAATAAGTTGGCCAAAAAACTTAATTTATTTTACTAAGTATAAAAGCTTCTATGAGATATTCTTGCTTTTTCTTCTAAGTACTCGTAATTCTTTACTTATGCATTTTATCTCATACCTTGTTCTTCCTAACTGAAGGATGAAGAGATTCGAGTACACTTGTGAGGAGGACTACCCGGTGACCCGCTTCGGCAGCATCATGTTCGACATCCTCAAGCACCTGCAGCTACCTACACCCATGATCAAGGGATGCATCTTGAAGAAGTTCAAAAGAGAAGACCTTTGGGGAATCAGGGTAGTTCAACAAGGACGTGAAGGCGAAGCACCCATTGAGTACAGAATTGTAACATCCCAAGTTTTTCAAAAAGTTGAAAACCAGAAAAATTTAAAACTTTTGAAAACTATTATGTATTTTGCTTTGAAAAGAAAAATTCATGCATGCATTCATCATCATCTTGCATTGTTTACTTTTGGTTATTTCAAAAGTGGGAAATAAATCCCCACTTGAAAAACATATCTAAGAAAATATATTAGTAGAGCATTTATGCTCCAAAATTTCCTTTTGACTTTTATGTATTGTTCTGTTAATGTTGTTTGTGAATTGATTGTATTTGTTGAAATATAAATATTTGCAAAAGGTTTATCTTGTGATATTCAAGTTTTACTTAAGCCACCTCTGATTGTTTTAAACCTATTTTAAAGTGGACAACAAGTGTCATATTGTTTATTAAAAACCTAGTTTGGAAATCAAAATGATTTCTATTTGAAAAGTATGTTTGATTGTTAATTAATTGTATGCATTGAGTTTTATTCTATTACTCACCTATTCTCTATTTTCAAGTTTTATAGTTTTGCTTTTGAAAGAAAATAATTATTTGGTTTCTAAAATGAGTTTTGAATTCATTTTGATTTATTTAACCCTTTTTAAATAGAATGAGTTTTATGCAAATTATCTTTTGAGTGATATGTAATATTATTACTCATATTTTGCTTTGGTTTAAATTATATTTCAAAAAGGAATTTATAAAAACCCTCTAGTTTTTAAAATGACATTATAAAGCCCAAAATTCCATTGAAACACTTTTCAAAAAGTTTGTTTATAAAATGTTTTGGAAAATGTGTTTTGAGAGTTCCAAAATCAAGTGTTTGATTTTACAAAACTATAGGTTCTGGTTTGAATCCAAAAGGATTCATATTTTAAAAGTTATGGATTTTAGAAAATTTTCGGAAAAAGAAAAAGGAAAAGAGTTTGAACAAAAAAAATGCGAACCCTAGCTAATTGGTCCGAAGCCCAACTTCTATACCTCTTCTCTACCGCGCGTGCAGAAGACAGCAGCCCAGCAGCAGCCCACCTCCCTTCCTCTGACTGACATGTGGGCCCCACCAATGACGTCAGCGATGACGTCATCATCGTCTCCACCGTGTTCATCACGGAGACTACCGAAACCCTACCCGATTTGATTCCAAAAATTCGTTGCGATTCCTTCGCGATCTTCCCGGGAGTTGGCCCCATATAAACCTCCAGAACTCCCGCACCAAAAGCCCCCACAAACCCTAACCCGAGAGCCCCCAGGCTGCCCACAAAATCGCCGCCGCCGTCCGCCATTACCGCCGCCGTTCGAGCACGATTCCGGCGACACCGCGGGTCTACACCGCCACCTTTTGGTCCCCTCCGAGTTCTCTTGACCTGGCGCACGTCCCTGACCCCTCTTCGAATTTTTATTCGCAGCCGTTTGTCGAGTTCGAGCACAACCCGATCTCGTCGGCGCCATCGCTTCTCCGTCCGTGCTCCGCCGCTGTTCTGGGAAGAGCACGACCACGCCGTCACCTCCATCCTCTTCGCCGAGCCCTCCTGCACGCCGTCGTCACCACCGGGAGCCAGGAGCACCACCGGAGCTCCATTGACGTCGACCACCCGAGGCCAGCGCCACCTCGTCGTCCCTTCCCGGTGAGAAACACCGCCACCTTCTCACCCTTTCTCTCCTGGCCGTCCGATCTGGTTTAGATGGCTAGGATTAGATCGCATTAACGAATCGGTACCGGCGAATCGGAGCAAGCCACGTGGAAGCCGAGTCAGCACCACCGTCAGCGCAGCTCCGCACCAACCAGAAGACGACACGTCGCCCAGGGACTCCAGCGCGAGGATCTTTCTCTGTTTTCTTCACCGTTTAGCCCTGCGTATCACGAATAGGTCCCTGCAAATTAGATTCATTATTAATTTTTACTCGTTTATCCAAAATTTATGAAATTTATATTTTTGGAAAGCTTATCATGTGTAGAAACTTTTGGTATGCTTAGTTTGCGGTTTTGACGAAACTAATTTAGATAAATTTTAAAAGTTGTTTAAATAGTATTTTGGCTATAATTTAATTATAAAAATTGATAATTGAGCAAAATATTTTGCTATATTTTTGTTTGTATAAATAATGGCCGTAGCATTGCTCTGTATTTTTGTAGAAGTATTTTTATGTGTTTTTGCATGTAAATTGTTTTTATTGCTTTTGAGGTGTTATTTTAATAAGTAAATTATATTAAAATTGTTCTCCACATTATTTTCGAATGGAAAATTTAACTAAGTCATTATGATCATGTTAGATGGAAAATAACTTAGAAATATTTCACCTCTCCCACAAAAGTGTTATTTCTTCCTTAGAAAATATTTGGGCAAAATTTGACAACACTTTTCTTAGAAAAATTTCTATATCTTAAATGTGTTAAATCCTTTCCTTAGAGACTTTTAGCCTCTCTTATGTTGATTAACTTTTACTTAGAATTTATTTGTGACTTATTGTTTGACCCTTGGTCGTTAGTTATTTTGGATCATCTTTATTGCTTGCATTTTCCTTAGAGCATTTTCATAAGCATGGCATGCATATTAAGTCCTTAGTATTATTTTTGTACTTCTTACAAGACTTCCTCCTTAGAAATTTTGAGGATGCATGGTAGATCTCTTGACCTCTATAGTCAAAACCACTAAGTTAGAAATTAGTGGAAACAATGAAGAATCAAAGAAGGACTTAGCAAGGAAACAAGACTCTAGAAGCATCTCCAAGAAGAAAGTAATTAGAAGAAATCAAGAGGAAATTCATGAAGACCAACCAGCTACATTTTCTAAGTCTTTTTCCATCTCTCTTTTCTTCCTTCTTCTCTTAAACTCCATGGTGGATAATCTACATTCAAGACCAACCTTGATGCTGCCAACAATCAAGTCTTCAGAACCATCAAGTCTATAAAGTGCAATGAAGTCATCGCATCAAGTAAAACTACAAGGAAGCAAAGAGAAGAATTTTAGAAGACCAACTACTTCTTTTCTTTCTATCTCCTTTCTATTTTTGGCTCACTTTGGACATAGGCCAAGTCCTCGGTGTTTAATACTAAGTTCATGGAGTGCTATTTGAAGATCAATGAAGCTGCAAAGGAGTTGAAGATTATTTGAAGACCAAACTTGTGAAGACTTAGAGTAGCTTTACAACCTTCAAGTGGTGGTTTTATCAAATTTATTTTACTCTACCTTGACCTTGCCTTAGCTGAATGGGATAATGTTATTTTGTTGTCTTTCCCTTATTTTGTTTTGCTTGTCTTTTATACCACATTTCTCTGTGTCATCCTGCATCACATGCATATCATATTTTTCTAAGAGTTGCATTTATGATTGTATGTTTATTTGTGATTTGTTTGACTTGTTAGAAATTTCGGAGAGAGACGAAGATTGTTGCAACTGCTACTACTGCACTCCCTGTTGCCAAGGCAAGTGGCACACCCCCATAAATTTCCTAAGTATTTTTCTATGCATGACCTAGTGTATTTCTTTATATGCATGTGTAGGATAGTATTGCTATGCTGAAACAACTATCTCCTTTACACTAGTTGTGTCTAGAATCCTATCGATAACTTAGTAGAATTATTGATGCTATGCAAATTTGTTTTATTCAAAGCTTAAATTCTACTAAGTTAATTTATCACCTGGGTGGATTTGGGATTGCAAGGATGACGAGAGTTGAGTGTTGTCCCGAAGGGATATTCACTTGTGGTTTGCCACCCAGGAACAAAGGGACCAAAGTTTCTCTAAGTGATGATGCTTCCAGTGCAGCCATTGGTCATATGGGCTCTGTCTTGATCGAATAAGTTGTGTGGACTCACCCCGGCTTGACAGGTGGTGGTAGAGGATTGTAGGTTGGAGCGCGTCAGGCCAGTATGGGGTGGGAAAATGCTTCCGAAGGATCTCGTCTTAACCTTCTTCTTTTCCCCTATCACTGTTGGAGTGTGGGGATAGTTTGGGTTGGTTAAGTCTAATGGTGAAAGTGCACAACCTCTGCAGAGTTAAAACTAAGTACTTAGCCGTGTCCCCGGTTACGGACAATTCAAGCAGCTGATCAAGGATGTCAACGGAGGCTCCCAACATCTTATTTCTTTAAGTAAAATTTTGATGGGTGAACAAGGGTAGACGAGACTATGGATTTCATGCCATATTGTCTCAAACATTTGAAGAAAATGTTTTACAAAGTGTTAGGCAAAATTGGCCTTTATGCAAAATAGCCTTGAACTCCACCAGCCAAATATGCATATAGGCTATAGAGTTATTCCAATAAGTGTCCACATAGTGTCACTTGCCAGATCCATTTTTAATGGTCTCTGACCCACTCTGTTGCAAATTTTTATTTGTTGCAGATTGTTCTGATGACGAGTGAGTTTTCGTTAAGGTTTCGAGTCTGCAACCAACATGCTTTCGCCTGTGGCACATGATGATGATGGAGACTCCATGAAGAATAATTTTCCGCTGCTTTACTCTTTCAAGCTAGCTATATGCTATGCAAGTTGTAATGAATATTTTACCATGTCTGGATCATTCGATGTAATAATGATACTTTGTTGTGATACTACATCTTAAACTGTGTGTGCAAATGAAGCGATCCAGGGGTTTGCACTATACACAGGTACCTTGCCATATTTTAAGTGCAGGTACGTTACAGATGGTATCAGAGCACTGTGTTGCCTGTAGGTTCGAAACCCTTGGTTAGAAATAAGAAAGCCCATAGGACAAAACTTATTTGCTTTTTGTCTAAAAACTTTTGATATCATTCTTGTAACTTCTTAACTATTCGCGTTCTAAATGCCTTCTCTTATTTATAGATGTCCCGCCTCCTGGAATCAATCAAGAAGGGTCCAACAATGACCATGACCTTGGAATGTGAGACTGAGTTTCCAAAGGCTTTGAAGGACCTCATGTTGAGCATGGGACTTGAAGGAGCAGCAGTCTACAAAGGATTTCCCTTCATGGGTGAAGATCAAGAGTACTAGTGGGTGCAACTCCACCTATACAAGAACAAAGGCGATGACCACAAGACCGAAGGTTGCTGCATGTTCACAAACCCAATAATTCGAACATCATTCTTTGATTCAGCAAGAAGTGCAGCATGGGAGGCCATCGAGAACCTTGGAAGAAGACTTCAATTTAGACTTCACAACACCCAGAAGTACTTTGATGAAATCAAGGATATAGAAGAGGAACTCGATGCACTCAAGAAGGAGATAGACTAGACCCCCTTATGTATTAGAATAAAGAAACCATGTTGATGTATTGACCTATCAAATTGTGGTATGGCAGTACTATCATATCTGTTTCTCCATATCCTTAGTATACTTCGATCCAAAAAACGACTAGTTTTGTTTTTCTCAAAAGTTTGTGAGTTTTTATATTGTGTGGTTGTTTGTGTCAAATTGCTTGTATGGGTAGGATTGTTTCTCCTAGATCTGTCTATCTTATACTCATCCATGCTAAACCCAAACAGATGTCTCGCCAAAACACCGACTATGATGAGATGACATTAGCAATTGATCTATTAGAGGCTCAGAAGCAGTTGATGCAACTCATGGCCCAAGATCAGATCAACAACCGCAACAAAGAATTACCTCAGGGAATGCAGCAACTGTTGGATAACCAGACCCACATTGTGCGGATGATGTGGCAAAATAGGGCCAATAGTAACAAGGAATCCAAAGGAAGTACCTGGACTAAACCTTCAGCCTGCAAATCATGTGGAGAAACAGGACACACATCCAAGGAATGCCATGATAAGTGGCCCCATGGTGCTGCAAGACGTCAAGCTGAAGGATGCTCCACAACCCAAATTACTTGCTTTTTGTGTGAAGCAACAAACCACATTCCAACACAGTGTCAACTCTATCCCATAGTGCAGCAAGTTAGGCAGCAAGTACAAGAGGGGATGCAACATACTATCAGGAAGACCTTGGAAGTAGAAGAACCAAAAAAAAGAAACTCCAGAACAACCCCCACAAGAGAGACATTAGTCAAGTGATGTGCTTCAAATGCAAGAACACAGGGCACTATGCCAATAACTGCCCCGAGAAGATGAATGAAGCCAGACTCAGAACTCACCCCCACACTTCGAAGGTCACCACTAAATGTTGTTACTCATGTGAAGAGGAAGGTCATTTTTCTCGAGATTGTCCCATCAAGCAAACCAGATCGTCAGCCTTTGTGATAGAATATGATAAACAAGAGATAGAGGACCTTTTAGCACTACAAAGACCTAAAAAGAACAGAAAGCGGAGTTACAATAAACATCTTTCTGAGCCTTCATTCAAGAGGCACTCTACTCCTGATGTGAACCATGGTCACAAACATGGGAATCACCATGGTGGAGGAAGTCACCTCAAGCAGCTTGATCACAATGGTGGATTCAAGGGAAGCAATGGAGACCACAAGGGAAATGGACATGCTGGCCATAACCATAATAATGGACAGCACCGCCCAAATTTTGAGCTCAAGAGAGATATCAGCCAAGTGCTTTGCTACAAGTGCAGTAACAAGGGCCATTATGCCAATAAGTGCCCAGAAAAGGAAAAGACAGAAGAAACAACCAAGTCAAAGCCTTTTGGTAAAGGATATGTGAACCACGCCAATGTGGAAGAGGTGATTGAGGAACCTAGCATGGTGAACGGTACGTTCTCAATAAAGTTTGCACCTTGAAGTTCGACTACCAACAAAATTTCTTTTAAGGGTGGTAGCCACCGAGTTATCCCAGTCACAACCTTTTGCTAGCCTTTCCGAATCTCGGGACGAGATTCCTTTTAAGGGTGGTAGTCTGTAACATCCCAAGTTTTTCAAAAAGTTGAAAAATCAGAAAAATTTAAAACTTTTGAAAACTATTATGTATTTTGCTTTGAAAAGAAAAATTCATGCATGCATTCATCATCATCTTGCATTGTTTGCTTTTGGTTATTTCAAAAGTGGGAAATAAATCCCCACTTGAAAAACATATCTAAGAAAATATATTAGTAGAGCATTTATGCTCCAAAATTTCCTTTTGACTTTTATGTATTGTTCTGTTAATGTTGTTTGTGAATTGATTGTATTTGTTGAAATATAAATATTTGCAAAAGGTTTATCTTGTGATATTCAAGTTTTACTTAAGCCACCTCTGATTGTTTTAAACCTATTTTAAAGTGGACAACAAGTGTCATATTGTTTATTAAAAACCTAGTTTGGAAATCAAAATGATTTCTATTTGAAAAGTATGTTTGGTTGTGAATTAATTGTATGCATTGAGTTTTATTCTATTACTCACCTATTCTCTATTTTCAAGTTTTATAGTTTTGCTTTTGAAAGAAAATAATTATTTGGTTTCTAAAATGAGTTTTGAATTCATTTTGATTTATTTAACCCTTTTTAAATAGAATGAGTTTTATGCAAATTATCTTTTGAGTGATATGTAATATTATTACTCATATTTTGCTTTGGTTTAAATTATATTTCAAAAAGGAATTTATAAAAACCCTCTAGTTTTTAAAATGACATTATAAAGCCCAAAATTCCATTGAAACACTTTTCAAAAAGTTTGTTTATAAAATGTTTTGGAAAATGTGTTTTGAGAGTTCCAAAATCAAGTGTTTGATTTTACAAAACTATAGGTTCTGGTTTGAATCCAAAAGGATTCATATTTTAA
Source organism: Poa pratensis (assembly GCA_947311845.1). Lineage (NCBI taxonomy): Eukaryota > Viridiplantae > Streptophyta > Magnoliopsida > Poales > Poaceae > Poa > Poa pratensis. Next base: position 4,348,525 of record CAMZMU010000060.1, on the reverse strand, counting down.
AAGTTATGGATTTTAGAAAATTTTCGGAAAAAGAAAAAGGAAAAGAGTTTGAACAAAAAAAATGCGAACCCTAGCTAATTGGGCCGAAGCCCAACTTCTATACCTCTTCTCTACCGCGCGTGCAGAAGACAGCAGCCCAGCAGCAGCCCACCTCCCTTCCTCTGACTGACATGTGGGCCCACCAATGACGTCAGCGATGACGTCATCATCGTCTCCACCGTGTTCATCACGGAGACTACCGAAACCCTACCCGATTTGATTCCAAAAATTCGTTGCGATTCCTTCGCGATCTTCCCGGGAGTTGGCCCCATATAAACATCCAGAACCCCCGCACCAAAAGCCCCCACAAACCCTAACCCGAGAGCCCCCAGGCTGCCCACAAAATCGCCGCCGCCATCCGCCATTACCGCCGCCGTTCGAGCACGATTCCGGCGACACCGCAGGTCTACACCGCCACCTTTTGGTCCCCTCCGAGTTCTCTTAACCTGGCGCACGTCCCTGACCCCTCTTCGAATTTTTATTCGCAGCCGTTTGTCGAGTTCGAGCACAACCCGATCTCGCCGGCGCCATCGCTTCTCCGTCCGTGCTCCGCCGCTGTTCTGGGAAGAGCACGACCACGCCGTCACCTCCATCCTCTTCGCCGAGCCCTCCTGCACGCCGTCGTCACCACCGGGAGCCAGGAGCACCACCGGAGCTCCATCGACGTCGACCACCCGAGGCCAGCGCCACCGCGTCGTCCCTTCCCGGTGAGAAACACCGCCACCTTCTCACCCTTTCTCTCCTGGCCGTCCGATCTGGTTTAGATGGCTAGGATTAGATCGCATTAACGAATCGGTACGGGCGAATCGGAGCAAGCCACGTGGAAGCCGAGTCAGCAGCACCGTCAGCGCAGCTCCGCACCAACCAGAAGACGACACGTCGCCCAGGGACTCCAGCGCGAGGATCTTTCTCTGTTTTCTTCACCGTTTAGCCCTGCGTATCACGAATAGGTCCCTGCAAATTAGATTCATTATTAATTTTTACTCGTTTATCCAAAATTTATGAAATTTATATTTTTGGAAAGCTTATCATGTGTAGAAACTTTTGGTATGCTTAGTTTGCGGTTTTGACGAAGTTAATTTAGATAAATTTTAAAAGTTGTTTAAATAGTATTTTGGCTATAATTTAATTATAAAAATTGATAATTGAGCAAAATATTTTGCTATATTTTTGTTTGTATAAATAATGGCCGTAGCATTGCTCTGTATTTTTGTAGAAGTATTTTTATGTGTTTTTGCATGTAAATTGTTTTTATTGCTTTTGAGGTGTTATTTTAATAAGTAAATTATATTAAAATTGTTCTCCACATTATTTTCGAATGGAAAATTTAACTAAGTCATTATGATCATGTTAGATGGAAAATAACTTAGAAATATTTCACCTCTCCCACAAAAGTGTTATTTCTTCCTTAGAAAATATTTGGGCAAAATTTGACAACACTTTTCTTAGAAAATTTTCTATATCTTAAATGTGTTAAATCCTTTCCTTAGAGAATTTTAGCCTCTCTTATGTTGATTAACTTTTACTTAGAATTTATTTGTGACTTATTGTTTGACCCTTGGTCCTTAGTTATTTTGGATCATCTTTATTGCTTGCATTTTCCTTAGAGCATTTTCATAAGCATGGCATGCATATTAAGTCCTTAGTATTATTTTTGTACTTCTTACAAGACTTCCTCCTTAGAAATTTTGAGGATGCATGGTAGATCTCTTGACCTCTATAGTCAAAACCACTAAGTTAGAAATTAGTGGAAACAATGAAGAATCAAAGAAGGACTTAGCAAGGAAACAAGACTCTAGAAGCATCTCCAAGAAGAAAGTAATTAGAAGAAATCAAGAGGAAATTCATGAAGACCAACCAGCTACATTTTCTAAGTCTTTTTCCCTCTCCTTTTCTTCCTTCTTCTCTTAAACTCCATGGTGGATAATCTACATTCAAGACCAACCTTGATGCTGCCAACAATCAAGTCTTCAGAACCATCAAGTCTACAAAGTGCAATGAAGTCATCGCATCAAGTAAAACTACAAGGAAGCAAAGAGAAGAATTTTAGAAGACCAACTACTTCTTTTCTTTCTATCTCCTTTCTATTTTTGGCTCACTTTGGACATAGGCCAAGTCCTCGGTGTTTAAGACTAAGTTCATGGAGTGCTATTTGAAGATCAATGAAGCTGCAAAGGAGTTGAAGATTATTTGAAGACCAAACTTGTGAAGACTTAGAGTAGCTTTACAACCTTCAAGTGGTGGTTTTATCAAATTTATTTTACTCTACCTTGACTTTGCCTTAGCCGAATGGGATAATGTTATTTTGTTGTCTTTCCCTTATTTTGTTTTGCTTGTCTTTTATACCACATTTCTCTGTGTCATCCTGCATCACATGCATATCATATTTTTCTAAGTGTTGCATTTATGATTGTATGTTTATTTGTGATTTGTTTGACTTGTTAGAAATTTCGGAGAGAGACGAAGATTGTTGCAACTGCTACTACTGCACTCCCTGTTGCCAAGGCAAGTGGCACACCCCCATAAATTTCCTAAGTATTTTTCTATGCATGACCTAGTGTATTTCTTTATATGCATGTGTAGGATAGTATTGCTATGCTGAAACAACTATCTCCTTTACACTAGTTGTGTCTAGAATCCTATCGATAACTTAGTAGAATTATTGATGCTATGCAAATTTGTTTTATTCAAAGCTTAAATTCTACTAAGTTAATTTATCACCTGGGTGGATTTGGGATTGCAAGGATGACGAGAGTTGAGTGTTGTCCCGAAGGGATATTCACTTGTGGTTTGCCACCCAGGAACAAAGGGACCAAAGTTTCTCTAAGTGATGATGCTTCCAGTGCAGCCATTGGTCATATGGGCTCTGTCTTGATCGAATAAGTTGTGTGGACTCACCCCGGCTTGACAGGTGGTGGTAGAGGATTGTAGGTTGGAGCGCGTCAGGCCAGTATGGGGTGGGAAAATGCTTCCGAAGGATCTCGTCTTAACCTTCTTCTTTTCCCCTATCACTGTTGGAGTGTGGGGATAGTTTGGGTTGGTTAAGTCTAATGGTGAAAGTGCACAACCTCTGCAGAGTTAAAACTAAGTACTTAGCCGTGTCCCCGGTTACGGACAATTCAAGCAGCTGATCAAGGATGTCAACGGAGGCTCCCAACATCTTATTTCTTTAAGTAAAATTTTGATGGGTGAACAAGGGTAGACGAGACTATGGATTTCATGCCATATTGTCTCAAACATTTGAAGAAAATGTTTTACAAAGTGTTAGGCAAAATTGGCCTTTATGCAAAATAGCCTTGAACTCCACCAGCCAAATATGCATATAGGCTATAGAGTTATTCCAATAAGTGTCCACATAGTGTCACTTGCCAGATCCATTTTTAATGGTCTCTGACCCACTCTGTTGCAAATTTTTATTTGTTGCAGATTGTTCTGATGACGAGTGAGTTTTCGTTAAGGTTTGGAGTCTGCAACCAACATGCTTTCGCCTGTGGCACATGATGATGATGGAGACTCCATGAAGAATAATTTTCCGCTGCTTTACTCTTTCAAGCTAGCTATATGCTATGCAAGTTGTAATGAATATTTTACCATGTCTGGATCATTCGATGTAATAATGATACTTTGTTGTGATACTACATCTTAAACTGTGTGTGCAAATGAAGCGATCCAGGGGTTTGCACTATACACAGGTACCTTGCCGTATTTTAAGTGCAGGTACGCTACAAGAATAATGGGAGTCTCCATGGAGAGAGGAATCGACATCATCATGCAACACGTGATAGCTTGCCTTTGTGGACGCTACTCCAAGGAATTGGAGGGGCGCTACTCCTTCCCTTTTGGAAGGCGTGACGATGAAGGATCACCCTTCTGCTATGGCACCGAGAACATGGGCAAAGATGAGTTCGTGAGCGATTACTTCCAAGGCTTGGAACTCTTAGTCCATGATCTTTACTTTGATACCAATGAAGAACTCCACAAGAATGATGAGCTTTGCGTCCAAGTCCAAGTGAATGATGAGAAGATAAAAGAGCAAGAGGAGAAGACCAAGGAGCTAGAAGCGAAGTTCAAGGCCCAAGAGAAGAAATTCATAAGTCAAGAAAAGAGAGTCAAGCAAAGAAACAAGCACATCCGGGATTTGAAGGAAGAACTCTCCACCAATGATGTGGAACTTGAAGCTGATTGTGACTTGATCAAGCGACTTCGTGCTGAGAAGAAGGAACTCCAGGAGAGAAACTCAGAATTGGAGAAGGAAGTGAAGGATCTCAGAAGCGTGCTCATTCAGGAAGGCTTTGAAATCCAAGAATTTGTAGAGGAAGTAGATGATGATGGCATGATGGAGGGATAGGATAGTTAGTGAGACTACCATTTTACCTTACGCCTTTTAAAATTTCGAATTTTAGTTTGGAGCTACCAACTTGTGGTAGGACAATACCTAGTACCCTTTTATGTTTAGTTCGAATTGAAGACAAGAGAAAAATTTGGAGTTGAAGTCTTGCTTGATGTGTGGTTTGATTGCTTTCTATGTGTATGGGTAGAATTATTTCTCATAGACCTGTCTATCTTTTACTCATCTATGCTAAAACCCACAGATGCCTCCCCGTCGTGCACCTGAGGACAACAATAACAACAACAATAACAACAACAACAACGAAGCTATGATGCAACAGATGATGGCGGCCCAGACTCAGCTGATGACCATGATGGCTCAATTCATGGCAAATCAACATGGACCTCCACCACCACCACCTCCTCCCCAAGTGGACAGACTTGCCAGGTTCCTTAGGCTTAGGCCAAACAAGTTCTCAACTACAACTGACCCAATTGTGGCTGATGACTGGCTGCGTTCTGTGCAAAAGGATCTGGTGACAGCTGAATGTGAAGATGCTGAGAAAATTAGGTTCACCGCACATCTGCTTGAAGGACCTGCAGCCCAATGGTGGGAAACTTATCCGATTACTCACCCATTGGACGCTTTGACTTGGGAGGAATTCAAGGAAGGATTTCGTAATGCTCATATCTCCACAGGCGTTATGAATCTGAAACAGGAAGAGTTCCGCAATCTGCGTCAGGGGAACAGAAGTCTTAAGGAGTACATGGATGACTTTCATGCCTTGTCTCGATATGCTCCTGAGGACGTTGACACAGATGTAAAGAGGAAGGCTAAATTTCTCAAGGGACTAAGTGATGAGCTGAAGATACCTTTGACTGTGGCTTATGCTCCAACCTATCAAACACTTCTTGATCAAGCAATCACCCTTGAAGATAGCATGAAGAAGGCTGAAAACAGGAAGAGGAAGATGAATTCGAACAAGCACCACTCTGAACCCTCATTCAAGAAGCACTTTGTTCATGATGGGAACCATGGTCATAAACATGGGAACCACAATGGGGGCAACTTTCACAAACCCCATGCGCACAATCACAATGGAGGATTCAAGGGGAACAATGGAGGATCGAATGGAGGACACAGGGGAAATGGACATGCTGGACATAACCATAACAATGGACAACATCGCCCAAATTCTGAACCCAAGAAAGATCTCAGTCAGGTGCTCTACTACAAGTGCAACAAGGGACATTATGCTAATGAGTGTCCTGAGAAGAGAGTGGACACTCCTACCAAGCCCAATCCTTTCAACAAGGGACATGTGAATCACATCAATGTTGAGGAAGTCTTTGATGAACCTGATGCTGTGATTGGTACGTTCCTAATCAACTCTTGTCCAGCATTAGTTTTATTTGATACCGGAACATCGCATTCATTCATTTCAAGAGAATTTGTAAACAAGCATGGGCTAGTTGAGGAAACCATAGGCAAACCTATTAGAGTAAGCTCTCCTGGCAGAGAGATGTTAGTAAACTTTGGGTGTAGACAACTTAACCTTGAGATTGGAAAGCACCAGTTTCCCGCAAACCTAATCATCCTAGAAACCCAAGGTCTAGATGTCATTCTGGGAATGGATTGGATGAATCATTTCGAGGGGATCATAGACTGTGCAAACAGAGCAATCACCCTCACCACTCCAGAAGAGAAGAAGATCAGATTCAAGTCAAAATTCGAAATGAAGAAAGTTAGGCTTAATTCTCTTAAGGGGGTTAGCCTCGGTGATGTGCTCATAGTAAGGGAATACCCAGATGTGTTTCCTGAAGAACTACCGGGAATGCCACCCGATAGAGATGTTGAGTTTCTCATTGAACTTAAGCCAGGCACAGGGCCAATAGCCAAGAGGCCATACCCAATGGCCACAGATGAACTGAAAGAACTCAAGAAACAGTTAGAGGAACAGTTGCAGAAAGGTTTTATCCGTCCAAGTTCTTCACCCTGGGGAGCACCAATCTTGTTTGTTCAGAAGAAAGATAGTACTCAGAGGCTTGTCACGGACTATAGAGCCTTGAATGAAGTAACAATTAAGAACAAATATCCACTTCCTAGAATCAATGACCTCTTTGATCAATTGAAAGGAGCCTGTGTGTTCTCAAAAATTGATCTCAGATCTGGATACTTTCAGATGAAGGTTAGGGAGTTAGACATACCTAAGACTAAGTTCACCACCCGATACGGTCTGTATGAATACACAGTTATGCCTTTTGGCTTAACCAATGCACCGGCATACTTCATGAATATGATGAATAAAGTGTTCATGGATTTCTTAGACAAGTTTGTCGTTGTGTTCATCGATGACATCTTGATCTACTCCAAAAGCCACAAGGAACATGAGGAACATCTACGTCAAGTTTTACAAAGGCTTAGAGAGCACAAGTTATATGGCAAGTTCAGCAAATGTGAAACAAATACATTAGTAAATAGAGTTACAATTGTTAAATACATATACTAAAACAAATACACTATAAATTTAAGCAAACTGAAACGATATCTTACCTATGTCTTGAGGTGGCTCTTATTGATGAACCGGAGCAGCCAACACATGGCTTGTCAACAAGATATTGCGATGTCAGCAGCTTCATAGGATGCCTGATAACGATCATCCTTTCCATGGAGGCCACCACCGGCTCTGAATTTTTTATACAGTGTCACCGAAATCTAATCTAATACGTCACCGATGTGACATTTCGGCGACACTGTATAAAACACTCTTACTTAAAAAAGTATTTTATGCAGTGTACCAAAACGTCACAATAGCGACGGTGGATATGTATGGTGGAGTTTGAAAGGGAACAACTTGATATCCCTAAATGTAAATAAGGATTTATGTTAGTTCTGACACTACTAGACAGAACGAACAATTTAACACATTAATATGAAGTATACAGTAGTATATAGTGTGTACTGACCTGTGTATATAATTGGAGGCCATTATGGGAAAGTCAACAAACACTACTCTCTTGAGTAATGTTCATTGTTTTTTCTGTGTCTCCGACTTTTTTATGCAGTGTCACCGAAATAGACTCCTGTTTTCACATGGACTAGTTAGCTAAACTACAACTAGTTGCAAGTGCACAATAGGCAAGTTAACTACATCAAGAAATGATCTAGATAGAACTACCGGATGTGAACTGAACTACTATCAACAAGTTAGCGAAACTACAACCGGTTGCAAGTGCACAATAGGCAAGTTAACTACATCAAGAAATGATCTAGATAGAACTACCGGATGTGAACTGAACTACTTTCAACAAGTTAGCTAAACTACAACTAGTTGCAAGTGCACAATAGGCAAGTTAACTACATCAAGAAATGATCTAGATAGAACTACCGGATGTGAACTGAACTACTATCAACAAGCAAGCTAAACTACAACTAGTTGCAAGTGCATAATAGGCAAGTTAACTACATCAAGAAATGATCTAGATAGAACTACTGGATGTGGATCTGATACCTTCCTCATGTCGCCGTTGGATCGATCTAGCAGATCCGGAAGTGGTGGAGGCAGAGGAAGCGGACAGAGCGACGACCTCGCCGTGTCGGGCGAGATGGCGAAGACCTCGCCGTGTCGGGGGAGATGGCGAAGACCTCGCCGTGTCAGGGGAGATGGAGAAGACCTCTCCGTGATAGCCGTCGTCTGGGCGGAGACGGCGCCGCCACGGCGCCGGCGATGGCCACAACGCCAGGAGCCGCCGCCACGAACAGATCTAGCATACTGGGACAGAGTGAGGAAACGAGTATTAGGTTTTGCTCTGTACGCCCATATATATAGGTAAAACATAGGAAACGGTTCTTTAGAAGGACCGTTTCCTTTGTGTTTCTTCCACTGAGGTGTGGGACCTACGCGCCCACTCTGTGGAATTTCTTCTACTCTCTGGAATAATATTTTCCTAAGCCTACTATATGGAGAAAACCACTTATAGGATACTTATATTAATATTAGTGATTACTACATTACATACGCAGTACATATTAATAATAATAAAGTAAATTACAGTTGGAGAACTTATAGAACTACTACTAGCTACTTCTTGTTTTTCTTGCGCCCTGCTTCCGTGCAATCCTCGTCCTTCTCACGGCCTCGCTTATTGTGGGCCATTGGAGGTGGTGGCGGCGGCGGCGGCAGCATATCGGAGACGGTGGCGGCGGCTTTCTTCTCCGTCGCCGGGGCTCCCTTCTTCGGGACCGGCGCCTCCGCCTCGTCCTCCTCGTCGTCCTCCTCCTTCTCCTCTTCGGTTGACTCGTCATCAGAATCAACCTTCGGCGGGCCCAGCATCAAGGTGGGATCATGGAAGTTGGCGTATTCGTCGTCGCTCGTCTCCGGCGTCGGTCCTTCAACGGATTCGCCGCTGACGGGGGGACTGTCCCGCGGCGACTCAGTGTGCTCCTGTGTGTCGTTGCTGCGAGGCATCTTCGCTAATCAGTAGGAGGGAGCGAGCGAGCGAGAGAGAGAGAGAGCAGATTCTGTGGCGTCTTGAACTAGCAAGGATTGGGGTTTTCAAGGAGTAGTGGGCGGTGCCACTACGCCATGGCATTTACTCGCCTCGCTTCGAATTCCAAGAAGATGGAACGTGTCCACATTGGAAACGGACACCCAAAAGTCTCCGTTGCTATAGAGGCACATATCGGAAACGGAGCCAGAACTAAGACCGTTGCCAATACTATGGGTAACGGAGTTAATACTTTCTCCGTTACCTATGTTGACGGGCCAGCCACGGCCCAGGTCAGGTTTGTACGCACTGGCCGCGCGGAAAGCGCGATTCTCCGTCGCCTAACGCCTGCCGTTTCCATAGAGGGGTATCCGATGTGTCGTTCTGTACTAGTGCCTGGATAAGGAAGGATCTAGAAGACCTGGAGGCGGTGCATGTCACGGAGTCCAAGACTTGGAGATCACGAAGATGTGAAGAGATAGATTAGAACTCCGAGTACGGGTAGAACCCGGCCTTACCTTGTAAGAGACCAGGAGACCCGTCATCTATATAAGCAGGCTCCTAGGTCATAGTTGGACAAGCTTTTTGATATCACCCAAGTCCCACGAGAGAGAAACCACACTACCAAGCGAACCTTGTAACCCTAATCGAGATCCGGCTCTGTTGTCGTAGCCGGGTCATCGAGATTGAGATCAATAACAACATAGCAGAAAGTAGGTGTTTATCTCTTATGGAGAGGCCGAACCTGAGTAAACCCTTTGTCCCTGTCGAGCTAAACCGTCTCCCAGACACTAGTTTCGCCTGGCCCTCAACTCAAAGTTACCCTATGGTAACATCTGCCGTGATAACCCCACGACAGTAGGGTTGTCGAGCGAAGACCAGGTTATGTGTCATTTTTAGAAAAACACCTTTTTACTTTCTTTCAAGTCCAAACCCCTACTCAGGCAAGGGTGTTGGTAATATTCACTTCCTTTGTTTTTCCAAAAACAACACAAGGGTGTCCATTCTAAATTTTTATCTTTCTTACACTAGTATCTATAGTGGTTGGGTTGGGGGTGTCCTACAGTTTGTACTAAGGGTCTGGAATATACCAGAGTATAGGGTGTATATATAACTAGACAGGTAATAATGTAATAGTTTTCAAATCACAGGTAAAACAAAATAAGTATAGTATAGTAGTAGCAAGCTTTTGATATGGCTTGCCTTGCTCAATGGTTTGCCCTGGGTCTTGATGATCAATATAACCTCCAGAAATACCCTCAGCTTCTATTCCTTCCTCGTGATTTTCTAGCTCGCGTAAACGGAAAGAACACAATCAATCATACAGCAAAGCATACCACAAGTGACAAACACATCTAGCAAACAACAAGCAAGCAAGGTATAGAACTATTATCTAGCAAAGCACAACATAATTGTTTTACTGACATTAAAATTAATGTAGGGATTTAAGCAACTATTTGGAGATTTACCACTAATTTGCAAGGCTAAGCACATTTAACACACTTACACGATCAGAGGCTAACTTTCAGTTAAAAGTGGTTATTTTAGCTCATAATCATGATTAAGCACACAAGTATGATTAAACAATTGTTTGGAACTTTAAACACTATCAAACAGCACATGCTTTAATTAAAACAAGCTTAATAAAAAAACACTAACAGTACTAACATATTATAAACAACAATATTTAGTGAGCTACAGTACCAAAGCATTGCACAACCAATATTATCAACAATTTTATAAAGGAACAAATAAATTATCTTATTGTTTTACTAGGCATAAACATCCTTTTTAGTGATTATTACGTCTAGGCTGTTCTGTTGATCTAAAAATCATGCAAAGTTGGATTTAGGTTCTCTATTAGTATTAGAAGATAACCTAATTGGATTCAATCCAAAAATTTATTCACAGAAAATATGATAAATGCTTAAAGACCCTACTGGCCTAAACTACAAACACATACCATTTTAAAATTTCTGCTGAAAGCTACTGTAATGAGCTTTCCAAAACAATTGAATTCATCATTTTTGGATTCATAAAACTCAAGTTAAAATTAGTTCTTTGATTCAGAACAGTGGCAGTAATTATCATGCTCAAACAGATTAATATTTTCCAGATCTGTAAGTTGGACAGGGTTCTAAACTTGTTGCTTTACTGCTGTGATTTTTAGTTTGGTCAATTTTCATGTTTAACTATTTTATTTCGATTTAAACCAACAGGACATAAACAGATCTACACAGAAAATAATAAAATCTCGGGAAAAACATGTAAATGGGCCAGATCCGCTACGGCGTACGGCCCAGCAGCAAGATTAGGCCCGCGCGGCTGCGCGCGAAACAAAGAGGTACGCTGCCGTCAGATCCGATCTGGAGGCCCGGGATTAGATCTAGCTGGTTCAAATGACAGCCGTGGATCTGCAGATCGACGGCTGTTGTTCGTCTTCTTCCTTAGGACGCACAGAACGCATGTAAACCCTAGCTATGGAGGCCGAGCTTGATTAGCTCACCTAAGGGCGGCGAGCGGCGAATGCGTGGATTCGTAGTTGATGCGGGAGATCGGGGAAGTGCTTGGTTTGAAGAAGAACCCACGTAGCAGCTCCAATCTACGACAAACTCGAGTGTGTCCTTCTCGGGTCCGGCATGGCCTCGTCGATTGTGCATGCGCAAGAGGAAAAAGGAGATGTCAGAGAGGTGCTCCACAAGCAGAGTGCACGAGAGAGCCACAAATGGCGGAGAAAGAGGCAAGGAATCGACGACAACCCCCTCAGCAAGTTGCGGTGGTCGATGGCGAGTTCATGCCTCTCCTTGCTCACAGAGAGTGTGTCGATGTCTCGAGGGAAGGGGTTCCCCGTGAAGCCGGCGCATGGGACCCCGCTTCCCCCCGCGGAACCATCGGGGCACTCTCCGCCACCAGGGAGGAGGGGGCATCTCGGAAGCCGGGACCACCCTGGCGCCCGCACTAGTAGGGAAAAGCTTATTAGTGGCGCACCAAAATATGCTATCAGTGGCGCACTAGTGGTGCGCCACTAAACTTGCGCTGGTGCGCCACTGGTAACACTTATCAGTGGCGCTGGTGCGCCACTGGTAATTTGAAAGGTGCGCCACAGGTAATATGCACAGTGCGCCACAGATAATTCCTTGGTGCGCCACTGGTATAGTTTTGCAATTTTTTTTAAAAAATGCATCGTATTTCGTATTTGCACAGGTATATATGTTGTACAGGTATACAGTACACATGCAGTAAATAGTTTTTGAATAACATGATGAATGCACCGTATTTCAACGGAGATGATTGCATAAATCCGATCACACTTAAACAAGGAGTTAGGAGCACATGTTGTATTGTCAACAACACACTACAAGTACTTATTTGGCGTCGATACTAACAGTTAACTTATTGGAACTACGACTGCCAACTCAAATAGCGTCATCCTCGAGATGATCACTCGGGTGGTCGGGGCTTGTACATGAAGTAGATCTCCTCGGTACCCTCGTCGAGGTAGAAGTTGCACCTCTCGGCAGGTTGCATCTGATAGCGATGAACAAGTGCCGTCCAAACCGCGCCTTCGAAGTATGTCTCGTTCGCCATGTTGGTGCACTGAACCTTGAACTCCCTAGTAGGCACGGTCAATTGGGCCAAGGTGACCTCAAATGTCTTCTGCTCGGTAATGGCAACTCCCTGATGCTCCAAGAAGAAAGATCTAGCTCTGCATGGGATGTTCTGAGAAAAAACAACAAGTAAACATTGGCACATGGAATTATTGATATGTTACAACTATCACAACAAAAGTAGGCTAGAGACATGACGAACATAACATTGTAGTCTCAACATCCGCTGGCAGAACTACCACAAACATCTTGTTCTTACACCCAACGTAGCCACAATCCTCACACGGATTCATTTTCTGCATATTATACATGATATCACAGCTTAATAAAACATAAAATAGAATAAACCATAAAACGATGTAAACATATTAGCTAAACATAACATATATAGACAAGTAGCACAATAATACATAGGTAGCATGCATGCATCATAAGTCTAGCAGTACGACAGGTAGCATAATAAGTCTAGTACGACACGACAGGACATCTGATAGACATCCTAAACTCCACTCGCGCCGGTGTCAGTGACGTCGTCGTCCAAGCGGTCCCACCAAGAGGACGTGCTGCTAGAGTCCTCCTGCTGCTGTGTGCCGGAGGGGCCGGCCTCGCCATGCCCGCGCTGCTGCCGGCTCTCGCTGAGGACCTGGTACTGGACCGCCATCACCTCGGGATCAAGGAGGAGATCCTTGACCAAGGGGTCAGCCTCCTCGCGCTGGTGGCGCGCCCTGAGCAGCCTCTCTGCCTGTAGGTGCTCCCTCTCCTCGGCCCTCATCGCGATCCTCATGCCATCTGGCGCTAACTTATGCGCCACGCGCCGCTCATCCTCAAAGTTGAGGATCGCTCGAGCCCCAAAGTGCTGGACCGCCACGCAGTCATAGGCGCGGGCCGCCTGCCACGGGTACCTGAAAGTGCCAAGCTGGATCTTCCTGCGATCCACTGTGATCTGAGCTCCTCAAGTCGGGATCTTCGTGGCTTTGCGGTGAACACCACGAAACTTAGGCTCCGGCTCCGACATGATGCTAAGTAGTTAAGTAAAAGCATTTGATATAGGGGTTAGTCATATATGAAATGAATATATGTAAACAATATGTAAAAATGGCGAGCTAATATGTAAACAATATGTAAATATCAGGTTTGAGTTTGACATTGATTAAATCAACCAAACAAACCCCACAAGTTAACTAGATAGACACATCATTGGAAAAATAAAGGAACAAGCCAGCAAGAGCATGTATAAGTGTTAGTCGAGATCAACAAGGCTGGACGGCCATCAGCCTTAATTCTTTAGTAGATATGCATGGGTCAGGTTTTAGTACACCATACAAAATTCATCCTCTGTTTCCAACTTTAAAAATTCCAAGTGAGAAGTTTAGACTTCTGTGTTTCCTATTCTTTTCCTGTAGGACTAAGCAAATATTACTACATATATGTTGTCGCTTATTCAGGTGACTACTTGCTTTAAAAATAGCATCTTGCACCATGGCAATCTAAGATAATCTGTTGACATCTAGGTTAAAGAGGAATCATCGTGTACATTATGGCCTTGTTTGGCCAAGCTCGTTTATAGTCCCGGTTTTGGCTACACTTTTGGGAAAAGTTTTGTACCTCCACTGAATATATGCTACACGAGATATTCCTTTGAGGAGCTATATCAGAGGTTAGTTCAACCAGAAGTGTCAAGTTTATCAGAGCATTTTATAGAAAAAACTATTTATGTACATAAATATTGGTTATTTGTTTTATGGTTTTGGGCTTACATTATTGCACAATTCTATTTCTTGTCAACATATCATGATACCACGGTCATTAGAGTATCTTGTCAACATATCATGATAAATATATATTATTAGATTTGCCAAGTTTTTCCATCATATTGTCATTTTTTTGCTATTGTATAAATGTAAAAACAAGTCAAAAGTTACGTCTTGAAGACTAAAACATCATGACCGTACTTGTGGTAACAATCAACCAAGGCAAGGGAACAAGTAATCAAACATCACACCTCCACAGTCTACACTTAACCAAAGCTAGAAATCGGAAGAGAAGAGCCCCCACTTGATCAGTTCTTGTCCATTTGCCATAACCGGGACTATAAACGAGATGATGTGCGGCGGACGCCGGCGGCGGCGGAGGCGGACGCCGACGGCGACGGGAGGGGAGGGGAGGAGAGGGGAAGAGCACGAGGTACCTGCTGGAGAGGAGGGCGGGGGGTCGTCGCCGTCGCCTGGGTCGCCGGGTGACGAGCGGTAGGGGCCGGATGTGGCGAGCTCCGGCGGTGGAATGGACGATCCGGTGGTGGGCCACCGGGATCCGGCGGCGGGGCGGGTGGAAGGCGGCGGCGGTGGCTGGGGTGGACGGCGGCGGCGGGGGTGGGCGGGCGGGCGAGCGTGGAGAAGGAGAAGGAGAGGCGCGGGGAACGGCCGAACGGGTGCGGGTACGTGGTCCTATTTTCCTCTTCTGTTGACCTTTTTTTTTACGCGTTTTACGCGGAAGCCCCTCTGTTTTTTGAAATTTGCAATTTAGTCCTTTTACCTGTAAAGTTTAGGGATGTTCCGCTATTTGCAGTGAGTGCAGGACGCTTTTTATAAAATGGCACGCTGGCCAGCCCGCCCGAGATCTGTTGACCTGCTGGGGGAGAGGAAAGGGAGTGGCAATTGTCTGTAAATTCCGCGAAGGACATGTCCAATTTCCGAAAACGTGAGAGGGCGGCGCGGGGAGAGCGGATCGCGAGAGGGCGGCGGCGTCGTGCTGTGTGAGTTTAGGGATAAGTGGTGTGTGTGGTGTGTGTGTGAGGGGATAAGTTTTTTTTTTTAGACTCCTCGATCTGTGTTACAGCTGTTCAAACAATTTAAATCGCTGCGTTTTTTAGACTACGGAGTTAAAATGAAAATTTATGGCAAAATACAAAAATATTCAAACAATTTAAATCGCTGCGTATTTAAAATTCACTTGCTCCAATTTAATTTGGCTAAATTTATGAAAAAATACAAACTAAAAGCTGCCTACAAACTACAAAATTCACTTGCTCCGACGCGACAAAATTCTACTCTATATGAAGAAAAACAATTTAATTTTGCCAAAATTTAAAAATACGAAAAGAAAAACACTTGCTCCAATTTTATGGACAATTAGATGGAGTTGAATTTCACAAAACAAGCTCCAATTTCGCACTCATTATGAATTTAAATTACAAATTGATAAACAAACATAAACATTTTTAAAACTTCCAACTTACTTAAAGATTGGACATACTCTAAAATATATCAGAATTTTTTCTTTTCAGAAACAATTTAAGAAACTGTTAAACCTTCCGGCATGTGGGCCTACCCTATTTAAGCAGATTAGAAACAAAAATTGTAAACGTAAGCTTCTTTCTTTCAAGTATCAAAACATTTATTGAACATGCGTAACATTTCCAAAATTAAAGTTTCTTCCCCAAGTATTCACAAATATGACAAATATATGAACACTAACACAAAGGGGAAAAAAAACCTCATACTATTCTGCATTTGATCAAAATTCAAGTTATCAAAATTAAAGTTAAAAAAAAAACTTACCTGTGGCGCACCAGGGAGTGGTGCGCCACAGATAAAAAATTTACCAGTGGCGCACAAGTGGCTGGTGCGCCACTGGTACTCTCTCTCCTCCACCTCGAAATTTTTCAAGTTTATCTGGAACTTACCTGTGGCGCACCAAGTTTACGGTGCGCCACTGCTAAAAATTTACCAGTGGCGCACTGCAATCTGGTGCGCCACTGGTATTTTTTTTCAAAATCCAGGAAACCTGGTGAGAGACTATCAGTGGCGCACAAGTGGCTGGTGCGCCACTGATAGCATCTCACGTATAAGCTTTTCCCTACTAGTGCCGGGAGCCGCCCGGGGATACACTTCCCCCCCGAGGTGGTCAGAGGTCAGGCGACGTGGCAAGAGATTCCTGCGTCGCTGCCCGGAAGGGTAGCTTCGCACGGAAGAAAGCACCGCAGACGTCACGGACAGGACCCGTCACTCCCGCGACGGAAGCATAGCTCTGAGCACGATGGGACCTACCACGCCGTCCCATCGCGGGCAGGGACTGAGCGTATCGCGATGACCAGATCTGGGACAGCCCTAGACGGGCCATCACATCCGGATCAGTTGGGGGAACGGCATGGAGGCCAGCACAGCGGCAGCGGTGACACGGAGTCGGCCGGCAACCGCCACCTGGACTGCGGCACGACGCGTGCCCCAACCGGGTGGCCGGCCCTTCAGCTCGACCACCTGTGGTGACCCCTTGGAGTATAAAAGGAGGCCCTGGGTCGGAGGAAGGGGGGAGGGCAGACCATAGCCAGCAGTTCTTCTCAGTTTAGACACCTAGCTCGGGGGCTCGACGAACCCACCTCGGAGACCTTCCCGAGGTGGATCTCGGAAAGCTCCCAAGTGTAGATGAGAAGGCTGTGAGCAACACATTGTACTTCACCACTCATCATCAATCAAGCCAGACAAGCAGGACGTAGGGCTTTACGCGGCGACGCGGCCTGAACCTGGATAAAATCTCTTGTGTTCGTGCTCGTTTTCGGAAACTGACTTCGAAGCACCTCGCGCCCTTCCACCGAACAAACAGGGGGTGATGGCCACTCCCGGTGTCCATGTTTCGGAACACGACATCTGGCGCGCCAGGTAGGGGGTGCCCGTGCTTCGTCGTCAAGACCCCAACCTCCGCCAACGACAGCTGAGCCGCGGGAGCGCCAGGCCCCGATGGCAACGGGACCAAGTTCCGCTACGGCGGCGCACAAGCACGCCCGAGGGGAACTTCACTTTGTCGCGCAAGAACCAGGGGAGATGCTCCGACATTAGACCTGACGGTTCCGTCATGCCTTGAGCTTCTGTCCTGCCGCCATCCAGGCTTACCGCCGGAATGTGCGCGACGTTCGCATCCTGGAGAAACTCGGCTACCGCGACATCGGGTGCTAGGAGGAGCTATATACCCAAGCGGATAAGTGCGCAAAGATGGAGGAGGGGTGGAGGGCCCCAGATCTCACCACGGGGACAACGGCACCATCACGGGAGAACCCGCGGAAACGCGGGCATCCGCCGAGCCCCGTCGCCTAGGGCCCAGGCCCAACGGCGGCGCCGGGGGCGTGGTGCCCCGTCCACGAGGTTCATTCCCATGATGCGCGGGACTACAGGTCCGTGCGCGGCCTAGCTGCGTCCCACGGGAGGCGGCGTGCCGCGCGCGAGGCCGGTCCCAACTTTGGAAGCTGCTTCATCTGTGGAGAACTGGGGCACCACGCCCGAGACTGCCCGGATCGTCCCAACAGAAAGGCGGATCCGGGCGGCATGGACCAGCAAGCACCCCGGAAGAAGGAGAAAGATGGAGCCCGATCCGGCGCTCCACGGGCAACCCCAAAGCTACGTGAGGAAGTCAAGGGAACCGGCACAAGGAGGAGACTGGAGACTTATGATCCAGAAGCCACGCATATGCCCGGGGGCTGGCTCACCATGAGACCCACGCCCGCGGGGATCACCCACCAAAGAAGGCCTTAAGTAGTCAATATCAGTAGGGAGGCGCGCGCCTTCAACAACCAACTACAACTCATCGAAGTACGGCGACCGCTCCCCCTTCCACCGTTCCGAGACGACGGGGAGGACCCTCCCTCGCCGCTGAAGTAAGGGACCACATCAATCACTGGAGCCATCGGAGGAGGAAACCCCGAGGAACTGATCATTGGCATGGCCCGGATCTCCCTCCGACCACACATGGAGGCACCCCGCCCAATAGGAATATGCTCCTCGCACGTGACAACCCCGGGCAAAGCTCCCTGGCCAACGCTCCGCCGCGCCAGGCAACCGAGGTATAGCTCACGCTATCGACATCTCGGATATCGAAGGGAAAGAGGCAAGAACGGCGGACGGGAATCCCCCGACCGCCCAAAAGAGCCCCCCCCCCCCCCCCCGAGATGGCCGGACAGGACCTCGGGGAGCAGGGGGAGCGGCAAGCGCCCCTTCCCCTACCTCCCCACGGAGAAGGCGACGGAGCCACAACCCGACGGGATGAAGACACTCAGGGCGGAGAGTTAGTGGCGCCGGAGGCGCCTCCGGCCCATGCCCCTCCCTCCTAAAACCCACGCGGGTGAAAAACGGAGGCATTCGGACCATGAGATCACGCGTGCCTCCGAAGTAAGGCGCCACCGGCCCATGCCACTCCCTCCTAAAACCCACGCGGGTGAAAAACGGAGGCATTCGGACCATGAGATCATGCGTGCCTCCGAAGTACCCCGTCGTTCGACCAGGTCTAGGTTCGCCGGGTCAAATCAGCTCGCGTCAACTTCATTCCCCAGAATGGAGGGAAGGGGGAAGAAAGGGTGCCCCGGATACAAGATCCCGCGATGGAACGGGACGGTAGATGTACCGGACCGTTCTTTATCCCGTGATGGATCGAAGGCAGCATGGTCATTTAATTCGGATCAGAAGTGGGCCGATGTTCTGTTTTTACTACAGTAGAAAATGGCTCAAGGGAACCATGCATACGAATCTTGATGAGATTGTAGGGATATAGGGAGCAACTGTGCTCGGGAGCCAAAGTGCATTTTCACACGTAACTGCAGAGCAATTCTTACATAATGTGATCACTACGAACATTCTTACATAATGGGATCACTACGAATAGCGGAAACTGATGTGTCACTATCCTTCGACGCCGAAGCAATCAAGGGAGATTGTTCAGCATCATATACTTCTTCAGCCTTCTTGACGTAGGAGGCCAAACGTCTTTGAGTCTCGGCCTTATGTTCATAGACGAACACGGTTTCATCATAAAGCCTCAAAATAGATTCCTTAATGATCCCACTATCTTCATATTTAGGTGCATCAATGACAAACTTTGATAGCTCATCTGGTGAAAACATCTGAAATAAACAGACTTCAGCTACTAAATTGAATGACAAGTTTGCATCAAATGCATACAACATATTCCAAAATGTTAGAGTTTACCTCGTGGGGATTGCCAAAAACGATTTTGTCCTTAGGGTAACATACCATCTTCAGAGCTGTTGCAAGCTTTAGTATGTTCCAACCCCGAGAATCAATGGAGGACACCTCCTTAAGGAAGGCACTAGCAATGAGCCAACTGTTATAATGTTTCTTCAAACAACAATCACAATCATACAAGATGCATGCTGTCTCAATGATGCAGTCGTTTACCTGGATACAAAAAGCAGTGCTGTGTCAGTGATAAAGCAATGAGGCGAAACGGTTGCAGTGAAAACTCTGGTCAGCAACAAAGAGCACAACCTCGCAGAAAGTGTGTGCATCACCAGTGAGCAATAAAGCAGGAAGCAATTCCATATCAGACATACAAGAAGGTAAAGTGGTGACCTCACCATCTCCGATTTGACATCAAAGCCATTACGATGTAGGAGCATTTTCAGCCCTTGACTCGTATGGAGACTGTCCTCATAAGCTAGCTTTGATTTTTCTTCAGGCACTGCACTATGCATGAGATATCTCAGGCAGCTCATCAGCTCCATCACAGGTTCATCACACAGGCAGGTTATGCCCTGAAAAAAGCCACAAGCAAAAATGGTGCTCAGAAGTGTTTAGACATAAGTTAAAAAAAGGTGAGATTACACTTACCAATCTTGCTTCAATTACTGATTTATATTCAGGCTTTCCGACAGCCAGCATCTGCCCGGGTCGGCACCACTTCAAGAGCATGTTAGTAAGCTGATTGTTAATAAGACCAGTATCAACGTTAATGGCATCAGACTTTTCCTTAAAAACTTGAAAGTCCTTTCGCCAAATTACCTGATAAGAAATGAACAAGGACAAGCTCGTCAAACAGGAGAGACAAAAACGAGTCAATCATCATTTAGTGTCTCTCAATCATGCCTAAATCTCAAATCTCAATCGTAAAGAAATTTATGGGCCTGGTTGGTTGGTGTACCAAGGTTGCCACCATTTGCCACACTTTTTAGGCAAAATATGCATGAACTTTTTAGCCAAAATATGCATGAACTTTAAAGAATCAAAATTGATGACACACTTTGCAGCACCTAAATTGCAGGAAAGGAATCTTCCCACGTACGGCTGCAAACCAAACAGGCCTAACTTGCGGTGCGCAATGGGTTAGCATACCAACCAAACAGATGCCCCGTTTATGTCCCCGAGTGTCTGGAATTTTCAAGTCCAATTCAAAATGAACTCATGTGCTGACGTAATGCAATGTATTTTGAACCATGATGGTGTTCTTTGGTGGTAGTACCAAGCCTGGGCTCAGTCAAGAAGTTACTGAAATGTATATTGAAAATAGTCTAGGGGTTTTGTTGGGAAGTCTGTGTCTGGGCTCAATCAAGAAGTTACTACTTAGTAAGGCCATCTACAATGCAAGGTGCTTAGAGAAGTGCTTAAAAAAATAGACCAAACAATTTTTTTAAGCAACAATGTTTTTTCTATAGGAGAGGTGCCTAGTTAAGCATCTACCTTGTATTAATAAGCACTAGTACTGAAGAAAAACTGGCTATTTTCTAGGCATCTCTCTAAGCACCTTGAATTGTACAGGCCCTAAGGTATCAGGTATGTATATGGCAGTAGCTCATGGCGGTGTTCTTATGTAGTAGTACAATGTCTGGGCTCCGTCAAGGGGTTACAAGTTGTGCATTTGAGCATGTCGATTAAACAAATGCGTTTGTGTTCATATTCCTCTCCATGAGGACAAATGTGATAAAAGTGGCAATCATGTATGATGCAAGTTCTGTTTATTTCGTGATAGGCAGTACAAAGATATTTCAATAAAAAAGAGGAAATGTGGAACTTACACGGTTTGCTCTATATTGCGTAACAAAGTTTGCCCATATGTTCTGCAGGAGACACAGAGAAACCATAAAAGTTAGGCTAATGACAAAGGCGACAAGAGTAACTAAGCAACAGTAACAAAGTAATAAAGAGCAACGCAAGCACCTCCATGGCATCTGGTTCGTACAGGTTGACTCCATCAAAATAGAAAACTGCAAAGCCAGAGGGCGTCTCAAACAGTACCATTATCAGTCCATAATGCCCCAAGTTTGTAGCTGCCGATACACAAGTCAAGCAAACTCAAGAAAAGAAGGATTAAAAATAAATAAAACGTATGTGCACTAATAGTCCATTCATACATCAGGCATGAAGCCAGAAGTGGTGCCACTACCAAAGCCCATACCTTTTTGGGGATTGCCTATCTTCTACTAATTTGAACCTGGGTATAGGTGAAGGTAGGAGGGTAACACCCACTTAAGCTTTACCCATTCAATAGCAATCAAAGCAGCACTGTCTCGGTTCTTGCTTTTTCTCGTCACAAGTGGCAATCCCCCTCTCTTCGCAGATCAACAAGGAGGTCACGCCAGGCGAGTCCAAACCTCAGGCTCTCGCTCTACCCCTTCTGATTTTGTGTTAGTTGCTTCTGATTATTCTCTGGTAAAGGGATATTACTTCATGATATTCTAAGTACGTCACTGATTCTAGATTTACAGTGCACCAATTGAAAGTTGATTGTTAGATTGATACACTATGTTGAAGTGCCTGCCAGTGTCAAACAGGTTGCTACACCATGTATTGACTATCAGTGTTAAACCCAATTCCTATCTCAAGTTCGTAAATACATTGCGACAAACTATGAGGTCACATTACATCCTTGTCAAACACCCAATTTGTTTGTATGTAGTTTTATTTGAATTTGAATCAAGGAAAATTATGCTTGAAGGGGGAGAAAATTCATGTTGTCAAACAGCGAGTTTATGTAGTTTTATAGACCCAATTTGCTCATGTTGTCAAATAGATTCAATCTGTTCTATTATAATAGCCATCGTGGAAATAAAATGTCGTTGGCCCAGTGTTTTAGGATCGACTATGCTGGTCTGAAATAACCCCCGCGTCGGCTCCTCTGAGGCGGGCGCCGCCACCACCTCCCTACCTCCTCCACCCCCTCGCTGCCAGCCGGATGAAGAAGCTGGCGAGGCACAACCCAAGGCGACGGACGGCGGCGGCGGGGTACTGCTCTTCTAGCGATGCAGCTCGGCGGCGATTGGCGGCGCGGCTCGGCAGGAGGAGCGCGGCGGGAGGGGCGCAAGGTGCAAACGCTCGGCGCCGTTGCTGGAAGGGATGCACGGCCGATGGGCTCATTAGGCCCGATGCTGGGGCATGCGTCGTTCTCTAGCTGGGCGCAGGGACGGATGCGGAGGCAAGGTGGCTATTGAGGCGTGGGCTGGCCACAGACATGTCTCTGCTTAGGCGGAGCGGGCGCAGCGGACATGGTTGCTGCCGTGGAGAGAGGTGCCGCGGCGGCAGCAGCTTGCGATGGAGCGACGGGGTCGCACGGTGCACAGCCCCGCGTGGTGCACAGTGGCGGCTAGTGGTGGGTGGCGTCCTATGCAACATTCTTATGCTCAGTGATTCAGTGATCTAGGTGCCTCGTGTAGTCAATGAACTACAAGCTCTCGATGGATGGGAAGAAGCTCCGATGAAAGCTTTGCCCAAATTTGGCTGGTGCCGGCAACAAACAGACGAGTATTTTTGCGACGCTTAACCTTTCTTCTTTTCTGACTTTCCTTCCTTTTATTCCATCAGCTAACAATGCTAAATCCGCCAAGATCCACTTAGAACGAGTGCCATCCCACGTACAATGGATAGTGCCGGACGACTCTGAACAAATCCTAACAACTACGACCTGGCCACAGCGTGAACCCAACACACTTCTGGCCCATGCAATGTAACAACAAATCACCTTCCGAGACTAAGACTCTAGTAGAAATAAATCTAACGTGAAATCAAAGGGAAAACAATCTAAACAGATCATGTAACAAAATTAGTTCGAACTCTTTGGAGCCAAACCACCGCAACCTTGACCATAATGTAATCCAAACAAGATCTTATGTGGATGGGATTAGAGTAGTGAAAGGGATTCAATCAGTGTGCGGATTTAAGACCATATTTGTATCCGCGTCTGTTTAGAAATATATGAAAACGGGAGTGGGAAAGGCGCTATCAAATCCGTTTCCTGCCCTATGTTCGGTTTGCTGAGTTTCGGAGGGGATTGAGATAGGGATTTCCCCTCTAATCCCCTCCAAACCACTTGGGGTGGGGGTTAACCGAAGGAGCCCTCACTGACCAAAAACATGCCCACGGGCTTTGAGGATATAATCAAAATTGGTTCGGTGAGCGGACAAATTAGTATGAGGAGGACGGCGTCGGGCGGTGACTCACCGATAGTGAACAACGAATTCCCAGCAAGCCGGCGTCGCTTTCCACCTCGTTTCCCTATCGAGGTTGACGTTGAATTCGCAGGAGGAGGAGGCCCGCGTTGCTTTCCACCTCTGTGCACCATCGAGGTTAACGTTGATTCCGCCGGAGAAGAACGCCGGCATCGTTGTCCGCCCCGTCGGCCCATCGAGATCTAATAGTGATTGTGGGAGGAGAGGTTTGCGGCGGCGTGGGGAATGAATTAGTCGAGCAGGTTTTAGCGGCGTGTGGATGGGTCCCGGGCTGGTTAGGCAGGCTGGGCCGTCCCTTGGGGCGGCTCCTCGTCGTATTGGGGCGTTCTAAGGATGAGTGCAACGGGCCGACGCATCCAGTCCGCGCTGGTCCGTGAGGGGCAAAAACAAAGCCAACGGGACGATGCAAACGGATCGAGCTGCGCTTTTTGATCCGCCGCGTCCCTGGCCCAAATTTGAGCCACCGATGCGTCGGGGCGGACACGCGGCGGAGAGAAAACGCGTCCGCGCGCCCACGCGTAGTGTCCTCCCCTATCCCACCTGTCAGCCACCCGGCGCCGGTCAGCCTCCCCTGGCCAGCCCATTTTAATTCCAGGGGATAGGGACGGGCAGCCCCCACCCACCCCTTCACTTCCCCACGGCCGCTCCCTCTCCGGCGACCAAACCCCAAACCCTAGCCCTCCCACCGCCCAGCTCGCCTCGATGCCGCTCCGGTGGTTCGGCAAGGCCAAGAACGACCACGAGGCGGGGTCCTCCTCTGGCCGCCGTCGCCGCCTTCGAACTCCATCCCCTCCCGTCTTCTTCCCCTGAGCCGGCGCCGCTCCCCGCCGTCTTCGAGCTCGCGCCGCCCGGCACGGAGGTGCGGAACCGCGTCTACGTGCGGAAAGAAGATTGCGAGTGGTACTGGAACCACGCCACTCCGCTGCCATGGCCAGATGTCAAGCTCCCCGAGCATTGGCATCTGAACCCGCAGCGGATCCCAGTGCCCCCGATGCCGGCGAGCGACCGGGCACGGGATCTAGAGATCGAGCGGCGCCGCCGCCGCCTCCCGGCCTCCGCCCGCAACGACCCGCCTTCGCGGCCACTTCCTCCAACTGGGGGCAGTGGTTCGACGACGAGCACGACCTGCGGCGGCAGGCGCTCTACACGAGGGCTCCGACGCTGCCATCTGGGCGATGGTCATCGCCACCGCACACACGGCGAAGTAGAAGCCCGCGAAGGGCAAAATATTTAGTCTTTTTATATTTTTGTTTTAAAAATTATTATGTAAAATGGCCGTTTGTGGCCCACCTCCCCTATCTATCAATGAAAAAGGACCATATATGGCATGTTTAGTTGAAAAAAAGGGGGCGGACTCGATGCGTCGGGCTGTTGGGCGCAATGGCACAAATAGCGGATAGGGGCGGACTGGGCCTGTCCTTTTGCCGACGCAAACGGACCAAACGCGGACCAAACGCGCGTCCGTTTGCGTCGGCCCGTTGGAGTCATCCTAAGGGCTCGTAGCAGGGAAAAGCGCAAATCCTATTTGACGACCAGGTCGGAGCGCAAGGCGTGTACCTGGTCAATGGCCACAAGTTTGGCCTTTTCTCCTTCAGGAAGGCCATCAGGTATGCCCTCCGGATGGCCCTCACCCTGGCTTCCTCCTGAGCGGATGGTGCAGTAATGGTTTGGAGATGGATGAAGAAAGAGATGGATGAAGATGCAAAGGGCGCACCCCGCTTTTATAGCCTCACAGGTGCCTTCATTGGCGGTCTCCTCGCTCTCTCCGTTATCAGGAATCGAGGAGGCCGGTGCAGTTATTCCCCGAGCGGAATAGCTCCAAGACCATCGGGCAGATCGATGGGACAGAACACAGAAGACTAGATGCCCGGGACCCACTTTGACCTTTTTTTAGGGCATAGCCCCGGCGGCTGGAGCAAAAGCCGCCGGGACCATGCCCGGGGGTTACTGTCGCAACAGTGGAACATGGGGTCCCCCTAATGCTGCCAAAGTGGGTCCACCGCATGTGGGCCCAAGTTGAAGATGGACAAGGCCAAGACTCAAGGCAAGTTGGTGGTCGCCCCCCAACCTAATGAAGACCACGCAAGCTCTACATCAACCAAGGACCCTGGGTTTGGGGGACCTGCAGGGTCCCCTATACCCCCCGGGTAGGATGGAGATGTCCCCGAGAGCCCGAGTCCCCTGTAGGAGGCCGAGCTCCCACTCGGGTACCACTCCGTACGGCTGCGGATTAGGACTCCAGTGCACTCCGGAAGACACAGGCGATCCTAGAAGACTGGGGAAGCAAGGCGGAAGAGGCGCGGGCAGGGGACAAGGCCCGTGGTGTTGTCAGCCCTTGTCCGCCCCGCTTTCCCTAAAGGTGGACCTAACCCATGGAGGATACTTGGAGGAGGAGAGGCCACGTCTCCTCCTAAAGCAGCCTAGGGGGTTCTTCCCGCCAAGACCCCCTCACGCTCCTCGCATGACCTTGTGGTATACCCTAGAGGAGGGAGGCTGAAGTGAAGAACAAGCATAGCACAAGCCAGAGCCAGGCTAGACTAGAGCTAGGAGGGTAGAGAAGGAAGGTGATCACCTCTGGGTCGGGATCTGTCCTTCGTCTACCTCTAGCTAGAACCCCTTCCGGGTACCCCATTCGGAGAACCATCATTGTAGCCACACTATGAAGATATCATCTATCCAGACATGCAAGAGTAGGGTTGTTAACCTCCGGGCGGCCTCAACCTGGGTAGATCGCCGTGTCTCCTTGCTTGCTTGCTTTGATCGTGGAGAGAGAGCTCGACCGTGATCTTCCTCGAGAGACGTTTCCCAGCCTCCTTCGCGCCCTGATACGTCTCAAACATATCTATAATTTCTGATGTTCCATGTTGATATTATACCAATTGCTACATGTTTTATATACACTTCATAGCATTTTTATGCATTTTCTGGGACTAACCTATTAACAAGATGCCACAGTGCCAGTTCCTGTTTTCTGCTGTTTTGTATTTCAGAAAAGTTGTTCTGGAAATATTCTCGGAATTGGACGAAACTTGGACAGGACCTCCTATTTTTCCAACACGTACACGGAGTCCAAAGGAGAGACGGAGGAGGGCCACGAGCCAGCCACACCATGTGGCGGCGCGGCTCCCCCTCCTGCCACGCCGTGGGATGGTGTGGGCCCCACGGGCGCCTCCAGCCGCCGCCCTTTCGCCTATTTATTCCTCCCGAGGGGAAAACCCTAAATACCCGAGCCTCCATCCACGAAAAGTTCCGTAGCCGCCATCGTCAACCCTATCTCGGGAGGGTTCTGAAGCTCTTCCCGGCACCCTGCCGGAGAGGGGAATCATCACCGGAGGGATCTACATCACCATGCCCGCCTCCGGAGTGAGGCGTGAGTAGTTCATCCTTGGACTACGGGTCCATAGCAGTAGCTAGATGGTTGTCTCTCCACTTTATGCTATCATGTTTAGATCTTGTGAGCTAACTATCATGATCAAGATCATCTTATTGTAATGCTACATATTGGTTTGCTGGGATCCGATGAATATTGAATACTAGGTCAAGTTGATTATCAATCTATCATATATGTTATTTATGATCTTGCATGCTTTCCGTTACTAGTAGATGCTTTGGACAAGTAGATGCTTGTAACTCAAGAGTTAGTATTTATGCTAGATAGTGGGTTCATGCCTCCGGTAATCTGAGAGAGTGACAGCAACTTCTAAGATTGTGAATGTGTTGTTGCCACTACGGATAAAATAACCGATGCTTAGCTTGAGGGTACGTCCGTTAAGTCTAATGCATTTGTTTACTTTACGCACATTACTTAATACAATTATCTGTTACTTGCAACTTAATACCAACGGGGAACTCGGACTACAACCTGAAGGTGGATTATTAGCCATAGATGATGTTGGATAACGATCTAAGTATTTTGTCGTAATGCCCACATGAATATCATAGTAATCATCATGTCATATATATGCATTGTCATGCGCTAATATTTTGTCAATTGCCCAGCTGTAATTTGTTTACCCATCATGTTAGTTATCTTTATGGAGAGACACCACTAGTGAACTGTGGACCCCGATCCATTCTTTTATACTGATAATACAACCAACTGCAATCATTGTTCCTTTTCATTCTCTGCAATTAAACACTATTTTCCACACCATACGTTTAATACTTTGTTTTCAGCAAGCCGGTGAGATTGACAACCTCACTGTTTCGTTGGGACAAAGTAGTTTGATTGTGTTGTGTGCAGGTTCCACGTCAACTGCCGAACTCCCTACATCAGCATATTTTCTGGCGCGTTGAGAACCTTCAGAAGTACTTCTACTCCTACTCGTTCGATATCCTTGGTTTCATACTGAGGGAAAACTTGCTGCTGCACTGCTTCATACCTTCCTCTTGGGTCTCCCAACGAACGTGTGTCATCACAGTAGTATCACGCCCCATACCGAATCTACAAAAGGTGGTATCGAATATACCCGGTGTCCGTCCTTCGAGACATGACACCATTCGAACCGGGACTAATGGTCCCATTATTCCCGGTTCCAATAATAGCCTGTACAAAAGGACCGAACGGAAGGCCTTTTTTCTACTAGTGAATACTCACTGCTTGTACATTCTTCCTTTTACGAATTGCCTTCCCTGTTATGTTGTGTGACATGCAGCCACGGGTTGGTTTCTTGCTGCTCCAACGGTGGGGTTTGTGCTTGACCTGGGCATGCATGGTCCTGTTATTTCAACCCTTGCACCCGCAATAGGGTCAGGTAGATGCAAGCTGCGTTTCGTCATGTTCGTGGTGAGGCACTGTCGTGGTGGGATCACGGCAGATGCCATAGGTATGGCTAAGATGGGGCCGAATGGTCGTTGGGGGAATCCGGGGAGGGTTTATGCACTCAAGAAGTGCACACGCAAGAACACGAACGAGAAACCAAGAAACCAAGAACACAAAGCACACCACGATGTACCCTGCTTCGGGGCCCTCTTGTGGAGGTAACACCCCTACTGCAGCACTATCCTACTCAGTGTATAGCTCAAAGTGACAAGTACAAGCTGCTCCTCGAGCTGTATGATGATACAATGGTGAGAACTTGAGGTAAAAGATGGAGCTACACGGGAGGAAGAAGGCACTCCGAGCTATATCCGAGGTGTTTCCGGGGTGTTCCGAGGTTCCTTTCTCTCTCTCTCTTTCTTTCTGTCGATCGATCTGTCCGTATCTTCCTCGGGCTTTCAGCAGGAGGGGGGTGAAGCCCACTATATAGGCCAGCCGAGTTACGGTTGTGCCCCTCGCTAAACACTGTTGCCATGCCTCTGCACCGGTCACCACCGTACCTCTGTCAGGGACTAGACGTGGCCTGCCCATCTCCTGCTGCCTAACGACAGAACTAGCATGTCTCCTCTGACAGAGACAGGACGTGGCCTGGCAGAGCTACCTCGTAGCCTTTTCCCAGATCCCGCGTGGTCAGCGGTCAGAGATGTGCTGCCCCGCCGAACCCGGGGCACGCCTCTGCCAGGCTCCGTGACAGACGCTCCCGCGTCAGGCGCTCTTGTACCCGGCTAAAGTGACAGGAGCATTGACTCCTGCCCGACCTACGGCCTCCTGCGTTGGTTAGCTCGGGTCTTGCTCCCGCTCCTTACCTCGGGTCTTGTACTTAAGAACTGACCACCTCGGACATTACTTCCTTCGGACAGCTTCTCCTGCACTCACCATACAGACCATAGCACCGAGGTAGTTAGGTCGGCTGAACATAGCTCGGATAGTGAACCTCGGCCCAGGCGACGGGATACCTCGGATCCCTCTGGGCCAAGATAGGTCGGCCTTTAAACTCTCCAGGTCAAGGTGAAGCTCGGATTCTCCCAGGCCCAAGCAGGTCGGCCCTTTCCGTACCTCGGCATATCTTTAAACTCATCTTTATGCCAAGCCTTGACCCTACCCGGGGGTAGCCCCCCGACATTAGTCCCCGAAGCTGGTGCGGTCCTACGACCTCGGATGGAGGGCCGTAGCAGGTTCAAAATAAGCAAGGCACCACCTCTAAAACCGACCTTAAACACAGCTCCGCCGAGGTACCTCCCACAGACCATAATTTAAGCCGAGGTTGATCTGCAATCTGAACTATCCGAACTGTCTGACTCAGCACAATCTTGCCCCAAGATCTTCCGAGGCACGTGGCGAAGAATCTCTGCCCGGACCTCGAAACCCGGACCTCTGAAAGACAGGTCCTGACCACACGCCGCCCTCGTCAGCCGGACCCACCAAACAGCGCACCTGCGCACTCAAGTGCGAGGCCAACTTGACCGCCCACGACTCCTCGATTCTCGCGCTGATCAGCACAGGAAATCCGAGGTTGGCGGTTTCCACTCTGCGGCCCACGATGTGGCCGATCGTGCGGCCACCAACTGCGCAACCACTCAGCCGCCCGCACACGATCCCACGTTTCCCCGATAACCGCGCGTTGGTGCGCAGTTACCGCACGCCGTTACCGCACGCGGCCTATAAATAGGGGCCCAAGGGTACCTTCATCTTCTTCTTCCCCACTCGCCCACTGCTCCGCGCCCTCTGCCTCCAGCGCCGCCGTCGAGCCCCTGCTGGTGACGCGCACCGCGCCTTGCGCCGCCACATCGCCGTCAAGCGCCTCGCCGCACCGGAGTACGCGCACTGCGCCGTGCGCCGTTGACTCATCGCCGATCCTCCGCGTTCTTCGGGTACCTCACCGGTGAGTTCCTTGCTTCCCCTCCATTGCCGTGGATGAGTTCATCCTTCGATGAACTCGAGGGTCCTGACGAACCCTAAGATCTTTATGAACTGGATGATCCCCTCGAACCCTCTTAGTGCATTTTAGATCTCATCTAGACTTGTTTCAGACGCACCCGTGCTGTCCTCTTAGGTTTGCCCCTTGATAAACTCTAATTTATCTCCATTTTTAGCTCATCGGTAGATCTTTGCTAGTATCTCGCCATGGTAGAAACATGTTTCCCGCCCAAATTCTTTAGCTCGGCTGTCTCGAATGATCCGAGGTATTTTACCCCGGCTATCCTGAACTGTCCGAGGTATTTACCCCGGTTGAACCTCCCTTTTCTGCAGGAAAGCTTCGAAATGTCTTCTGCCTCGGATCCCGCCGAGGAAGGAGCGCCTGGAGAACGAGGTAGCTGGGAGGGATCCGACGTCACGGAGGTCGACATCAAATGGCTCCGAGATTCACGGCGGATCCCGGCTAAACTCATCTGCCGGATTCCGAAGAAAGGAGACCTCGAACCCGAGGTGGAATCCGGGGAGAGGGTCGTCTTCCTGGACCACTTTGAACGTGGCTTCGGGCTCCCGCCGGGAAATTCTTCCGGGATTTCTTGAACAAGTTTGGACTACAGCCACACCACCTGCCCGCCAACGCCATCCTCCAACTCTCGGCCTACGCGACCTTTTCCGAGGGTTACCTCGGATTATGGCCAAGCATCGAGTCCTGGGCCAAGTACTTCCAGCTCAAGAAGCAAAGCGTCCCGAACAAGAAGGTCGTGGACAAGGAGATGACCGCTTGCGGGGCGGCCTCGATTTCACCTCGGCGCCTATCTGAGTTTCCTCGGATACAGGGCCTGGACTCCTGCCGCAAATGGCAACGCTCCTTCTTCTTTGTGAAGAACCCGGGCGCCGAAGACCTCATCAATTTGCCGGAGTTCACCATTGGAACCCCCACTGCCCAACTCAACTGGGACTATGAGCCTGCACCCGACGCTCCCGAGGTTCTTCTGATCCACCAAACTATGATGTCCCTCCAGGAGAAAAGCTGGGGGGCAGATGACATCTTGCGCACCATGATCACCCGCCGAGTTAGCCCTTTACAAGAGCGGGCCCATAAGATCTGCCATATGAGTGGCCGCTACGACCCCACTCGGCACAGCACCTTTGAACTTGATGACTCCGAGGTGAAGAGGCGCATCCGGGCCATCGCCAAGACCACCATGCCCGACAAGTGGAAATGGGGTGTCAAGCCCTACGACCGAGATAACCTTCCAGCTCAAGTAAGTGTACTTTACCCGACGTAAAATATTCCTCGGTTTCATTTTCACCCCGACCTTGTATTGATTCTTGTGCTAACTCGGTTTTACCTTGCCACCTCTGCAGAAGTTCACTCGACAGGAAATCGAGGATGGCCCCCTTTCTTCTAAGGAGTGGACTCCCGACCTGCCTGTCCCGGAAGCCGCCGAGGTTGAAGATCCGGACAATGAGGATCACCTCCCCATTCCCAAGGCCACCTCGGGTAAGACTCGTGGTTTCACCTCGCACCGCCCACCAGTTCGATCGTCTATCCAGGATTGGCCCGATGATGACGATGATGATTGCCAAATTCTGGAACCTGTCAACGTTATTCCCATTTCATATGCTCCTCCAACATATAAGAACTTTCATCCAGCGTCTGCAGCTTCCCGGAAGCGCTCAGGACCTGGTACCTCGGATGCCGAGGCTTCCAAGACCTCGGAGACTGCGGCGCCCAAAGCCAAGCGTGCCAAGAAGACCTCGGCGAGGCACAAGAAGCGAGGCCCCGTGGAGGAAGATGCGTAAGTCACCTTGCTCCTTTTTACCTTTCACACTGTTCCGAGGTTAAGTTTTTTATACTCTAACTTAATCTTTTCTTTTTCGTCTAGCCCGGCTCGGCAGATCAAGCAGAGCCACAGCTCGATACACTCACCACTGCCTCCAGTGGTTGAAGCTCAGACCACCGAGGTCGAGGTTAACCTCGGAAGCCCCGCCAGAGCCTCTCCTCCAGAACGGTCCATTGACCTCACCAGCCCGGAGAAGACCATCTCCTCCCCGGTGCGTGTCTCCTCCGCCGAACTTCCACCGCCGAGCTCTGACTCCGGCCTGGGGCACTCTGCTCCCCGCCGAGATCAGACTCCTCCGCCTCCTCAGAAGGATGCGGAGACAGATCGCGCCAAGACTCCGGTAAACCGTGCAGGAGCCTCGGCTCTCCCCCAAGTCTCAAGCTGCGCGCAACCAGCAGCAACAGCAGCAGAAGAAGCAGAAGAAGCAGAAGAAAGATTCAGCTCCAGTTGTTGAGCCCCCAAACAGCCACAGCAAACTCCAATGCCGCCACCGCCACCGGGCCCCAAGGCTGCGAGCACCCAACTGGTGCCGCATGTTCCCGCTTCTGCGCCGAGGTCCACCTTGACCAAGACCGCGCCCTCGAGCTCTCAGGTCGCCACCTCCCGAGCTCTTTTCGCTGCTACCATCCAGCCGAACATCAGCAGCTGGGAGGTCGGGCAACTCCGGACCAAGAGCGGGAACAGCTTAGGCTCGGAGAAGCACTACGATATGGACTGGAACTCGGCTGACACTGCCGAGGTCTCCTCCAACCCGAGCTCTGAGCATCCAGTTGGACCTAGCGCCGTGCTCCAATCTATCTACAACATGCAGACTGCGGTCCTTGACTGCAGCAAGAAGGCCTCGGTAAGTTTCTTTACGCAACTCTCTTTCTTCCTTTGAAACCAAATGACAAACATACACTATTCCCAGTCCCCGAGATTCGGGTTGAGCAATTGACACTCCACCGAGTTAAAATTGCTCGGCTTGAATCTCAAAAACTTGTCATTTCTCCCATGCTGAGTCCCCGAGGCCAATGCCAAGTCCCCGGGACTCAATTGGGCCTCGGGTGCTAGAAATACCTCGGATTTCTCCGAACTGATCTCTCTATTTTTTCAGGAGTGCAACAATGCTCGGACAAAGATCTTCAAGAACCTCCTGCTGGATCACAACAGACTGAAGAAGTCTCACCGGACTCTTCTATCCGCGAAGGAGCAGAGCGACAAAGATTACGCCTCCAAGTTGAAGACAGCCGAGATGAAATAGCTCGGCTGCAACAAGAGCTGAACCGGGCTAATGAAGCCAAAACTGCTGTGGAGGACGCTATGAAGGCAAAGACCAGGCCGCCGAACAGCAGCAAGAGCTTGCCAAGACCCTGGAGAGCCGCGCCACCTCGGCCGAAGCCGAACTTATCGCCCTCCGAGCTATCTCGAAAAGCTGGTTGTCCGAGCTCGCTCGGATTAATCACCAAATGGACAGTAAGTTTCTTCTCCCCTTTTCCTTATTTTCTGCCGACCTACACCCCGTGCCACCGTATGCCTTATTTCAGCGACAGCCTTTTTGTCTTCTTCAGAGAACTTCGAGCACTCCAAGGACAAGGCTATCCGCGAAGTTCAAGCAGCTCGGGCAAAGAGGGCTGAGACAGAAACCCTCAGCGAAAGCTGGGATATCCAGGACCACCTTGTTGCCCTTAACGCTCGGATCAGGCCGCTCCGGGCCATTGGAACCAAGCTGGTTGATGCTGCCATCGAGGTCCACCGTGCCCTCTGGCCCAAGGTCAAGACTCCCACTTGCATTGACGAGCTCGCCACGAAGCTGAAAGGAGCCGAGGCTAGACTTCGGGAGTGGAGATGCTCATCAGCTCGGGCTGGAGCGGACAAGGCCCTGGTGTTCGTGCTGTCTGGTATGAAGATGTTGAGATCCACACGGTTACCTCCCTGCGCAGGGGCTCTCCTTGGAACTCCACCCCTGATGGCATTGCGAAACGCCAAGCAGCAGCCGACCGCTTTGCTAGTTATGCAAACACCCGGACCTTTGATGACGGGCGCCTCTATCTGAGGATGAAGAGAGCTCGGACGAGGAAGCAGAGTCCGGTGAAGAAAGTTCTGACGGCGAGGAAATTGACTTTGACGAGCCTGAGAGCTCCAAGGGCAAGGCCGGCAAAACAACCGAGGTGGCTGAAGGCTGATGATGACTTCAGCTTCGACGAACCTCCGAACTCCAAGGGCAAGTCCGGCAAAGCCGTAGCCACCGAGGTGATTCCCCCGACGTGACGGACACCCCGGCATCCACTCCAACAACCGAGGTTGCTTCCGCGACCGAGGTTGTTCTGCGCCCGAGGTTCCTGCGCCCGAGGTCCTGCGCCCGAGGCTCCTTCTTCCGAGGCCTGAACTTGTCTCAAAAAACATTAAATCCCCGGTATGCCGGGTGCAGATGTAACAGACCTTAAGTAGTTTGCCTTGCTACCAGTACTATTATCTTGCTATCCGAACCATGCTTTTCTAAGAATTTATGCCGAACCCTTTTGGAACGAGTCCCCGAGTTCACTTTCGTGTTTACTATACTTGGCATTCTTTGCTCTTGTCTACCATTTTGGCGTTCGACAGTCGAGTCACAAGATTGTTGTTTATAGCATACAGTACTTAGCAAATGTCGAGGTGTGTTTCAAAATCATCCGACATAAACGAAAGGTAAAGACAGGGGTTAGTAAACGACACATGCCGAACTATATTTTTGGACCGAGTCCCCGAGTCCATTTTCATGTTTCCCACGTTTTTTCATCTTTGCTCTTGACTACCATTTCGGCGTTCGTCAGTCGAGTCACAAGATTAGTTACACAGCATACATTACTTGAAGTTTGAGACGAGGTTCAAAATAGTTCGGCATATGAACGAAATTGACAAACAGAAATAAAACACAAGCACAAGAGCGAGGCAGTCCCCGAGCTTCAACCTCGGAGTGCCGACATTTCATTAAGGATTAACCGAGGTACATACATTGCGCCCTTCATGAGTAGAAAGGTCGGAGTAGAGCTATATTCCATGGTCGCCTGACCTCTGATCCGGGGTTGTCCAGCCCATCTTCCCTTGGTTCCTGCGCATCTATTAGATAGTACGAATCATTGAGCAGAGCTCGGCTCACAATGAACGGTCCCTCCCATGGAGGTGACAACTTGTGCCGACCTTTCTTGCGCTGCACCAACCTCAGCACCAAATCTCCCTCGTGAAACACACGAGGGTTGACACTCCGGCTATGATAACGTCGGAGACCTTGTGGTATATTGCTGACCGAGATGAGGCCAATTCTCTAGCTTCCTCAAGCAGATCTACTGCATCCTCCCGAGCCTCTTTTGCCTCGGCTTCAGTGTACATTGCCACTCTGGGCGCATCATATTCGATGTCAGTGGGTAGCATAGCTTCTGCCCCATAGACCATAAAAAATGGCGTATAGCCAGTTGATCGATTTGGCGTGGTCCTTAGACCCCACAGTACTGCTGGTATCTCATCTATCCAACACCCCGGCGTTTTCAGCAGTGGTTCAATGAGCCGAGCCTTGATGCCGGCCAACACTAGAGCATTTGATCTTTCCACTTGTCCATTAGACTCCGGGTGTGCCACCGAGGCTATGTCCAGCCGGATTCCCTTGTTCATGCAAAACCGAGCAAATTCTCCAACAGCAAAGTTCGTGCCGTTGTCCGAGATAATGCTATGGGGGTACCCATATCGCAGAATGATCTCCTTCAAAAAAGTCACTGCTGAATGACCATCCAACTTCCGGATTGGTTTCACCTCGATCCACTTGGTGAACTTGTCCACCATCACCAGTATGTGCGTCATGTTACCTCGGGCTGGTTTGAACTCTCCCACCATATCCAAACACCATACCGCAAACGGCCAAGTGATAGGAATTGTTTTGAGCGCCGAGGCTGGCATATGCGTTTGCTTGGCAAACCTTTGGCATCCTTCACATCTCCGGACTATGGCCTCTGCATCAGCAAGAGCAGTGGGCCAATAGAACCCATGCCTGAACACCTTGGCCACCAGAGCTCTTGTGCTGCAATGATGACCACACTCTCCTTGGTGGATCTCCAAAAGCATCTCCTTGCCTTCAGCTGGCTCGACACACCGTTGCAACACCTCGGTTACGCTTCTTTTATAGAGCTCCTTGTTGATGATGGTGTACGCCTTGCCCTCCTTTGGATTCTCCTAGCCTCGGTTGTGTCACTTGGCAAGCTTCCCTCCGTTATGAACTTCATGATTTGCTCCGCCCACTCCGGCACTGGGTGCAAAGGAAAAAATTCTCGTCCACCTCCATTGGTTCGGCCACCATAATCTCCTCCATTATTTCCTCCACCATCCTGCGACCAGTCCCCGAGTCTTGATGAGCAGTCCCCGAGGTTCGGTGCGCAGTCCCCGAGCTCTGCCACGCAGTCCCCGGGTCCGACCAAACGCACCGACGTCTACCTCCATTGGAACAGGTCCGGGCTCTTGCTCCGCCGGGATGAAAATAGATTCGGATTCAGGAGAAGGTTTGATTGAAGGAGTTCTCAAGTGATTCAGGGCTACCCCTGGTGGTACTGCCTCTTTAGATGAACCGAGCTTTGACAACACGTCGGCAGCATTATTTTCTGTCCGAGGTATATGCCTGTACTCACACCCTTCAAAGAACCCGGATATCTTTTGCACATGGAACCGATATAACGCCATGTTGGCATCCAGAGCATCCCAAGTTCCAGAAGATTGTTGCACCACCAGGTCGGAATCGCCGAAGCACTCTACACGCCGGATACCGATCTCCTTCGCCACATTGAGGCCATGGATTAAGGCCTCATACTCCGCCACATTGTTTGATGCTGAGAAATGAATCTGCAGCACGTATTTCAGCTGATCTCGCTTCGGCGAGGTGAGGACTATTCCAGCCCCCAGCCCGATCTTTGTCTTGGACCCATCAAAATGCATTTTCCAATAATTATAGTCCGGCCTGGGTGGCTCATACTGCATCTCGGCCCAATCACAAAAGAAGTCCGGCAACGCCTGGGATTTAATTGCATCTCTTCTCTCATAATGTGGTGCATATGGAGACACCTCAATCGCCCATTTGGCAACTCGGCCAGTTGCATCTTTGCACCCGATGATCTCCGAGATTGGAGCTTCGCACACCACCGTCATGGGATGCTCCTGGAAATAATGCTTCAACTTCTTGACCGCCAGGTAGACACCATACGTCATCTTCTGGTAGTGAGGGTAATTCTGCTTCGAGGTAGAGATCACCTCGCTCAAGTAATACACCGGTCTCTGCACCGACCTGCCACCTTCTTCGCGCTCCACCACCACTGCCACACTTACAACTCGGTTTGTGGCCGCAATGTAAAGTAACATCGGCTCATTGTGCAATGGTGACGCCAACACCGGGGCAGTGGACAACATCTTTTTCAGCTCATTGAACGCCACGTCGGCCTGCGGGGTCCATGTAAACCCGGTACTTTTCTTCATGAGCTGGTACAAAGGTAAGGCTTTTTCTCCCAGCCGACCTACAAATCGGCTCAACGAGGCTAGGCACCCTGTGAATTTCTGCACATCTTTCAAACACTTCGGTAACTTCATGTTCTCAATAGCTCGGATCTTGGCCGGGTTAACCTCGATACCTCGGCTAGACACCAGGAATCCGAGCAACTTTCCAGCCGGGACACCAAAGGTGCACTTGTCCGGGTTAAGCTTCAACCGATATTTTCTCAAATTCACAAATGTCTCCTCGAGATCCTCGAGGAGAGTACGTTTCTCCTTAGTTTTGATGACGATATCATCGACATACACTTGCACATTTTTGCCCATTTGAGAGTGCAGGCATTTCTGCATACACCTCTGATAAGTTGCCCCGGCATTCTCAGACCAAAACACATGACACGATAGCAATACGCCCCATACGGGGTAATAAAAGCAGTCTTTATTTGATCCTTCGGGTTCAGTGGTATCTGGTGAAAACCAGAGTACGCATCGATAAAAGACAACAGTTCACAACCAGCAGTGGAATCAATCACTTGATCAATCCGAGGTAATGGAAATGGATCTTTCGGGCACGCCTTGTTGAGGTTAGTGAAGTCAATGCACATGCGCCACACCTTGACCACGGCTGGCTCGTCTTTCTTCTTTTCCACCAAGACCGGATTGGATATCCAGTCCGGGTGCAGCACCTCCATAATGAACCCGGCTGCAAGCAACTTAGCCAGCTCGTCCAGCACCACTTGTCTTCGGTCGTCTGAGAGACGACGGGTCGGTTGCCTCACCGGTTTCACCTCTGGCCTGACAAATAAAGAGTGCTCTGCCAACTCCCTCGGAACACCAGGCAGGTCCTTAGCCGACCATGCAAAGATATCCCGATTCTCACGGAGGAAGTGACAGAGCTCGCCTTCCTATTTCTCGCCCAGCCCGGTCCCAATGATGGCCATATGCTCTGGGTGCTCCGGGTCAATGGGGATCTTCTTGGTCTCCTTGGGCACCTCAAATGCTGCAGTTGAGTCCGGGCTCATCAGTCCGGACATGCCGAGCTGTGTTGACTGCGCCATTGCCACCACTTGATGCAGCTTCTTCTTCTCAGCTGCGATCACCAAAGACTCGGCCAGATTAGACCCCGCCGAGGCACACTGAATGGCTCGCTTGTAGTCACCCGAGATGGATATGATCCCATTAGGCCCTGGCATTTTCATCTTCAGGTATGCAACATGGGTGGAAATCATGAACTTGGCCAGAGCCGGCCTTCCAAGCAATGCATGGTATGCACTCTCCAAGTCCACCACCTCGAACTCGATACTCTCAACTCGGCAGTTATCCTTGGTTCCAAATGCTACATCCACCCATATCTTGCCCATGGGTGCACAGGAAACGCCAGGCACAATCCCATGAAAAGTACAACTGCTTGGCATCAACTGATTTGGCGATATGCCCAATTTCACCATTGTGTCTCGGTACATGATGTTGATGGCACTGCCATTGTCCACCAGAACTCGGGTAACCTCACATTGTTGTAGGCCCACACAACGTCGGATCTACCACCAGGGCATACTTTCCAGGGCTCGGCATGATCCGAGGTGTGTCTTTCCTGCTCCAAGTGATCTCCTGCTCAGACCAGTTCATATAGGTCGGCACCACCGGCATTACTGCATTCACCTCCATGGCACGCCTCTGCACGCTCTTCTTGTCAGTTGGCTCGGTCACAAAGACCACATAGCTCGCATGAGCCTCTCTATAGTCATTTCCGGGGTATTCATACTGCTGACTTGGTCCGGCACCATTGTTGTTGTTACCTCGGACATTCACAACATTCACGGGCCTTGCTGCTGCAGGCCTCGGAGGAGGTGCAGTGGTTATCGGGGTAACATTTGCTCCGGACAGATTTGGGTGGGACCTCGGCTGAAATCTCTGAGGTGGTCCTCTCTGTTCCTCCGGCCTTCGCCCCTTCTTCTCTGATTCTGCGGTTCCAGCTGCACTGCCGGGTTGAATGGTTGGCTGGCTTGCGCGGGTCGGTCGTATGGTAACAGCAAGGACCATCTATCATTGATTCATAAGTCAAGGGTGGCTCCGGGTTCGGACTAAATGCCGGACCATTGATTTTCGGCCTCTGGACACCTCCAGCTCCGGGTGATCCGGGTTCACCGCTGCAACTTGGTTCGAGGTGTATGGGTAGTCCGGCTCCCTCCTCTTTTGTCCGAACTCTTGGCGGTCATTACACCTTGGTCCGAGCCGGTTGTTTATTGGCTCCCTCCTTCTGTTACGTGCCCCCTCTGCTGCTGGCTGCATCGGATCACCCAGAGCATAAGAATCTGCAATCCGGATTGTTTCTGCTAGGGATTTCGGCATATCTCTTTGGAGCCTCTGCCACAGCATGCTGCCATGTCGACAACCATCTGCAAACCAGGAAATGGCCTGTGCC
Organism: Poa pratensis; assembly: GCA_947311845.1. Taxonomy (NCBI): domain Eukaryota; kingdom Viridiplantae; phylum Streptophyta; class Magnoliopsida; order Poales; family Poaceae; genus Poa; species Poa pratensis. The sequence continues at coordinate 4,308,360 of CAMZMU010000060.1, read as the reverse complement.
TCTACAACTCCTTCACAGGAATTCCGAACATTGCTCCACCGAGTTAAGAATTCTCGGTCAGTTTCATGATCATCTTGCTTACATGCTGCCAGGAGCTGAGGTCGGTTTGGCCTCTTGTATGTACTAGCAAAGTTGCTGTTAAACGCCAGCTCCAAGTCTATCCAGGAGTTGATACTATACTCCGGCAAATTATTCAGCCAGATCCGAGCTGGACCTTCCAACATGTGCGGGAGATACCGGACCGCCCATCGGCGATTGCCCCCCTATGTGCACCGAGGATACATAATCTGTCAGCCAATCTTGTGCTTGGTGCTCCCGTTGTATGGCTTGGTGTTCCGACCTAACTGGAACTGAGATACTGGCGGTGGTGGCTCCTTCATGATCCGAGGTCCAAAACACGCCGGACCAGGAGGGCCTTCCTCCTCCAGTTGCTCGGATAAGTAGATTCTATCCAGCTTGTTACGAACATCGCCTGGAGCTAACATCCGACCTCCTATCCGAGGTCCCAACGCCCCATCCACTCTGTGGTATCCAGCTCGCGCCATGGCCGAGTCTCCATCATCATATCGGTCATCGCCTTGACCGACATTCTGAGGTTGCTGAACATACTCCGGCTCTCGCTGATATTGCCCCTGCGGCCGGGGTTGTTGCTGATACCTCGGGGGCGGAGGTGGTTTACCTCGGCCAGCCGACGCTGCTTGCCCGCCATTCTGATTTCCCTGACCGGAGTTACCCTTAGCTCGGCTTGCATTACCTGGGCCGGGGTTTCCCTTAGCTCGGCTAGCATTGCCCTGGCCCACCTTCTGCTTTGCTGCTAACACCGGATCATACATCTGCAGCTGCTTGTTCTGACCCGAGGTGACACTCCGGGCTCGATCGGCTCCTCCGACGAGTGGAGACGAGGCTTGCCCCTTGGACACCTGACTAACTGGCCTAGCTGAATAAACCATCTCTGAATCACCAGCCCCGGCATATGCTCTGCGGAGAGCCTCATTCTGCTGGTTAGCTACATACACTAACTCATTGACTCGCTTCTGCTGCGCACGCCATGCATCTCCAGTCAACCCGGATAGCTCGGCCCTGCCTGCCTCGGCAGCTCTGAGGTTCTTAGCAGGGGAACTATATACGGCCTTCCAGTCGACACGCGACTCTCACTCCTAACCGAGGTGGTAGGTCGAGCCTCCCTGTCCATCTCATCATTGAGCCCCTTGCCTCTCTGCCGCACCTCGGCTCCCCTATTGTATCAACTGCTACCGGGGTGAAGCCATTCGCTGCATTGTACTCACGCAGATCTCTATTGAACTCATCTCTAGCTGTCATCATTGCTACAGCCTCCTTTTGCAACAGGACACGCTTTGCCTCTAGGTCGGCCACAGTCACCACTACATCCACTCCTGGATTTACTGGGTCTGCCAGTGTCTCCACTATCTCTACCAGGGTCGCACCTCGGCCCTGCAGCTCGGGGGTGCCAGGCAACTCTTTCTCTAGCCTGGGCTTTGCAGATCTCACCTTAGCAACCTCGGCCGCTTGGATTTGCTGGCATCTACTTTGCCAGCGGCATCAACCGGACCAGTCATCATCACCTCCACGCAGCTCTCGGGGCGAGTGATACGCCGACCTAAAGCCGCGAGGAGAGGAGTTTCGTCGTCCACGAGCACCTGCTCCGGGTACTCGCGAACAACCTCGACAGCAACGTAGTGACGAAGCTGCCGAGCATCATGGTGAAGCCATGCTCGGGGAAGGGCTTGCCGGCGAAACACCCCGCGTTGTCGCTGATGAAGGTGAACTCACCGATCTTGGCGATAAGCCCGGAAAGAACACGCTCGCCTGAGCCCGTCCGGATGTAAACTCCCTCCAACGCCTCAATCTGCCCCACGGTGGGCGCCAACTGTCGTGGTGGGATCACGGCAGATGCCATAGGTATGGCTAAGATGGGGCCGAATGGTCGTTGGGGGAATCCGGGGAGGGTTTATGCACTCAAGAAGTGCACACGCAAGAACACGCAAGAACACGAACGAGAAACAAGAAACCAAGAACACAAAGCACACCACGATGTACCCTGCTTCGGGGCCCTCTTGTGGAGGTAACACCCCTACTGCAGCACTATCCTACTCAGTGTATAGCTCAAAGTGACAAGTACAAGCTGCTCCTCGAGCTGTATGATGATACAATGGTGAGAACTTGAGGTAAAAGATGGAGCTACACGGGAGGAAGAAGGCACTCCGAGCTAGATCCGAGGTGTTTCCGGGGTGTTCCGAGGTTCCTTTCTCTCTCTCTTTCTTTCTGTCGATCGATCGTCGTCTCCTCGGGCTAAGCAGGAGGGGGGTGAAGCCCACTATATAGGCCAGCCGAGTTACCGTTGTGCCCCTCGCAACACTGTTGCCATGCCTCTGCACCGGTCACCACCGTACCTCTGTCAGGGACAACGTGGCCTGCCCATCTCCTGCCCTAACGGCAGAACTAGCATGTCTCCTCTGACAGAGACAGGACGTGGCCTGGCA